>OX335669.1:14789000-16028500 GCA_946894065.1 Acleris literana
ATAAAAGGGGGTTTTAGTTAGTTACTCCTTAACGCTGCAACGGCTAGATGGATTAGGATGAAATTTAAAATGGAGGTAGCACCCTGGATTAACACAGAAAAATCCCATCCCGGAAAATTTAAAAGTTCCCGAGGGAATAACGACAAAGATTGGTGTTTTTTGAAAAAGTCATCATGGGTTTCGTTTTCTTAGGTTGCGTTGACGCAGATTTCGAAAATGATATCAAATTTGGAATTCAAAATGGCCGTCATGATGTTTATTGAAAAAGTCGTCATTGGTATCATTTTCTTACATTTTGTGGACGCAGATTATGAAAATTATGTCAAATTTAGTATTCAAGATGAAGGCCATAATCTTTTTTAAAAAGTGGACATAATTGTCATTTTCTTAGATTTTGAGGACGCAGATTTCGAAAATGATGTGAAAGTATAGGTAGAAATTCAAAATGGCAATTCAATTATTTCTGTCGTCTGTCTGTTTGTTACGCTTTCACGGATTAACCGCAGAACTGAATGAGATTAATGGGCATTGGGTAAATTTGTTTGAAGAATATAATTGTCTTTGTTTTTTCAGCGGCCACTGATGATGTTTGGGAGTTCCGCCATTTATAATGATAGATACCTACATTATAATAAGTATTAAGACTCATAATATAATATATGTAATATTGAACTATGATGGATATTTTAAGAGCAACCAAACTATCATGGAGGGGATGGTGCTTTGAGACGGCGAATTTAGACAGATTCTCATCTACCGGTGATAACTAGGGGCACACCAGCGGATAAAATAAATGCATTTCGGCATCTACGATATGAGTATATATATAAAAAATTAACCTCACTACAAATATGCCAGGAACTACGAGTACACCATGATACACAGTCGGGGCAATATATCCGGCAGCTCTACTAAAAATGGTCGAAGATCGTATGGCGAGAGATAGTAACGATTTGAATACATTAAACCGCGAATTCTGTAATATTGTATAAAACACAGATGATCTAAAAAATAACGTGTACCCCGATCTAAAAAACAATATAAAGAATAGAGAATGTTTGTGCGAGAGGGCGATATTAGCACCGACAAACGAAATTGTCGGGCGGATAAATATAAAAATATGTCTCATGTAGAAGGCGATGTTGTGGAGTATCTATTGGTAGACAATGTCATAGACACAGAGCAAGTCACGTCCTACCCTTAGAGTTCCTGAAGTCTTTCGAGGTATCGGGAGTGCCCTCCCGTAAGAGTGAATGGTTAAAGTTGTGGCCCGGTAAATTTCGATCTCAATATTGTTTGAAAGATCATTCTTGCCAGGGAGGACGTCAAACTATAGAATTACTTAAAACTATTAATTTACTTAACTGCGATAAACGAGTTCTACGCGGACGAAGTCGCGGGCAAAAGCTAGTATACTATAAAATCCAGACTGTTTCTCCATAAAACTGTATTGTAAAGTCAATTTGCTTTAAATTGGAGGTTGTATTTTAAAACACTGTATGACGACGTTAACGGGCTATAACTTTACTTTAATTTGTCGTTAGGTTGGACGCTTTGATATCCAAAGTATTAAAACAATGAAACGGCTCTTATGAGGATCGACAAATAAGCCTGTGAGCTTAATTTTATATCCTTAAAATTTGTTCGTGCCCGGCGCTGCCCGGGTGCATGGTTTTTTCTTATAAAGCTTCTCCCGATAATTATGAACAAAACAAAAAGATATATATTTAAATCGGTCGAGCCATTCTCGAGTTATGGCGTGACCAACGGAAACAGGGATTCATTTTTATTATAAATCGATCCTTCGGTGGACAAAGGGCACAAATGCACTTTTTGTCATATTGTACATTGTGCCCTTGTTCTACCGAACGTACCTACAGTATTTAGATTACTTTCAAACAGTCAACGCATTAGAAATGAGTAGCAAAAAGTTTGGTGCCTGGGAGAGCGAGTGAAAAAGGGCACCAGCATAGGCTTTATAATAGGTAATTGGTTATGATGCGATCAGTTTCAGTTTCAGCGATTTCTTAGCAAAATTGACCTGATTGAATTGAACGCTTTGATTTCGTAATTTTTCTGACGGGTTTTAAAAGTAATTAAGCCAAATCAATTGATAAAACTTACATAAAAAATTAGACAGTAGAAAAATCAATGTAAGTTTGGGAGCTTAAAACTTAAACAAATTAACAAAGTTTTGAACGGAGTGGGCGGCATATTTTTCATTTTAATAGGTCTCTCAGAAGCGCTATTAAAACTGACCGTTACAGTTTTAGTAGTTAGTGGGATAAAAGCGGTATTTCTTCATTTTATCTTCAAATTCTAGTGGAGCTTTCGAAATTTCAGTAGAAACATTGTCAGTCTTATTGGATATCCAACCATTCATAACGAGATTCCTAATAAAGAATAAACTTTGAGTGATGATGTTGCAAGAATAAGTAGCTAATATTATAATTTTTTAGGGTTCCGTAGTCAAACTAGGAACCCTTATAGTTTCGCCATGTCCGTCCGTCCGTCCGTCCGCAGCCTAGCTCATAGACTCTTAGTACTAAAAAGCTGTAATTTGGCATGAATATACATATTAGTCACGCCAACAAAGGGGTAAAATAAAATAATGAAAAATATATTGTACGTACTCGTAACGTGGGGATGTATTTTTTTTTTTCAAAAATATTGCGGGTTTGCGAAAACAATTTTTCGATTAAGGAATCCGTTTATGAAATATTAAGCTTTAAAGCGCTAATTTTTGTTAGAGTCAAGTGTCCCACCACAGTCAAACCTCCAAATACCTACTAAAAATCTGAAAAAGATCTTAGATGAAAGCACATATAACGAATTTTAAAGAAAAACTATAACGACTAAGTAGACTTGATTGTATCCTGAGATATAGACGACTAAAATGTTTATACCTACTAAAATCATCTAAGAGAGCACCAAATAACTTAAAATACAGAATTAGTTCATACTTGTTGTTTTTTGAGATGGTGTTTGTGTAGTAACTTCGGCTTCGACTTCGGAACCCTACACTGAGCATGGTCAGACATGCTCTTGCCCGGATTTCTAATTTGCCAGCCAACGTTAAGAATATCAAAGACATCAATCTATTAATGTTTTCAAAGCTTTGACGTTGCAATCGTTTGAAACCGGAGATGAATATAAATAAAGACTACCTGTTTTACCCCAGGTTTAATATAATACTTATCATGGCTCTAGTCATGCTGTTAGTTTTGTAATACTAGATAGGTTTACATTGATTCTCAAATTGAGGTACATTTCCCTCTATTATTACACTCATTTCTGTAAATAAAATTGACGCATTTTTTGTTAAATATAACTATCTCTTTCCATCCCTCTATTTCCCTATATTGTCTAAACATGGTTTGGTCATTTAGAAAGGATGGATGAGTTCCGAAAGAGGTATGGCGAGCGAGAGTGAGTGGAGATGTCGGTAGGGAACGCCTTAGACGCACATACAGTAATCAGATTTGCGATGTACCTACTGAATAAGGCCAAATTAAAAGCACCCGATACCGACATACTTGCATGAAGAGGTTGATAAATGTAGAGGAAACAAAAGTTGTATGTTTAGTTAGACCGATGCACCTGGCGTTCTATAGTCTCAGCCTGACCCATTGGGAGACAGGTTTGAAGGTATGTAAGTAAGGTATGCATTTTTTTACAAATTTTCCTGTAGTTCTTTTGCAGTCAAACTACAGTTGGATCTCATAACCAGCACGGCAGTGCGACTTGGTTGCTCTTTGGTCATCTTCACTTGTTAATACCGACTGTTTAGTGGTACAGAAGTTAACAGAACAGAACTATAATGGAGACTTACCCACTCCTGATCTGTTCAAAGGCTCTGGGCTGCATGATGTGGATGCCATCGGCGTTGTCACAAAGAATTCGAGCCATTGATGACCCGCGACGGATCGCCTCTAGCTGTCCTGTGAAGGAAACATTATTATTGAATGCTTTGGCGGTTTTTTCTTATCTTCAAGGCTGCAACTTACATAATGTTATAAGTAAATAATATGTTCAAATAATGACTGACTGTTGAGTTGTTCGCGCCCTGCGGTGCTTATTATTAGGCAGTGGCACGTGGGTAACGCTGGTAGATTTTTAAGATGGAAGAGTGCCTATATCGAATAAAGGTAATTTTTTATCTTTTAACTGATAACGGGACCCTTAAATATTTTCTAGTGATTGGTTTTACTAGGTATTAAAACCAAGTTTTTGGCTTCTAAGTCGCTTTGTTTACGGAGATTCTATATTAACGACATCTTAAATTCAGCAATACGTTCATGAACAGTACCGTAGAGGAACGCAATTATTACTATCAATTAATAATGTTCGTATAAAAATGTGGTCATTGGGAATTCTTACATCTTTAGAGTAGTGCTTGTTCTTATATTCTTAGCTTTTCTTAACCCGTTTACTTGCTAGAGAAGTGAAAATGCTATTATTGCACGTACGATTTTAATGTGTACGTGTTTTGCAGGCTCATGCGTTACTGTACCTGCAATAATAACAGTTACACTACTGCCTAGTAAGGCTTCAGTGTACCATAATCGCACTGCTAGATCAAAACACTAGGAACTCAAAATACAACTGTATTTTAAAATCAACTTTAATACAACGTCTATGAACTTAAAACAAAACTAGCATGGATTTTGAGATCTAAACTCAAACCCAAACTCACAACATTTATTTGACAAAAACACACTGCAACACAACAAATATAAATAAACAAATAGCAGTGCGTATATATTTTTATCGAAAAACACCGTATGTCAGCAAACTGCCCACCTGCTGGAATTTTCTTAAATAACGCTCCAATCTTATTTATCGTCTCTAGATTGCTAACTGCGTAACCAGTCTTGAAGATATTTTAAGACGGTATTCTTAAAAACCTCAGCAGATAATTTTTTTTCATATCTTGATAGCCGCTTGCCACTCCGCCATATTTTTATAGCAGGCTGTTTACACGATGGCAACTTTGCGGCGCCAAAATCTCGCCGCCAATAACTGGCATAGCAGCATGCCGCAGGACGGTCGTTTACACGGTGTTAGTGTTGAGAGCAGTCTCTTGCTCCACGGACGCATGCCAGCGCCAGCGATTGACGTGACATGTTGACACAAATCCAAAAATTGGCGCGGAGGATGCGAGGGACGCGGGCGGAGGTCACTGGCGACAAAAAATTGCCAGTGCTGGCGCGGAAACTATTTATACGGTGCTTTATCTCGTATGAGTGTAGGCGGCAAGGTTATGGCGCCGCAAAATTATCGACGTGTAAACTTGACAATTGTTCGAACAAAAAACGTCCTCAAAAACCGCTATGTAGATAAAAGTAGACACTCAGTAAAATGAGGTTCGATTATTCATCCTCCAGTTATCTGGTTATCGTTGCCTAGTACCCACAGATACCCGTTTTTATCTGTACCCATAGTACAAGCCTATATAAGAGCTTGATTTGGGACTTGTTTTTTTTTTCTTTTTTTTTTAATTTATTCTAATAATACTTTGGGTATCAGGCAGCGATAAACATGCTTATACAGAGAAACGTATAACTAATGTTTTCTTTAAAAGTGTAATGTTATTTGTGAAACATCATACCTTATTGTTACTAACATATTTAATATTAACAAACTCTTTACCATTATAAAATCTAAACGAAAGGATATTAAGTTCATAAGAAAATTTTAGCTCTTAATATGCTTGTTTTTTTCTATATGGAACACTTAAGTACTAAAGTTGGCTGAGCGCCTCTTATTTCGCTATTCACTATTTATAAGCCATCGAATCCCTCTTTTTGTTGAATACATTTTGTGTTGGGAAATTGAATTTATATGAAAAATGGGAAATCTTTTACAAAAATTGAACTATACTTTTAAGGTCACAAAAACCCCTAATATCTATCATTACTAATAATATAATATGTGAAAGTAACTGTGTCTGTCTAATTGTACGTTTTCACGGCTAAACCTATGGAACGATTTCACGGATTGGTATCTTGAACCCCGACGAAGGTAGGTATTTTTTAACGCGAGTAGCAATAAACGACTTCTCCGTAGAAGCAGTAGCGGACAAACGCTGTATACAAATAAAACTTTTCCCTCCGTCTAAACTGCTGGATCTAGTACTCAATAAATGGCGAAACTGACACGCCTATAACAATGCAACATCTGTCCATGTCGCCGTACCTGTAATAAAGGCAAGAATTCTCCACAAACCGGGACAATTTTCCTGTAAAAGTGGCAAAAGCTTGACCTACTTTAATTCTTGCAATAACTTTTGACCTATTTCTTTTATTAAAATGACTTACTTACCATTGCGAAGATAATTACCATAAAATGAACATTTAGAATTAAATTTAAGAAAATTATTCAGATATAAATTATGATGCGGCAGCTCCTGCAGTAAGTAAAATTTACAAGTGTATATACCTCTATTTATACCCTTGAATCACAGCAATCGAGATCATACTTACAAACATTATTAATCATATTTTGAATATACTCGTATCTTCTGTCTTATAGTTTCTTTTAAAAAGCTTCAGTTACAGTTAAATCAAAAAAATTTACAGAGTCAATTGATTAGTGAAGGAATCTCATCCATAAATGAAGGGAAATTAAAATAATCTGTGATGTCTGTACGAAAATAAAACGGTCAAACGCGAGTCGGACTCCTTCACCTAGGGTTCCATATTTCCCGACTCACGAGGTCAGTTTAATAACTGCAAATACATTTATAATCGCAAAAAAACAATCGGTGAGTACAGGTACCTACTACAAACTACAAATTTACGGTTTTTGGATTTTTCTCTTTACTTGTGCTATAAGACGATTGCTCCGTGCCAAATTTCATTATTCTGGTGAACGAGAAGTATTCGATAAGTTTTGATACCCTTTAAAGTGTCAATAAATAGGCATAAAGGGCCGTATTATTTGATTGCGTTGACTTAGAAGTTGTATTTTTTTACAGCTTTAAGGTTTTGCAGACTGAAGTACCCATTGGAAATTAATTTCAACTTAATAACTCCACGCGTTCCAGAGAAAAAGAGTCTTGACGGACAGACCAACAAACACACAAATAAGGGTTCCATTTTTCCTTTTCAGTTTTGAGTTTGCAGAGAATCTAGCTTACGCAAAATAGATGCAGGGGGTTTACCATGACATGGCTAAGCAATTATGTTTATGGTGAGAGAACGAGACAGAGTCCTGTAAATGCTATAGCTCTATCCCTTACACTCATCTTAAACTGAATTACTTAGCCATGTCATGGTAACCCCATAATAGCCCTCTGTAAAAAATAAAAAAAAACCCCAGCAACATTGTAGCCCCTTGCATTTGGCGTTGTTTTAATTGGAGCATTATCAAAGAACTCTTTAACAAACAGGAACCTTTAGGGAACCGGTTTGTTAATTAAAAGAGAAATTCATATTTCAGTAAGAGGACCGTAAAAATGCCGGGCAAACAAAGTTGCATTATTTATCTTTTTTTTTGTGCTTGTTTATTGCAATGTTTTACATACATCGCCTCTGTCTAGTCTGCTTCTAGTGAAAAATTACTTTAATCACGCTGACTTTGAAATGATAAGAGTAAACAATATCAATTGCTTATCGCAAGAAACACTTGAAGCAAATTATAAACACAGAAATTTAAATGCTAAACGTTTGATCAAAATAATTGTATTAAAAATACGACGTTGCTATGTAGCAGCCGTCTTAACTCTTCAATTAATCAACGCGATACTAATAAAGATAAATTGATTTCAAGGCCAAGGGTTTAGGGAGTTAAGCAACCCTCGTGTCTTCAGAGCTTGGTGCCGTTAACCGCTAAACATTCACCCTTTTCACCCCTTCAATGCATTCACGGCCAATGACACACACGAAACGCCTTAAATCCATATAGATGACGAACCAACTGGGCGCTGAATTTGTTAATACCGGATCGTGTTATTATTGTCCCCGGCGTCTCTTTAGAGATAGCATTCGGTATCTTATCTTATTAATGGACAGTTAGTTCTTTACAGACACAGTTCTCCCACGTATAATATTTTGTGCAATTAGATAATCAAACAAAAATAATAAGAGTAAATGGGAATGTTGGGAGGGGAAGGCCAAGAAGATGTCCATGATCAGATCGTCAACATATTATTATTAAGAAAGGGCCAGGTCAGGAGTACCCTAAACTGACGACGCACGTGTATGAAGAGACTTGTGAGTGTGGAGGAAGCGAGGGAAGTTTGTATGGATCGTAGCAAGTCGAAGGAAGTACGGGAAAGAGGCGTGATTGTATGTATGTCGATAATCAATTACTTGAATATTTTTAGCTTTAGATATATAAGGTTGAAAAGTAGTTTATTTTAGCAGCGCAATGTATGACGTCTACCGCCGCGCGGGGAGCCTGGGAGCAGCGTGCGATGCTTGCCGGCAACGCCACACGAATTTTAACTACATTTCCGTAAAGCGTTATTTTTACAACTTTTTTATACAATGCACTGTAGTGTGATATAATATCTTCTTTTTACCCGACTGCGGCGGAGGGTTATGTTTTGTTTAGAAAAAAAAACACAATTTTTCAGTTCAAAATCATGGTCTGAAAAAATAGCTGTAAATAATCGACCGTCTCTTACATCCCCCACCTAATAAAATATGGCTATAAATGATGGTGAATTACTAGTGGGTCCACTTACGGATCCCACTTTATTTTATTATTCAGTTAAATATCTCTTACAAATTCTTATTTTTTACGAAGACGAAATATAAAATGACCAATAAAGAATCTTTTGTGCAACTTTTTTTTCACGCGTAAAAAGGTAAAACCATAATATTACTAGGCACTTACTCGATCGAAATCATTTGAATATACCTATTGTCGAAGCCAATTGCAAAACTATGTCCTACGAGGAAGATACCAGATAAGAGATGGGAGTAGATTAAGAAATATAAATAGAAATAGAAACATTTATTCGACGGTCACAAGGAAAAAAAACAGAATAAACATTAAACATCAAAACAAAGAAAGGGAACACAGATTTAATCTTTAAGCTTATGTATAATTTGTTTTAGGTATTTAACTTCGTTTGACCAAACAAAGGTAAACCACCATGCTGCTACTGCATTGTAATTTAACATTTAAAAAAAAAAACAAGTTTTTCAGGCCGTATGACAGAACATGAAAAAATCCCATGTTTTACAAAAATAGGTTTTATTTTCTAGACTTGTCCGTCGGTATGCTTACGCGTCAATACGTTTTAAATAACAGCCGGAGGTTCCGTCTAGTAACCGAGGATTAATTGCCTAACCGCCTTCAATACTTAAAATCTATTTAAAATTTTGCGATTTCCGAATAAGATACGGCTCTAGTAGGAATATGAAAACCATAATAATTATGTTGTACGTGATTTTGTTCTATAGTTTACTGAGTAAATCAGCGTATAGGTATAATGTTGTATTATTTATTATTAATGCAAGGAAAATCTGTAAAACATTTTTAATATGGATAGTAAAATTAGTGAAGTATTGAATCTTCATCGATTTCTGTGTCTTCACTAATAGCCGGAACTGATACCTATTTCAACTCCAGTTTTACTTCAAAGGTTGGTTTAGGTATAAAGAGGGCCCTTAGCAAAGTTTTAAAAATGGATCGGGCCGACCAAGAGTTATAAAAAGAGCTCGATAAAGAGAAGGTTTTACGCACGGGATTTACGTCAAAGGATTTATATACAGTGTGTTACCGGCATGCGGGCATTTATTAAAACTGTCGATAATATGTTGCTTTAGCAATTGTTTGCAAGTATTATCAATTAAAAAATAATTAAAATAACTTCACAATTAATTTTCTTAGATACTGACCATTTTTAATGTAGTGCATGTGCTGCGTGTTCATCGTTATCAGTATCTCTGTTGCTTAGTACAGTCAACAGCATAAATAAGTGATCATTTCTGTACCTTGTCGCTTTCAATAGTTTCACAATTTTGTATGACATTTCAATAACGACGTTACAGTGACAAGGTACATAAATTATCAGTTATTTATGCTGTTGACTATACAAGGCATGTCGTGCCACGGGGGCAAATCATAATAATCAAAGTATCCGTCGACTGTCATTTACACTTGTTAAATTGCTGTGCTATACATTTCTGCAATGGCAATTAAAATTTTGTTAGAAAGTTAACAAAGCCTAAAAATTTGTTTGTTAATTAAATGAATGTCATGGTTACGTTACAGATATATATATTTTAACCTCCTTTAAAAAAAGACCGGGTGCTGGTAACACACTGTATAATTGAGGAAATGAGTATACGGATCGAAAAGATTGTTATGACTTAGTCTTAGCTTAGGGGCTTAGCCAAATTCCACTCTACGAAACCTAGCTATTGTATAAAGACACTCAAAATGTACTGTACTGACCTCATCTCGAGTCAAACCTTCAAACAAGAATTAAATTGTCTTTGGTATTGACTGGTTAGAAAGAAAAAGGGCTAAGCAGTGTGGGGGGTGCTAGGGAGTGTTGACTTGGTTACCGTCGGGCTTGAAAAAAATGTATTTCTTAATATTTTTGTTTGCTTTTTCTTTATAATAATAGTGTTGATTCCACGAAATTTTCCTTTTTAAAGTATTAATGTGTGGTGTGTATAATTGTGAACGTTATATAAAAAGGTGATCTATAGGAATATTGTAAGGAGGCGTTAGAAGGTTCTCGTAAGTTTTCTCATGTAGACAAAGTCTGCTTAAAAAGGTAAATATTGTAGTCCTACTGTTGATGGAAACAATTATCTATAAGAAATCATGTTCACGAGTAATTTGGTTAATGGTTTGAGAATATGAATATTGAATTAGTGATTTCTCATAGGTATTTTAACTGTTCATTCAAGTCTTATTAATTAGTATAGGGAAGCTTGGGGAAGAGTGTTCTGGTTGAGAAGCTGAAAGACGAACGGAAGGGTGATATTCATCGTCTAGAAGGGGTTCCAAATGGTGATAATTTGTATAGTTGAATGATTGTTGTGTTTCGGGGTATGATAACAGGGTAGGGGAAAACTTTCGTAGTCTAGGGAATTTTAGTTGTAAATTTAATCTTTCTTTATTTTTAATGCCCTTCTCACGGGTGCATGTTCCTGTGAGCCCCGTCATCTTCTATGGAGAATTTGATTGGAGACGTTGTCTTGAGAGTTCGGATTGCGGCTGCGCGTTCTTGACGTCTCGACGGGAACCGAAGCTAAGTATTGTCTTTTTGTGGTTATTTGTTAAGTGCATCGTTGCATTCTAAGTAGTAGTGCAGTTGGTTACGAATGACATTTGATGTCATCACATTCAAAATATTTTGAATTATTGAAGTTGTCATTGCAATTTTTGACAACAAGATTATAGGATCATTCGTAGCTGAGCTGTCTTTGTTAGAACATGTTTATTTGAATATTTTTCTTTGATTTTGATTTTTTTTTATTTACGATTGTTTTCAAAATATTCTTTTAAGTTTCGAAATTTTATTTTTTTGAAGGGAACAATTTATTTAAAAAACAGAACAACTTTTAAAAAATAATTTCTTAGGGACAAATCATATTTAATACAACAGTGATATACGTTAGTCCTTGGATATCCAATTTAGTGATAAATTTCTTTGAATTATTTCACGGGATTTTAAATCTATTACGAGCTTTAAAATAATTAAAAGGTAAATAACATTATTATTTTATTGGTATTGTTTTTGTAATTTTTTTTTGAATCGAGGGAATTCAAAGGATTATTAATATTTCAAGACTGATTAAATTCGTTTGGGTTTCTTGTGTACAATTTTAGGATTCCTTGTTTAATCTTCAGTTTATTTGGTAATCATTTTCTAAATTTTCCCATGATGTTTGGTTAACATTATTTTATTTCTTTCGGCTCTTATATTGGGGATTACAGTTTTTACTTGTGTCCTAGCAATCTAAATTACAATTTATTTCGATCATTTCCATTTAAGCTACGGATATTTCCATCATATCCTATCCGAGTCGAAGAGGGTTTAGTGCCTTGGTGAAAGTTATCAGCGGGTCGGGTATACACAGACGTCGATGACATCTTACCGTCATTAAACATCTTGGACTAAGATAGCAAGCAGAGTTACTTCACAGGGTATGCTCAGTATCCATACAGACTTCACAGACTGCTTCAGTGTGTTGAAGGTTCAAAGCTAATAGCTTCTAAATTCAGCTTGGGGAAACGGGGGTCAGATTTGAGTCGCGTCAAGAGTTGATTTCACCTCTGGTCGAAAGACGTTAGTTAGTTGAGGTGACTTGCTGGCTGGGTTTTTATGATCTCATGTTGGCAAGGATGCCTGCGAGTTTAGCTCGGCAACTGCTTTCTACTCCCGGCTATCATGTCGGTTCGTGGGGACTCGACTAAGCGTAGCGAAAGCTGTGCGTGTGATATCAAGTGCCTTGACGGATTTGAAGGGGAAGAGACCACCCATATTCTGGGTTTACTTTGATATCTGTCACACTGGATTGCAGAAAACTCACACATTTCGTCGTTCTGAAATATCCGAGGATGCAAGAGGGGTAGTTTAGGTTAATAGTCTCTCCATCCAAATTATTAGGAGATAAAATAAATCCTGCCTCTTGGAGTGACTATAATTTGTTGGGTCCTCTGCTCTCTTGGTTACGTGAACTAACCTAGACTGACTTGGCGACGTAATGGAAACGCTCCCAGATAAGCTAGAGGCAGGCTGGCAGAGTGTGACCAGTCCGGAGTCGAGCACATGAGTAAGAGCGGGGAGGGGCTCTGCTTTTACCAGAAATCATACTCTTGTAATACCAAATACCTATTAACTGAAGTTTCCCTAATCGCTTCTTTATTTCAATTAGTACAACTATTTGAATTCCCTTATTCTTGAATATCTCTTTAACCAGTAGAATCTGTTATCCCTCAGTCTCACCTTAGGAACTTGGAACTACCAAAACATTAAAAATAAAACAACGTAGGATCCTTTTCGATTGACAATTTCTTTTGTCATCCGGCCTGTCAAAACAAATTAAATTTAAAAATATTTTATATTTTTATAAGGGCTACCCCTCGGGGATAGCACAGTACTAACGACAAATTCACGACAGACGACGTCAATCCTATACAAACTTCTTAATTTCTGCAATTAAAATGTTGGCTAGACTCGCTGCGGCTCTACCAAAGTTGCAACCAATTTGACCACGTAAATAGTTTATCGTAACGCACGAGAATTTCATCCCATACATTTTAAGCGATAGAAAAGAAAAACGTTAGTAGCGTTTTTATCTTGGCTAGGCTCCCAGAGGTAAGTCACAATCACAAGTACCTAAAATACGACAAACACAACCTTTTAATGGCACAGATCAAAAAGTTAAACTTGTTTCATGGCTCCAGGAGACACGTTTTCTCGTGGTCCTACTATATTTGTTCTATTGCAAAAAAGTGCATCTAGATTTGATCACCAAATACTAATTGAGTAAAATTAGTAATAATAATTATTACAATTGAGTATAATTACAATTCACCAAATACAACCGTAAAAGAAGGTGGGTTAGGTCCGCTAGGTATCTTCAGATGCCCGAAGGGCAAACCAACCAGAAACAGAAAACAGAAAACCCACGAGGGCGGGGCTCCGCCGAAAGTCAGTAGGACAAATATTATGTAGTAAGACCACGAGAAAACGGCCTCCAGGAGAGTCGTGATCTGCCGCTGGCTGATACAAGATTCAGTTAGCTTAGCACTCAGTGCAACCCTTTCTGACACTAGGTGCAACCGCGCGTAATGATAAATTATCCTTGTGTCAGACATATAAGGTGTGATTCTACAGCTTAAGGACGTTAAAATGTTGGTTTAACTTACCTGGTGTAAACGCCGTCTCAGGATCAGCTCCGTTCTCAAAGAACAAGCGGTCTCCTACGCGCGTTCGGTAGAACTGCTCAGTGAGAATGCAGAGGAAGGTGGGTCCAGCCTGCGCGCCAGGCACGTTGATCTCCAGCGAGCCTCCCACTACCACATCCACATCTTCTACTACTTCGTAGAGTCCTTGAATTAGTTCCACGTTCTGTAGGATAAAAGACACAATGTTAGCCGAAACACTGACACTGGTTGGTATAGGTTGTGAATTGAAATTTTTGGAAAATCAAATTCAAATCGATTACTTAATGACATTTGGACCAAGTTTGATACTGATAAATAAGTCTAACATTCATGAATTTCCTTAGGCAGAATTTGTACCAATAATGCTTGGGGCAAACAATGATGAATATTTGAAAAAGCATTAGGTATTTATAATTATTCATGAGAGCCCAGCAACTGTTGTCATTGACAATATCTTGAAATATAAAATGTAAATTTATGAACAAGCTTTTCCACGTATGCAGCGTCAAATATCAATATATAAATATAATAGTTACCCTAACAAATGTTAATTTATGCTGTCATTGTATAAATTTGTTAATAAAGTAACCACTAAAAGATCAAATTAAAGTAATTCCTAAAGAAGTGAAATTGGCTTTTAAATTGTTTGATATTACCTACATTGGGATGAATCGAGAGCTTTCTTTGTAAATGCTTTCTTAAATCGCGATGTTCCATCACCTTTGATGGAATAGTCAAATCACACAATACTTACTTGTTAAACTTTTACAAACATTAGGTACATTTTATATTTAAAAAAAAAATTGAAGCTTTTACGCCGTTATTAGAAATTTTGTACGATGACCTATGAGCTTAAAACTTTGAATCTAGTGCGCGATCATTCATATTGAATATCTTCCAGTGAATCATAATTTGGCAAGCCGTATCATTCCATTTAGCATAATCGTGCAAATTTCGGATTCGGATTGCGGACGAGCGGTTGCGATGCGAAAATGCAAGTGAACGTAACATAGGTTTACATTATTTTGCACTTGGACTGCACGGAGCGTCCAGCGGCGCCCTCATTACTGTTATTATGCTTTCTAATACACTAAAGTATTGTCTTAAAGTCTAATAATTGTTATACACAGATTCGATATTCAAACCACTAGATATTTTTGCTCAGAATTTTTAAACATTGTGTTAAATCACGAAAACATTTATGTCAAAAGTTACCTAAATAAAATAATCTTTATCACGTCCAAAAGTCTAGTCATTAAACTCTTCTTGCCAAAAGCCTTATGGATTTTCGTTAACACATTTTGACAGCGACTGGGGTTTTTTTTCTTTACTCTACACTTAATCTGTAAAAACCGGTAGAAGTTTCTTTTACCATTATTATTTCAACTGCGATTAATGACAATCCCTTTTAAAAGCCGCTAATCTCATAAGGGTCCTTTTGCGAGTTTGGAGTTAAAACCAAGACCCCGAGTTATAATGTAAGCTATTCAAACAAAATGAGGCGTTAATATTGTTTGTTTTATGAGACTAAGGCGATGAAATATTACGACAGTATAAACTTTATATTATAATTAAAGGGTTATTTTGTAAGAAAGTAAAAGTAAATTTTAAATGTACAAAAAGTAACTTGGTGGAAAACAATGATCTTAAATTATTAATTATAGCGTTAAAACGGAGATCTTGAAAAATAACGCTGCGTTATTAAATATTTTAGCAAAACATAGAACACGTTGATATTAAGTTAAATGAACTGTATTTGTTGACCGATATTGATTCCGGACAAGCTCGCAATCGAGAAATGTAAAACGTTTCGTCAAATCGGAATTTGCGAGTGATTCAATACACATTCGCGCCAGACTGCCCCTCGACGGCGCCTGTCGGCTAAATGTGCCGAAAATCATTTCAAAATTCATTTTAAGATTTCCAAACAACAAAGAAACATAATCTATTAAAATGGAGTCGGTGTTGGTATCAAGAATTCAATCAACTTTAGATGTTGAAATGTTTCCTAGTGTGAAAGTAAATAATGACAAGCTTCTTCTTCGTTGTTCTTAAGAGGCCACATATGCTGCTACGCCTACACAAGAATGAAAAGAGATAGATTATCAGTGTCAAATTCAAATAATTGCTATTTACTTTAAAGCGACTGTACGTGAAAAACTTAAGTAAATGACCTCTTGCATGTACATGTACATGTACATGTCATTTACTCAAGCCTTTCACCTATACATTGATGAAACAAATGTGGTGTAGAAGTTAAAGATACTCGACTGGTGAATCAAAGTTAAAGACCGTAGGGTTTCAAAGATGAATCCGAACCAAAAACATGCGAGGAAGATGTCATGATTGAAAAATAAAACTAACGAGGATTTAATTTTGAATCGTGTTTTCACGTAATAGTACCTACTTACATTTAGTCTCATGGAAATATGATCAAGTTTAATTTAGCCAAAGTTATAAATTGTAGGTGTACTGCTTGTAACTTACCGCTGGCGACATGAAGTCCGTCATGTCAGCGAAGGTCTTGGGCACCGGCAGACCGCAGGCGGCGCGCGTGGCCACGTAGCTGCCTAGACCGTGATCCCGGCCGCGCTGAATGTCTGTCGCCCGCAGGTCCCCGCCCACCGTGTTGTTGCGTCTGACAATAGGGAATATTCATGATTATTTTTTTATTAACGCCTCATTTAGCCAACAGCGCTTGACGACGCGCTGGCCTAGTTGGTAGTGACCCTGCCTACGAAGCTAGTGGTCCTGGGTTCAAATCCCGCTAAGGGCAGATATTTGTGGATATTTTCTATGTATTGAAGTATATATTTCTCTATATAAGTACTTATATCTTTGTCTAGTACCCATAGTACAAGCCTGGAGCTTAGTTTGGGACTAGGTCAATTAGTGTGACATTGTCCCTTGTTATTTATTTATTATTATTTATTTATTTAAATATTTGTTACTCTCTTTCTAGCTAAACAGAATTTAACATGGAGTTTATATGGCCGACCTGTTACATGGCGTCACAGTGAAGGTATATCGGATCTCTCTATTTAATTGCTGTCTAATTAGCAGTTTAAAATGCTTTTATCATCCGTATTTCTTGACCGATTTTAATTTTAATTTCACTTTTGGTGATTTCTTTTACGGCATTTTAATGTTTTGTTGAGAAATGGGTTTTAAAACATCCGTACGTATTCCCTATTAGGGTTATTATTTCAAACATCTTTGCGGCGAGTACGAGTTGTCCTGAGTGCTCGTATGCATTGCATTTTGAATTGCATACAAACAGAAACTTCATGTGAAAAAACCATCACTCCTTATCGCCTTTTTGTTTATGACAAGGAGAAACGCAATTGTTGTTTTTAAAAAAACATAAGCTATTCCAGCCACAAATAAAAAAGTTATGTTTCGAGTAAAATTTGGATGTATAAGACTTGTGCCCTCATTTTACTATGGCCCTTTTCACTTTTTAAAAAGTTACAAGCTAGATAGTAATGGAATTTGTATGCAACATTGCGGGCTTGTGTAGCGAGCACGCAATGTTTTTTTTTTTTAAATTTGAGAACTGTCAGTAAACTATGTACTTCGCGTCTCAATATGTAGATAGGAATGTCAACATTTCCGGACATTTTTGAGAAAAATTACTTTTACACCGTGCCCGGGACGTACCCGAAGGATTTTAACCATCGATTCTAGACCCTATTTAGAGTATATAATGTGGTATAACATGTAGTCCAATATCGCATAATTTCAGAGATTTTTATTATTTAAAAAACAATTCCATAGTTAATTTAATTTGAACTCTGTCACCCTAACTTAGGGATTATTTACTAAGAAATTGATTAAATTAATTTATGTTGTACGTTGATGATATTGTTACTTACAACATGAATCTTCCTTAGTAAATAATGTTTTAGGTTAGGGTGACAGAGATCAAATTAAATTAACTATGGAATTATTTTTTAAATAATAAAAATCTCGGAAATTATACGTCATTGAACTACATGTTATACCATATTATATACTCCAAATAGGGTCGAGAATCGATGGTTAAAATCCTTCGGGTACGTCCCGCGGGCACGGTGTATTTGGGAAATTGCTGATATCTCAGTTAACGTCGTCAATGTATTTAATTTCTTCACAGTACTTTATTTGCGAATGTAAATACATAATTTGATTGAAGCATTTCCTTTGTATCGTTACAGTGACTTTACATTTACATCTAATAACTACATACTGGATACTAGTTTATGGGACTGGTGCATAATGCTTAATTATGTATACAGTCGCATACATAACTTTATATATTGATTGATTGATTGATTCTATTATTGATAAATATAATTTCCACGTCATACATGCATTATAAGTTTTCTAAAATATGTAACTTGTATCTGTGGTTGCCCTGTATCTTAATGTACCATTATCTTAATGTGGCATGCAATACTTTAATCACTACATATTATAAAACAAAGTCGCTTGCCGCTGTCTGTCTGTACTTATGTATGCTTAGATCTTCAAAAGTACGCAACGGATTTTGATGCAGGTTTTTTTAATAGATAGAGTGATTCAAGGGGAAGGTTTATATGTATAATACATGCATAGTATAGTACAGAAACACTGATAATTTTAGAGGTTTCTAAAGTGATGTCGAAAATAAACACATTTTTTTGCGCTTACATTGCAAACGCTGGCTAAACCTTAAGAGATATATCAAAATAATGTACTGAAGAATTGTAGTTCTTCAAAAAACCTAAAGAAAAGTCCGCGATGGCATATGTCTATCTCCTAAGGTTGACTCACAGTAACCATTTTTATCTTTAAAATTTTATTAAAAAATATTAGGTTATTTTCGAAGCTATTTTCTCCAATTCAGTATTTATTCTTATCCATATAAATACGTTAGTTACCTTGGGCATTTAATGTAGATTAAAATTGTCCTTTGCACTATATTATTTAAATAAATACTTTAGAACATATGGCAGATTTAAAATTACGCGCAACCCCAACCGGTATTATCGAAACGCTTGGCGAAGCAGCCGCGTTTCGCCCTTTAGTAGGTACAGTGGCCTTCATAAGTGCATGGACACCTTAACGTCTATAATGCTGTGAACACGTGAGCCCGCTTTCGTAAGAAACAACCTAGATGGCGTTGTTAACTGAGGCAGTTCGATTATTGTTTGCTACAACTATTTGACGTTTTAGTATTAGAATCAATAATTTCGCCAGTTAACCCTGAAGGGCCGCTGGCGTAGTTAGTTGATATCCTGCCTTAATCACAGGGTCAGACCATGGGTAGGGAGGTCGATTCTGTCTATTATATTTTTTTAATTTATGAATGTATTCTTTTTTTAATCATTATCGTTTTCAAAGAATGATACTTTTGTTATTCAAAATAAAAAATCTTTATTTCTTATAAGGCTCATATTTAATTCTTAAAAACTTTACTTACTTATATATATTAGGTAATAAAGAAATACAAGCTTTTCAAATTATTAAATTAGGGAAATGGGTAGGTAGTTAGATTGAGTTTAGGTTTTGATTCAAAGTTAGTTTTATGTTGTTTTTCATATTTTTGAATACAAAGTATATTATCTACATCTACATCTTCATTAATATTATAAAGAGGAAAGATTTGATTTTTTGTTTGTTTGTTTGAATTGAATAGGCTCCGAAACTACTAGACCGATTTGGAAAATTCTTTCACCATTAGAATCCTACATTATCCCTGATGAACATAGGCTATAGAATATTTTCAAAAAAGTTAGGGATCCGTATGAAAACTTCGATAATGTGACCAAAGGTGTGAAAAAAAATACCAAAAAACGCGTACGCTGCGGAAACTGTCAATAGAGCAAAGTGATGTACTACAGTTTTATAGAAGACATCAATGTCTACAAAAAAGTCCGCGATACCATATGTCTAACTATTAAAGTAATGTCACGATAACTACTTTTTAATGTTAAAATATGCAATAGTAACGCCGGTACTAACTAGGCCCCGTTATTCGTACCTTGGTATTAATCCTTATCCAAAAAAATCTCTTCGTTTTCAAGGCTATATCAGTACCCCTAAATAACTTTTTGAATTATTCAAATCGGACATCCCATTCAAAAGTTATCATGAGTGTAAGTAATAATTATCAAAATTGAAATAAAAAAAACAGCCCTCTAAGTTACTTAATTGGTTTTATTTACAACAGAGAATAGATAGACACGTGAAATTTGGATAATGGTTCCTGTATATTGTGTAAATGAGTGTAACATGAAGCCTATAGCCCTCAGCAGAGCATCAAAGAGTGTATGTACATACATACATAGGTAACTACATTAAATCACGCCTGTTTCACAGATGGGTAGGCAGAGGCCACTTCTTTCTTTTCACTTTCAAGAGTGTATGTGATCACCAGTGATCAGAATTAGGTGAGCCAAAATACGTACTCTTAGCAAGAGGACATAATATAGAGCAGTAACAACGGTAACCGGGTAGAAAAATTTTTTTTTCTTGAAAACCGGGTATTCAATATTTATCCGGGTATTAGTTGTAATGTTAAACATACATGTTTTTACTTACAGTACGGGATATTTTATGTTAGTTTGTAGTAAATGGGCTAGGCATAAGGTTTTTATGGAAGGAAGGGAAAAGTGTGAGGTATAATTATTGTCTTTATTATTTTCACATGGCACAGTGGTACGCAGGTGATTTCACCCAAGCACGGAACATATCGAAAGATATAATATTTACACTTTGAAGATAAAAAACAAGTAGAAATAGTTACAACTTTTAGATTAACATAAAACATCCCGTACTGTAAGTAAAAACATGAATGTTTAAGATTACGACTAATAAATACAATGATATTTTATATTAAGATATGTCATCTGCGCGCAAAAGTACCTTACTTTTTATCTATTTATCTCTTTCTAACAATAGCGCTTGCTATGGATTGCCGTCTTAGTCTGTAGAAATATGGTTGCCTAGCAACTGTCAGTAATTGGTCACGGGTTTTGAATGCGTTTAGTGTGAGCATAACGTATCTAAATATAAAATATCATTGGATAAATACCGAATACCCGGTATTCAATAAAAAAACTATTTTTCTACCCGGTTGTAACCACTATACATATATTGTGTCCTCTAGCGCTGAGTACGTATTTTAGCTCACCTAATCCGATCACTGGTGATCACGGAATATAAAAAAACAGTGGAAGTGCCATGAGCTTCGCTTATTATCAGACCTGTTGTCGCCAATACTCAAACTATCATAAAAACAACACGCCACCATGGAAAATGTTTTTGGTGCGGCTATCGTTTTTACATTCCAAAATAGCACAATAAGGCATGCTTCTGGAATTATTTCCTTTTTAGAAATATCGAAATATTAAAATAAGTGATCGCGGCAAAAGTATGGTAGGTTGCGCGGAACTCCGCATAACCATGCCAAACGTTACACGCCCACTTGACACTTCTACTGTTTTTTCTGTTCTGTGTATGTGATGGTGAGAAATCTTTTACTTAATTATCTAAACATTTAATTAAACGTAACCGAAACCATGCATCTCTTCTCTAAATAGTATAAATTAACCTGCCTGCCTGTTTCTCCGCTAACTCCTTCTAAAACACGCAACGGATTATGATACGGTTTTCACTGTCATTTGGAGAATTTATTCTAGATGGTTTATATGTACATTTCATTCAAATCAAGTTTTAATATAATTGAGAAAACTCAATGTTTTCCTACCGAGTCGTCAAAAATCGTTTTTCGGGCCCTTACATAGCTAATGCTGGCCTTAACCTAAAACCTTAAGAGAAGTGTCAAAATAATGTACTGAAGAATTGTAGTTCTTTAAAAAACCTAGAGAAAAGTCCGCGATGGCATAATGTCTATCTCCTAAGATTGACTCACAGTAACCATTTTTATGTTTATGATTTTATTTTAAAATTAGGGTATTAGCGAATGTATTCTGTCCGATTCACTATTTAATAACCTTATCCAGATAAATACTTGGTTATCTTGGGCATTTAATGTAGATTAATATTTTCCCGTACAATATATTATTTAAATTAATACTTTAGATGATATGGTAGATTCAAAATTACACGTAACATAGATTAGAAATCAAAACAAATATGACAGTTTCGTTGTCTATATGTATGAAAACCGGCTCTTTGCAGAGTTGTTGCTCAAAATAGGAAATGGACAGTCGCCATCAGATATATTGTAGCGGGCTAGGTACTCAAATATTTCGGAGCAGCATTACTTTTCAATAAATTCGTTACACTAGTTATGGTCAATAACACCAGAACATGCAATTTGTCATAAATATAAGAGCAGCTACTTTTCAATAAATTTGGAACATATAACGAGATAAAAATATCAGAAAGCACAGAACGTCAAAGGTATCTACGCAATCAGGGTGATCATAAAGATCGGAACATTCATGGAAAATACCCTTAACCTTTTCAACGCCACAGTCGGCTCTGGCCGTCAACTAAAAGTCGTGCCACTGACGCCACGTCGCCTACAGCCGACAAGAGTTCAAGATTAAAAGAGACTTTGTTTGGTAGCAATAAGGTGTAATTTGCATAGCATAGCAAACATGTTTGGCGTGTGGGTGGCACATTTTGTATTCGACGTATGGCGTTCAAAAGGTTAAGTCTGTATCACACAGTTTAAATTCGTTACTATAATGATTATGCATGTCGCATGACGTGTACACGTCACGAGTAGATTCGAATTCCAAACAAAACATAAATACGTCATGCCAAAGATCGACATGAATAATAATTATAGTAACGAATTTAAACTGTGTGATACAGACTTAAGGTATATTTTAAATAAATGTTCCGATCTTTATGATCACCGTGACTGCGTAGATACCTTTGACGTTCTGTGCTTTCTGATATTTTTACCTCGTTATATGTTCCGAATTTATTGAAAAGTCGCTGCTCTTATATTTATGACAAATTGCATGTTCTGGTGTTATTGACAATAACTAGTGTAACGAATTTATTGAAAAGTAATGCTGCTCCGAAATATTTGAGTACCTCGCCCGCTACAATATATCTGATGGCGACTGGACAAATGACCTACCATAATAGGAGCATTAATCTTCAAAATTAAAACCTTTGCGTTTTAGTAAAAGAATTAGTCGACAAAAATGGCTTAATTATATCGAAGATCAATGCACCGACACACACATATTACTACTCTGTAGACACTGTGCTCGACCTGTAAGAGGCTGTCCATTTCCCAACGGAAGTTCTCAATTCCTTGCAACCTTCTGGATCGCCCCACATAAATTGGTTTTGAAAGAAGGGTGTCCTATTATTTTACTACGGAACCTTAATTCACCCAAATAACATCTTTAAAAACGTTAATAATAGAGTGCACAATACTGACGTCCAGATGTGCGGCTGGAAAAGTCTTTTTAATTCCCCGGATTCCATAAATATTCCTTTCCAGTTAAACGACTGCAATGTCCCGTACAATTATCGTTTTTAATGACAAATTACAAGTCACAACAATACATTCAAAGTTGCGGGCTTAGACTTGATCGTTGAGAGTTTTCCCATTGACTTATGTAGCCCTTTCGCGCGTCACTTCCAGGCAAAGTTTGTTTGTATTGTGCAATGAAAAGTCCGCTGTAAACATTGATTATAGAGAGATTCTATGATAACTGGCAGTCACGATTTCTAAAAAAGTCATTAAATAAAACCTCTATCTATAATTTGAAAAGTATGTTATTCCAGATGAACTGGGATTATTTTAACTTATATTAACCGAAGCAAAGCGAGGGCGGGTCGCTAGTGTAACGATAAAATACAACAACAGATACGGGTTTCTCAATATAAGCCATTTGCTTAATGTTTCTGAGAAAAACAATAGAAAAAAAGCAAAACATTACCTTGAATAGGACCGCTCTCGGCATTGTGCCGCAGTGGAACTGCGGCACTGATTTTCAGAGGGACCCTGATTTAAAAACTAACCTAAATTTGAAATTTAGATTAGTTAAAGGTGATACAGAATATGTAAACCATCTATTAGGTATGGTAAGTTAATACATAATTTGGGTATTCTATCTAAATGTTAATGTTGCCCGAATATTCACCCAGAACTCTAAAAACATCCACCAAAATAATGTCAGGACGTAGTTTACTACTTGTTGGCGGGTTGTAAAATTTGTTTTAACCAGTTTATTTTTGCACTTAACTTAACCCTTAATTTGGCACGGTCAAGAATAGGTACTTAACATACCATTTATATTCATCCATAATGTACACTTTTTTGTTTGGTTTAAATTTTTTGTTGCTGATTCGAAATCAAAAAGGTTTTGAATTCCCGGCCTTTTTCATTTTTGCCATGTTAAGGGTATAAATTGTATCACCCTAATAAACAACATAGGAAACATTTTAGCTACGGTGCCTTCAATTGTTAATTCACTGTAGAATAGAAAAAGTCGATGAATAATTTTGACGTAGGTATTTTTTTTCGAGCCTTGTAGTTTTCATTATAAAATTGGTACAAGGCCTCTATTCTATTGGGTAAAACCATATTGCCTTGGACATTGTTATTGTATTGTTTTTATGATATTGCTAACCTTATTAACTAACTGCTGCACTCAGAGACGTCAATTAAAGGAGAATGAGCAAAAATTTATGAACGCTGGCCTAGAAACCAATAACAATAAGCACTATATTATTGGACTAGCGACCCGCCCTCGCTTCGCTTCGGTTAATATAAGTTAAAATTATCCAAGTTCATCTGGAATAATATACTTTTCAAATTATAGATAGGCACATATGCATAGAGGTTTTATTTTATGACGAATTTAGAAAGACGTACTATATGAAACTTTTTGCGGAATTGAGTTTTTGATGCCGTTGGATTTTAAATTTAATTCAAATCATGACTTCCAGTTAACACAAAATCTCTCTATAGTATACAAATGTTTACAGCGGACTTTTCATTGCACAATACAAACAAATTTTGCCTGGAAGTGACGCGCAAAAGGGCTACATACGTCCATGGGAAAAACACGCAACGCTCAGCCCTCTATTTCACCATCTTCACAATGACACGTGACAGGTGACAATTCGGTATACATTGCAAAGTTAACACGCTGATACATGACTGGGTTTCATATAAGCTGCGCTATCTACACTGAAATTTCACCTATCACCTGTCATTGTCGGCATCTGTCCATTGCCTATTTTGACTAACAACTCTGCAAAGAGCCGGTTTTCATACGTGCAGACAACGAAACTCTCATATTTGTTTTGAGTTCTAATCTATGTTGCGCGTAATTTTGAATCTGTCATATCTTCTAAAGTATTTATTTAAAAAAAAATTTTTACGGGACAATATTAATCCACATTAAATGCCCAAGGTAACCAACGTATTTATCTGGTTATGGTTATATCCTGAATCGGACAAAATGGCTAATAACCCAATATATAAAAAAAAAATCATAAACATAAAAATGGTTACTGTGAGTCAATCTTAGGAGAAAGACATATGCCATGGCGGACTTTTCTCTAGATTTTTAAAAAAACTACAATTCTTCAGTACGTTATTTTGACACATTTCTTAAGGTTTAGCCAGGCGTAAGCTATGTAAGGGCACGAAAAACGATTTTTGACGACTTGGTAGGAAAAAATTGAGGTTTCTCAACTATATATTAAAACTTAATTAGAATAAAATGTACACATAAACCATCTAGAATAAATTGTCTAAATGACAGTGAAGACCGTATCATAATCCGTTGCGTGGTTTAGAAGGAGTTAGCGGAGAAACAGGCAGAAAGGCGCGAAGCGACTTTAATTTACAGAAAAGATTAGAGAAGAGATGCATGGTTTCGGTTAAGTTTAATTAAATGTTTAGATACTTAAGTAAAAGATTTCTCATCATCACATACACTCTTGAAAGTGAAAAAAAAGAAGTGGTCCTACCCATCTGTGAAACAGGCGTGATTTAATGTACCTATGTATGCACATACACTCTTTGATGCTCTGCTGAGGGATATAGGCGTGATGTTACACTTATTTACACAATATACAGGAGCCATTAGCCAAATTTTACGTGTATATCTATCTATTCTCTGTTGTAGATAAAACCAATAAAAGTCACTTAGAGGGCTGTTTCTTAAATTTCAATTTTGATAATTATTACTCCCATGATTACTTTTGAATGGAATGTCCGATTTGAATAATTTAAAAAGTAATTTACAGGTACTTATATAGCCTTGAAAACTAAGTGATTTATTTGGATAAGGATTAATACCTAGGTACGAATAATGGGGCCTAGTTAGTACTGGCGTTACAATTGCATATTTTAACATGAAAAAGTAGTTATTGTGACATAACTGTAATAGTTAGATTTATAGTATCGCGGACTTTTTTGTAGAAATTGATGTCCTCTATAAAACTGTCGTACATCACTTTGCTCTATTGTCAATAGTTTCCGCAGCGTACACGATATAAGGTTTTTTTTTTGGTATTTTCTTTCACACCTTGGGTTACATTATCGAAGTTTTCATACAGAACCCTAACTTTTTTGAAAATATACTATAGCCTATGTTCATCAGGGATAATAAAGGATTCTAATGGTGAAAGAATTTTCCAAATCGGTCTAGTAGTTTCGGAGCCTATTCAATTCAAACAAACAAACAAACAAACAAAAAATCAAATCTTTCCTCTTTATAATATTAGTATAGATATCCTTTTTAATTCTACAACGACTTAGTGTAGCGGGAAACCTCAAATAACAGTGAGTTTATTTTTTAATCTTGAACGTCCGGACGCCTACATAGACGACTTTAGCATAATTACTATGAAATAACGCCGTCTTTGCATGGTGATAACTTATTTCACAAAAAGATTTCGAACTACCCGCCATAGTAATCGTTTTACAACTTAGAATTACCGATCCGGTGACATATCGCTTGTCCTTATTGGTCATATAAGCCAATTTGGCCACCCTCCTTTAATGCTTGATTAAAGTTGCTGCTGTCACTTTCTATGCTAAAGCAACAGAAAAAGACAACACGTCACTAAACAAGCATTAAGTTTAATTAACGTCTCTGAGTAAGGCAGTATATGTGTCTTGTTAAGTAATCGTGCTACTGGATAATGAAAGAAAGATATTTGTTTGGGTTCTTGTATAAGAATCTTCAAGATTATTTGGGGTTGGCCAGATACTAACCCTCGTATTCATAAACGCACGGTAAACCTATTCTAGTTAAAGTATTCTTTGTCCATTTCTGCCACGTTCAAATGTCATAATGACAGATTAGGACAGAGCATATTTCAACCACTCTTTAGCTATTGCGCATTTATGATTAAGAAGGTAAACATTTGGCCTATCCTATGATTGAAATGTGTAAGTAATTCTTACTTGAAAAGAAACTGCGTTATTTCGGTGCTCCAGAACTGATCGCTGAAGTCCATCTGCTGCGTCGTCAGGCCGCGGGTCAGGTCCTCGAAGGAGGTACCGATCTCGAGTAGCAGAGGCCGGTTGAACCAATCGCTCATGCGCACGGCGCCAAGTAACTGCCGGTTCTCCGATATCAACCTGCAATAAAACTTGACCATTAACCCTGGAGCGTGGACGATTTAAGACTTTCATACATTTATGGACTAAGATCCGAATAGGAGACGATTTGCGACGGGCTGTTTATTCGATGAAAAGTGTTTTATATCAAATTTAATACGCTAAACAATATGTGGCGAAAAGTAAGGCTGAAAAATTTCAGTCCATCAATCATTATATTTTATTAAAAAAGAACTTTTTTTTAAATTGCAAATATTTGTTTAATAGACAAATTACGTTTGCATATTCTATAGGCTTCATACTTTCGATTGGTATGTGATTTGTCTATTAAACAAGCTATTACATTTTAAATTTTTAATTAATTATACACTGGACTGAAATTTTTCAGCACTTAGCATATTAAATTTGGTATAAAATACTTTTTATCGAATAAACAGTCCGGTGCAAATCGACTCCTATTCGGATCTCCTACTAGTACGTAACGTGTGGCAATGACGCTGTTGCAACGACGTTTGAGGGGTTTAGGGGATTGTACTTAAAGCAGCGCCTCAATCACGTAGCTGTTTTTTCCATACAAATTTATTGGCGATAACAAATTTGACACATTTTGTATTGGCAAATGTCAAATTTTAATCCGACGTAAGCCTTATCTGTCCGCGGTTTGAATATGTATAGGGTTTGGCCGTAGGTCAAGTCCGATTTCCACAATTTTTGAATATGTTGTATATTATGAAAAACTAGGTTTGTACGTTTCCGTTTATTTTTCTTTATTTTGGGTTTTTTCCATAGCAAAACGTATAGACCTAGTTTTTTATAATATCTACAACATATTTAAAAATTGTTAATATGGAACTAGGGTTAAGGGGAGACAAATGTTATCGCATTTTGTATGGAAATGTTGAGTTCACAATCCTCTTAAGCAAGCTTTGAAAACGGACCCACTTGACTTCTTTGAAGTCTCACGGTTCGTAAATAGAAACTACAGTCCGCGCGCGAATTGAATGCAGTCGGGGCCCGAGTTGAAGTGCGCCACCCCCGCCTGCAGTGTGCACTACACTGTGTAGTGCCGTCGTTTCTCAAATGACTCTGATATTTATCGCTATTTCCTCGGGAACTATCCAATTTTACATATAAATACCCTTTGGTCTTTCTTGGGAATTAAGCTATCTCCATACCAAATTTCATTCAAATTGTTTGACTGGTTTATAGGCGTACAATTTAATTGAGAGGCCAGGTATGCATGGGGTGTGGGGCAATGGTGACTATATGAGCTTTATTGTATAGATGAATTACCGGGAGCGTGGAATTGCATACGTAGTGGTTGTACCGTTCGCATGAAAAGGAAAAAGCATTTAAGTGTTTTCAAAATTTAATGAGATTACCCTAAACAAGTGGAATAAGTATGTCCTTTTTTTGCTTTTAGTCGTTTATTTAACTTTTCATCTTTAAGGTTGGAAATTACTTAGGTATGGGACAGATTCAAATTATATAAATATATAAATATATTCTCCTGATGACTTCTTGATCAAAATCATCTACTGTCGACGGACAGGTAGTTACGTAACTTTTTCTTACTTGGAGAGGGGAATTTTTTCGTTGTTTTGAATTTGTGACTCTTAAGTACTCTCTCTTATTTGTCAGTCATAATTTTATAAATAGTCGAGAGAGAAACACCTGTAGCTTTTTCAATTAATTGGGCAGCGGTCTAAGGTGAATTAAAATTTCTCATCAGTTCGAGTTCAAAGTATTTATGACAGTTAAAATTATTTGTTTACTTTGACTCTCAATCGGACCAAAACGACTGCTACTTTCTGCCATAATTTTTGCAAAACTTACAGTCGTACGTGCCCAGTCAAAATAATTCTGAAAATTGCGAGAATACAATAAAATAAGACGTATATTTTCGTGCATTGTAAAAAGTATTTAGAATTTGACGCTGACATTATTTTTGTACTTACTTATTTAATATATAACAATACTCTTTTTATGCTGATGGTATGAGAAGAGGAAATTTAAATATAGAATGCCTGTAAACACACATTACCACTACATATGCAATTCCACGTTCTCGATAATCCATCTATATCTGACAAATGACAAATTGACGCTTTACAATATTTCGGTGGACGTTTAGCTTTACGTTTAGCGACCCTCCCTCGCTTCAATTCGGTTTATGTGCGTTTTCTGTAACACTCGTTCATAAACCAGAATTTATTATAAATAATAACCTTCCGTGAAAAATTACCTAAGTGATGGTACAAAACACATTAAAAACTGTTAAGCAATTTTTGAGATTATCGCAAACATACAGACAAAGAAACGCAGCGGGGGACTTTGTTTTATAACTTGTCATTTTCATTATGCATAACAAAGTTTCGAGAAATTGGAATGATTTGGAATAACTTACGTGATAACGATCTTCTGGTGAGCAGTTCCTGAACAGTATATTTTATTTTTATTTTTCGGTAGATTAATGTAGATGAGCATGTGGGTCACCTGATGGTTAATGATCACCGCGACCCGTAAACGCGCGCAACGCCAGAGGAATCGCAAGTTCGCTACTGGCCTTTGAGAAAAGAGTGGGCTCGTTCTTCAAGGCCCTTAAGTCGTATTGGTTCGAAAATACAGATGCCGAGAGCTGAGTCCACATCGATAAGGTGTGTGGCAAAAAGGCTCTCGAAATTTGCACGGTGGTGGATTTCCAACTATGAAGATACACATTTTTGTTTGTGTGTGTATATAATTTTTTCATTTCACGAAAAAAAAGTGAGACTTATGTACGTACATATAGTACGCGTACTTTTGTACTTTATGATTAATGTGTACAGTAGCAAACTTAGGCCTTTAAGGTCAGTCTATAAAAAAAAATATGTATTTACAAGTAAAAAGGCAGCAACTTTTCTAGAAAAATAACGCGCGTATAAATAAACATCTAAAATGAATCGTTGATGAAAACTATTAATACCTACTTCCAACTCTATTCAATCTGAAATACATTGCAGAACTGTGCAGGGCTTTCTTTCAATAATTTTCTTGACCGAAGGACTTGATGGTGACAAAAAAGTACAACTCAAAAATGAATTGAACCTTCTAAGTACCTATGCACTTAAATGACTAATTTTTTTGTATTTTACTAAACACGGTAAGAATACAATTACCAATTACATACAATATAAAATAATGAACCACAAAAAAATCACGTGTTTTAAACAGAAAATGATTGAGCATTGAATGATAAAAGGTTTATAACATAGAGAGACAACTTATTTCATCTTAAGAGCCATATTTCTTTTATTTGTAATCTTCACAAATCCTTTGTAAGGTTGCGAACCTGATTAATTCGCTAACGATACAGATAAGACAGATTACGATTCAGAATTCCTTCAAGAACAGAATGGAGCCATTTATATAAAGCAATGTTATTCTTTTAGATTTAATGTAAAATTATGAGTGCGGAAGCTATGATTGAACCATCTTAGAAACGTTAAATATGTTGAAGGTTGAGAAAGCGTGCTGGATGGTCGTATCGAGTGCTTATAACAATTCCATACATTTTGTCAGTTTTCGAAAATCGCTTACGTTACCGTTAAGCATCTTGTCTACGGTCACAGGTGTTACGGGTTTCCATCAGGTAACTCGCTGACTTGTTTACCTCCTTTATAAGGTTTTTCAAAGCCGATTTTGTTTATCACCAGAACAGGTGCCAAATAATGGAGTAAATTGTTTGCTTTTAACTACTTTATATATAGTGTGTTGTTTGTGTTTATGTGTGTTTTCGTAGGTTAAGTAGACATCTGTGGTCTGAATTGTTGTGTTGTCCCTCTTTGGGTAAGGAACTATGACTTACTGAAGATACCCCCGGATCAGGGTATGGAAGTGTCTGAAGGCCGCGGTGGCGTGCTCATCCAGCACCGAGGGGTCCACGCTGGGGTTGTAGTCGTTGACGTAGCCATGCACCCCGGGGTAGATCAGCTTGTTCTTTATCATGTTTTCTGTACCTGGATCAAACAACCGAGGGTTAAATATAAATAATTATGACATTCAACAGAAAACGGCCGTTTTAGCCAAAAAAATATACTTTTGAGGTTATAAAAGTGTTTACTAAATAAGACAAATCAGATGATATGGACATTAAATCGTATTGTACATAAAACAAAATACACAGACATGAAAACAAACTATAAAGGCGTTTGATTAATTTTAAGGAATTATATCTTCTTCTTCTTCTTCTATTATTAATGGTTGTCCACCGAGGTAGGATTTCGCCAACGTAAGAGTAAATCAGTTAACAGAATAAATCAAAAGTAAACGCCGGACATCTTTCACTCGGTCATCTTCCGTCCCTGATGGTTACCAGAAGACCCCAGGAATTATATCAGCTGTTGTGTTAATAGTGATAGAAATACCTTTTAACCGATTATCAATCATTAATATAGTACATTGTGTATTAAGGGTGGTAAAGACAGAATTACAAACGAGAGTCTGTTAGAAGCCCGGAGCCGAAGGCTGAGGGCTTTAATGACTCGAGCTTTGTATTTCCTTTACCACCCGTGTAACATAATATAATGTTTTTCATCACAATTGCGAGGAAATGAAATAAAATCAGACAAAATATCATATTTTTAACGTAAGATTCTCACTAATAATTTTAGCAGCGTTGGAGATGTCTGGCGGAGTCGCATTATCCATTTCTTCTGATGACGACATGTATTTTATTGATATATAAATTTTAATATGTGCACAAAGACACCCTTTTAATTATTATTTTGGAATCACACAGTTTATAATCAGTATTTATAAATTAGCGGCAGACTACATCATTGTCTATGACTTACCACAGATAATGTCAAACGTGTTCAGGAGTCCGATTCCCGTGACAGTCGAAATCAATAGTTTACATGCGAGATTTTTAGAAAATTGTATGCAACTGACATTTCATCTCGAATGAAACTTCATATCGAATGGCACAAGAATTGGGGTCTTGATGTATTACCATAGTTTGAGTCAACGTATTATATTTAAAAAAAAGCTATTACGCATGGGCGTAATGGTAAAAAAAGGCCCGCGGGTATTATTTTGGATTTACGGTCGATTTTTCTAGCATATTAGGACACTATTTACGAGCAAGTGTGATGAAAAAAACCTTCTTGGCTGTCGGGTAAAAAGACCGGGAAGTGCGAGTTAGATTCGCATATGAAGGGTTCTTACCATTCTCGTAAAAAGGTTCTCTTTAATTCTTAATTTAATTTCAACTGTCTACCTATTACGATAAATGAGATCCGGTGTTATTTTTCCATACACGTCTCGGCGACGATTTCACTAACTAACGGACGACACAATTCATTTTTAGCTCTTAAACACCATAATATCTATTGTATTCATCGGGTTAAACGTATTCCAAATTTTAGCCTGTTCCAACAACTAAGCTCTAACCAAACTTACACCTAAAATCTTGTCATTAATTATCCAAATTATAAAATTATGAATACCATTTTATAACCGTTTTTTTTTTTACTTATGCTTGTAACCAAGTTAGATCCAAGTAGATTAAAGATTCAAAGATTCAAAGAATTTATTTGCTCAGAATTCAGTAGTGCAGATGTTACATTAATTTTTAAATTATGTCCAGTGTATTCTATTACATCCAATTATATTAGTAACTTAACTTAGTACTTAATTTAGTTTTTATAAGTAGGTATACAAATAAATAACATAAAAAAAATCGTGTGCGTCTCGTGACGCCCGACAGAAGAGATAACTAATCTAAATCTCTGGGTTAGAGTGAGAGAGGAGGAGCCTGCCTATATGCGTGAGAGAAAGGGAAGCCAGACAGGCTAGCGCCGTAACGCGTTACGTAATGAAGCGGTTTGCCCTCCCGTAATAATAAGAAGTTATCACTTCAAAAAGTTCAAAATAGCGGCCATATTTTTAAATCTGATTACGGGTTCGCATTTGTAGTCCCAACGGGCCCCCAGATATCTATTTTCAAGACAATCGAACCAGTAGCAAAAAAGTTCAAAATGGCGGCCACTTTTTTTAAATCTGATTACAGGTTCGCATTTGTAGGCCCCACGGATCCTCAGATATCGATTTTCAACTCAATCGTAGCAGTAACATAAAAGTTCAAAATGGCGGCCACTTTTTTTTTTCAAATCTGATTACGGGTTTGCATTATTTTGGTGTCCCGACGGATCCTCAGATATCGATTTTCAAGACAATAGAAGCAGTAACAAAAAAGTTCAAAATGTCGGCCACTTTTTTCTAAATCTGAGTACGCGTTCGCATTTGTAGTCCCGACGGATCCTCAGATATCGATTTTCAAGACAATCGAACCAGTAACTAAAAAGTTCGAAATGGCGGCTACTTTTTTAAAATCTGATTACGGGTTCGCATTTGTAGTCCCAAGGGGCCCTCAGATATCGATTTTCAAGACAATCGAACCAGCAACAAATAACTTAAAGTAATCACTTTCAAAAACGGTGATAGTTTTAGGTTATAATTATGCTCACTGTCAACAGTATTTATGTTTAGAAACGCAATACGGGGTGACGTCAGCAGGTATGATCAAATACCGTTTACCATTTTCGTCCATAGCTGTAAGTTACGATTGGCCTAGCGGCTGAGAGTTAGGTCTATGACGCCATGGTGCCGCGGCTCAAATCCCATCCGATTCCAGTATATATTTGTATTTTAAAAAATGTTTAGAAATTTAATAGTACCGCCCTGCCGTATGCGTGAGAGAAAGGGAAGCCAGACAGGTTGTCTAGTAACACGCGTTACGTAACGAAATGGTTTACCCTCCGTAAAGAAGTTATCACTTCAAAAATGATTTAATTTAACTGTGAGCGCACTCTTCGCTAACTCGCAACATTGATAATACTTTTTTTGTAAACCTACCGCCTAAGGTGTTTTTGAAATAAATAAAATTTACCGCTTTTATTTAAAATCATTTCATAAAATAAGAATGGTTGCTATGTGTTACTTTATTTACATCCAACTAAGTACAGAATTCAACATTAATACAATTAAAAAATAAAACTAAACGTATTTAAATTAAAATTAAAGTAAGCTACTCAAATATTAAAGATAAATAATAATCACCACTATAAAAAGAACACCCCTCTAGCAGGTCCGCTCGCGGCATGGTCCCCATGACACTGGCTGCATTACCTCTCTGGATAGCTATCCCAATCCTTTGGGAGAGGTAAGCACCAGCTCTAGGATCTCCGGAGGATTCTATGAGCCGAGAGGACAGGGCCTTAATAAAGCTTTTCATATCAGCTGACCAAGGTCCCATGGTTTCCACTGCAAGCGCCACAAATTCGTAATTATTTAATAATGACGAATATTTGCGGCGCTTGAGTGTTTGGGCCTGATCAGCTGCTGCACCAGCCCGATTACGGGTTGACTGGACGAGGGAAAGGACGAATGTGTCAACGTATGTCGCGTCCCACACCAGTGCCCTACCTAGTTTCCACGGCACCAATGTAGCTCCGTCTGGTCGCTTGCCATCGTCTCTATGCAATCCTGCTGGTTCCAGGACAGCTGGTATAGAGGCAGTGGCAAGCGAACGACGGATCAGATCATTAATTGTGCCGTGACGGTACAAACGGCCGGCACTTCTGAAGCATGAAAGGCCATGTCGTCCCAGCTCACTCACTTCCTTCCCGCACGCGCAAGTATGAGGTTCACAGAGTCTAGCCCCAAGCCGCAAGTTTATTGCTATGCGCAAGCTGCTTGGGTCCAAGACTGTACCTATATTGCGGGAAGGAAGAGCGTGGAGCCAGTGACCTGATTCGCCTGCTGAGACAGCGAGGAGACGGGCGCGATCTGAATCGTCCGGACTATTTTCTATGAGAGATGCATGAATTGATATGAGGCGAGGTTTATCCCATGTGTTACTTATTTATTATTCAGAGACGAAAGAAAATGCTCGAAAGACTTTCAAAGATCCCATAATACATAATTATTTACAAATTACAATTACACTCTTAAAAACAACCAAAATCAAGTTAGTTGAACTTTCCTCACTAACAAACAAATTGAGTTCAATAACAAACATTGAACTCTGTTGCCGAAAGCAGAGGTTAAATACATTGTACAGGTTAATTTTGTTCGGTTAATTAGTGTACCTTCCTGTAATTATTAACATAAGGTAGGTAAATATTTTGCGGCGACAGTGAATTAAGGTAGGGTTTTCAATTAATTTACATTAAATATATTAGGCAAAACTTATTCAAGCTATACGTGCTCTGTAAAGCATGGTATGACAAAAGCTCGAAAAAAGAGCTAATTTAGGATAAACTATAAACAATACTAACTCTTATTATATTATAACAACGACGCAAATTAAACAACAAGTTCATTGCGTCAAAGTAACGGGGGCTCATACTACTCGGTAAAACCATATTTATTTTGCCGTTTTATCGTATTATCAATGTTACGAAAGCTATTATTTACTTTGTGCAAAGTTCTAAATAATACGATAACATGTTACAAGCAATATTGTTTTACCGAGCAGAAGCAAGAGCTCCGAAAATCGTTAATTACTTTTAAGCTGATAATAATATGAAAGAACGAATTTTAAATAGCTTTTGACTACAAAAATTCTTGTCTTTCAACTTGACACACCTTCCTACCAAATTAAAATATCATTTAAATTGACACTGCAAATGTACAAACATATCTATCTTATTCGAATAGTCAATGTCAATTGAATTTTATCGGGATTGAGATGTCAACCAAATGAAACGAACCAATTTACCATTATTAATCCATAGTCACGTGCTTTAGAAGATTTAGTAAGTAACATTACTTGTATTAAAGATCAAATAACTATTAATTGTACGTCTTTCAAAATAAAAACTGCACGATTAAAATTGAGATTTTATGTGTCAAACAGTGCCTACAAGTAATTTGTTCACATGTTTGCCCATTTCAATTTACCTTATTGTTTTATGACGTGCAAACGAAATTCAATTCTATAGCAATATTACAAAAACCCAAATAGGTACTCTATTCGGTCCGCCTGATATGGTGGTTGGATCCACGACGCATCAGTTACATATATCGGCCAAAGGGTAGAGACCCGTCAGGAACCTGCTCGTATGCAATTAGTGGAGCAAATATCCAAATATGAGTAGAGAAATGCCATTCTATTAAACACGTCATCCCTGGGGGCCTAATATATACGTGTCGTATCGTATCTGACACGTACTAATATACGTGTCAGAAAGTGACGTATGTTTTATCCACATTTTGTCGCGCGATAAATGCAATCATACTAGGCCTGCAGGGCCCGTATTATGGTCATCTTTATCGTGGTGAATAAAGTATACTTGTTATGTTTCTGCTGTTCGAATCCGCCGTCGGAGAATTTTAGTAGAAAGCATATGAATCCCGCGTGCACTGGTTCAAGGTGTCCGTCGGTTTTTGCGTCTCAGACCTCAAACTCGCCGTGTAATGCCGTGGAAAAACACTATATAATAAAATATAAGCCCTACACTCACCCCAGGAGCCGCCACATTCCAAAATTGGTGGATTTCACAGAGTTTTCACAATTTTATTGCGAGCCGGCCGGCTTTAGCGCGTGAGTTTCTTACGCCATGTTTTGAGTCTCTAGTTGCCGTCGTTTCCGTCAGACGGCGCCACTTGTTCGGCTCGCGCCCATTTTCAAACCCCGATGAGCGAGATAAATATATACAATATACCTAATGTGTGTAAGTGAAGATTGATGATGTGTAATGTTGCAAGTAGTGTCGCGTTCAAAATCGCTGCTACTGTTTAATAACGTTAAAAATGGAACATTCCCCCGCCCGAGAAAGGCTAAAGCCTTTATCAACACTAGTTAATAAGAAATACATAAACTGCAATATAACCGCAAAATTACAGCACCGAAAACCGCAACTTATAACTAAATTAAAACTGGTTGGTTAGTGATTTAATCGTCTAGGGGAAGTCTACAAATTTTAACTACCGGCCGCATCATCGGGCCTGATGAGGTCTTGAGTTTAACAACCCGTACAACGCCGTCCTTGCCGGGCAGCAACTCCTCAATCCTCCCTAATCTCCACTTGAGAGGAGGTAAATTTTCCTCTTTAATAAGGACAAGATCACCTAACTTAGGTGGATCCGTCGGTGACGTCCACTTCCTACGCATTTGCAGAGTGTGCAAATACTGCTCGCTCCATTTCCTCCAAAGGCGCTGTGACATAGCCTGAATAAGATTGAACCGGTTTAACCGCGAATTCGGAACATCTTCAAAGTTATACTCCGGAACCGAGAACAAAGGTCTACCGATTAATAAGTGAGCAGGTGTAAGTACCTCCAGTTCCTGAGGGTCCTGAGTCAAAGGACACAACGGACGACAGTTTAGGACTGCCTCCACCCTGGTGAATACCGTTACCAGCTCGTCGAACGTCAACACCTGTTCACCTATGACCCGCCGTAATAAAGTCTTGGCTGACTTAACTGTTGCCTCGAACAGCCCCCCGAAGTGTGGCGCTGCAGGGCTATTAAACCTCCAAGTGATTAAATGTTTGGCCGCGCCGTCGCTAAGCCCCTGCTGAACTTCTCGAGAAGCCAGATATTTCCGTACCTCATCTAAATATCGATTCGCACCAACATAATTGGTTCCGCAATCTGAACGAATCACACTCGGAAAACCGCGCCGAGAAGTAAATCGCGTCAAAGCCGCAAGAAAACCGTCCGTTGAAAGGTCAGTAACGCACTCTAAATGAACACCTTTAGACGAGGAACAGATGAATACGCAGAGATATGCTTTTAATGTCTTTGCGTTCCGCAAACGCGAATGTTTGATAGTAAAGGGACCGGCAAAATCCGTTTGCACGGTGTGAAAAACTCCAGTTGCATTAACCCTATCCGAAGGCAATGCCGCCATCATTGGCGCCGTAGGTCTCGCCTTTGTCCTAAAACATTTTATACATTTAAATATTCGTGTCCGAACTATTTGCCCCGCTGACAAAATCCAAAAATGTCGCTGCAATACACTCAGCAAGACTGTAGCACCTGCATGACAGTACATTATATGATAATGGTCGACGATTAAAACCGTGAGCGCGTGTGCCTTAGGCAGGATCATTGGATGCTTATTGCCAAAAGGTAACCCGGAATGCTCTAAGCGACCTCCGACACGCAATAATCCGTCATTACTTATGAAAGGCCTGAGCCTTCTCATCCGCGTGGAACACTGTTTGTTCCGCTTTAAGCACTGAATATCATCAGCAAACTCCGCTCTTTGAACTAATTTAACTAACCGCTCCAAAGCGAACCGCCGCTCTGAAACTGTCAGCGCTCCCTCGAGTTTTTTAGATGCACCTTTAGCGTTATTAACAAACCGAAAGCAATATGCTACGACCGCCAATAGCATATTTAAAGAGCTAAACCGCGTAAAAATGGTGTCATCCTCGACAATCCCCGTGAAAGCCTTGACCGTTGTCTTTGTTTTACGCAACCCAGGTAAGTTGCCTTCAGGGTTGTCCATTATGTTTTTGGGCCAAGTATCCGCATTACCCATTAACCAAGCAGGTCCCCACCATAAGGGATGCTGGATCAACTCCGATGCCCGACAACCACGACTTGCAACATCAGCTGGGTTCATCTCCGAGGGTAAATGTCTCCAACCTATGTCCAAACCGCAATTCAATATCTGTGAGACCCGGTTTCCCTCGAAGGTCTGTAACAAATGGGGAGATACCCTAAGCCATGAAAGAACGATGGTGCTATCACACCACCCCACAATCGTTTCAACCACCAAATCCCCGCTGATGGCTGCCACGACATACTTAAAAAGGCGTACCAACAATGCCGCACCGCTAAGTTCGAGTTTAGGTATAGTTAGTTTGGACTTGATCGGGGCCACCCGCGATTTGGCCATTAACAAACTAATCTTGACCTGCCCTTCAGGCCCTATGGTCCTCAAATAAACCGCCGCACCGTATCCAAGCTCCGACGCGTCCGAAAATCCGTGAAGAGAGCAAGACTTCACATTAATCAAAACAAATCGCTCTATTCGAAGCTGAGCAATCAACGGTAATTCCTCCACAATACCGCGCCATTCCGCAATGACGTCAGCAGGAGGTTCCGCGTCCCAAGGTAAATTTTTCAGCCATAGTTGTTGCATGAGGACCTTGCCCTGAAAAATGACAGGACAAATCCAACCCAAAGAATCAAAAGTCCTAGCCAAAGTTGAGAGGATCGACCGCTTAGTACATCCGCTTGTATTGTCGAGTTGTGTACGATAAGAAAAACAATCGCTGCCAGCGTCCCATTGAATGCCTAAAACCTTGTAAAAGTTTGTTTCATCCGCATCATCAAATATTTTCCGAGGTTTCTCTAAATGCTCCTCTGGTATGTCCTGTATAATATCATTGCTGTTGGACGTCCACTTACTTAACTCGAACCCGCCAGAGCGTAGTAAGTCTGTTAGCTCCTGTTTCAACCGAATCGCATCCTCTAGAGAGTCTGCTCCGCCTAAAATGTCATCCATGTAGACCGAAGAACGAAGAAGGCGCGCCGCCGCCGGATATCGCGACTCCTCGTCATCCGCTAATTGCCTCAATACCCGAATAGCAAGGTAAGGACTTGACTTCATACCGTAAGTCACGGTGTTTAGCCGGTACAAACGCAACGGTAAGTCCGGTGAGTCCCTCCAGAAGATAAGCTGGTATGGCCGATCAGCTTCCGCAATCAAAATCTGGCGAAACATCATTCTTATATCCGACGTGAATACATAGTGATGTAACCGAAATTTACAGATAATTTCCGCTATATCACGCTGCAGCTTAGGCCCCGCGTGCAGACAATCATTTAAAGAAACCCCGTTGTTAGTGGCACAGCTGGCATCAAACACTACCCGTATTTTATCCGAGTCCGCTTTAAATATTCCGTGATGTGGAATGATATAACCCGCGCCCGAAGCATAGTCCTCTGGTTTCCCGTCACACAGGGACATATGACCGGTATCTAAATATTCCCGCATGAAATCAACGTATTTCATTCGAAACGCATTATTTGTCTGGAGCCGCTTCTCCGTAGCCATGAACCGTTTCGCAGCTAATGGGACCGAATTTCCTAAGTTAGGCCTATCCGCTAAAAGAGGCAAGCGTACTATGTACCTACCGTGCTCATCCCGCTGATGAGTAGACTTAAAGAAAGACTCGCATTCCATATCCTTAGGATCCTCAACCTTAACCGGAATGTCCTCGACTTCCCAGAATCGCTCTAAAATCTGGTCCGTGGTCGTGTTACAAAAGAATGTTTGTGAAAAGTACGTCGCCTTTGGATAGGGATTAAAAACCGCATAAGTAACTGGACCTGTCAACACGTGACCGAACACCGTGTTCATAGCCCGAGGTAAATGATCATTGATCTTGAGGCACCCGCCACTAAGCATAATGTCACAGATTAAATCCGCACCAATCAAAATGTCAATTTCCCGACTGAGGTAAAACTGTTCATCCGCAAGGTCCAGTCCTCGATAGTTATCCGCTAACTGAGACGGCAAGGTAAATCCGGGTAAATTATTCGTGATTTTATTCAAAACCGCCGCCGTTGTTACAAGACTCGGCTGTTCCGCATATTTCGGCAGCATGGTCAGATTGACCGCACCTCTGCAACCGCTTACAGGGGCGCCGCTCAGTCCCGTGACTGTGACCATGTTCGATTTGAACCGCTTCAAACCTAACCGCTGCACGCATGACTCCGAAATAAACGTACTCTGGCTACCTCTTCTCAGTGTCGGAAAGTGACGCGTCCTTACTACCTACGAGTGTCTGAAATAGTTCCATAAATGGAGCGAACTCTTCAATTTTGCCCGAGAAGGTAGGTATTTGAAGACGCGGCAAAACCGCTCTCGACCTCGCGCCATCGCCAATATTGTTACTAATACCGCTACCACTATCCGACTTTGCATTATTTATTTCTAAGTGTCTCCGCTTGACAAAGTAATATTTTTTATTATAAGATTCGTACAACCGTTGGTGTTCTTCTAAATCGAAGCCTTCCCGATCAGCTGATGCGAGCTGTATTTCGTAATACATGTCCGTTAATGATTCGAACGATTTCTCTAAATCTTGAAACCGTACCAGAAAATCATTTTTCTGTTCCGCAGACAAATCCGAAAATTGTGCAAGTGTTTCGATGAAATCGATATTTCGCGCCGCCATATCATATTTCATTTGCGAAAGCTGTAACCGCTTAGCTGCCGCCGCCATGTTTACCGATAAACACGCAATCAAGTACAAAACCCCAAAAATTAAACAAATCCCCAACAGGCACGATAATTTTTCAAACTTTTAAATATTAACTTTTCTTTTTTAATAAAGAAACGTAATTACCAAACCAAAACCAGTTTCAATTACAGTTAAAGTTATCAAAACATAAAACAAAATTTTAAAAAAAGTACAAAAAGATATTTTTCCCCAACCGGGACTCGAACACTCGACCCAAAGCACTGAAGTCGCAACCGATACCGCTAGGCCACGGACTACGTTACAATCAACGACAAAATTGCGCTATAACATCCGCAGATAGCACAACTTGAATTATTTTATTAAAATTAACCCGCTTTTGTTAAGAAATCCACACAAAATTCACAAGAAATTAAAACAATCCATTTCCAACTTCACCAAACAGCAGCCGCAATGCTATAAAATGCAGTCGTTGAAAAGGGAACCTAAACGTGAACGTAAATGTACCTATTTGTGAGGAGTGAAATGTAATTAAATATGGGAGGGCTTTAATATATATGAAATATTGTGTAACTAACACTAAAACACATATTTTCCGCTAAAACTTGTGTGTAGTTACCTGAAGTACAATTTAACAATTATTATTAGTTAGGTACCTACCAAGTAATTTCGACCGCTCGAAATGTAGTGTTTATTTGTTGGACCGAGTTCAAAGGTACCAAGACGCAAAATACTTAATAATCCAGGTCGAAGTGACCAAAATGTTATGTTTCTGCTGTTCGAATCCGCCGTCGGAGAATTTTAGTAGAAAGCATATGAATCCCGCGTGCACTGGTTCAAGGTGTCCGTCGGTTTTTGCGTCTCAGACCTCAAACTCGCCGTGTAATGCCGTGGAAAAACACTATATAATAAAATATAAGCCCTACACTCACCCCAGGAGCCGCCACATTCCAAAATTGGTGGATTTCACAGAGTTTTCACAATTTTATTGCGAGCCGGCCGGCTTTAGCGCGTGAGTTTCTTACGCCATGTTTTGAGTCTCTAGTTGCCGTCGTTTCCGTCAGACGGCGCCACTTGTTCGGCTCGCGCCCATTTTCAAACCCCGATGAGCGAGATAAATATATACAATATACCTAATGTGTGTAAGTGAAGATTGATGATGTGTAATGTTGCAAGTAGTGTCGCGTTCAAAATCGCTGCTACTGTTTAATAACGTTAAAAATGGAACAATACTAGTATACTTACGTACTGGTCAGAAAGTGACAGTTAGTCTTATCCACATTTATCCGCATCGATAAACACGACCATAATAGCGCAGCGGGATTTCCCTCAAATTTCACGAGTATGGATCAACTGATTCGAGAAGCTTGTCAGAGCTTTTGGCCTCTAGCCGGTTCAAATTGTATGGGTGTCTGGCTGGCTGTGTGTGTGTGTGTGCCGATTACAAAGTGAGGCATTCGTGTGTGCATTACGTGTTTAATTAATATTGCATCTGTTGATAAAGCGTTCAACTTAATTGACTTCAGTGGGATGATTAATTTTACGATAGGAATAAAATAGGACTGAGTGTGCGACACAGGTATACTTGCACTTATCGAATAATAAATTCATCACATCACATTTTTTAGGGTTTCGTAGCCGAAATGGCCAAAAACGTGCATCATCAACTGCAACAAACTTACCAAGGAACAAAGGCAGGTACTCGTAATAGTTGATGTGTTGGTACTGAGCGATGCTGATGCGGCGCGACTCCTGGTAGACGATCTCGTCACTCCAGTGAGGATTAAGGAGCGCCAGCTTATCAGCGATACGGTTGTGCTCGCGCAGTAGGATGATCTGCAGGACGGTGAGCTGAGGGTTCTGGTTCATACGGATGTCACCTGGACAAGATATACAATTATAGTCATAGTCAGTTTCATTTATTTTAAGATGAAGAGCTATTGAACCTTTAGGTTTTTTTCCTTGTTATCAACTAGAAAGTCCTTGGATACTCCAGTTTTGTGGGGCAATGTTTAATTTGTAATTCTTTAATAATATTGTACTTATTAAATAAATAAAATAATACTGTAGTGTTTATTAAAGAAATGCAGATAGTAACTGTGCAGATGTTTCTGCATTCCTTGTACTCCGGTTGTATTCTTGTTCAAGTGGATGATGTTGTAACTTTCAGAAATATACAAACATAATATAGGTACATTATCAGGGCGTGGAAGAGGCACCTACGGCTATTTTCTTCTCGTTAAAACAATAGTGCTATTAACATGTTATCGTATTTTCAATGTAACGATAGCTGTTAAATACATACTGACCAGTAATGGCATATTGAAAAAAAAGACAAAACGATATTTTTTCACAGAGTAGAATACAGCCCCTGATCTAGTTCCAAACTAACCCTAGGATTGTACTAGATATATTTACAAGACAAACAATAAACAATAATGTGTCTACTTATAATCAATCAAAATTACATTTAAGACTGGCCGTACACCGCGCGGCCACCGAGCAGGACCACAACGACCGACCTATTTCCTGTAGTTTTTATACATTTTATATGAACTCGCGCACACGGTTGACGCCGGTGGTCGCTGCACATTCCTTTCAGGTGGCAGTTTTTTTGGTTATAGTCAGTGTATGGAATGTCTAAGACTATCAGGTAGGTACAAATATAGATGCTTTTCACACAAATATTTAGCCTTACCAAGATGCGTATTCAGGGACTGTTGTTTCCCGGATGATCTATGTGACGGCTCAATACATATAAATACGTATGAAACCTTCTTGCTTCGATTTTTATCATGCTACATTGATACAAACATTGCAACGACGATAAGTAATTAACCGATCAACCTTTTGCACGTTATCGAGTCGTGACCGCCAATGAAAAGGCTCGCACTCCAACGTAATCAATACATGACCGACCATTCAACTCGAAATAAATCCTTTAACAATGGAATTTAAATTGTAATTTGAATAATTTGTGATTGGTTCCGTGGCGCATAAATAATAGTTACTTAATTCGTAGTGTGGTGGACAAATGTTCACCTCTTGCTTGTAAAGTGTATAGGTATCTAATGTTTCAAGCTACAAAATACAACCGTCCCTTAGATTTTCCTACAATGAGTTAATCAAAATACTATTGAGAGCTGCCAAATCAGACGAAGGTTAGTCGTAGTTCTTACTTACTAAGTTTATGGAAACAAACACCATGATTCAGTTTGCGATCTGCAGGGGGACAGTTCGGGCCGTTTTAATAAACATCAAAAACTACAGTTTTTTTTTCATTTGAAGTTTACCTTAATAAGTTTTCAGAAGTACATGCATCTTACTTAAAAAAGAGGATTGTAAAGCAAATAGTTTCCATACAAAATACAATAACGACCATCTCCCCCCTCGTAGGTTTTTCAACACGTTGTAGATATTTTGACAAAGTATAGGTCTTTACATTTCCCTTTTTACTTACTTAAAAAAAAGCAAAAATCGTTGGAATCGGACTTGTTTAAGGGGGTGAGAAACGTTACCAACCGGAGCTGAATTTGTCTGGAAAAAAATTGACAGCTCCAAGATTCAAGCCTCGGTTCACAATCCTCTTTAGATCTGTTTCAAAATAAGGCCCTTGGATGACTCCATAAGTTGTGACCTTAGGATATTTACCAGCCAAGTAACAGGGTTCATTGGGAGACTGTGCAGACTCGCAAGTAACAGTGATGTTGGGGTCCTGGGGGGGCCACTCCCGCCCCCCCCTCAGCACCGTCAGCATGCGGCCTCCGCGGTACTCTCGCAGGGGGGCCGCCTGTCCCGGGCTGCTCCCGTACACTTGAGACAGGTCCATGTAAGACGTCACCACGGACAACTATGCAAAAGAAAAAAGTATAAAAAAACGATCAGACGTGACCTCTTAGGTAAACTGGTAAGTTTTTAAAAAGTCTGTCTGTCGTTTGGTAATTGGTTTATTTTAATTTTATATTAAATTTAAGTTGATAATTATTATGATAAGTCACCATTAAATATATTAAGACATAAGGTGCTTAAAAATATCTTCATTCAACTCTATTATAAAAAAGGATTTTAGATATCTTTGACCAACGTGTATCTTCTAATATATGTATTTGATGACGACTTGAATATTTTTTATGACCGCCATACTTTTTACCCGAAACATAACGAATCAATTTAAATTCACTATTTTCAAAAATACTTTGGAACATCATGGAATCGGTAAAAGTACCTACACTAATTTGACTCATAGCTCATAGGCCACTATAGAACCATGTTAAAGTGGCGTTATAATTCAATTGAATTAAGTCTCTAACGATTTGAACCGTTACGTCACGTTGATATATTATAGTTCCATAGTTGCCTATGATTCAAATTGTTAGGTACCTATATTCCAGCCAAACACACTCCTCTACTTTTGGCCTTTTGTCAAACTTATCTGAACAACAAAAAGCAAAACAGCTTCGTTAAGGCTCAGGCTCAAAACGATTGTAATCTGATCTAGTTATGGTCCTCAGCGTAAAGAATGGAACAAAGCCACAGATATCAAAGCGAAGCAAACAAACTCCAAATTCACTTTTTAAAATGGAATCGACCAAATTGTCTCCGGTAAATCATTAATTACTTCGGCTTTGCTGTCAAACTGATATAATAGACTGATAATCCATTAATTAATTCATAAAGTGCTTCCTGAAGGAATCGAGGCAAAGTAAATAAACGTTCATGTAAAACGAACTATTCATTACGTCTACCTTAAGTTCGAGTTGTTTGCTTACCAAAGAGCCATTAAAGAAATCAATAGTGCTTTACTCGACATTCTTATGTAAATAGAGTGTAGACTTACAAAAGTATTTCCATAGATATTTCTGCCAATTTCAGTTAAGGAATATTTAGAAATGTAGTCATAAAAACGGAGGTGATGTTACTTCAATTATAAAGAAGAGTTTATGTGGTAAAAAATATTAAATACAATGACGAAGAATTAAAACAAAGTAACATTACTCGTAGATAATTAAACGTTACTAACGAACCCACTTTCTTTAAAAGCTAGGTAAGATAACCTTGGCAAGCCGTGATTAACGTAACATCGAATTCGATTTGGTGATTAAACCTAAGGCGCGATCCTCTCGTATGATAATAATTAAAAGGACCATCTATTTTTTTGTTATTTGAACTTTTATTTCGTCTTGTCGCACTGCTGGATAAAAACCTCTCTTAATAAATTTACCAATCAAATCTATCAGATACATTTTCAACAACAAGAACATTTCGAAAAATAAAATATTATTATGACAATCATGTGTCAGCTCTCAATGTATTTTCACCAAAAGTGCTTTTCATAAAAAAATATGATATTAAATTGAGATACCTTACTACCTTAAAATAAACGAGAAGAATGAAAAAATAATAAAAATAACAATAACACCATTCTCAAACTTCAAATGTACGTGATTACGGAGTAACGTAAATAGTTTTGCTTATATGAGTGACGAAACAAAAAGGTCCCGACAAATAGGTATTTGCCTCGTTTTACCCCCGGCATACACATACTCGTAAAACTAATTTAAAAAAAACTATGCTTAAATACCAGCATAAAGCTATTTAAGATCAAGTACCGGAACAGCTGGAGCGGTAGGAGGCGTGCAGCCTCTATCCCTCGTCGATGTGGTCCTGACAAAGTTCATGCACTGAGTGCCGTAGGGGGCGTGGACTGGGTCATTAGGGGGGATCAGAATCGGCCTGCACTGGGGGTTGGTGGTCGAATCCGAAGTTAGCTGCCCACTGTCGTCGCAACACGTTACCGGCTCCTTATCTGAAATGTTATACGGTCTACAATTATTTTTTTTCAATTGTGACACCCACAACGCACACACCCCAATACCATGAATAGGTCATAGACAGTGACTAAAGCAAAAGTTGTCACTCCAGTGAGCAGAGACGGATTGACACTGACAAAATGTATGAAATCGACAGGATCGAAAATGTGCCTATAGGATTGGCGTAAGCTGTCGGACGGTCGCGTCACGTGCTTACGTAAATTTTATACATTTCGTAAGTATTAGTCGGCGTTAAGCATGTTGTCTAGCCTCACTATTCTGCAAAGGACTTTGATGAAAATGAAAAAGAGTGTCACAGTTTAAGTATTTGGGCCACTGGCTTTCTGAGTCTTTGAGTGATGACGAGGACATAGAACGGGAGCGGAGAACGCTGGCGGTCCGATGCAACTTGTTGGCCCGCAGGTTCGCAAGGTGTACAAATAACGTAAAAGTGACGCTGTTTAAAGCTTATTGTTAGTCGTTCTATACCTGCAGCTTGTGGGTCAACAAGCGCAGAAGGCTATCAACGCCCTCAGAGTCCAGTACAACAATGGTTTCAGAATGTTCCTGGGGCTGCCTCGATTCTGCAGCGCATCGGGGATGTTTGCGGATGTTCACAATATACTGCGCAAAAGAATCGCATCCCTGTTGCACAGATTGCGGGGCAGCCCCAACAGCATGCTATGTTCTATTGCAGAGAGGTTTTATGGTTCCTTCCAGAACCATTGCAACAAACTCCACAGGCATTCTGCCAAATTGAACGTTTTGTATTTTAATTATTATTATTATTGTTTTGTGTCATGTATGTATATTTGTGTCTTACCTAATATGAAAATTATTTCTGAAATAAATAATTTTTAATTTGAATTTTGATTTTGGTTTTGATTCTTTGGCATTCAAGTTTATACACGAGTTCATATTATTATTATATAAATTCATAGAAACTTGCATGTCGTAACAATCAAGAACAAAAGGTACAATGTTAAACGTCTTTGATGACCCAGATAATGGAAATAATGATGATGGATTACAGCATAGTTGTAATGAGTGTGTATATTAGTAAGAAAAAAAAAGTTTATTCACATCCATCAAAATAAGCGCAATACAAAAAAAGCAATAAACGTAATGAAAGGCATTTTAATTCGTAGTTTTACATTTGATCCATCGACTAATGCTCGTTCCTAATGTTCAGAATGTGGATAATTGCTTACTTTGGGTTAGAAATTGTAATTTTCCAGTTACAGAATGTGTCATTTTTTATTACAGAGCATGTGTATCTGATGGGAACCAGCATGAGACAATGACAGACTACAAAGTATACTCGTCTAGTACGTAACCTTCAATAAACTGTTCATAAGTTTCTGTCAAAAAAAAACGTTTTTTTTGATGACTGTAGGCACCGTGTATCTGCACGACGCGGCAACGTGCCTTTCTACGGCACCGCGCCGTTTCACGTTAACGACGCCGTGCCGTGGTGTTGTGGCTAGGCCCTTAGGCAGCGGGGCCTCTGTCGATAAGATCGAACGTATAAGGCTGCGCCACCTTCACTCGTACACTGGTTCGACCGACAGAACGCCGTTTTTAAGAGAATCTGGTAGGTATCTCTAATAATGACAATGACGACTAAAAGAACTTTTTTTTTAAATAGGTTCTAAATTTACGTTCGTGACTGTACCAGAAAACACCTTAATCGTTTGAGCTTAAATAACCGCAATTTCGTAAAAATCTGTTTTAAATAATGCTTTTCAAATCTGTATTATTAGAACCACAGACAAACAATAAGCGGAAGTAATTTAAAAAAGAATCAATTTGTTCCTATCACAGGCCTAATCCCACATGTATACAATTTGGAGCCAATTCGAACATTCCCATAAAGGTGAATTGAAGCACTTAAAAAAGGTCCAATTAATCAACCCAAGCAAAACAGTACGTTATAGAAGGCAAAACGCACTCTTTACGTGTTGTTTACATACAAGCACTAGAAGGACACTTTTCCTCAGGGCATTTAGCTGAAATAAATTAACACAATGAATGAATTAAAATCATATTGAAACTAAGTTAATTTTATGCTGTACAAAGTGGAACAATATTTTAACCAAATTCAGCCGCGGTTTATACCTAAATGGGGAATGGGTAAAATATGTGGTGAGCTCAAAATGTCTCTAAAGTTTATTATTCAATATAGAAGTGGGACTCCATAACTGCATATTATGATCACTGAACAGTATAAAATAAAAATGTTTTACAAACAAAAAACCGCCTTATAGAAGTAAAAGATAATTTATTTTCAAATGATAATAGGTCAAGCAAACTGAAGTCAGCGTCCCACGATATTTGAGTCAAGCTAAATCCGACACATTTAAACAGAATTGTTTTTGATCGTTAAAACTGTATCTAGGTTACGCAAGTGAACTTTCCGAGAAGCCTAGACATTCATAGAGGTCTCGGAATAGATTTAAATAGTATTAACATACGATCTACAGGCAGCTTTAGACTTATCGCAGTCGACCTTGTTACATAGATAGAGCAGGAAGAAACTATTATAAACTAGTGACGTTCCTACATAGTAAAGCTAAAGTTTGGAAACCAACCCAAAATTATGAACCAATTGTGTACCGTTAAAGTAAGATCTAGAACCTTTTTAACCTTTTTAAATGCGAAATGTTTTCACAGAGCTTTTATCGTAGCACTTAGATTTAAGTGGGAAGGCTGTAGTCAAATAAGTACATTTAATATCGCGTGTATCAACGGTTTTAATGTATTTCTTCCTTCTCCTTATCTTATCGCACCCATCAGATAAGAGCCGCAAGTGATACAATACACCGCAATGTTACAAGTCAGTCGCCACCTTTAAAAATATAGTGAAAAGAGAATCTGCATTTATCTTTTTATGTGGGTAATTCAGATAATTTTGCTCTGCGACACTAAGTAAGTGGTGCAAAACAAAATTTCATTACCGGCCGCTGTCCACAATGGGCAACCGCCCGCCGCATAATCCTATTTTAGGAGGTGCCATTCATACGTATAGACACTAAGTGCCCAGGTTTATGATTTCTATGCACCCGGTACCCTATATGGAGTTTGTGGCTCGGAATCATGTAAATCCCCTCGGATCGCTTTGATTCGGTTCATTAGTGTGGTGCGATAGGTCTAGTAAAAGCCATTCAGCGTTGCTCATAGCTTATACTCGTATATACGCGCGAGTGTTGGCAACCGACTTTTTGTTCATTCAGTATCGAATTAATAAAAAAAACACCGTTTACCAAAAATTAATACGATTTGTATCTTTAATTTCACTTTTTGTGGCCTAGTCTATAATTTACTTTAGATTAAATGAATTTTGTAACTCAGTAATGACTGCATTACGGTTGTAACGAGGTTGTTACAACCTCCTTTGTTTGCGTTCCTGGCCACTCTTACATTTCGATCTAAATCTTTCCAAATTCAAAATTGTTTATGATCTATTCGGATATCTAGAAAATTTCAATAGAACCAGACACGCGATCTCGTGTCTTGGTGCTTCTTTAAAATTAATTATTTTATTTTTGTTTACTTATCTTCCTGTAATCTTATTATTAGAAAAAGTATTAAACACATAATTTATAGGTATAAAAGTGATTCATTTACTTACAACTTCAATACAACTTCTCCGTGTGAGTCTCAGCGATACTACCGTATACCGTTAGGCGGTTATAAAAACTTAACTACTTTTTATTTAAAAAGTAGTCTTTTGTCACGTCACGTCACGTCTAAAGTAGTCTTTTGGCCGGTCACGTCTGCCGCATGCACCCGGACCGGTGGGCTAGCGTAGCCACCAAGTGGGTGCCGCAAAATGGGCGGCGTAAACGGGGCAGGCCTAGACGGAGATGGCGGGACGACTTGGACGCATTCCTCAACAACTGGCCGGAAGAGGCACCAAATAGGGACTCATGGAGATCAAGGGGAGAGGCCTTTGCCCAGCAGTGGGACACTCATAAAGGAAAGGAAAAAAAAGTCTTTTGTCAACAAAAAGTCACGTCAAAATTATAATTAAGTATAACTGAATCAAGCTGCACCAGACGTTAGGAAATATTTCACCGATGCAAAGCGCGTAATGGCGCTGACACTTCACATGTAAATTTAGAATTTAGGAGACGTGTAAGTCGGTAAACATACGAGCATTTTAAATGATGATTTAGTTGAAAAAAAAATAGTACTTTAAAAATAGGGATTTTTAACTTACATACATTATTGTGGTACAAATGCGTTTCTAAATATCTTAAATTACTATACAAACCAATTAAGATAAAATATATGAAACAAACATATGAGCAGAGTTACAGATTTAATTTTATAAATATAACAAAATTGTTCTTTAATAATTTAATCAAAATGACAACGAATCTAAAGTATGGTATCTACAGCAAAATCACTACACATACTTAGGAACTTGCCACTTTTGACATGAGCAGGGGAAGGCGATTTTTATTTTTCAACAATATTATTTTGTAGATACAACCTTCGTTGAATTTTATCTACGTCCTACAATCAGGACATAATTCAACAATTATTTCCAATTTATTACCTTTAAATTGCCTTTTACGTTGGAACCTATAACCAACTTATTTGAGAGCAGGGGTAGGCGGGATGAGGTACGATAAATCTCGACTAGTTAACATTGCCGTCTCCCCACACCTCATGAATACCCCAGCTCTCAATTAAGTTCGCGAATCATAAAAACTATACTCGGTAATTTATTTTATAAAATTGGCATCTCGCGTCCGTCCGCCATTTTGGATTTTATTTGTTTGTATTTAACTTTACTAAATTTTGGAACAACATTGCCTAAATCAAGTATTAAAATGCTTCAGAACCTAAACCACATTTGAAAAGTTGGTTGACAGACTTAATACGGACTCCTAAGATTAGGGACCTTGCACAAAAACTTTACTTGCGGGAATTCAATTTGTTCGTCTTATGATGATGAAGAAGAAATGTAGCAACGTTTTACAAAAGGAGTCATTTTTTATTTAAATCTTTGCTCCATTTGCTACATATCCTATCTTTGTTAGTAAATTGGTTTTTGATTAATAATGAGTCTGTAATTCTATATGATAGGTACATTATTTTAGTTTAGGTCTTTCGGAATCATTTGTAAGTCTATGTCAGACTTCGTTTATTTAAGAATACTTACTAAGCTTTGAAACGTGGAAATGTTTCTCATTATCTTTATTAAAACAGAATATATTATTTACCTTTAGTTGTTTTTACAAATACTTACTCGCTCATTAATAAAAAAAACATGTCTGAACCAAAAGAGGTAGAAACTTTTACATTGCCATGTATCAAAGGATTTTTAAATTAAGCTTTGAAGGTAAAAGGGGTGTACCTAACCAATTAGTTTGTATGGAGTTCCGAAATACCGCAGTTGAAACGCTGCAAGGATTGCTGCGTACATTTAATACAGGAAGCACAACTTTATCTGCGGAATTTAGATGTTTTACTCTCTGTCCATTTGGTAAGTTTCCTTTTTTTAACGAGCGTTTTATGGTGCTCACAAACAGATTACAATTAAATTGATGGTCAGATCTCAATAAGTAAAGAGTGATAATTTATTTTTGAAATTAAGCTCTTAAACCGTTCTTTTAAACGTTAGTGGAGACCAAAAGTTCCAAGTTATTTGTTGCTGGTTTAAATCTTGAACTATTTATTGTAAGACATCAGCATCACTAAGAGGTACATTCACCACACGGGATTGTTGAGCCACTTGCCTCTGTTCATCTTAGCCATCTAATGCAAATCGGGCATGCTCGTGTGACATCGTCGTGAACGACTGATAACGAATGATGACATGTCTATATTCGTGTAACAGAAAGAGTATTCTGTCTTTGTCATTCGCTATTTCCATCAAATCAGCTGTCAAAAATAATCTGGCAGAAGATTAGACTCGTAAACAACGATCGGATAGAGTCATGTTCCGAAAAGGTCCGAGTTTTCCCTATGTCGTTATGACCAATCAGGATTTTTCCGCTGCTATCGTTACGTTATAACAATTGTCCCTAGGTTACTGTATCTAGACCTGTAATTGGTTGGCTTTGGGTGTAAACACTCCATTGTTAGGCTGGCAGGCTTGGTCTTCGGGTTAGCCAATAGTTAAATTACATGGAACCTAAATGGCACTATTCGCCACGACAATGACGATGACAAAGACGGAATACTTTCCTGCGACTTTCCTTGTCTGGATATACATACAGGTAAAACCGACTAATCCCGATTTGTATTACACGGCCAAAATACGTACAGTGGCAAGTGGCTCAACAATCCCGTGTTGTGACTGTACAATGTTTATTAGGCAAGGGCCCGAAATTTTCTGTACCCATAGAAAGTCTTTTGCCGATCCAGACTTAAAATCTTGATTAATAGGAACGTTATTTTTTCCATTTATGGGTCTCTGTACTTGCAATAATAATTTTGTTGCACTAACTAAGTATACGGCATCTGCTACGAGTTATTTGATCAACCGTGCTTAAGTAATTTTTCCTATCGGAGCGTATGAATTTAACATTTTCCGAGACAACTACTGGTTCAACCCAGCCGAAACATCGGAACAATTTATTCGGGGTGTAAATATCTACCTGTCGTTAGTTATTAGTTTTTTAAATATCTAACAATAAAATATGTGTAATTTTATTGGTTCATAATTTGTGGTCACAGTGACAGTGCAGACAGTGCCTTTCTTTAAATCCTTTTTAGTCGAACCTGACATCTTGTCGATTACAATTTCAAGCAGTAGACGAAATTAAAACTTTTAATTTTAACGAATAATGAGCTCGCAAAAAGTTAAGCTTGCATGATTCAAATGTACTCACGCGTTTGCGTTACTCCGGCCGTCAGCGACATGTCGTGCGTCACGATCTGACCCCACTGTTGGGCATTGAGGTTCCATTTGGGGTCTACCAGGTTCTTGTCCGGAAACGCTACTAAACTGATGGTGCGAGGGTTAGGCAGCTGCTTCCCGGTCACTGATACTGGCCACGCACTGATAGCTAGGAAAAAAAACGATTGATATAAGTATTAGCAGTAATGGACGATATATGTCGCTATTACCTACCTACTAAAGTGACGTTCAAGTGATTTCCGGACATTAAACATTGAATAGTAAAAATGTATAGCCTACATAAGTTGTTTGGTTGTGTTGATGAAGAAGTTCTTATCATAATTAAATATTCACTAAAAGCGTCACAAAAAAAGGACGAGGACGAGCAATGAAATGTAAGAAAAACTGTATGAAAACTATTAAAATACCGTAAACTCGGGATACTTTAGCCCTAGGGGGTAACATTGCCCACCCCAAAAACCATCTTTAAAATTTAATTATTCTATTAAATGTTACATCAGACCTAAGCTACTTATGGAGTACTAAAATTCTTGAACCAATTTATGATGACTACCACTAAAATAGTTATAGTTTTAAGGGTGGGCAATAGGGTGGTCCGAAAAACAAAAGTGTGTAATATTGTTTCTCCACAAGTTTATATATACCAAGTTTTATTACAATTGAATAAACTTTACAGGTCGCCCATGATGTTAAAATTGTTTCATATAAATCTCTATACATTTAGAGCTTCACACATCTAATAAAAATATCGAATGAGAATGTCTTTGGAAAGATCATGACACTGTATTCCGAGTTGCAGCAGTAGGCAAACAATATTCTACTTCTGTTTTTAGTTTTTGCTAAGTTTACTAGATATCGATTTGTATGAGAATGAGATCTTTTTGGCATAAACTAAACGCTTTGGGCTACCAGTAAACGATGATATAACGAGTTTAAATTTGACACATAAGTAACTAATTTATAGCAAATAAAAATAAGGCTTGTGGAGGAAGGATTTGATATACTTTTTTTTCTTCATACTATTTTGGACCACCCTAGTGGGCAATGTAACCCCCTAGGGTTAAAGCAACCCGAGTTTACGGTAGCTAAAAGTTTCCTTCACATTAAACAATATAGATCTACTAAGATTTATTTAAAAACGACGGCACGAAGTATTCGAGTTGGATAAAACTTTCATTAGATCAAGATAATATCCCAACCATAAAGTAAATAGTTTTAAAAAATATTATTACACTTTAAATTTAACAAGTGCTATGACACTGTGCATAAAGGATAAAGCCTGCAAAACTTTAGCACGTGAAATTTTCTAACAAAGATGAGGTCTGCTTGCTCCACAACTAGACTAGCAAAGTAATAAATTCTAAAGCTTACAAAGTTATAACAAAACGAATGAAACTTTTATGGATGCCTTATTGTATACCCTTTTACTTATTTATAACAGCAATAAGTACACATTATCAAGTTTCAATACACTTATAGTAAACTACTAGATTAGCTTTAAAGGCAGCTATAGGAAATAATTTCCTATACTTGCTTGTAGTAAGACCAAATACATTTCACCGAGATTATTATAAGATTAATTACCAATTTTCTAGAACTAATATAAGTTTGCGGCGACGTAGTCTCCTTCAAAACTGTTTAAAAACACTAATAACACTGAATTCTAAGAGCGTTACGAGTATGAAGGCAAATAATCGTCAAATTAAATCACTAATAAGTAAATATCAGCGAAGTATTTGTGGCCAGGGTCATTTCATATGAGTTAGGCTTAATTCATTTTTAGTCAAAAAACAGTCGACATCGATAATCTCAATCGTGAAAAAAATTAAACGACGAAAATATTTAAGTACTAGATGACTCCCGGCTTTACTGGGGTAAAATGTAGACTCATTCCTAGGGAATGCAAATAACCGGTTTTAACCGATTTTAACCGGTCATTTTCATACAAAAACGGTTAATAACCGGTTAATTTGCATTCCCTACTGATTCCAATGTTCCATTTTTTTTTATAAAATGTAAATATATGATACTTTTGTAGTTATCGGTTTATGGTCTTAGGTAGGTACGTACAGCCGTGCCGTAGTATGCCGTGTTGGTGCCGGTACCGGTCGAGAATAGCACCACCCCATCTCTTCCCGTGGGTGTCGTACGAGGCGACTAAGGGATAAACCGGAGGATGGGCAGCAGCGTCTTCCGCGGACTACATGGTATAACTGCGGTCGCCAACCCGCCTGCCAAGCGTGGCGACTACGGCATTTTCCCCCCAACGGTTCTAGATCAAAAGCCTTAATTAATATTATGAATTTAAAACAACAGCCCAGACCCCTAGTCCCCGGCGGCCCCGCTATTCCTGGCTCCGGTAGCGGCTATGGTAACGGCGGGGCAGGGGGTGCTTTAGGTAATCTCCGGCAGAGACCCGGCTACCAGAAACGACGACCTTTGGCCCTGGCAACATACAACTGCCGAACATTGCGGACCGACGAAAAGTTGCTGGAACTGGAGGAGGAATTAAGCAGGTTACGATGGGGAATCATAGGGTTGTCAGAAGACCGTAGAGGGGGAGGACATGATAACCCTGAAGTCCGGTAACTGGTTCTATTTCCGGGAGGGCGACCACCAGTCCCAGGGAGGTGTCGGGTTTATCGTCCACAAGTCCCTCGTGAACAACGTGGTGAAGATCGAGAGCGTGTCGAGCAGGGTAGCGTGCCTTGTACTCAGAATGACCCAACGATATTCGTTGAAGGTCATACAGGTATATGCGCCGACCTCGACACACTCCGACGATGAGGTGGAGGCTATGTATGAGGATGTTTCCAGAGCCATGCATAGCTCCAAAACTCACTTCACGGTTGTTATGGGGGACTTCAACGCAAAGCTGGGTAAACGAGACGGTGAAGAGCAGAGAGTGGGGAATTTTGGAGTGGGGCATAGGAATCACCGGGGCCACCTACTGGCCAGTTTTATGGAGAAGGAGGGACTCTATATGATGAACTCCTTTTTCAGAAAACGTGAGCATAGGAAGTGGACCTGGATGAGTCCTGATGGTGTAACGAGGAATGGGATAGACTTTATCATGTCGACGAAAAAGCACATATTCAATGATGTCTCCGTGATCAGTGCGGTTAAAACCGGGAGTGATCACCGTATGGTACGAGGCTCATTGAATATCCAGTTCAAGCTTGAAAGGTCTAGACTGATGAAGTCTACGCTCCGCCCGGCACCCGCTCAGCTCCAAAACCCCGAGTGCTTTCAGCTCGAACTTTAAAACCGTTTCGAGTGCCTAGGTATCGACGTGGACGATTACAACGACGGGTTCGTGGAAGCTGTCCAAACAATCGGGTCTAAGTTTTTCAAGATCCGCCGTAACCAAGAAGCTCTCGAACTCCACCCTTAGGCTCATGGAGGTGAGGCGTGAAATGATTTTGCAGTCCTCTGGTGACGCTTGTCGCTATGGGCAGCTCAACAGACAGACCTCGAAGTCTCTGAAACGTGATATACGCCGATTCAATACTAAAAGTAGTAGTAGACTCTCTAAGGTGTTTACCAGGGATCTGTCTGTTGGCCAAAGCCAACTGATGAAGCTGAAGACCGACGACGGCAGAGTCATTTCATCCAAACCTGAGCTATTGGCGGAAGTTGAGAAGTTTTATGGACAGCTGTACACGACAACCCGAACACTCGTCGAAAATCGAGCTAAAGACCCGAGGGCTAGATTAACCCGACACTATACTCTCCCCGACGTCAGCCTGTACGAGATTAGTATGGCCCTCAAACAGCTTAAGAATGGCAAAGCCCCAGGTGAGGATGGAATTACAGCCGAACTCCTGAAGGCGGGTGGTAAACCCACCCTTAGGGGCCTTCAGACACTGTTCAGCTCCGTCCTCCACGAAGGGAGAACGCCGAAAGCATGGAACAGAAGTGTGGTGGTTCTCTTCTTCAAGAAAGGTGATAAAACTTTGTTGAAGAACTATAGACCCATCTCACTTCTGAGCCATGTTTACAAGCTGTTTTCGAGGGTCATCACAAATCGTCTCGCGCGCAGGTTTGACGATTTCCAGCCTCCCGAACAAGCCGGTTTCCGAAAAGGCTATAGTACCGTAGAACACATACATGCGTTGCGGCAGGTTATACAGAAGACCGAAGAGTATAACCTCCCCCTTTGCCTTGCATTTGTGGACTACGAAAAAGCCTTCAATTCGATCGAGACCTGGGCTGTACTACAGTCTCTCCAGCGGTGCCAAGTTGACTACCGATATATCGAAGTGCTAAAGTGTCTGTACGAAAACGCCACTATGTCCGTCCGACTACAGGACCAGAGCACGAAGCCTATTCCTCTGCAGCGGGGAGTCAGACAAGGAGATGTGATCTCTCCGAAGCTTTTCACCGCTGCATTGGAGGATGCTTTTAAGGTTCTGGACTGGAAAGGACGAGGCATCAACATAAATGGCGAGTACATCACTCACCTTCGATTCGCTGACGATATCATAGTCATGGCTGAGACCATGGAGGACCTCAGTGCAATGCTCGCTGACCTCAGTGAAGTTTCCGACCGAGTTGGCTTGAGGATGAACATGGACAAGACGAAAGTCATATCCAATGTCCATGTCGCGCCAACTCCCGTGATAGTCGGAGGCTCTGCGCTCGAAGTTGTTGACGACTATATTTACCTGGGACAAACGGTCCAGTTAGGTAGGTCCAACTTTGAGAAAGAGGTCACTCGTCGAATCCGACTCGGCTGGGCAGCGTTCGGGAAGCTCCGTAGCACCTTTTCGTCCAAATTACCGCAGTGTCTGAAGTCAAAAGTCTTTGACCAGTGTGTGTTGCCAGTGATGACTTACGGATCTGAGACGTGGGCGCTTACAATGGGCCTTATAAGGAAGCTCAAAGTCACTCAGAGGGCTATGGAGAGGGCTATGCTCGGGGTTTCTCTGCGTGATAGAATCAGAAATGATGATATCCGCAGTAGAACTAAGGTTACCGACATAGCCCGAAGAATAGCCAAACTTAAGTGGCAGTGGGCGGGGCACATTGCTCGCAGGACTGATGGCCGATGGGGTCAGAAGGTTCTTGAGTGGCGTCCGCGGACCGGGAGACGAGCTGTAGGTAGGCCTCCAACAAGATGGAGTGACGACCTTGTAAAGATCGCGGGAACGCGGTGGATGCGAAAAGCACAAGACCGGTCTGAGTGGAGAGCCTTGGGAGAGGCCTATGTCCAGCAGTGGACGTCTTTCGGCTGACATGATGAGGTACGTACAGTCCGTAAGCACTAAAAAAACATTCGGTTTGTACTTGTCTCTCAATCGCTATCATACTCTCTTATCGAGAGCGAGTGAGAGAGGAGTACAAACAGCGTCGCTATTGCCTCACGCACTCGCAATCGCAATCGGCTTCAAAGTGGAACAATTGTTTACATTTCGATGGGTCCTACGTAAGTTATCGTAACCCACAAAATGGCAAAATTCGGTTTATAGCAAAAATGCATTGTATTATTCCATTACTATTAGTATCTAAAACAAAAAAAAACAAATTCGTAGTTTAAACCAGTTTTTAGAAACGTAAACTGTGGTATGTTCCAAACGGCTCCGACGTTTTCTATCGTAAGTACCTTGGCGACAAAGTACGCGGGACGGCGCGGGGAGCGCCGCGCGCCCTTACGCATCGGATGTGTCAGTTGCGACCGGCTACGCGGGGCGGCGGCTGTGTTCATGTTTTAGTTGGGTATTAACAAAATTGGTGGTTTAGATGCTCCATACGAAACGTAATATTAACAAAAAGTCTGTTTATGCTAATAAAGTACCAAACGTTTCGTCGAGAACGAAATTATTATGCGAAAAAGCCATAGCCCAGAAACGAAAAACAGTTGTAATTCAAACGATGACGCGGTGGGAGGAGAAAGTCCCATTAAAAAAAGACGTAGAAATGACACTGCATCGGATACATCTACGAAATCAGGTAAGTGCATTTAGATTTCAATTTTTTTATTCCTATATTTATTTAATTGTAGGTTCCAGCGTACAATATGGTAACTATTACTAACGGTCATTTACGTTGGAGCCTATCATCTAAAAGCTATTGTATGTATGACTTACGATTATTTACGACGGGTTTTTTGTAAACAAAACATATGGTACAATTACTTACAATAGTGTACTTCGGATTGTGATTAATTTTGTTTGTTGTAAGTCTTACTTGCTTTAGTTTACTCCGGATGAGAAATAAACATACGATATTATACCAATTACCATTTACAAATTTTGCCTTCATTTTTATTTTTCTTACAGAATCCCCACTTCCATTTGGACCTGATAACCGGTCAATGCATAGCTACCTACTTGTAAAAGTGTTTTCAGCGAAAGTGACAAGGAAATCAGTCACGATCCTCAAGACAAGGATGATGAGGCTTTGCTTTACAACGCACCGCATGAGCAAGAGCATGTTATTATGTTCTAATGATACTAACTTGGCGCAGAGTTACTCTGATCAGCGATGCTAATAAAACCAATAAGCTTACTGTAAGCTTATTAGTTTTATTAGCATCGCTGATTTGGGTATGATTTTGGGTTGTTAGATTCACGATTTTTTTCTTTACGTACACCTCTATATATATTGAAACCCCCTTACTAATGAACGTTGAGTAACGGTGGTATAGCTATACAATGTGTTGTCCTTATCTGTCATTGTGACATTTGAATTTGACAGATCATCAAAACATTGTATAGCTATACCACCGTTACTCAACGTTTACTAGTAAGGGGGTAAGTGTTTAGCCTTTTATCGCATTGCGCTACGATACCTCTATTAGTGGCATGCTCGTAACCAGGCCGTTACTAGTAATTATACTTCTCTCCTTGTCCGAGACGGTTTACATGTAGTAACGCTGTATGTACCAGCGCCATAGTCACTCATTCAAAGCTAAAAAAAAAACAAAAGACAACTCTCGCTTGACGACTATCTGACAGGACGTCATTACGCTTCGAGTGCAAGCGCCGGTCACTAAATACTCTCGTTGAATTGCATAAAAACAAGGGTATTTCATTGCTAATCGTTGTAACGTTGCCTTGCAAATCCAATTTATTTATTACCTTATAGATCTAGTGTTTTTTTGACGGTCGTGCGAGTTGTAATATTTGTGTGTGATGTTTCGTTGTGATGCGGACAGGTTAGTTAGTAAACAAAGTTACCTCGAAGATTACTAAAGGTATGTAGAGATTTATACAGATTCCTTATACAAGGAATGCCTAAGATTGTTGTTTTTGTAAATGATTTTATCGATTACTATATATTAGCATAAACGTTTTAATATGTTATGTCGTTATAGCCTACTTCCGGTTTGTTGGTATATTTTTTTATGTTTGGCACAGATTAAATAGACTGACTCATGTGAAACTCACAGCTTATAATCCTTTTATTGTCACGTTGGTATTTTATCCTTGTGTAAAATTTGTCAAAAACAAAACCGTTTAATTTATTTTTTCACTTTCAAAAATTAAACTTCCGCCCTGTGCCGGCCATATTTTTTTTTGCGATACCGATTTGCGGCTGTGTTTAGTTAGTGGATTTTTAAAGTTTTAAAAATGGGCAAAAGAAGCAGAGAAAAAGGCGAAGATTATATTAAAAAGAAAATTCGAAAGCTGGAGAAGAAGTTAGAAGAAGAACGGAAGTCTCGGGAAGACTCGACTCGGTCGGTACAACCGGAGCCACAGCAGAGCGAGTTGTCGCAGCCGTTGTCTCCAGTTCAAGCGTCGACCTCTGCCCTAGGAGCACCAGGACCATCAGAAGATCATAATCTTGATATAACTGTAACACAACACGACTTGGACATAGGTATGTGGCGAAAGGCTGATGCCTTTCTAATACTTAGTACCTACTTCGAACGCTTGGATTAATTTGGAGCTGACATGCTAAGTTGAAACCTTCCTGTTTCCTACTGCTATCACATTAGCGGATAGACTTAATGGAAATAATATCAAGATGTTAGTATGTTTTATCCTTAGCGCTATCACATAGTGGATAGACAAATAACAGATTTTTATTCTCGAACATTATTATTCTTATTTTATTTTTTTTCTTTAGTGCTATCACCCAGTGGATAGACATCAAAAGAGACTTATTTAATGCGCTATCATTTTACGGATAGACTCGTGTTTAACCAAGCCTTACATATTACTTTGCAGATGAAGATGCTATACCAGAGGAGTACTTACAAGCTCTTGGAAAAGAAGGCGAAGAAATCATAGAGGTTGGAGAGGCTATTAACCCTGAACTGAGTCTCCGTTGGACCAGGATTATGAATGAAGGCTTGGGAAAGGTAGGAAAGGAGACTATTGTCAAAAAATACCCTACACCCTCGAATTTTGCACGGGCCATAGCACCTGAAATGAACCCTGAAATTTTAGCCTCATTGTCAGAACCAACGGTCAAGAGAGATAAGAGGATTATTATTCGCCAAAACACCATCGGCAAGTTGATGACATGCTTAGGTCGATCCTTAACTGGCCTTCTAAAAGGAGACTTTAACTCAAAGTGGCTTATTGAGCAGACAAATGATGCCGCTAAACTAGCAGCAGAGATTTATTTTCAAGATTCTTCTTCACGGAGATTCTTTGCCCTCTCTGGATCAAACCAGACCGTGAAAGAGGCGGTTAAAGATTCGAAGCCTGATAAGTTTCTCCTTGGCAAGGATTGTGCTGAGAAAGTAAGAGCAGCTCAAGCCATTAAGAAGTCTAGCTATCAAATTAAGAGCTCGGAGACAACCTCAGCTAAAGCTCCCTTAAAGATGCCGCCTGTTGCTAAGAAACAGGGAAACTGGAGAGGACCACCGCAACAGCAGTTTCACCAACGAGTTCGTGGTGGTCACCATGCTCAACCACCGAGGAGACAGAACAACTATCAGCACCAGAGGCGGCACCAGTACCAGAGATCCAAGCCGAGCTACCGCCGCTAGATGTCCCTCAGGTACATGCGGGTAGGCTCAAGCTCTTTTTTAATAATTGGCTCGAGATTACTAATGATCCAACTATACTGAGTTGGATCCAAGGATATGAAATTCCTTTTCATACTACTCCTCCTCCGTTTGAAACTGCTGCACAACATTGGCCTAAAAAAGATTTTGAGTTAATGAATCAGGAGATACAGAAATTGTTAGCCCTAGGTGCAGTTTCCGAGTGTACATATAGCCCAGATCAATTTACCTCACCCATTTTCTTAGTCCCCAAAAGTAACGGATCATACAGATTCATATTAAATTTAAAAAAGTTAAATCAATACATAGATACTGAACATTTCAAATTGGAAGATGTCAGAACAGCGTGCAAGTTAATGTCCAAGAACTGTTATATGGCTACAATAGACTTGAAAGAGGCCTATTTCTCAGTCCCAGTATCCGAAAACTCGAGAAAATATTTAAGGTTTACTTTTAATGGCAAATGTTACCAGTTTGTTTGTGTCCCTTTTGGACTTTGTACAGCCCCTTTTGTTTTTACTAAAATTATGAGGCCTATTAGTACATACCTTAGAAATAACAATGTCTTGTTGACTAGCTATTTAGATGATATATTATTTTTTGGAGACTCTAAGGAATCTCTAAATAAAAATGTAGAACAAGCGTGTAAACTACTACAAGACTTAGGCTTTGTTATTAATTATGATAAGTGTGTTCTCTCACCCTGTAACATGTGTAAATATTTAGGTTTCATACTAAACTCTGTAAACCTTTCTCTCTCAGTGCCCAAGCCAAAGCAGTTAAGTATATCAAAAAATATTGCATTATTTAAACAAATGAGTAATTGTTCAATAAGGGAGTTTTCACAGATGATAGGTTTACTAAGCTCTATATGTCCGGCTATCCCCTATGGTTGGGTACACTAAATTATTAGAGAGGGAAAAATACTTGGCCCTATTAAAGTTCCATGACAACTATGATGCATTGATGCCCCTTTCACAAATTGTATTTTCTGAACTAGATTGGTGGTACAATAATTTAGATAATTCAAATAAAATAAAACAACATGATTTCACCTTGGAAATCCATACTGACGCATCTCTCACAGGCTGGGGGGCTGTGTGTGGAAATGAAAGGTCATCTGGTTCTTGGTCAGAATCAGAGTTGCAATATCACATAAATTTTTTAGAGTTAAAGGCTGCTTTCTTTGGGCTTCAGTGTTTTGCAGAACACTTACGTGACTGCGAAATATTACTAAGGGTAGATAACACAACAGCCGTAGCCTATATCAACAAAATGGGAGGCATCCAATTCCCTCATCTTAACAACATAACTAGAGATTTTTGGAATTGGTGCGAAAACCGAAACATTTGGGTCTACGCTTCTTATATAAATAGTAAAGATAACATAGAAGCTGACATTGAATCCAGAAGGATTAATATTGAATGGGAATTGTGTAAAAAGGCGTTTTCTCAAATAGTTAGACGATTTGGTTACCCTGATATTGATTTGTTTGCCTCTAGGATTAATAGCAAATGCGATTTGTTTGTATCATGGAAATGCGATCCAGAAGCCTTCTCAGTGGATGCTTTTACACTTGATTGGAAAAAATGGTTTTTTTATGCCTTCCCACCTTTATCTCTAATTTTAAAATGTGTTCATAAAATTAAGATAGATAAAGCCACAGGTATTCTAGTTTTTCCGTATTGGCCATCACAGCCATGGTTTCCACTTGTAATGTCCCTGTTAGTTGGAGATCTGGTATTATTTGAACCTAGAATAAATTTGCTATCCTCACCTTTCAGGCTAACGCACCCTCTCCACGACCAACTTACCCTGGCTGCAGGGAAGTTGTCAGCGAGGCATATACCACGTGTCCCAAAACTCAACGATAAGCCGGCACCAGAGGATGGAGCTGCTTATGATTAGTCGAGAAAAAATAAGGAAAAAAATATATCTTTTCCTTATTGGTATTGGTATTGGTAGTATCTTGACGTGTAAAAGTGCCCGAGCGGCCTACTTACTAAATAAATTTCTTTTATCTTTTTTATCTTTTTTATTTTTTCTCGACTAATCATAAGCAGCTCCATCCTCTGGTGCCGGCTTATCGTTGAGTTTTGGGACACGTTGTATAAGAAGAGGAACTCCAGCTTCAGCATTAACAATCATGTTAAACTCTCTTTCCAATAATACCTTTAAGCAGTATAATTCTCATTTAAAACTTTGGTGGAAATTTTGTTACAGTAATGACATAGATTTTTACCAAGCATCTGTACCGTTTGTGCTTAGTTTTTTAAGTAAAATTTTTGATAATGGTGCCTCCTATGGGACAATAAACTCTATGAGATCAGCCCTGTCCTTAGTCATTGGACCCAGAATAGGGTGTGATTATAGAATAAAAAGGTTCATGAAAGGTGTGTTTCGTTCAAAACCTCCAGCTCCCAAATACAACACTACTTGGGACCCTGGAGTAGTGTTAAACTACTTAGCAGGCTATCCAACTATGGACATCTCATTGGAATGTCTTACCAGGAAATTAGTCACAATTTTAGCACTTGCTACGGGTCATAGGGTACAAACTTTGTCTTTAATTTCATTAAATAATATAGTGTTTCATAGTGATAAAGTTCAGATTTTCATACCAGACTTTATCAAGACATCCCGTGTAAATAGTCCACAGCCGATGCTCCACCTTAAAAGTTATCACCACAAAATAGAAATTTGCCCAGTTGCTACATTAAAACAATATATTAGTGTTACTGAACCTTTGAGAAAAGATATTAAGAGATTTATAATAACCCACAAGAAACCTTACCGATTTGCATCCACGCAGACCATAAGTCGGTGGATCAAGCTTACTCTAGAAAAGGCTGGTATTGACATCAATACATTTACGGCCCACAGCACTAGACATGCTTCCACGTCCGCTGCGCTCAGGTCCGGTATTAGTATAGAGCAGATTCAAAGAACCGTGGGCTGGTCGGAAAGTTCTGTTACATTCGCAAGACATTATAATAGACCGATTACATATAACTTATCCAGGTTTAGTGAAGTTGTTTGTGATACCACCTTGGACCTTTAGCGTCTATTAACGTGGCAATGTTGATTATTTGTTTAATTACTCTTAGATTATTGTTTTTGTCATTATTATTTTTTGCTTTAAAAACCTAACAAGGTTTTTCTTGGTTTTCAAAATAAAACTTTATTTTTTCATTATGTAGATGTTGGTTTTTTTATTTGTATTTCTGTTATTTCTCTTCACAACCCTACTGGCTTTTAACAGCTACATGTAAACCGTCTCGGACAAGGAGAGAAGTATAATTATATGATTAAACGAACTTACCTAAGTGAAGTTCTATCATAATTATACGTAGCTCCTTGTCCGAGACGGCATTCCCAAAAATCCCACCCTCTAATACTTTAGTATTATCCCAGATATAGGATAGGGTTGTTCATACACCTTCAAACGTAATGACGTCCTGTCAGATAGTCGTCAAGCGAGAGTTGTCTTTTGTTTTTTTTTTTAGCTTTGAATGAGTGACTATGGCGCTGGTACATACAGCGTTACTACATGTAAACCGTCTCGGACAAGGAGCTACGTATAATTATGATAGAACTTCACTTAGGTAAGTTCGTTTAATCATATAACAATTTGCTAAGAAAAATAATTATATTAGGTTTGCTTTGCCTAATGTTAGACCGGTAGAATTTAGAGGTATAGATCGGAGTATTTCTAAATGGTTGGAAATAGTAGATAAGGCGCTTTTCTTAGGGATAAATATAGACAAGAACTTGCAATGAAGTGGAGTATTGCAGTACCATCGGGTAAATTAAGTTTGGCAGCTTATGCTGTTAGGAAAATCAGGCAACTCATCAATGTTGAGACAGCTCGCTTTTTATGTTATTTTTATAGTGTTATGTCGTACGGTATTCTGGTTTGGGGAAAAACTGTTGAAATTCAGACTATATAGAAAATAAATCAGATCCATCATCTCGCACTCCGTTTTATTCAAATCGGTTGTCTATTTCGAAAGCAAACATTGATGATTTCTAATTTTAATTTTTGGCCTTCACTCCTGTTAGAATGTATTTTGCCAATGTCAAGTTATTTATAGACACTCCCAAGGACTTATTAGAGAAATAAGTCCATGGATATCACATGCGAAGACAATTGTTCGGTAAAAGAGTATTTTCTCTAGTGAACTAAACAGAAGCACATGGGGTTAGCTCCACGCACTTCTGTCAAGTCCAAATGATGATTTATTAAGTTTATACAGTAACAGGATCAATCTTAAGGTCTTAAGTGATTTTTTTAAGACTTTTAATGCAGTAGACATCGAGAAACCGATGTTCGACGATAACTCGGATTAATTAAACATAAATATAGTAGGTACAAATACAAAAGTCCTAACGTTTACCAGTGTTTATAGAAAAATTTGATTAATTAACAAATGAAGACTCATTTATTTTGTCTAGAATTGTTTAGAAGATTTGTTTTTCTTATGATTATTGTTGTTTTATTATTGTTCTTATATTCGTGTGACCTCAAAATAAGTGCGGATTTTGTTTTGGTATTAAACTGATCTCATTAAATTTATGATGATATGATTTAAGAACTGGGGGTTTCCATGACATACTAAAGCAGTTCAGTTTAGGTTGAGAAAAAGGGACAGAGCTGTATAACTGCTATAGCTTTGTCACTTTCTTTCATCCTAATTTGAACTGGTTTAGTACGTCATGGTAACCCCTCTGGATATAAAGTCGGGGTCAATAGAAATGATAAAACAAAACAAAACCAAACAGGTCTGTTTACCATTATTACACCATAATCAAGTACTTTTGAACGTCGCGTGAGGTATATTTAATGATGTACAGGCTTGATTGTTACTTTTACATTCTGTTTAAGAATAAATACCTATTAACTATACGTTTTTTTAAATCATAATTTGTTTGCAGAAATATTGAGGTTATGTGTCAAACAATACTGATTTGTTTACATCTTTTATCATCCAATCCCGCGACTTGACTTAACTTGATGTCCTATTCGTGTGGCATCAAAATAAGTGAGGATTTTGTTATGGTATTAAACTGATCTCATTAAAACTTAGGTTGAGCGCATTTAGTACATAATTCGGTGCTTATTAACATTTAAAACCATCTCAAAAAATACTATTAGTAGGTACTTTAGCAAAAAGAGATAATCTATTCACCGAAGAATTAAAAAAAATTTGTCATTATAAATAAACGTTTGTAACTGAAGTAATGTGTTTTAATACTAATCAATCTTAAAATAACAATTTAAGGTTTTTTTTTCAAGATTCTATACATTTTTGGTTTAACTTCCCGTAGTACATTGTAGTATGTCTTACATTCGTATAGCACTATTCCCACGTAAGTTATGGTTTGTTGTACTTACGCGATATTTTATGCGCAAGCTATTCCGACGTACAACATGGTTAGTATCACAAACAATACTTATCGAAACCTTTAATCCACTTAAAAGTATCGTAAGAACAATTGCAGCCAAACCAAGGGCTTTTTTAAAATATTAGTAAGATAAGGTTAAACACTAAATTATTGTTGACATTCGTACCAAATTTTAACAGGATCCATTAAAAAATGCATCAACGGCATCAATTTTCAACTTCAAACTGCTCTGCTGTAAAGTTGCGTATTTCAAGTTACCATAACTTACGTAGGACCCATCGATTTTGTATACAGACTCGCCTTCGGACTGTCAAAATGAAAACGATTGCGATTGCAAGTGCGTTAGGCAATAAGCCCTCGGAATGGTATTCTAAGAGCTCACTGACTGGACTACTTTTGAAAATGAAAATAGAAAACCCGGTCCTCTAAACAAATTGACCTAACTGACTAAAACAAACGCAGTATTTTTCTTGTCAGATTGCGATGTGACGCAGTTTGTAACAAAAAAAATATGTCTGTTTAAAGACTATCGTATGGAAAAATCGGACGTGTACATCCAGTCTTAATATTATCACAAACGTGCCACAAACACATCGAATCGTATTTATCGTAACGTATCGATATTCCCCCAGTAGATATACTCATATCTCTGATTTCTCTGTCTCACAATCAAAGCAATTAGACCTTAGAGGTCACAATGGAGAACGGAATACGAACCTGTGATACCTGTGACACAATCAATCAATATTTTTTGTTTATGGCACGTGATGACGTGACAACTTTGCGTGACACCAACGCCACATTGATGACATTGACATGTTTACTTCGCAACGCCATTTTTTGTATATAAAATAAATCATTTTTACATTGAAAATACTTGATAATCTGAATTTTCCGCCTATAAGTTGTCGACTCGGATCGACAAATTTTTTAGGCTCTTCAATTTGATGTGCATTTCGTTCGAGTCTACCGTAGACCGGTACGAAATTATTAATATAGATAGTACAGTGCGATAGCTCTTAGAAGATGCTTTTGTGCTTGTCTCTCACACGCTTTCACACGCTCTTATTAAGAGCGAGCGAGAGAGAAGTACAAACGCGAAGCACCTCGAGAAATCTCAAGAAAAGCTGACGTCACGATTTAGTGCAGTGATTTAGTCAATATTACGTTAATGATTATAGCCAACTAAGGCGACAAAGCCAACTCTCGTACTTGTTCCCAACCCAACTCCCGATTCCTTGGAGCTCGCGCGCGGACTATAAGTGTTCACAGACTGTAGCTACACGATGAGAAACTCTAATTTGGTTTAATAACGAAAACTTATCTTCACTAAAAGTGACATAAGTGCTATTGTGCAACTTTAAAACATGGCGAATTTTTCATATAAATTATAAAAACAACCGTTTTAAAACCACTCTGTTATGTTCATTTTACACGAGGGCTAAAATAAAAATAAAATAATGCGGGTAGTTCAAAACACTCGCACGCAACATAAATAAGCACCAGCCATCTTCATTCTGCTCGTGACGTAACCACGACCGTTGCAACACGACGAATATCAAAACGTCGTATATTAATATTTTTACGCGATTAAATCCCGTTTTAGATTTAGGTATAACGGCAATAGAAAACTTGTCTAAACCCAGTACAAATTTACAATAGAAATAAGTTCCCACAAGTTTACACACAATATTCACATGGTAGGTAACGAGTTCAACATAAATAAAGTTACATTATTAATGATGATAGAAACTTGTACTTATTTATTTATTTATATATTTATTTTGGTATAAAGTCAACACGCGATCTTAAATTAAAATCTAGTAAAAATTACTAGTTTCAGTTACTTATAGAAGCGCTAGCATTTGTTAATGTGGAATGGCTAATAATTATAGAAGCAATTGTGTTTTTACAATACTGTTAAAAGTATATTACATACATACACACATTAAATCACGCCTGTTTCCCAGGGGGATAGGCAGAGACCACTTCTTTCCACCTGCTACGACCCTGACAAATCTCTTTCGCTTCTTCCACATTCAGACATCAAGTCATGCATGCACGTCGGTTTCGGGTGAGTAGGTACTTAAGATTCAGCCCTTTTCCTGTATTTTTTCCGATTTGATCCGATAAAGTATAAAGTATATTAAAGGAGAAAACCTACAAAAGCAGTAAGCCTAGCCAAGATGCAAACGCTGCTAACATTTATTTTTTCTATCGACTCGAAATGTATGGAGTGGAGGTCAGCGGTCGACGCGATCTGTCATCAGCTTACGTCAATCCCGTACATTTTACGATTTTCGAAAAAGCGTTATTCACCTTTACCTACTAGGCCCCCTGATTATAAAATTGTTACAATATGTAAATTTAGTCTAAGATAGATATAAAAAAAACCGGCCAAGTGCGAGTCGGACTCGCGCACGTAGGGTTCCGTACAACTATACATCTAAATAAATGTTTTTCTTTATTCTTTATTATATTGGAGTTGATTGAATGAAAGGTAAAATGCGGTTTACGATTTATAACGTATTAAAAAAAAACTAATTATTAGATCTCGTTCAAACCAATTTTCGGTGGAAGTTTGCATAGTAATGTACATCATATATTATTTTTACATTTATCATTCCCTTATTTTAGAAGTTACGGGGGGGGGGACACACATTTTTCCACTTTGGAAGCGTCTCTCGCGCAAACTATTCAGTTTAGAAAAAAATTATAATAGAAACCTCAATATCATTTTTGAATACCTATCCATAGATACCCCACACGTATGAGTTTGATGAAAAAAAATTTTTTGAGTTTCAGTTCTAAGTATGGGGAACCCCAAAAATTTATTGTTTTTTTTCTATTTTTGTATGAAAATCTTAATGCGGTTCACCGAATACATCTACTTACCAAGTTTCCACAGTATAGCTCTTATAGTTACGGAATAAAGTGGCTGTGACATACGGACGGACAGACGGACAGACATGACGAATCTATAAGGGTTCCGTTTTTTGCCATTTGGCTACGGAACCCTAAAAACGGTTTTATTCGTCATGGTGGCTTTTATTTACTTAACAAGATCTGTTATAACTTATAACGTCAAAAATACGATTAAAATAAAGGAGCAAGATAAAGCCAGCGATCGACTATTAATATACCTATGTGTCTCTTTTATTTATACGGGATGTATATCTTTCTATCTGTCGAAACAGACAAACTAATGGAGAGAGCCGGCAGTGTGAACAGCCAGCGATGAACAATTAATATATGTGTCTCTTTAATGACATAGGATCTATATCTTTTGTTCGTTTCTTGAACGAAAATAGTTGATAGCTAATCGTTTCCTCGCCGGCAGTGGGACAAGGGACAAATAGGTACCTAAACAAAAGAAAAAAAAAGAGATATTGGCACTCTTGAATTTTCTTATAATTATATCTAAACATCAAATCGAGAGTACCTGTCTAGCTTCTCATAATTACCGTCTAGACTACATACGGTAATTGGATGTTTTAATAGGTAACCGTTTAAAATCACGTGAAATGTAAATAACAATGAAACGTGATTAAGTCTAACGACGGGGGTTATTAATTAATTCTAACCTATTTATTCAATTCAATGTATTTAAAACCTTATAACCTTATTAGTATCATAATTATGTAGTAAGTCTTTACTTACATGCCAAAAATAGCTAACTAGGATTTATTTAATCGATAATTATTTGTGCTTAGTACGGGTATTAATTATTATCTATTTCTTGGATTCTGTGTATTTAAAATAAGTTTAAAATGTAATTCTCTATAAAAGTGTGTTTATCTTAGTACCCTTTGTATAAGCCTAGTTACGTTTGGGACCAAGTCATTTTGTGTGTGTGCCTGATATATTATTTGGAGAAAAATAAGAAATAAAAACGTCGTTATATCTCAAATGATCCCAAATACGCGTCCCAATATGTAAAATTCATTTGGTTGGTTCAATACATTTGGTTTTAAAAGCACGACCGATTGTTTGGCCCATTTAATAAATATTAACGGGGCCAAACAATTCGTCAAAAAAAAGTATGCAAGTGTTTAAGTATTAGTTACGTTAGCTTGACATTATTAGACACATTTGCTTAAGGAAACACACAATCTTACAAAAAAGTACCTACCTAGCTATAGAAATAATATTTTGCACGATACACATAACTAGCAACATCCTTAAATGGCTGTGTATACGACATCAAAATCCGTTGTTTAGTTCAGCGAACTAAGCGGACTTGGTTTTATACTATTGATCGATGTTGGCTCGGCTGTATCCGTAGAAAGGGGGTAACCAATTTTTATAAGACGTTTATTTCGTTCTCTATTTTTTTTCCACACAATTAGGTTTAACCTAATTACATTCTAGACGATATATTAGATATATGGGTCTAATACAATAAGGCGGTAAATTTTCGCAAGTCAGAAGCTTCTCTTCCTAACTGATGCATGACAGTCAAATTTTCATAATTAACAGATATAATTTTTGATTCGTTGACTATTCAGCATTTATAAAATGATTTTAACACCTATAGATAAGGTTTGTTTTATAATAATCCCAAATAAATCCTGAAAATGTGCCATCTTATGACACGGCCGTCAAATAAGACCTTTCAAAACATTGACAATACGGAAACACGTCAAAAACAATAAGGTTTAACAGTGTCGAATCTCAGCCCTGAGCACATCAACGAACGCACTATTTTGTTACAGAATAACTCCACTAAACTATCGTTCGTTACTTGTTCGGTATTCTGATACGGCTACCTCATTAAGGTCACTTCGATAACCCTAGCCTGGGTAACCCTACTCTGGGTAACCCTGCTCTGTATTGTAACATAATTTATCTAGGATAAATAACAGGGCATAATTGGCTACATGACCAGAAACTGCTAGGATTTACACTTTGTAACATAAGTATAATGTACATTTATGTAGATGAAAATGCGTAGGTTAAATATGTACCCATTTATTCATAACACAATACTGCTAGATCAAAACAGTATCAACTCAAAATCCTTGCTAGCTTTGTTTCAAGTTCATAGAAGTTGTATTAAAGTTGATTTTAAAATACAGTTGTATTTTGAGTTACTACTGTTTTGATCTAACAGTGCGAGTAGCTAAAAAGTGCTTTGGCCAGGCTTAAGTAGGCCTTATCTTTGGTTATGACATTTGAACTTGACAAAAAGTGACGATTTAACTAATAATTAGTGGTTTATTCGTTATTATTAATTTTATCTTTATTGCACAAACAAATGATGGATTTAAGGGCCAAAGTAGGTACTAGGTATTAGGCCTAATGGCCTAATCTTATTCTAATCCTCTAACAGTAGAACAAATATTCATGTAGGTGACCTTTTATATGTAATTTTTTTATTATAATTTTATAAATATTTACTTACTGAAGTAAAAACTTTAACGTTTTATGGTAATAATCGTTTTTAAATTAAGTCCGATTGGTATCTGAGGTTATGCTCTCCTAAATGCTTTATATGCTCAAAAATATTTTAATTAAAGGACATGTTTACATTGTTTGGTACAGCCCGTTAAAACCCCGAGAATACCACGCGAGCAATCGTTACTTAAACAAGCAGTATGCGCTTATAAATACAAGCAGTTCGCTATGCTATAACTATAGGGCACCAATATGTACCTATGCGAAATCTTAAAAATATGTAGGTACACAGACCTTATTACTATGGGAATAAAGTTCATGTATATTTTTACCCACCCTATTGCCACCTATATCCTTCTGTCGTAGGTGCTTTGTTTTTTACCCTTTTTGCAATCCTACCAATTGTTTATGTCCCGGCCGACTTTACTGTCAAGTTCGAATCATATCGTGAAATCGATACCAATAGGGTTAAAGAGAAAACAATAATAGCTCCCTGTGATTAAATTCTGTTAGTACGTACGTATTCGGTAGGTACGTCAAAAAACAATAAGAAGATTCCGTCCATTTGTCGTCGACGTAAAAGATATCTTCATTTCATAGTTTTACAAATAAAGTCTAAATATTGGAATGTTTGGCACAACATTTATTTGCTCAAAACGGGTGCCCTTCGACTGACAGAAAATGTTATGTGCTAAAATTTTTGGTCGAAAATGTTTCCTATAATATTGAATGGCATACTTCTTTTTTAGCATAAAGATTTTTTTGCATACATATTTTTTGTTCTAAAGCACTTTTGGTCTAAAATTGTTTTGTCTAAAATTTTAATTACTAAAAGGCTAAATTCATAATATTATTTGGTCGAAGCCCCTCCCAGTATAAAACACCTAGGTCTCAACAAATTTATAGGTTAGGTTAGGATAGAATTGTGTTAAGGCGCGAAGCGCTACAACTACGTGGAATAGGAGCTCCGCGAAGCGGACCTCCGTCGATTTCGCCTCACGGTCAACGTTATACCAAAAAATCATTCGTCAAAAAAAAGTTATTCCAAACAAATGTTATACTAAACAATTTTTCGACCAAATAATATTATGCAACAATTTTTGACATTCAAATCATTAGACGAAACGTTTGTATGCAAAAAAATATGATGCGAAACAAAAATAGGCCAAAAAATGTTTGATCATCCGATATAGACCCGCTTAAAACAGTTACATTATACATCCACAGCGATTTAAATTGCGATTAAATCCCAAATAAATGAACATTCCCCTTTTCCCATAAAAGCTAAATTTACAATTTCGAAACGTATCAGGTTTAATTATCGCTGTGAATTGTATTCAATACTGGGGTAAGTGGGGTCACTTGTCTATTAAATATAAGTATACATTTAATATTTTACGGGATGAATTTATTAGGTATTTATTGTATTGGGTTAATTTGAAACTGTAATATCTAAATTTAGGCGTACCTAACGCGAATGTGTGTAGAATGATTTTGTCGACTCAATCTTTTTTTTTTTTAAACGTACTTATCTTAATAACTCTTACTAATATTATGATTGCGAAAGTTCGGATGTTTGTTACTCAATCACGCCAGAACGGCTGAACGGATTCGGTTGAAATTTAACACAGAGATGGAATATCACATATGCTACTTTTGTCCCAGAAAAATGTACAAGGGAGTTAAGATATATAAGAATTTTCAGAACGATCTTTAATTTTAAGTGAAACTTCGTACAACTTCATAAACTTCTCTTAACTATTCAACATAGATTTATCTCAATTTACAACGTCTAAACTATTTTACATAGCTCGTGCATTTACTTAAAATTAATTAACGAGAACCAAAACATAGTATTAGCAGTTACAAAGTATATGTATTTCGTTAGGCAAAATTATTAGTTTAGGATAATAGTTTTAAACGGTATTTGACTGAAGATTTAAGTAATTAGAAATCAATTTGTGAGCACTTAAACAAACCATTTCTATTCTCTATTCACTTAAACAATCATTATCGACGAATTCCATTGCGAGCTTGCAATCTTATTAGCACTTGTCTTTTATATTTAACACCTTTTTACTGAAACTTGATCTTGATACCTAGTACTAATAAGGATTAATTATTGAGCAATGGTTTTAAGAGTATCAGTAGTAAGGATAACCAGGGCTCGGTATATGTAGTGCTTATTAACCTAAACTTGATCCATCTTCATTCAATATCGTCTTCCCATCTCACTTACGCATGATTGAACATGCGTCAAATTTAGGTTAGGTTAGGTTAATATTTACGCTTTACCTATTCCGACCCCTGATTATAACTTCAAGCAATGGCACCTACCGTCAGCATAGTTGAAAGGCAGGAGGCGTCCATAAGGCGTCTGAGCCATACCCCACGTGGGTCTCTGGAGGTTGTTACAGGAGCCGTCGATGCTTCGGTAGCGGCTCTTGGCGCAAAACGGGGGCGCAAGCCCACAGGTCAGGCCTGCAGGGTCCACTGCCCCGCCCAGGGGAGGTGGTGGATTGCTGAAACTGCACACAAAGGATGTTCAAATACCTTCCTGACATGGAAGATTTGATTAACTAGTCAAAATTTTAACAAGATGTCTGCAATGACATTAAAGTGCTATTACATATATACATCTCAAAGGTACAGCTAGTCTAAGAGTCTAACGTGATGTCACGTGGAACTACTATACTTTCAGGTAGTGACCACCACATTATGTAGTTACAATTGGGTGTAGATCAGGACATTAAATTGATGTTCTCAATACATTTCAGTTCGAATAGCACCCTAATTTCTTTAAACTCTTTTTTGCTCTTTTTCGATATTGAAATTTGGTCAGCCGGGAATTCCCCCAGTCACAAATAACGATCTTGTTCCTCGGTCTAGCGGAAACCTTATGAAATTCGCCGCTATTGCGATATTTTTACATGTCATTTATTTTTCTAAATCTTTATTGAAGCGAAAATTGAATTTATAGGATTTACAGAAGCGGTACCTGACGATTTAATTCCTTAATAAGCTTAATTTCCCATTACCTGGTGGGTCTCAGGAACTAAGTAAACTTAACTGGAAGTTCGCAATGCTTCAATACTTCCAATCACGTAACCTCATGAATAAAAACAGGATGAAGTATAAATCAATTGCGGACTCTCAGCTTTTGGCCTACTTCGGTAATGAAGTGCCCGAACTTATAACATGATAATTTTATACTGCTTATACCTACTTATACGAGTGAAGAGAAGAGGCATTAAAAACTCCTTCAAGAAATGTTTGAATCAACTAGACAAACCTGATGGTTTACCGTGGTATAGCTAAGAAAAAAACGATAAGTAGAACTTTACTTACTTAGTACTAGTATCTTGTTATTACTTTACGGTTCGATGTATCGGGAGGTTATTATAACAGTCGGCGATTGACGCTTCAGTAAATAAATGAAAACATCAGTACATTCGTCCAATTTAAATCTTATAGAACCATGAACATTTTAACCCAGCTGCTCAAGAATGAGGGTGATGTTTTCTTATATGTTTATAGGAAGGTATATCTTTGTGAAAGTAAGTTTTTTATCGTTGGACTAGGCGAAGTCTGTTATTGGTCCCCCTTAGGGTATGTTTAAATTGCACCAACTCCTGCCACGTTCCACCGCTCGCTTTAGGTACGCGTACATTGCGGCGGAATCGGAGCGTACGGAGCGTACGGATTCGTTGCTCTGTATCGATTTATATATACACAGGTATGCCGATCCAGTGCACGCTGTACCATATAAATCTATCCCACTAATTCGTCACGGTCCGCTCCATACGCTCCGATTCCGACCCAGTGGTAGCGCAGCTTTTGTGACGGGATTTCGAGATCACTTTCGCAACCAACGTGTACCTTCCCAGCGCCTAAAACGGAGACCCTATCTACGTAGCTTATTTTAACCACTGCGGGCCTATTATGGTCATGTTTATCGACGTTGATAAGCGTGGATAAAACATCTGTAACCAGTGCGAGAGTGATAGAAGCTTTATCCACAGCGTCAAGGCGACCATAATACGGGCCCTAGATCAGCATTTTAGTGAAGGAACTATAATGTTCTGCCCGCGCGTCCGCAACGCAATTGTTACGGGTAACTGATTATCTGCCTAGTTTCCAGTTAGACTAGAGCCTATACCTACATAGTAAAACCTAAGAAAATAACATTAGTATTCTATCTGTATAGCTATCGCTGTTAGTAAATTATCCTTTGTACCTTATCTCTTTGATTCATTTGACAATTCCTTGAGGCAGTTTCGACGACATAGCGACGACTAACGGTAGTTATACATATACCTATTTATATAGTTGGTCGACTGATTTTCTTCACGTTTGTCGATCGTTTGCTGTGTTATTCGCGAAAGTAGATATTTTAACCAAAATTGAACTAAACCGCAATGCAGTGCAGTGTTTCGGTTTCGGTTTGCTTTCGTGGCAGTGTGCTACAGGCAGGCGGAAGACGACGCCTGCATTGAACCTTTAACTCTGCGAGTGCTTTGTGCCTGCTTCGCTGGACACTACCCTCTAACGGCCGAACTCATATTCAAACTGCTGACAGATAAGGCTTACTTCGGATCAAAATTTGTCATTTGCCCATACAAAATGTGTCAAATTTGAACCCTAAGTAAGCCTATCTGTCCGCGGTTTGAATATAGGGTTTGGTCATAAGTGATTAGAGAACTCAATGGCACTAAATATAGGTAACTATTCTTAAAAATCATACGCATGAATCACGCATGTTCAAAAAATTTAGAATAGGTACACAAACAAGCCATTTGTAGAGTTTAAAGTTTATACGTTCCTTATATAACTTTTTTTTTATATGGCGATAAACAACGACAAGTACAAAAACTAACATATACCAAAAAGCATTAAGGTATTAAGGCCGCCATTTGTACTTTTCTTTTATTGTGCCATAAAGTTTAAATAAATAAATAAATAAACAATACCGCCCATTAGGTATTCATTGAGCAACAAACTATTAATTAATTGAAGTTAGTAGGGGAGTTTTATAAAACTTTTCTAAGAAAAAGATGTTTGTTCTACTGACTCAAGAACTGTTAGTAAGTTTCCGGGTTGGAGTGTTCTTAAAAACTCAGGATTTATTTTTTATCGGGTAACTTTAATAGAGAAGCTCTCGGCAACATAGCTTAGTTTAAGTTTTTTTGAACCTTACTGATACTCGTGCAAATATAATTGCATAAGGATACTTACGGCCGAACCTTTTAGGGCCGAGTTCACCAACAATTAAACGGACGATTAGCTGTTTAACGGGTGTCAAATGTATTGATTAACAGCTGATTAAGACTTAACCGTCCGATTAATTGCTGGTGAACTCGACCCTTAGTTTAAACAGCTCAGTATCAAAATCAACCATTTAATCATTATAGTTAATCGTCATTTTAATGTATGAATTGTTGTAAGTAATATTTGACTCTGAAATGTTTTTGTTTATCAATTATAATTATGTTTTTGATTAGAATATAAGTGGGATATTTTTTTTGTAACCTAATCTAATACGCTGCACTGTCCGGTATCGATTGACTAAATGCCGGCCGTCCGATGAGATTCAACTCATTGAACTGGTCGAGCTCTACGTCGTATGAATCTGTCCAATTAGGAATGTACTCGCTAAAATATGTTTTGTACGCTCTGACGCGACAATTTAAACTCGCCGGTTAATATTAGCTGCGTCGAGTTGAAAAAGTGATATGCAAAAATCATTTATTTGGTCCAGAACCAGTTTTGCATAAATCCTTATAAAGCTTGACTTCATGAATCCTGAAAATAATCGAGTAACATTAAATTATCATTACAAAAAACTGGTTATGTTTTAACAACGATTTTCATGATTTGAAACTATTCTAGCACTATTATTTTGAATGATAAGTGCCCAATTGACATTTATAAAAGAATATTGACCCTATTTGCCATTTTTTGTAGGTGTTGAAAAAAAAAGTGCGATTGCTGCGATCCGTATTTTGATTGCGACTAAGCTGTATTTGACTGAGAATGAGAATTTTACCACTTCTTATTTTATATAAATAAAGAAATAAATAAATATCAGTTGAAAAATCTCACACAAATTGACCTAGTCCCAAACTAAGCTATGTACAGTCAAGTTCATAAATATGTGTACACTTTAGTGCCTTGTCTATTTAAAGTCATGTTTAAACTGCCATATATGAATTGTCACAGCGATTAAAGTGACAAGGTAAAAAGGTGTACACATATTTATGAACTCGACTGTAGTATGGGTACTAGACAATTATTATAATTTGCTTTTTAATTTGTCCTAGTAAATACGTAAACCTGCTAAATAAGGGCACTTTGTGTGCCAAATTTCGAAGGGCGACCCTGCTGATAACGGTTGCCATTCCAGGATATCATTAAAAAGTGTCAGCGCGCGGTGAGTTGACGGGTAAGACAGTGCTGACACAATTGATAGCTGGCGAGTGGCGACGTTATTACGTTTTGCCATCCAATCAACGCGAAATTTGCTGAATATGCATTTAACTCCACGCTAAACGGATGAATGAATTTTAATCAGACCAAAACCCAGACCATACAACACTATTTCACCTTATTTTTACCCGACTACGCGAGGCAAAGGAGAGTAATGTGTTTATCAGCCTATTATAATGTTTGTATGTATATTTGTTCCTTTGTGGCGCTCTAGAAACTAAACGCGTGGACCGATTTCGATGATTCTTACGTCAATCGATTTGTCTTAATCTTGTGATTGTCACTAAAGACATGACAGTAATAAAACCACGCCAGCCCATTATATTAAAAAAAATGTCGACGAATTATGACAATAGGTATTTAAAAACAACTTTAGGTTTCTCTCATCATTTTTCATTTTGAGTGATCATTTAGAATTGATAATACCGGTATTTTTTCGATATTGAAATTTTAAATACAGGTTTTCCGGTATTTCGATATTTTTTCGATATTCATACAAAAAAGTTACAAATGTTAAAAATCGAATGATTTTGGAACTGACCTAGATTGCCACTTTAGGTGGGCGAAGTTCGAGACCTTAAAAATAATAAATCAGCTCATGCGTAGCAAATATTTGTATATTTATTTGTTATAAATCACAGGACATGCATTAAAAATATCTTGAATTTAAACTTCAAATTATTTTTGCACATGCGAGTATCTTAATTTAATAATCAAAAGTATCAAAATAATCTAAACACCCAAAAGAGACAAGAGAAATGTAATTATTAAAAACAAACAAAAACCTTGCTTTCAGTTTCAATCCTTAATTGATTTTAACTGTAAAGTCTAAATCAAGATTTTTTTCTTGTAGGTAATTATAATCTGTTATAAGAATACTTAGTGATAAGTTCAAATAAGTTCAACGTATCATCGCTGATATTTCAATTTCAAAATACCGGTATTTTGCGAGTTTGAATATCGGTTTTATAATATCGGAATTTTAGTCCGATATTCCGGTTTTTCGATAGTATCGAATACCGGTATTCATGCTCTACCTAAGGAGTTAAAATAACGGGAGTAGTGGAAAACTAATTCTACGCGGACGAAGTCGTGGGCGTCCTCTAATATTTTCTATAAATATAAATATGTAGCTGTTCCCGTGCCCACTTCGTTAGGCAATAAACATTTTTTTTGGGTATATGTATAGCCTATGACACTCACAAATAACGTGGCCTTCTAGGGATGCCCTTGGAACGTATAATTTTTTTACGCATATTTACTTATTGCATAATTTTTTTTTCGCATAACACCCTTTTAGGCTTACATTGCAGAATTTAATAAATGTCTTTTTTGTAAATTAGGTTAGGTTACGGTAGGTTAGTTTTTTATAATAATTAAAATAAAACCATTTCTTTTGTGAAAAGCGTTTTTGGTCAAACGATTTTATGCTTAAAGATACGCTATGCGTAAAAAAATTATGCGATACTATAAGGAACCAAGTTTGTGACGTTGTAGGGGGTAATCTCTAGATCTACAAACTAAACCGATTTTGAAAATTCGCATAATTGTTTACGCATAACGTATGCTTGCGCCATAGTAATTGATTTAAAATGTATATAGAAAACTACTGCCCAGGAGTGTCATCCCTCTCTAACATGCGCACATGGTATGTGGCGATCTCACTCGCACGGACTCCATAAGAGGTGTCCTCAGTTGATATGTAACCATCGCACGCTAATGAGACCTTGTGTTGGTGCGAAGAACTATATTTTGTGCATAACTGTGTTTTTATGCCAAGGATTTGAGCTAGGTATTTTGCCGCCGCGTGCTGGTGTAGTGAAATCGTGATTTTATGGACAATAGACCTGGCCAGGGTCCTGGATTGCTCTGAAAGAGAAACCGGTAAGTGCGCATGTGTCTTTTCTTATCCCATCCAGACTTTTTGGCAGGTTTTATTGGCAAAAGCAACAGGCGAATCCTTGCCGGCCTTGATGGATAATCTCTCAAGCATATTCCAAATTTTATTAAGGGTTTATTTGGGTTGTCCCTTCTGCTAAGGAAAACCAGCATAACAAGTTTTATGCGCCCTCAACGTATCTTTACGCATTTCCGCAATTTGCATTTCGGCTTTCTATTGGTAAAAGATTTTTCAAAATCGGTTTAATAGATCAAGAGATTACCCCTACAACGTCACAAACTTTACCTCTTTATAATATTATTAAGTAATATTAAGTAATTAAGTATTAAAGGTCAAAACAAACCTAAAGAAGAAACGAACGGTCATTGATAGAAATCGGTGTTTGGAGTCTATTCCACTTTGAATTAACTCTTTCAGAACTATTATTTACTTTATTCTCAATTGAACAATCATGACATTTCAATACGATAACGATATTCTTAATTGAAGACTAAGTGGAACCACTGTCGGGAAACGACTCGCTTAGATGCCTTAAACTACGGGTATAGAAAATAAACATTGAACACCGAACTACGTAAATATATCGGCGTTACTTATCTTGCCTTTCTCAGTCAGTTTATCTGTGACTGTAGAAACCTCCTAAGAAAGCAAGATAGAAAGGAACATATACGATTAGATACGACGTTAAATGTTTATTCAAATTGCCTGTAAACACTAAAGGCAGAAACATGTTTTTTTTTTCAGTATTTATAGTAGGTAACGTAGAGAAAATTATCCCCAATATAGATTTTAGATCTAAAATTTACAAGTTAATGCAAAAACACCGACGCGAAAAATTACCGATGTAAAATTGTAAAATATTTAAAATGTTCAATATTCGTAAAATAATAACAACTAACAATATACATTAGTGTAGGGTTTTCACTGATTTGCCGCTGTTTATGTCTTAAAGCTATTTGTGCGAAGCCGGGGTAAGTCACCTAGTATTAATGCAAACATATATCCCTTGTATATTCAGGGTGTTCAAAGAGTTGAAACCTATATAGATAGAATATACAGCGTGTTTGTTTGTACACTCATTAGAATTTCGTTTGTTGAATGCCAGGACAAAGTCTTTTGTTTTAAAACGCTTTTGAACAATCTACATTGCGTTGCGGTTGGAGGAGAATGCTTAAAATTTACAAGTTTAGGTACACAATAATTGTTACTCCAAAGCGCAAAGCTTTTTATTTACCTTTCGGGATCCTGAAGTATCAAAGGGCTGAGATGCGAAAAAAACTTCTGCCAACAATCCCAAAGTTTCTTTGTTCAACTATCAAGAAAACAATAGTGAAATGTCTTTTTCTATTCCAGAGATTCAGTCTTGAGCAAAAAAAAAACAGGTTCAAGCCTCCCAAAGCAGCAAAGTAGAATAAGTTGTAGACGATTGAAAATTCGCAACACATAGTTGAATTATTCATGTTTCGAGCATCGATTTTCCGGTTTTATTATACCCATCATTAGCAAATAAAAAAGATAAAATGGAATAACCTTAAGGCAGGACCGCTGGTTTGTGCTCCAGATGCCGTGGGACCGCTGTTGACAGAATCGGTTTAATACAGATGCACATGCAACATATAGTGGGAAAAGTGCAATATTATGGGTATGTTTTATGCGGGCACCATTGGTTTTTCTGCCATAGATTGTATTTCCATCTACAAATTCCATTTTTCATTTAATTTTTATTAAAAAATCACACCTGTATTTCAGAATAATGAAATAAGAATTCTAGGGAAAAATCAATTGAGTCCGCTTTCGTAAGTAGATAGGGGTGCTGAAGCATATTGGTTCCTCACAACGCTTCATTTTCGGAAAATATACATTGGCAATCTCCAAAGTTAGGTGCACGCATTCTGAGTTATTTACAAACTTCCTCAATTTTACATTAAGTGGTAAAGTTTTGTACAGTCATCGTCATGACTAAGTGATCAAGTTTGTACCTTTTCACTTTGACATTAGGTTTCAATCTAAATACGGCTTTTAATAAACAAAAAACAACAATATACAAAACAGATCAGCAACTTATGACGTTGTCTGTTAATTTATTATTGGTTAGCATTGTGACTCGTGTTTGATACCAATAATTTATAGCAAAGCGGTCGGTTCAATGGTCGTAATATGTGTACTCAAAATAACCACCTGTTGGTGAGTCAAATATTTGTTTTAATAGTCGTTGGAATAGTAAACAAACGATTGAACCGTTACTGCTGTAGAGCACTGCAATAATTAGTCAATTGTGTACATGAACAAATTTGATACAGAATGTAGATTATGTCATAAAAATTCAGTATTTGTTGCTTTTATACAACCTGTAGTGTAAAGTTAGCATTTATTAAATAGGTACCAAAGTAAACTGGCATTCGTACAATCCTGTTATTTTCAATTCTCACCCAAATCCGTTGACAGGTAACCTAGCTGGAAGTGGGGAATACTGGAAGATCTTGTCCAACGCGTAGCTTATGGGTTGAGGGTTGTCCTTCTGCAAGTAGTAGACCCGGCTCCCGGGCTCCGTTGGGAGCTGGTGGTAGCTCTGGCTGTAGACAGCCCCACATAGCGCCAATAAGACGGTAAAAGTCCTCGCCATATCGTCTGAAACAAAAGACTATAACTTGAATTATGAGTTCGATAATAGTAGTCGACCGGTCTGAGTGGAGAGCCTTGGGGAGGCCTATGTCCAGCAGTGGAAGTCTTTCGGCTGACATGATGATGATGATGATGATGAGTCGACTTTGAACCAATTTAAATCTTACTGTCAAGTTTGAGATCAGGGGTGAGCACTGATAAACACGAATAGAAACGATTAAAACTAAACTAAATACCTTGAATATAAGGTACGAGTATAGTCACATATACATGAACAAGGTTTCAGGAATATATTTACTACCTTATTCCCTTGCTGCAGAGTCGTGTTAACCTATATTTTAAGGTTTTACTGTGTCATATTATAAGACGTGGTTGTACCGTCTGTATCATGTTTAAGCAAATAAATTATTCTTATTCTTATTCTGGACTAGCTCGTTAGAAAAATTAACGAGCAAAGTTTTACATTTAGGCCCGAATTATCCATCCCCAGCCTAAAAGTTCGTAAAGCGCATTACATTTTCGCGGAACCCTACTTCTTTTTACAAGCTTTTATTTAACTGGCTATGTATGTATGTCAAATCTTGCCAGTTAAATTTGAACCACTTCCCGGTTTTCGATGAAGCTGAAAATTTGCATACACCTTTAGTTCTGATGAAAATACAATAATATAGCACCATCGAGCTGGTCTGATGATGCAGACGTAGGGTGGCCATAGGAACTCCTAAATTACTCATGATAAACCCGTCGTGTTAGGGTTCGCTAGAATCGTCTTGACGAGTAGACGTAGACTGTGTAAAAAAAGTACAGTTGGCAACAAAAGCTTGTCCCAAAAATTATTTTTTTGACAGAAACTTATATAAGTTTTATTTCACAAATCTCGAATTCTGATGCGCTTGTTTAACACGCTTGGTGTGAGCTTGGCTTTTGCACTCCTTATTAAACGCTCCGTTTCATTAGTCGACAGCTCACATGCTTGTAGCAATCCATTGACGCGTTGTTTTAGCATTATTGAGCCGGGAGCTATTGCAGCGACGCAATGTATCACGAAAAGCATGCGGGCTATCGACCAATGAAGGACAGGCATGAACCAGAATGATAAGTAAACACTAAACAGATATTTGTATTTTTTTTCAGAAACAATACAATACAAAACACTTTATTGTAACAAGAAACAACACACCAACAACAAACACCTAACAATGTAGTAGTTGTAGTGTATAATGTGTAAATACATATTTTATCTGTGAAGCAATTAGGTTTGATCTTATTTTTACAATGTATGGTCATTTAAAAACCATTTTGTGGCTTACTTGACCAAATCCAATAGTATGTATGTATGTAAACTCTTTATTACACATAAACAATTACAAAACATTTTGCATCACTATAGATAATGTACATAGGCGAACTTATCACATATGGGAACTCTTCCAGTTAACCTCAGAGTAGAATAAGCCAGGATAATGCAAGAGGATAGGCAAATTTACAAAATAACAGATAACAGAAAAAAAAGGTACATACATCTGAAAAACAGACTTTAAAAGTTATAATATCTGCTTTAATAAAATAAATACATAGGTAATAAAATATACTAAATAGTCAGCTTTTAAATATAATATATCTTTCCAAAGGTTATTCGTGATTTTGTCTTTGACCTTATTTGTTGACTCTTAAGGTTTTGGCACCAAAAGACATCATCAACTGGCACACAAATATTAACTACAAAGGTAAAATAAGTCACTGATGCAATGCAAAAAAGGACCAAAATCTAGTTTCTTAAAATGCTCTATTGTTTTAATACTATTCATTCATCTTATAAAAAAGCTGAAATGGTACCTATTGATCGGTCGGTTGATTCAATAGTTCCACTTTTTGACTTCAATTAATTGTGTCCTGTGTTGTGTTCCATTCATAGACTCAAAGCAAGTACAGGTTTTCCTTTATTTATGGACTTTAGTTATTGATTATCTTATCAAAGTAGGCATAAAAAACCACCAGCTTGTAAACAAACTTTCATATCTCCATTAATAGAACTTGTACGTCAACCACTAACGGCACCAAATTGAATTTCATGAAAACAGACATTAGCAAACATTTTAATTAAATTTCCAAAATTACATTCCACCGGAGTTAAGCATAATCCAAAGGCGAGGTCGTAAAATACAAAGTTGTCCGGTGCGAGCCCACGGTAATGGCTCGGCGGGGACACTTCACGGGACAGGTAACTAGTTCCGCGCCGCTACAATTCCTCATACCCTGGTACTTTACTGGTACTTTTTGGCGGTTCAGTCAGACAGCAACCATAGTGCAGCCCGCTTGCAGTTAGCGTACAGTCCTGTCGACCGCACACCGACTGCAAGCTAGCTTCACGGTTGTAAAACTGCAACAGGACTGCAATAGAACTGTATTATTATGTGTTCAGTTGCAATGCCATCGTATCGCAGCAAACTGCAACACAACTGCATTACAACCGTGCAGCTACGTTTCAAAACTTCCCTAGAACTGCCATTTTGCAGCCTGAAAGCCAGGTTCCAGTTGAAACGCTGTCCGTCTGAACCGACCCTAATACCAACTTGGTTTTTTAAGCTTGTCGCTCAGTGTGTCTCTCTCGTTGTGGGTAAGTTAGAAGAAGTTATACTTACTGCATGAAAGAAAATTAACGAGCGAGTTGTATTAGCCCCACTCGTTAGCCTGATAATTCAATACATACGGCACGAGCTACACTATCCATTGACGACACACGAATACTCCGCGGTTCTTTTATTTTATTTTATAAATCGTTTTTGTTTTTTATTTGCAATCCATGTAAAAGTTTTTAAGCTAAATGACCACGACTACCATACCTAATATGTTATTGATCAAAATGCTTATGCAGTTTTATCAAATACCCCTGCATATAATTGTGTACTTACAATATTTATATTACCCTAAATCATTTTTGCGTGAGTATTGTTGATCTGCCTGTATTAACCCACTGACGGCTGCAAATTCCATTTTTAATAAAATTTAAACCGCTTAAGTTCTACTTTTCAAGAAATCTCTGACCAGGCAGGAGCCCTAGTCAAGATGCAAACGCTACTTCAAACGTTTTTATTTTCTATCGCTCGATATCGATATTTATGACAGTTGACCACGTGGTTTATCGTAACGCACGAGAATGACATCCCATACATTTAGGGCGATAGAAAAGAAATACATTTGCATCTTGGCTAGGGCCACGGATAGCCAAAAGGCGTATGAGTGGCGTAACATTGATAAATACCTAATCGTCGTGGTTTGTGTGTCCATTCTCTGTAGAGTTTGCGCATTTTTAAAAGATAATTATCGGGTGAGTAGTGTGTGTAGCCATTATTATTGAGGCTCATGCAATCAGATAATAATGTGCACTGCGATGCAACAAGTAGGACAATACATATTAGCGCAACTCGCGCACGGTCAAATTGTATTTCATTATAGGTAATGTTTACATTGAGGTTTTATTAACTCTTTTTAATAAATTGGTAAAGACATCAAAGGAGTCCGGATAAAAGTGTCGTCATTTGTAAAAGTCATACATTTTAAAGGTGAGCGGCCATTCGTAAAAGTGGTAAATTATGATAGATCCGTTCGAAATAAATATATTTTGTTTTATAATGTGTCTTAAGTGCATCGGAGCCGAGATACTCGTATTTGTATATTTATACCTGGGCGTACTTTCAGTACCGAAAACTTAATACTTAAATCTCTAATATCTCCGCTCCGATATAATTTAACACATTAAATTTTATATATTTTTGTGTATTTAGAGGTCCTCTAAACTATTATAAGAAAATCACACGTGGCAATTAAAAACAATTTTGACGATAGTATTCATACAAGCTTACCCTTTAGTTCTAATTACATTTACATTCGCGCCTCGTATTAGGCAGTTAGGCCGAACATAAACATTTTAACACGTACGAAATTAAAATAATTTTACAACCTGTGATTGACGAGATGATTACTGAAGGTTTTATTTAATTATAACTTTTTAATGCCAACCGAAAGATTATACAAGGAACTCAAAATAATGAATATAGCACAGTCATATGTCTACAATTCTTGTGTATTGGTTCGTAAAATTCTCCAAAAAGATATAAGTTCGCATATTACTTTTACCAAAAAACACCAAGTCCAAAAAATTAAACTTCGAAACGCAGACCATCTAGTACTACGATCTCCTAGAACGAAGTATGAAAAAAGAAGTATTATCTATGAAGGTGCTCAACTGCTACAATAAGCTACCTAAAGATATAAAAGCATCAAAGTCCATGATTAGATTCAAAAAACTCCTCAAACTCCACTTAGGTATGTAAAATATCGTACCAAGATTAGTTGTTAAAAAAGCATGTCTATATCTAATTAAATAGTGAATGTTATGTTTAAAATTATCATCAATAAATATAAATAAGTAAAAACAAAAATAAAAAAATAAAAACCACAATAACAGATAAAACAAAAATATTAAAACAAAATAATGTAAATGTATTATAATAATTTAATAATTATCTAATTTCAGTCTTGAGAATTGTTATGTCAGTATAACTATTTTTCAAAATTATTATATACCTATTATTAATAATAATTTCTTAACACACAATAAAATACAATGAGTCTTGAAATATCATAAATTACTAACATACCTGTCAATAACAAGCAATTATACCGCATCCATGACCCTCCAGTCTTAGTGAATCTTGGACTACACATTTGTTATCGCCTGCGCTTTTGTTAACTGTTAGAAAGTAACTTCCTACCCACCTTTACTAATTCTCACAGTTTAGTTTGCTTAATTTTAAAATAAAGTTAAATAAAAGTTTGTAAATGATACCAAGTAATAGAAGTAAATAAGAAATTCATTATTATAGGTATTTGAAAATAGTGTTGTGTTGTGATGTGATCATAATGTGACTGCGACTTTTCCTTAATAAGCACAGCCTGTGCGCTTGTTCTAATAAATTATACAGTGTATCGTTATTCTCATGTAAGTGAATTTTGTAAATTCTTTATGGGAATAAAGTTCTTAAACCATAAACCATATATTAGACTTAAACCCTTTTTCACTTGATCTTCAGACGACTTATACCCTTTTTCACTAGGACCCCAGAATTATATGTACGAATGGGAGAAGTGAACTAAGATAATATAAATATAATAAACAAGCCAAGTATAACGTTTTACGATCAATTAATTTGGGTTTCTTACCACATACATACAACAGGACAAGATTTTTTTGAATGCTAACAAATATAAAATTGTTTATTACTAGTTTACAAAATACACGTACCAGTGGTTGTGACATTAGATCAGTTAGACGGACGGCCATGACAAATTTATAATTGTTCCATTATTGCAATTTGCCTACGAAACAATAAAAAATTTAATGGTTCGATTAGACACAATACTCATATTAGTTTGCTAGTCTAAACGGCTGTTTCAAAGCCATTTGACACGTAAATTTAGACCTTTCTCTTTCTTACACTAGAAAATAGACAAGAAGAGAGCCAAATTTACTTGTCGATTGTGAAACAGCGGGCCTCGTATGGATGCGTCTTTATCGCGTCGCGCGTCAAATGTGGATAAAGCACTCTCGTACTTAAATAAGTACGAGAGTGACGGGTCAGCAGGTGACGGATGCCTTATCCAAACTTCGTCACGCGATAAACGCAGCCATACTAGGGTCCCTGGCCCTAAATACACAAAACGGAACTGTGACTGAGTGACTCATAAACAACGCACAGCCTAACACAGCGCTGGACCTCGGGACTTGAAATTTGCAGGGGGTATCACTACATATTATAAAAACAAAGTCGCTTGCCGCTGTCTGTCTGTACTTATGTATGCTTAGATCTTCAAAAGTACGCAACGGATTTTGATGCGGGTTTTTTTAATAGATAGAGTAATTCAAGGGGAAGGTTTATATGTATAATACATGCATAGTATAGTAGAGAAACATTGATAATTTTAGAGGTTTCTAAAGTGATGTCGAAAATAAACACATTTTTTTGCGCTTACATTGCAAACGCTAGCTAAACCTTAAGAGATATATCAAAACAATGTACTGAAGAATTGTAGTTCTTCAAAAAACCTAAAGAAAAGTCCGCGATGGCATATGTCTATCTCCTAAGGTTGACTCACAGTAACCATTTTTATCTTTAAAATTTTATTAAAAAATATTAGGTTATTTGCGAAGCTATTTTCTCCAATTTAGTATTTATTCTTATCCATATAAATTTGTTAGTTACCTTGGGCATTTAATGTAGATTGAAATTGTCCTTTGCACTATATTATTTAAATAAATACTTTAGAAGATATGGCAGATTTAAAATTACGCGCAACCCCAACCGGTATTATCGAAACGCTTGGCCAAGCAGCCGCGTTTCGCCCTTTAGTAGGTACAGTGGCCTTCATAAGTGCATGGACACCTTAACGTCTATAATGCTGTGAACACGTGAGCCCGCTTTCGTAAGAAACAACTAAGATGGCGTTGTTAACTGAGGCAGTTCGATTATTGTTTGCTACAACTATTTGACGTTTTAGTATTAGAATCGATAATTTCGCCAGTTAACCCTGAAGGGCCGCTGGCGTAGTTAGTTGATATCCTGCCTTAATCACAGGGTCAGACCGTGGGTCGGGAGGTCGATTCTGTCTATTATATTTTTTTAATTTATGAATGTATTGTTTTTTTAATCATGATCGTTTTCAAAAAATGATACTTTTGTTGTTCAAAATAAAAAATCTTTATTTCTTATAAGGCTCATATTTAATTCTTAAAAACTTTACTTACTTATATTTATATAAGGTAATAAAGAAATACAAGCTTTTCAAATTATTAAATTAGGGAAATGGGTAGGCAGTTAGATGAGTTTAGGTTTTGATTCAAAGTTAGTTTTATGTTGTTTTTCATATTTTTGATTACAAAGTATATTATCTACATTTACATCTTCACTAATATTATAAAGAGGAAATATTGGATTTTTTGTTTGTTTGTTTGAATTGAATAGGCTCCGAAACTACTGGACCGATTTCGAAAATTCTTTCACCATTAGAATCCTACATTATCCTTGATGAACAAAGGCTATAGAATATTTTCAAAAAAGTTAGGGATCCGTATGAAATCTTCGATAATGTGACCAAAGGTGTGAAAAAAATACCTTAAAACGCGTACGCTGCGGAAACTGACAATAGAACAAAGTGATGTACTACAGTTTTATAGAAGACATCAATGTCTACAAAAAAGTCCGCGATACCATTATGTCTAATTATTAAAGTAATGTCACGATAACTACTTTTTCATGTTAAAATATCCAACAGTAACGCCGGTACTAACTAGGCCCCATTATTCGTACCTTGGTATTTATCCTTATCCAAATAAATCACTTCGTTTTCAAGGCTATATCAGTACCTGTAAATTACTTTTTGAATTATTCAAATCGGACATCCCATTCAAAAGTTATCATGAGTGTAAGTAATAATTATCAAAATTGAAATAAAAAAAACAGCCCTCTAAGTTACTTAATTGGTTTTATTTACAACAGAGAATAGATAGACACGTAAAATTTGGCTAATGGTTCCTGTATATTGTGTAAATGAGTGTAACATGAAGCCTATAGCCCTCAGCATGAAAACCTTTGCGTTTTAGTAAAAGAATTAGTCGACGAAAATGGCTTAATTATATCGAAGATCAATGCACCGACACACACATACTACTCTGTATACACTGTGCTCGACCTGGAAGAGGCTGTCCATTTCCCAACGGAATTTCTCAATTCCTTGCAACCTTCAGGATCGCCCCACATAAGTTGGTTTTGAAAGAAGGGTGTCCTATTATTTTACTACGGAACCTTAATCCACCCAAATAACATCTTTGAAAACGTTCATAATAGAGTGCACAATACTGACGTCCAGATGTGCGGCTGGAAAAGTCGTTTTAATTCCCCGGATTCCATAAATACCAGCGGATTTGCCTTTCCAGTTAAACGACTGCAATGTCCCGTACAATTATCGTTTTCAATGACAAATTACAAGTCACAACAATACATTCAAAGTTGCGGGCTTAGACTTGATCGTTGAGAGTTTTCCCATTGACTTATGTAGCCCTTTCGCGCGTCACTTCCAGGCAAAGTTCGTTTGTATTGTGCAATGAAAAGTCCGCTGTAAACATTGATATAGAGAGATTCTATGATAACTGGCAGTCACGATTTCTAAAAAAGTTATTAAATAAAACCTCTATACATATGCACCTATCTATAATTTGAAAAGTATGTTATTCCAGATGAACTGGGATTATTTTAACTTATATTAACCGAAGCGAAGCGAGGGCGGGTCGCTAGTTGTTTATAAATAAAACAACACGTACACTTAAAAACTGAATGGACAGGTAACTGGGTAACTGTATGATAAGATTGATAAGGTAACTTTAGTAAGAAAAAAGTCTTATTTGGTGTGGTAGCCTTATTATTCATAAGTAGCGCTAGTTACAAAGTTAAATGCATATTTGTATAAAGTAAACAAGAAAATGCTTTTAATAGCTCTTATTTACTTGACAGTAATGGCTGCCGAGTTAAAACAATAATAAGAAGTCAAAGACGATATGATTTCTACCGCCTATAATAAAGTCCCTGCACTGTTAGTTTTTTGGAAATGTTCTACACAAGCGAGTGCATAGATTTAAAAAAAAAGAGTGGGTAGTTCCGAGGTTATCAACTCACCCTTACGAATATCCGGGTTCCCAGACCTACTTACTTAGCATTAACTACCGAAAATGTATGCCATAGATATCAATCAAGTCACCCAAACGTTTACTTAATCAATATTTTCACGGAAGTGACTAGGCCCTGTTGTTATTTCATAAGTCAGGAAGTAAGTAAAGTTAACACTTGGTGACTTTTGACATGTGTTGATGGATAGGTGTTTTTTTTACCAAGGTTGGTTTTAATAACATGCCTTAATTGTTTTATGTAAGAATACAAATGGGTCGCATGTTACCCCCTCCCCTCCACAGCCACTGACCATGGTCAAACGTAAGCATAAGGGGGTTACGATGGCTTTGTAATGCAGTTCAGTTCACGGTGAGCGATATAAACAGAGCTATTAGCTATGTCCCTTACACTCATCCTAAACTGAATTGCTTAGCCATGTCATAGGGACTGCAAATGGGGTGCGATTCAATCAGTCTAAAAACATTTAGCATAATTCCGTTTAACAATCTACGAAATGAATAATAAACGTCCAGCATAAGGACAAAATGTATATTTTTTTGTGGCCTACCTAACGGTAAATTCATAGGTATCGAATAAAGCCATCTGATATAACTTACATTAAGTATAATTATTAAAATAATAAAAACATTAACAATAATGATTAGGCGGCATAATAACATGTTATATAATTTGTATTAAACGAATCCTATACAATAAAGCTAATATTTGCAATATAGGCAATTTGCTTTGTTAGGTCGTTCTCACCTTGATAGGTTAGGTTCGAGTGGCGTCAAGATGCGAAGCGCCTCCTATACGCGAAATAGGAGCTCCGCACAGCGGAGCTCCGTCGACTTTGCCTTACGATTCTACTTCGATTACGATATTTTTTAACATTATGATCTTCGTGCTTTTATCAAATATACATTATGCATGTTAAACATTAAACGAGGCGATTATTATACCATGTGTACATTATGGAACTACAGATTATGGATACTGATCATTAGGTTTCAAGAAATTATGCGTTTTGTTATTATGCATTTTGTCTGTAAGCATAACATTTGATAATTACATTGATCGAAATTATGCAATTCGTAGTATGCAAAACGAAAATTAGTAAATTGATTTTTGTACAAATCATTACACAACCCTGCAAATGGATCGATGGATTGTAAGAAATGATCAGGACAATACACAATTTTCGTGAAAAGGACTATCCGTACGTCCCTTTTAAGCAAATGAGAGCGAACTTGAACATCCGGTGCTTGCATTGACCAAACAAAACTTCAAAATATCCCTTCAATTTATTGTGATGTAGTGGCGTCAGCCTAATACATACATACATAAAACATATGTACATATACTTTCTAGTAGATAAACGGAATAGATAAATCTTAGAATTTAGTTACTTAACGTATGCAATTATACGCAACTAGCGGGCGGGTGCCCTCTCTTTGCTTCGGTTTATGCGAGTACATATCCCAGAATTTATTATACGTAAAAAAACCTTTCGTGAAAAATTATCTAACTGATGATGTATCAAAATCCGTTGCGTGGTTTAGGAAAAGTTAGCGGATATACAGGATCAGACAGAAAGACAGACGCGGACTTTGTTTACCATCTAAAGAACAAGATAAAGAAGATGAATCTGATAGCTAGTAATTAGAGTATTCTGAATTTATTTTATGAAGTATCCAAAGGTATTTTTAGGACAGTTTTTTAGTTTTTTAAAACAGTACTCAGCAATGTATATTTTTTATTAAGTTGTTGACTTACGATATACTTGGGGAAAAAATATGCTGCGAAAAAACAAGAAGTTGTAATATAATAATAAATGCCCCGACTAAACACACTTCACTGTCGGGAAAATATTGACCTAAATTCACGGTATGAGAACTAGATGACCGTATCTGACAATTTTTTTTATTAAGAATCGTTTTTTTTCATTAAACTAATTCGTTTTCCGCGGCATTATAAATAGAAGTATATCTGTAGGTATATACTTATATAGCCTATCGGTATGTACCTATAACATACGAATATTCAAAAATATAAGTTAAACCAAGCGAACCAAATTACCATTACGACTCTACAATTACTTTTAAAGTTCGAGTGAGGGTTTTTTAATGATTTACGAGTATATATATATATATATATATATATATATATATATATATATATATATGTATGTGTGTATATATATATATATGTTTTCACACTGGGTTTAAGATTGAATAACTCTTAATGAAACAGTCTTTTAAATAAATACATACCTACTAGATGAAAATTTTAGGTTACGTGTCAAACAGGTTTATTTGTTGACATATTTGTCGATTACCATTGACTCTACAGTTTCACCATAAGAGGCAAAAATGCCCAGCAAAACACGGTAAAAGAATGACACCTACATTATTACTTGGGTGATTAGCAATAGCATAGTTGTTGCACTAAGGTTTCGCACGTGATCCACCACTTTATTTGATTTCATTTGATACAAACGACGGAAGTGCGGGGTAATTTAATATTGTGCAAACACGACGTTCGGGTAATGCCGGATGAAGAATGGAGATTGATGTGGGTCGGCAATATCCACGGGTTACGCGTTAACGGTGTTTATGATTTAAATTTAACCTTGTTAATAACGACATGAAGCATTTCTTGGGTTTTATGCTGTTAACAACGCACTTTTTACTTTTTTAAGAAGTATATCCCTCGCGTTCGTAAGGCAACTCCGTCGGCCAAACCAGCGACAAAATTAAAAATACCTGCACTTAAATGTAATCAACTGCTTTGACGGGACAACTACGCTCGTCGGTTTAAACAATTCATAAACGAATTATAAAATGAGTTGTTTAAACGAATTATTTGTTTGAGTGAAAATCGTGATCAAAGTTACCCCGTTTGCAAGCTTTCTTCTTTAAGGATTTTAAATGGTAAAATGTATGATAGTCCTTATAAACTAAACCAAAAAAAAATTTAGGTCGTGGTAACTCGTATTACCACAGGCATTGTGAAGCAAATTAACAAGGCTGTAAACTTTGTAAAACAAGTTTAATTTTGATTCTGACAGTTTAAAATATTATTATATCCTCGTAAGACCCAATACTTCATTCAGTAACATTGTCACTGTAACCTTATTCGTTTAACTATAGGGTGCCTTTTATATAGTGCATTATGTCCTCAAGTGAAGGGATGCATACTCGTCCAAAATATTTGTGACGCGGAGAAAATTATATTTGTGCCTTTGAATACATTTTATGTCACAGATACAAAATTAAGACAGATATGACGGTAACGCGATGAGCCGTTTTCCGATCTGCATTTCAATTGACAACCCGAAATTACCATAATAAGCGTCTATTTTTGTACTCTCATGTTATGTACCCATGGATTGTAAATAATCGATGGGTACATAACACGAGAGTACAAAAATAGACGCTTATTAATTTTCTTTGTAGATTTCAAATAATTCATGAAATTAACGTTAACAAAGGAACATTTATCCATTAAAATAAATCACAGTATTGTTTTTATCGGCACAAATAAATAACTTTAATCCGTTACAGCTAGGTAGGTAATCCTACCATCCATCCGGATTAGTCCGGACATATCCGGACTTTTAGACTTAGTCCGGCTCTTGAAATTGCCCGGATTTTCTTTAATTAGATGGAATATGAGTAATAAAACTACACATTAAGTAGGAGAGTAGAGTTTGTGAATAAAAAGTCCGAACTTTTATCAAAATGTCAGGCTTATTGTCAGGACTTTTCAAATTCCTAAATGGTAACCCTGGTTACAGCGCTACTAGGGCTCTATTCTAATCGGTGAAACCTAATTGCTTTCTGCTTTTAGTATGGTCGAATTAGCAGAAAATATGGAATTAAGTCGTGTAGTCGTGCATTTTTGGCAATCGTTAGAGGGCTTAACTAGATAGTTTTCCCCGGTTTGCACCGTTTCTATTATGTACGGAAAGCCTTTAAATGTTAGGTATAAACTTTAAAGTGCCGTAATTTTGGAGTATGTTAAAAACTATTTGGTGCAAGTTTAGCCACGTGTAAAGACCCCTTTAATACTTAACGTATCTTAATTAAAAAGGTGTGCGATGTATCAAAATTAAGTTATTTGTTTTTCTTAGATTGCGGCTCGAGGATAATTCAGTCGGTTGGTGCAAACTTACATTAAGCTTTTTAAAGCATAATAAACGCCCAGTTTATTTTGCACCCCTGTGCGAATTATGGAACATGAATTTTTCATTATTTTATAGATTGTACTTCGGGGCAAATTAAAGTAGTCGTGAAAATTTATTCATGGCACTTGTTCTAAAGATACTACATTCGCACCTTATAAAAAAAAGGAAAAAATAACGGGAAGTTTATCAAATGTAATCGCAGCGAACGCCAGGCGACCGCGGGCATACCTATTTAATCTTTGCCGCGGGTAGTGGGGAGCGCGGGGCGCGGGGCGGGGAAGAGCGCAACGCATGGCACCGCTCAGTCAGTTACTTTGTGAAAATTGTTGTGTGATCTGATGATCTCTGTGTACCCCATACAGGGTGGAAAAAACGCATATGAACGGCAACTTCCTTTATATTCAAAAAAGAAAATTCTACACGAAGAAGACTTACTTTTATTTTTTAAAACAATTATTACTGTATTTTTGGAATTTGGTCTGCCTTAACCGGGAATCGAACTGGTCGAATATATGACAAAACAATAAAACCATGTATTTTTTACGGTTTTTAATTAATTTGAAGGCGTATGTGTTGTAAGTTTAAAATGATCACTATCATGACCCTTTCGATCTGTATCATAAAACAAGACTTTATTGTTGTTTTGTCATATTAGACCAGTAGTCCAGTAACCATGTCGCCTGAAAGTACGGGGTACTTTGCGTCAAATTCGGTAGTTCTGATTTTTTGCAGACTTGTTTATGATGTTGGCCAAATTAATAATCCAAGTTTGTGACTTCAAGCGCCGAACGCAACTTTGTCAAAATTAAAAAAAACCGTTAAAATTTCGGACTTTTTTCAGATTGGCGATTATAACCCTAAAGGACTAGTTTTTGATAGTAGCTTCTTCGGACGTTTTAAATAAGACTAAATTTGCTACAACATGAGACTAGAATTGTCTCTGTGATAGTTTTCGAGAGTCTCGTGTAGGCGGTAACCTGGGCAGATTGAAGCTGGTTTTCGTCGCAGCCCTGGCAAATAGTAAGTTGGTATCGCAGTTCGTCGAGGTTGTTCAAAAAAAATGGGAAGTTCGACAAAAGTTGAATTTTGAAAAGCTTAATCTCGGAAACTATTGGGTCTACAGAGACAACTCTAGTCTCATATTGTAGCAAATTTAGTCTACTTTAAAAATATCCTAGAAAAGTACTATCAAAAACTAGTCCTTTAGAGTTACAATCACCATTATCTGAAAAAAAAACCGAAATGTTCACGGTTTTTTTATTTTTGACTAAGTTGCGATCTTCTCGGGGTCACAAACTTGAATTAAAAAAATCCATAAATGCAGTATTAATTGTTTTCAAAAATAAAAGTAAGACTTCTTTGTGTAGAATTGGATATTTTCAAAATTTAAGGTAGTCGCCGTCTATGTGGCGTCTATTTTTTCTCTTAATTCCGCATGATGAAAACCCTATATAAAAACGGACAAAGTTAAACTGAGTAAATATACCGATCTTACTTTCGAGGTTCCACCACCATGTGGAATGATCACTCTATAGTTCTTTTCCAAATAGTTTTATAGCTAACGGCATCCTCGAACTACACCTTCAAAGGCCTTGCTAGGCTGCTTGATCAGAGCTAGATTCAGAAGACAGTGAATACTTCAGAATGCACAAATAATGATGACATTATTATTGTTTACATTGTCCGCTCGAATATATTTGCTGGTGACTATACCGTTTTGATATTAGACACTTACTTTGATTATTGACGATCAGAACTCAAAATTGATTTTTTTCTTGATTATTGCATTCCTTAAACCAACTTTATTTTTCATTAAAGCTTGTATTACAAGTTAAAAAATTCCAGTTTCCCACTTAATATCCAATTAATATTATAAATGCGAAAGTTTGTATTAGTTTGTTACTCCCTCACGCTGCAACGGCTGGATGGATTAGGATGAAATTTGAAATGGAGATAGCTTAATAAAAGTTCCAAAGGAAATAATAATAACCGATATCTATAGAAGCTATAAAACATAAATAAATTAATAAGTACAGTCTCGGAAAGGGAATGTCAAAGCATACTTTAACTAAAATAGGTTTATTATTATATTTATTTGTTTATTTAATTAAAAATTAATATTTATTTAATTAAAAAAGAAAATATAACCGACTACTACGCTACTTTTGCCCATGCCTCAAGAACCGTGCATCATCGGTCCGTTTACGCGTGCGTGCGCTTCTGTGGCTTTATTGCTCTATGGTAATAAGTAATTTACAAACATACCGAAAACTGCATGATCCCGATAAGAATGCCAATTTTTTATGGGGTGCGAATTTAAAGTAAATCAAATGAATACGATTGTGACGATTTTCAATTGTTTCAAAATTTCCCCCGAAGTACGAAGACCGCTAAACGTAGATAACTACTTTCCGGGGGTTGCACCCCGGTGCAAATTAGATATTGTATTTAGATATTTTTTCTAATCATATCCTCAAGTTGCACCGCGTTCTATATTTTCCCCCGAGCCGCGATGGCCGAAAGTAAGTTTTTACTTATATATATTTTTATTTATATGTTCCGTAGGTTGAATTAAATGAAATAATACGTGCAAATGTAGATTGAGATAGATTAAAACGTATGCCAAATTGCACCGAGTACACCTTTTTTCCCTCGTTAGTTATGACCTTTGCAAGGTTTTCAACCAATTGCACCCCTTTCCGGGGGGGCGAATTTATTAAGGGATGCATTAAGCTCGATTTTTAACCCGTACAAAGCAATCAGAAATGTTTTTATCAATTCTTAGAATTATTTCCAGACTTTAGTGAAATTTCATCTAATTTGCCCGTACTATTTTGACACGTTATCGTGATTGCCAACTTTATTCATGCTACCTCTTATTTATTTGATAGTAATGGCGGCTGGGTTAAAATCAATAACAAACGCAATTATATTTTACCGAGTAAAATAGAGCCCCAGCCCCGTTGAATTTCAATTACAACACATTAGTAGTGTCGTTGTTTTTTTACGCACTCGTTCTAGTTTGTCCATGATGTTGAGAGCCGAGTTCGATACTTTAGTTACTCAGGCATCAAAAGTAAAGATATGACTCACTTTCACTCAACATTAGTATATTAATTGTTTTTTTTTTAAGACTAGCGTCTTTACGTTCCATAATGTGTATCTCTGCAGTCTCATCACACCCTGTGGCTGTTTCTCCAACCTCTTTTTTAGTACCTACCTACTGTGTTTGATGCTTAGAGTGTTACCGGTAGAGAAAATGCTGCCCTCCTAAATAAAAAGGACGCATTGTCAGTTGCAAGTGCAAGCGTGATAGCGATAGCCAGCCGAAAGATATTAAGAAGCTGGGAATACTTACGCTTTTATACGTTATATGAGACATACGCCCTTTCGAATGTACGACCCACGGAGTATAGTATTACTATGGTCTGTGGTTCGACCTTAATTTTTGAGTCACAGTATTTGTTACTTATTTGATTTTAACACCTAAACATTAAATAACGAAACTGTTCTTGTTGCAACAAGATCAACATTAATTAACGAAACTGGTCCTAACCTAAGTTCATATTTGTTTTTTGGCGCGATTCGAAATATTAAAATTCAGAGGTTTGATTCGGGCTGATACTCGTATTGCGGTTTTTAAGAGACTTTTTGTGTTTTAGTTCTATGATCGAGGCCGTGGACAAGATGCATTCGGCGTTCGATATCGTTATCAAAAATGTATAGTATTGACATAAGCTGCTAGACGGTCGCGTCGAGCGCCTACGTCAATTATAAACATTTTTATTTTTATTATTACGTTTCCAAAAATCGTTTACGTTAGCATTAAGAAACTTGTCTATATGGCCTCAAAATGGCGGGCCGAATTTGTTGCAACCGGAACAGTAATTTCTGTCTTTCTGATAGCTATTAATATATTCCATTTTTTTTTTATGGACGGGTCTAAAGAAAACAAGTTCAAATGTAACTCTTGTTTTTTTTATTATGTTCTATTTTATTGGTAAAATGTCTTAATTGAGTCCGTATTGCACCCGCTATAATAAGATCGACCTTTAGTATGAGTAGGTACATTAACTATGGACACTCGCAATACAAAAAGAGGAGTCACAAATTATTAATTGAGTAGGTAGTAAAATAAAGTGACGACCGTAGTAGAAGCATTTTTTGTATCAGTCGATGGTACCCTTTGCTAAGCAAATATTTTAATTGCATATGCAACAGCCGCAAGACTCATTTAAAATCTTTTGACGCTACAGGTATAGCAGCAACACCATAACAAGTAAGTAATTTTTGCAAAAATCTAAAAAATGCTGTTTCCATTTCATTAATAAACCGGTAACTTTAGGGTAAATATTAACCAGTTAGACAGAATGTTGCCCCAATTCCAAGTTAGTATTCCGGCAAGCGCATTAATATCCAGATATAGCTATTGCAAGGTGGCTGGAACTTGAAGCCGTCTGTGACGATTTGGTCTCGAGTGAATGCAGTAAAATTCCCACAGCCGCAAATTCCCACAGCTAGGTAGATATGTCTTGTTTATCTAGCGCTGTAGAGGGATTTAACAAGCTGCAGCAGAGAGCTCGAGTGAACCATACAATTGTGTAAAATATTCAGAATTATAGACCTCCTTTTAAACAAAAACCTTCGAATATCTTAGAGAAATGCTAAGCTTTTTTTACCAAGAGATTAAAAATACGACACTTTACTTTATCTTCACTGTCAAGATTTAGTTATGGTGTTCCCTGACTCCGAATTGCCAAGAACTTTTTTTTCACGTTGTTTGTCTACTGCGTATGAGCATCAAGAAAAAACCAATTGACCGATTTTTATAAAATTAATTGCGTTTTAAAGTTTAAGATTAGACTCCTATTGTACAGTCAACAGCATAAATAAGTGATCATTTATGTACCTTGTCGCTTTCAATCGTTTCACAATTTTGTATGACATTTCAAACACGACGTTAAAGTGACAAGGTACATAAATGATCACTTATTTATGCTGTTGACTGTACTCTTGAAAACCTATTTTGCTACAATAACAAGAGCCGGAAATATAAGTCCTAAGTCGACGCGGGTGTAGCCAGGACAAAAGCTAGCCACTTATAAAATACTAGCTGTTGCCCGCGACTTCGTCCGCGCAGAAAAAAATATAGCCTTTGTTCAAGAGGGACAATTAAGGCTTCTAATGGTGAAAGAATTTTTCAAATCGGCCTGGTAGTTTCTTTAAAATATTAGTTTAGATTACACGATAACCTCGCGGTGGTTCTGCACTAGGATAGTGGTTAGTTGAACTAGTATTATCTTAGAAACGTTCAAGTAAACATTAATCAAGCACTAATGAACATGGTAAATGGAGAAACGTTTTGGAACTCCGGTTATCTAGACCACAGAGCTTCAGACAAAAGCGTAAACAACAAACAACGTGGTCGTGAATGGCATTCAAATTAGTTTACTGCAACATTTGGACGTGCTCAATGCTCATAGTATGTTCCCGTATCTTGTAAGAATTATTGTTTAATGTTAAACTTTAAAGAATAAAATACGCAAGCTAAAAACAACAGTTTAGGGAAGTTAATATGATCATGCGCCATTTTATTAATTTTACGGTATGGCGTCTTATTTTTCCTCAACCTTGTTTTAACTTTGTAAGAAAAGCTTAATCATGCAACAAACAGTTCAAGATTTATCTACTTATAATCATACTCCATATATCTAGTATTGGGTAAGTGGCACCCTGGAATGTATATGATTACCTATGATGTGTTTAAATTTTCCGAGGGAATAACGATAGCTAATCATTACGCGGACGAAATCGTGAGCAGAAACTAGTAGATATTGTATAAAACGCGCTTCCGAGAACGTGTCTTCAATTTTCAGGTATGCCTGTTTGTTTAGGTAACCTACCTACGAGTTGAGCACTCTAGTTCCCCAGCGAGTTCTCGAAAATACTTCAAAGGATTGCAATGCTGGTAATAATGCTGACCACTTTCTTCGTCTATAACGACTCATGACCAATTTATGAAACAATGATTTCATAAGATGTTTAAAATTCAATAGAAGCCAAATGTTCTGTTTCAAATTTAATGGACTTTGATTAAAATGTGACGAAATAATTTTGTTGAGGGAGCGAGCATGTAGGTATTTATAAAATTCGAGAAGAATAATTGTTTTGTAATTTATTTTCACACACGGTATTTTCTTATCGCTTGTAGACATCAGATTCGTAAGTAAACGGATTTATTAAGTATTTTATTTTATTGGAGCAAGAACAACGCAGAAAGTTGTTGTGATATACGGCTAGTGTTTCCGAGCTTAACAAACGATTACGGGAGCCTTCGCCACAGCTGTGCTATATGACCTTACGATTATTGATATTGTGATAATTTCAATAAATAATAAGTACATTCAAACACAATTTGTAATGTACCTATACACTCATAAGCTTGTGAAGTTGTGACCATAGCCAGAAAGTAATAAAATTCAATATGGTCTGGTGGTATGGATCATACACTTCAACTACATTTTATGACTGTACACGCATTGTTGCCAATAAACCTTGATACCGATAATCATTATTAAGTAAGGTTCTTAAGGAACTCTTATTTGAATAAATGTAATTAAAAGAAACTAAAAGTTAATCTAAGCCTAAATCGGCCACCATAAAGTAACCCAATTTTCTGATCCAACTTTACCAATTACCGTTCGTCTTCTCCGACCCTGGTAAACCATGATTACAAAATTTACTAAGCCATGCTCCACCATTGATATTGTCAACACCAATGACATCGAATCATAATCTTATTTGTTTATTGTTTACCACTATAGCAATAAAATCAAGTTGCAGCGTTAGCTAACACAAACATTGTAACTCACTAAAACTTTTTCGTTAATTGAGGACCAAGATCACATAAGTCATTAAGTCCGTTTAAGAAACAAAAGCCGGCGCGCATAAATGGCAGTAATTAATATTTACGTTGTGTTTGGACCATTAATTTTAAAAGATTTGTTCGTGATCGGTGCGTAATTTAGCTCGAATATAGATCTGCGGTATCGGGATCAAGGTCCGTCATTGCGTTGTCTAATGAAGGGTCGACCGTCGACGCATTGTTATAATTAATTCAGACAAAAACGCCGTTTTGACTGCGTTCGTTAAAAATACCGTGTGTTATGTCCTAAGAATTTAGGATTAAGTAGTTGGATAATAAAACAACAATATTGTGTTTGCCCCACACGCTTACGCCGCGACCAACGATTTTATTACAGAATTGAAAGATATAACCTTGCTCTTTAAGTTTATTTGGGTTTCCCTCACAATCCCTAACAACGTTTGTCCTAACACATCGTTAGCCCGAATTTTCATTTGCCCTAAACTGGTTTTCAGATGAGTCAGGCAACTTTTTAAGTTTTCCAATTATATCTTCGGTTCGGTTAGGTTAGGGTTGTCTTATACAAATAATTTAAAAAAAAATTAAGCTGAAATGGCGTTAGGTTAAATGAAAATTCGGACAAACGATGCATTAGGACAAATGACGATTAGGGCTTCCATAGGATTCCGTTTATTTAATATAAGTAGGGAGTTTTATTACTCTGATTCGTTTAGATAAATACAAAAAAAAATTATACTTTGCTTGTATACATGTATGTATTAACTAATGCCACATGATTGAATCTGACTGAAGCAATGCAAACACACACCAAACAAATCGATTCTCTCCATTCATTCTGCTCGTTCCATTTTTGATAGACCGTGAGCGTCAATTTTATTTTTGTTTGCTCACTCAAAATGAAAATTAATTTCCAATCCGACTTGAAAACATTTACGTTTTCCGTCGTCAAATCAAAATAAGGAAAACTTGAATGTTCCTGTTCCGGTTATATAAGACATGTAAGCTTCATACCGATCTTCAGTAATGTAAACCCGATCCTTCTTAAACGCGGAAGGAATAAAAGGCGATGCGTCTCCGGAGGCAGGAGTGGCCGCGTGATTCCTTTTGATCTGCGAAAACGAATCCGGGAAGTGTCGCCTTAATTGTTTCTCAGTTCCGGTTTAACAATGTATGTACCTACACAAATAAAAAATGCTTAAGTATTTGCAAATTTTCAAGGGTTTGTTTGGTTCGTGGGGTTTAGGGAATGTTATGCCCCTTAAATCCCGTTTCCTCATTGGAAGGAGGATAAAAATTAACATAGCGATTTATTTAGTAGATACCGATAACAAAGTCAAGTGTAAGCTCAGATTAAATTTACTTCAGTTTTTTAACAAAATATTGTACATTAACATTTGTATGAAGCTGTTTTATTCTTTAATTTAATGTTCAAACAGTCGATGTAGCTATCGATGTTAAATAGGTAAATATAATTAATTTAAAAGAAGGTTTGTATCGCAACCAGGCAGATATCTGGCACAAAAATTATAGATTTTTTCGATATATGTCTCAATAAAAACGGTAAATTTGCCCTTAGGGCGAAATGAAATCAATCACTCTTGGGGTTCCTTAAGGATATTGGCTCCTTCTTCGACAGAATAAAATTGTACAACACGGAATTTTACTATAATAACGCCACTTTAATCGTCGTCGGCGTTTGATCTACAACTGGGGCCCTAGCCAAGACAAGCTCATAATCAGACACTCATGTTATTGTTAAACGCAGCTCGGAGGCCCTAGCCAAGATGCATTACTCTGACTAGCGTTTCTATTCGTTTTGTTTTTAAACCAATCGCGTCTCTGATAGATGACGTGATACGAAGAGGGCCTCTGAGGGCCCTGCCAAGATGCATTGCGCTACTAACGTTTCTATTCGTTTCGTTTTTAAACCAATCGCGTCACTGGTAGATCACGTGACTTTTCGTATCACGTCATCTACCAGTGTCGCGATTGATTGGTTTAAAAACGAATCGAATAGAAATGCTAGTTAGCGTAATGCATCTTGGCTAGGGCCTCTGAGCTGCGTTTGACAATAACATGAGCATCTAATCATGAGCGCGGTAACAAGCGCTGTAGCTGCCGGAACCCAGACTGCTCACGAGAGGATTTCCTAACAGCTTTGAAATAAAATACTCTCGATCTAAATGTATTATGTTAGGTAGGTACGTTAAGATCTGAAAGTTATATGACAGTAAAATAATTAAACGAATTTCTATAAATTAGTACATTTTAAAATTAAATAAAATAAATGTTGCATACGCAACAAGCGCCCCGCCCGGCCCTTAAGCGCGTCTATAGTATTACTTTGGTCGGTGGCGTACACATTTAACTAAAGAACTACCAAACTTTTATTCTATAGGTAAATAATAATATATAATAACCCTTTTTATTTCAGACATAAGGTCCATAGTAATTATTAGTATTTATAAATTAACTTAACAATAACTATTGTTAGTACAATGTGCGTAACCTAATTAAACTAATAAATTACTGCGCTGCGTTTTACCATTTCCAATGATCCCTATTTAATAGCAAATTGATAATATTCATATGCCCACCCAGTGTGTAAGTATTTGGCAATAAAATTATTTACAGGTATCCTAGCTCAAAACTTACGTCGCCTCTATCTACCTTGACGACCAAATATCGGTTTATATACCTACAACTATAGATCGTTAATGTAACCTTATGCAACGCTGAGTGTTATCTCCCTGCGAACGGTTTCATTTTATTAACGTATCATGTTATTTTACGACTTACATTCTCTTTTGTGAAATATGATTTCATTAATCAGTTTAATAGCATACACTTTCATTCTCGTTATATGCATTTGATCACACAATTATTCTTTTCTAACATAAAATGGTGATGTGAGGAAGTGTAAAGCTCGTTTATTTTTGGGTCCATCAACTTTTTGCTGTACCTGGTTGCCACGGTGACGTCTCTTGCTTGGGTCACTCTTTTAAACTATGGTTTCAAAGGATATAAGTCCACTAAAAATCGGTTTATTCGCAATTACAAACCACTTCTTTTATAGGGTTTGTCCTGAGTGTGCTAGCAGTATACAGGGTGTAACATTTAAATCGGTCAGTATGATAAAGTCTCAAACTATAAGACATACGAAGATCTGTTCTTAGGAACCATGTCATCGATTTTAGTAACAAGGAAAACTGCATTCATACATTTAAAAAAAACTTGTACTCATCTCGGGAATCGAACCCGGACGTACTGAAAAATAAAACTCAACACTATTTCTATTTAGATATCGATTGTGTAGGTCTTAAGTAGTAAACAATACATTTTATTAATTTAAGACATCATGTTTCATAGTAACTGACCCGACTGCATTTTTGATACTGTCGTTGATATAAATTAAAAACATTATAAAACACATAAAATGAGATTTAAACTCGATTTTGTGCGAATTTAATGTACCCGGTGACACTCGCGCCATCAAGACAAATCCAATGACGTATTTTTTATCAAAATTAGTTGACCCGTTGAGTAGTTATGAGGGGGACATAGGAACGGACATACTAACATACATACCTACATACATACATGTCAAACACATTGCCCTCCTTTTGGGCTTCGCTGTAGTTGGGTAAAAAGTTGATCAACCCTTTTAATGACAAAGCTATAGCGTAGTTAGCATTATGACGTTAATAATTTAATGAGAAACATTTCGTTGATACGACCTCATCGAATCAGTGCCTGAAACCGAATATGTGTTTGTTGTGTCATACAGCAACAGCAGTTAGAATAATATAATTTTTATTCCTCATTTAGTTTGGAGAATCCTATTAACGTTCTTTTCCATCGCTTAAAATGTATGTAATGAAAGATGAAAGATGAAAGATGAAAGATGTTTATTCAGTAAGTAGGCCGCACGGGCACTTTTACACGTCAAAAATCTACCAGCGCTTCGCAAGAGACCACTGCTGAGAAGAAACGCCGCAAGAAACTCAACAGCCAGTCGTTTTTTTTAAAATTACTTATACAATTATAGAACTTAACCTAGCATTATATAAAACAATGAATTTAACATTAAAATATATATATATCATGCGTAGTTGAGCAGGAAAATGTGTCAAAACTCAGTATGTTCAGATGAACTCTTAAATAGTAATAGTAATAGTAATAATTATATATTATATATATAATTATTATTACTATTTAAGAGTTCATCTGAACATACTGAGTTTTGACACATTTTCCTGCTCAACTACGCATGATATATATATATTTTAATGTTAAATTCATTGTTTTATATAATGCTAGGTTAAGTTCTATAATTGTATAAGTAATTTTAAAAAAAACGACTGGCTGTTGAGTTTCTTGCGGCGTTTCTTCTCAGCAGTGGTCTCTTGCGAAGCGCTGGTAGATTTTTGACGTGTAAAAGTGCCCGTGCGGCCTACTTACTGAATAAACATCTTTCATCTTTCATCTTTCATCTTTCATTACATACATTTTAAGCGATGGAAAAGAACGTTAATAGGATTCTCCAAACTAAATGAGGAATAAAAATTATATTATTCTAACTGCTGTTGCTGTATGACACAACAAACACATATTCGGTTTCAGGCACTGATTCGATGAGGTCGTATCAACGAAATGTTTCTCATTAAATTATTAACGTCATAATGCTAACTACGCTATAGCTTTGTCATTAAAAGGGTTGATCAACTTTTTACCCAACTACAGCGAAGCCCAAAAGGAGGGCAATGTGTTTGACATGTATGTATGTAGGTATGTATGTTAGTATGTCCGTTCCTATGTCCCCCTCATAACTACTCAACGGGTCAACTAATTTTGATAAAAAATACGTCATTGGATTTGTCTTGATGGCGCGAGTGTCACCGGGTACATTAAATTCGCACAAAATCGAGTTTAAATCTCATTTTATGTGTTTTATAATGTTTTTAATTTATATCAACGACAGTATCAAAAATGCAGTCGGGTCAGTTACTATGAAACATGATGTCTTAAATTAATAAAATGTATTGTTTACTACTTAAGACCTACACAATCGATATCTAAATAGAAATAGTGTTGAGTTTTATTTTTCAGTACGTCCGGGTTCGATTCCCGAGATGAGTACAAGTTTTTTTTAAATGTATGAATGCAGTTTTCCTTGTTACTAAAATCGATGACATGGTTCCTAAGAACAGATCTTCGTATGTCTTATAGTTTGAGACTTTATCATACTGACCGATTTAAATGTTACACCCTGTATACTGCTAGCACACTCAGGACAAACCCTATAAAAGAAGTGGTTTGTAATTGCGAATAAACCGATTTTTAGTGGACTTATATCCTTTGAAACCATAGTTTAAAAGAGTGACCCAAGCAAGAGACGTCACCGTGGCAACCAGGTACAGCAAAAAGTTGATGGACCCAAAAATAAACGAGCTTTACACTTCCTCACATCACCATTTTATGTTAGAAAAGAATAATTGTGTGATCAAATGCATATAACGAGAATGAAAGTGTATGCTATTAAACTGATTAATGAAATCATATTTCACAAAAGAGAATGTAAGTCGTAAAATAACATGATACGTTAATAAAATGAAACCGTTCGCAGGGAGATAACACTCAGCGTTGCATAAGGTTACATTAACGATCTATAGTTGTAGGTATATAAACCGATATTTGGTCGTCAAGGTAGATAGAGGCGACGTAAGTTTTGAGCTAGGATACCTGTAAATAATTTTATTGCCAAATACTTACACACTGGGTGGGCATATGAATATTATCATATGAATATATATATATATATACATATATATATATATATATATATATATATATGTATATATATATATATATAAAAAATGTTTTGAAATGTGCAGATTGATCCCTATCATATGACACCCCATTTGCTGTAATCAAACCACTTTCATTTTTTAACCCCTCATTCTAGACCCCTTTTCAACTATTTATTATAATTTTTTTACTGATGCGGGCAAGCATTTTGTACAACTATGCCAAATTTCAAGTTGATAACATTTATAGTTGCTGAGAAAACCTGCTGTGACATACAGACAGACAGACAACGAAGTCTCACCATAAGGGTTCCTTTTTTACCATTTTGGTACGGGACCCTAAAAACATTTTTGACACCAATGTTGGATAGTATATTGCTGGGAACTGTACCTACTCCAAAACTGTGTCGACCATGCGCTCTAGTCTACATATCGTGACCGCTCGACATTATAAAGGTCACCGCTCACTAAACAACCTGAACCCGCGCGTGAACCTTCGTTACACAATCGAGTCGGGTGGAATTGGTTATTCTCTTTCGCAGCAAACAAGCTCGCTCGATCGAACCAGCCTTATGCGCGTTGCGATCCGTGCCTATGACCTCATGCAAACTAAGTTAGTAGATGCGGGCAAATTAAAGAATACAACATAATTAAGTCTGGTCATTATCCAGTGTTTTTTTTTTACAGGAAACAGAAGAAGAAGAAGAAAGACATGTATTCACTAACCATAATACCCCAAAATAAGCAATAATATTATGTAAAGTGGGGTCAAAAATGTCGTACATTAAACGATTCCAAATTGAGAATCATTTCTTGCTAAAAATTCGTTTGACCGAAAGATTTGTTATGCGGGAGTTATTAAATTCTCCTTGTTTATTACCTGTAAACATTAAAACCATCTTCCACCGAAATCTAACATTCGGAATTATGAAAATTCGGGCCTTCGATCAACTCTTTCGGAGATTTGCAGTTTTAGGATTTACTCTTGAAATTTAAAATGTCTATGGGAGTTGGATCCCACTTACCATCAGGTGACTTCTGCGTTCTTGGGCCTTCTCATTGCCACAAAAATAAGTCAAATCCAAGTTCTCTCGTTCGATCGAGCGTGCAATTTCTACAGAAAATAATAACACCACTGTTTCTGCAGTTGATTTACTTTTAATTGGACACGGATATGGCAACAAACAGGTTCTGACAAGATCGGAACTTATTCTCATTCATTATTTAGTTCTTGCTACCTTGCCAACGAAGTCAAGGCCAAATCTGTTTTAAATTGTTAAATAAATCGTCAGCATTATGAGTAGATGAGTAGATGCATATTTTTATTTCGAAGTTCTATGTCGATTCCGAAAAAAAAAGGATGAACTAATGAAAGATTTTTATACTTAGTGAGAAGCTGTGAAGTGAAAACTATTTTAAAATTACTACCAAACTCTGTAAACTGCTTTTGAGACAATAGGTAGGTGAGGTAACCGCATGCCGCTGTGCCATACGGCCACTCGCAGGAAAAAGATAAAGGTATTTACTCGTAGTTTCAACTTTCAGCCTTAAAGCTAACCGTTTCCCAGATCTAGTGTTAACAGATTCGTTCACGTTGACACAACTAAAATGGACTAATGAATACAAATACATTTATCTTTTTGTTCCAGTACCCCTTAGTGGAGAACTTAGACAATCGTTGTACAGTCACTAGCAAAAACATATTACCCAACATTATACGCTCTTCTGCGATAGAGCTGTGACAGATATTTTTTTGATCCTCATAATGTATAAAATAATTATTGTTGGTGGCTGTACACGTTTTTAGTAAACGTCATCTGATGGAGAGTGAGAAGAGTTAATTCGTGCAACATACGAGTAGGTATATAACCTCTCACGGCTAAAGCGCTTCTTATACCTACATATATTGTATCTAAGTATCAATAATTTGTTGTGTTAAATACATAAAAAACTAGTCAAGTCCGAGAAGGTCGGCCCCAGTCGAAATTGACCGGCTTTTATTTGTAAAAATAGAAATAAGTAGAAAAAGGTCCCTTTTCGACCTCTTAGGGTACAGAATTCTGTAAAAAAAAAACTGTTGCAAGGTAACCTAGTATCTAAGATGTCGTAGTTTTTAATAATTATAGCTCGTTAAAGTTAGGCTACAACTCCGAGGAAACGTCGGAGTTAGTGATGATCGATTGCTATTACATTGAATATTTGATGTAACACCTAAGCGAGCAAGGATTAGCGATGATTCTGGAGCAAACTCTGGTTCTGATGAACGTGGATAAAACATCTGTCACTTTCTGGGACGTAGGTATGAGAGTGACGGGTGCTTTATCCACCGCGATAAGGGACCATGATACGGACCCTGCTTTCAATTTATTTGTACTAAGTTATCATTCAAGGATGTAAGTAATGTAACTGAAAACCAGCGCTGTGGTCCCATTGCAAGCACATGCTGTGCTGTGCTGCATCCTTTTTAACGCCGTAAAACAAGTCATCCAATGTTTTTGTTCTTTGAATGTATACCTACGTTTGTCGGCTTTATATTATTTATTATTCCTACAAATTTTGATAAATTCAAAATATGTTTTGATTTTTGTATGCGTTAAATAAACTTATTTTCATTTCAATTCATTCCTTCTTCATTTTATTTATTTCATTTCACTAAGTACGTGTACCCTTGTATCGGGAAATGTGATTGGAAAATACTCTGAAATTCGATTCCTGAACTACCGAATGAGAACCAATTTTGCACTCTATGGATCCGTGTATTTACTGCTGTGTCGCAAAATTGTTTATACTTGCCGTGCCAAGTGCTCCCTGGGGGCTAGAATACCCTTACTATCTTTTTGTCGCGAGTCGTGCATCTCAAGATTAAGTGACATGGAAGATATGTATGTACATACGATGTGTTTAGCCAAGTTGGTAGTAATCCGGTCTACGAAGCTAGCAGTACCGTCTTCGATTCCCAATATGGGCAGATATTTGTGTGAAGAGCGCGAATATCTGTCTACTCTCAGAAGAGAGTTGGATGTTTTTTCTGTATTTAAGTATTTATTTCTCTATACATATAAGTCTTTATATCGTTGTCTAGTACTCATAGTACAAGATTCTATGTGGCTTTCCATCAAGGGTCCTTATGGCAGTTTCTAGTTACGGAGATATTGACGGTGTTTTAATAATCATTAAAAATATATATTTTTTGTTATGAAATAGTAAAATAAAGGGATAGACGTCTATTCGTAGCTTGGTTTCACTCGTGTATGTTAAATATTTCTAAAGTAAAATTGGGTACAAAGTTTAGTAGAAAAGGGTCCTTATGGCAGAGCACATTCAAGAATGATATATCTGGTGATAAATTTACTTGCAATGTTTGCTTAAGTTATATTGGTCCACTTACAAAACGTGGCTAATAACAAAAAATACCCAACTTAGGTAAGTACTGTCAAATATCTTATGAGCTATAAAATATGACAAATGAATAGGTAGGTCTGATAGATTAACTACAAAAATTAAAAAACCTACATGTAGCTACAGGAACCAAATACGAAATGGTGTTTATTTTTGCAAAAAAAGGAAATCAGAACAAACTAAATAATTAACAAAAAGGTTTTTTGAGACAGGTACTCTCTATAAAACAAGATTTTAAGTAAACTTGTAAAAACATTTTTCTTGGGTATTCTGTTTTATTATAAGATTAATAATAGATAATGTTACTATCGTGATATTACTACACTAATGTAATTATCAGCCATTATCTGTAATTCCCTAATGTATGGGCGTGAATTTGTGATTTTAATGTAACTCAAATCGTTTGTAACTATAGAAATAAGACTTACAGAGTAACAATGACATTTTAGTGATACTTGCGGAGATTGATCGAATATAATTTAGATCTCACTGCACAAAAATTGTTAATGTTACAAAGCAAAATGAAAAAATTTTAAAAAAAAATATTTAATTTAAAAAAAAGGATTTTATTAACTATGTTATTTTATTTCTATCCTAAGACGTAAATTCAAATACCCCCAACTATACACTATGGTACGAATTACAACATTAAAGAACATTCCGAAAATCTTATTTTTCTTAATTTCGTTCTTATTAGCAAGTTGCTCTAATCAAAGGCTGATTTTTCAAAGTCTAGAAGTCACATTAAAAAAACCATAACTGAATATCAAAGAAAAACACATTGAGATACATAATCAATCATCATCTATGTAACTTCCAAAGGGAACATACTTAATATGAGTTTCAAACTTCTTTTAACGATTTCTCAAAAGTGCAATTTCGGCATGTGTAAGTTTGATAAATAAAATTAAAAAAAGTTTGGGACTTAGGTTCGTGACTCTTTCTTTATTAGATAGCCTATTTAACGCAGATTTAGGATCAATGCTTAACTCAATATGTATCATAAGGACCCCTTAGCCATGGAACGCCACATATGTAAAGAGCGTAGTTTGGGACTAGGTCAATTGGTGTGAGATTGTCCCCTGACATTAATTAATTGATTTATTTATTATTTAAGTAAGTATGTACTTATTTCTCTATATAAGCATAATGAGCATATTAATCGTTGCCTAGTACCTAACCATAGTTCAAGCCAAGCGTGTGTGAGACTGCCTCCTAATATTCACTTTATTCTTATTTATGTTAAAATGTCGAATAAGCTTTTAACTCAAGTGATAAAAGCTTATTGGAGGATTGGAGTTCAGATACATTCTACTTTGATTTATACCCCTATTGAAATTGTATTGTTTATGACCCAGCCGCCTTTGTCAATTTAATTCAGCTATCACAACTTTATTAATACTATAACAATAGAGTTAAAGACAATGTAAAATAAGGGTCCAATACGGCTTTCACGAATAAAAGAACGATAGGCGCGAAATCTATCAGTGTTAACCAACCGTACAGGACTTAATGCTACTCGGTAATACCTCATTGCTTCTGACAGTTTTACCGAGTAGAGTAAATAGAACCCCTGATTTAATACTCGATGTACGATGTGTGTTTTTTTTTTTGGTGCCTTCCTATACAAAATGCTTTCCGACCGCGCCCATAAGACTGGGCAAATGTTTGCTATATTTTTTTACTTTATCGCCATGAATAATAATTCTATAAACGCGTAATGGATGGCGTAGCCAAAATGCAAACGCTACTAACATTTTCTTTTCTATATCACTCAAAATGTGGGATGATAGTTGACCACATAGTTTGTCGTAACGCACGAGAATGTCGTCCGATAAATTTTGAGTGACAGAAAGGAAAAACGTTAGTAACGTTTGCATCTTGGCTAGGGCCTCTGTTTTCTATTGACTCGAAATGTACGGAATTGACATCCTATACATATTGTCGATTTTCAAAAATCACTTAGCGTTATGCATCTTGACTAGAGCCCTGGGGTTGATTCTCTTAAACGATTCAAAACGGTTTATTAAACGGCTAATGTTAGTATTCCCGCGTAAGACTTACCGACTTAGGCCGAGCTGTCCTGAAGACGCAACATGCAACGAAAGTCGGTAAGCACATTAAAGGTGCTTTTCTAGCGGCACGGCGAGCCAAAACGAGACAAAAATTAAATCTCGCCGGCCCATTTCAACAAAACTTGACATAGCGAGCCACAGCGAGCTCACGATTCATATCAATAGAATTTTTTTTTTAAAATCGATTTTGAATCGAATCAGCGCGAGCCCAACTCACACTTGATATTTTTTTAGCATTTGTTGATTTTCTTCAGGGTTTGTACTATAATCATACCAAATTTGACACGTGTATGTATTACCATTGAAAAAAACGTTTCTTCTATCCTTTTCTTAACTTTTTTTATTTGTTTGTAAATCCGCCGTAATAACACAAATTCTGAAAAAATTCAACCCGCTACCAACGTTTCAAAATATACAGCTCTTAAAAGTTAGAACGGACGGACGGACGGACGGACGGCCAGCGTAGACATATTAATAGAGATCAGTTGGGCTGTCTTCAGGTACGGGACCCTAAAAACTAGCTTGCGCGAGTTCGCGCGAGACTACGCAAGCCATTCCGAGGATTGTGTTTTCATCGTAGAGTTGATAAACACTCTTTCAATAAACATATATCAAAGCTCTACTGGATAAAATCATATCGCCTTTGACGTGTTATCGTATTGTCAACGTTACGATAGCTCTAATTTACTTGACAGTAATGGTGGCTGAGTTAAAAACAAAATTATAACATCACAAACGCCATATGGATTTAGGGCGGTTTTCAAAAAAAGCGTACATAGTTAAGGACTAAAATTAAGAAACTGTAAGTTTAGTCGGGTGAGTAACGAAAATTAATCATTCATTTACACACTGCCCTCATAAGCCAATAGGAGGTATCTCAAATTCAATAAACGAAACAGATTCAAGCTTCACCCGCTAGTAATATATGGTCGCATTTGCTACAGGAGTTTTGCCTTAGATACCACCGATGATTGTTTTATAACGGTAGGTATTGTAGTTAATTTTCGTGACTCAACTGACTAAAGTTACCGTATCTTTATTTTAGCCTTTATCTATGTACACTTTTTTTGAAAACCGCCCTTTACCCAGTAGAATAGAGGCCCGGTAAATCGGTTAAATATAACAAATATACAATTCTCGTCTTGCTGAACCATTTTCACCTGAGAATTGAAATTTTCCAATATACATTTCAATTCACTTTATAACCAATCCTCTTTTCGCCTCGCCGGTGAAAAAGCACCTTAAGAGGCCATATAATAGGTATATGCTGCTACCCACACAAAAATCAAAATAGCTTTATGTGCTTCCGTGCGAAAAACGTGGATGGAGATATTTTCGCGCGCCTTGATTGCAGTGCCAAATTCAAATAATTGTTGTTTATTTTAAAATCACAACATGTGTAAAACAAATGGTTTACCATGACTAAGAAGTTATTAGTACTCAAGTACTCAACCAGGCTTTAGAATATTCAACCAGAAACATGCGGTAATGGTGTCACGGTTGAAAAATAAAAATAGCGGTCTGTTAGTTTCTAATTCTGTTTTCATATTTATCAGTTTGAATAAAATATGATCAACTTTAATATATCCAATGGACAGACACATAGGCTTTATAGGTTTTGAGACCTAGGTCGCGGAACACTATCAACAAGCAAATCCATATTTCATTCGCTGTAGATTTGTTCACTAGGGTGTTTAAGAGAATCTCCACCCAACACAGTAAAATACTCGTACCACAACATAATAAAACTACAACAGAGCATTGCTACATTGAAGATGTTCACATAAAAGGTTCTGTTTTTTGCTAGTAAAATGGTTTATTATTGTATTACCATAGTGTGTCACTCAAAAAATACTACACTGATTTTAAAGAAAAAATATATATAAAAGGTTTTAGACCTTATAAAATACTGGTACATATTTTACATTATACTACGGGTAGTTATAACAGTCAGAAATATAATATATCATTAACCCATGCGAAAACACAAGTTTTTAATAAAATAAAATAAATGAATATGTACATAATAATAAGAAAGGACATGTCGCCCCGAAGTAAGTAGCAATGCCGAATTTAGTTTGTGCTCTGAACTCACCGAAGTAATAATTAAGTTGAAAATTTATTGGCCCTCAGTCTGTATCTGCAGTATATTGGAATGACATTCACGAATGCGCATAGGTATGCTCACGGCGGCACTGCAAAGAGACGTTGCGTCACTTTGCATAGGTATTTTCCAAATCTACCATGGAGAGTGCTCTTCGGAGTTGTTTGTTTTTTTGCCTACAGCTAGGTTCCTTTCGTTTTTAATCCTTTATACTACTCGCAAATGGCTGTCTTACCATCCCCATCACAATGGATGGTACTCGTAGTTTTCTATTGCTTGTTTTTTGCGATTGGAACTATTGACTGCGGATATAACTTTTAGGAAACCCAGCTTATTGCGGCGGTATTTTCGAAATAGTACGAGCTACCTACGCCTGTAGCACACTGATTCTAAATTGAAACGGAAGCGGATCGAGCACAGATATTGTAATCTAAATTGAACTTTATCCATATGAATTTTCCGGTTTCGGTTCGATTGCGTTTCGATTTAACGGTACTGTACTAAGCGTTAGGGATCTTCAAGATAGTTAAGAACTCAATTACGTAAACAAAACTTATTTTTTCCTTTGAGCAAAGAAAACTAACCGTATGGTTTTATAACTAATTTTTGAGACAAATCGGGATATATAGGTAGGTAATTAACTTTATCTAAATTTAGTACAATATATTTGAAATTCGTCCTCTGTCCATTCCTCTCATAGTGGCTAGCTCGTTTGCCTAGCATTCAAAAGTGGAGTAAATTATGCAATTTACCTATTGTACTCGGGCTCCATTTCAATTTGTCTGAAACTATATCGTTATCATTATCCTGCTAACGATACGACCGCCGTTACGTGCAATTAATGAGAACTGCAATAATGTTAACGATATACTTGAAAATAACATGGTGTAATAAAGGAAAATTAATCGAGGAATTATTATTGATTCAAAAACTCAATGCTAAATCCGGAGAAAGAAACCATTTTAATGTAGGACCACCCTAATGGACGTACTTTCTTACTTACTTACTTAGTTCGGCTTTGTACATTTTTTGTTAAATCTTCATTGTATTGTTTTTGTTTTTATTTTGTACAATAAAGTGTTTACATACATACTTATATTACCTATTCGATGAAAACAGTAAATGTATTTAATTAACATTGGAAAACACTCGACGTTCTAGACGCATTCTTTGATTTCGGTAGTCATTTACGTTTGCAGAATACGACACACATTGTATTAACACGGAATTTTCTCTTGAATTTCCAGCTATGCAATAAGGCTGGGAGAGTTCTCTGTTTGGTTTTGCTGCATCGTCGGCATCGATTGCAATGCCATTTGCATCGGCGTTCGAGAAAGGACCTTATTTTCTAATTGAAGGTTTTGCTTGCGATTTTGTCCACGCAATATTCCAGGATAAAAACTATACTTGTATCAAATTTCAAGGCGTTGTGATCGTGAAGCCGATAAAACGAATTCAATTTTCCATTTATAGAACTAGTAAGAGTGACTATGTTCTATATGGTAGAAAACAAAGTCACTTTCGCGTCTGTCTGTCTGTCTGTATATCCGCTTACTCCTCCTAAACCACGCAACGGATTTTGATGCGGTTTTCATCATCAGTTACATTATTTTTCACGGAAGGTTTTTATGTATAATAAATTCCGGTTTATGTACGAGTGTTACAGAAATCCCACATAAACCAAAGCGAAGCCAGGACGGGTCGTAATAGTAAATAATAATTTCCTAAAACGCCATAGCTTGTTCGAAGTAAAAGTATATTTATTACCTTTTAAACTACCTTTTATCTTCGACACTTTGTCGACGTACAATTTATTTATCGTCTACCCAATTCTCCGTGAAATAAAGAAGCCCTATATATCGCTCACTGACTTTCGAATTATCTTCGTGTGAAAATCCTGGCATTTCCAAAGAATGTTTATTTCTTTTTCGCTCGTTATTATGGGTGCGTCTCACGAGATATAACTACAAAATCTATAATTTCATGTTAATAACGTTTAAAAGATATAATAAACGTTAGCTATAATAACAAAATCAATATTCTTATAAGGAATAACGGTCAATTAACATAATACCTATTCATTTTATATAATGTTTTTTTCTATAACACTCACATTATCTAATTTCAGTTCGTATAAAATACATGACATATAGCGATCATAATATATATTATCTTTTAGTATAAGGATTATAAGATCTAATATCGTATGCTATACTCAATAGGCAGGTACTGAAAGGAGCGGGTACAGTCGATTGAATAAATATGTGTAAACTTTAATAACTTGTCACGTTAATCGATGTGACAATTCATATACTAATAGCAGTTTAAACATGACATGAAATAAATAGACAAGGTAATAAAGTGTACACATATCTATGAACTCGACTGTAGGTACCAGAAAGGTCTTGGTTGTAATTTGTTTCAACTACCCAGAAAATGCCACGAGCAAGACGAATCAGGGAAGAACCGACTCGGTTAGGTTAGGTTAGAAGGCCAAGGCAGGAGCTCTGCTCCGCCATGGCCTTCGAGGTTATTTTTTTTCTACCCAGAAAATCCAGAAATTTTTTTACACTACACCTAAACAGATTGTGTATTCAGTCAGATCCAATATTTTAGACATTAAACGGAAAAAAACTCACCATAAAAATTCTGAAACATTCGAAATTAACCCTTAAATTGGCAGTTTATCTAATAATGCACATACTATAATGTTGACTTTTTTATATATTTCTTTTACAAATTTTTTATGCTGATTTCAAATCAAATAGGGTTTGAATTCACGACTTTTTATTTTATACCAATTTAAGGGTTAAAATGATCTTTAAAAGAGGAAGGTACTTAACCAATTTTTTTCTGACCTCTGACATATTATTTTAACCTATAGTTACCGCTACGCTACCACATACATGAGATAGTTTTAGAGGGTCGTGCTTACGGATCTGTTATCCGTAAGCACGAACCTCTAATACGTTTTCGATTTAAGGCGATTTGAACGTTTTATGATTGAAATATTCGAGTTGTAGACATTTAATGGCAGGAGAACGAACCTCCATCACCTAACGTATTCCCGGCCGGCGGTAAACTTCATGCCCTTTTGAAGTTAAAGCTCAGTTGGCTGTCGATTTTATTTGAATTTCCGCTTCGTTCAACGTCGTCGTATGCAAATTGGAAAGTAGATTTCCGCAGTATTTTGCAGGTGAAGAATGCATTTATTTTTATAGCTCCGTATTTTTATAGAAATACGTAACTACACATGCACTCTAAGAAGGAACTTATCTATAGTTACGAAGTTAACTAATACTGATTATTCACGATTAATCACGATGCAAATCCAACTCGCTCTTAAAGTTGACGGACCAATTATTAAGATGCGAGTTGAAGTTGTCCTGTCAGAGCGTAAAAACAACATTTAAAGGCGTGCAGTCTCGAGCTTTACTCGTCGAGTCGGCCCGCTCGTATGACTTTGCTCCCTCGGTCGGCCGTTAGACAAAAACCGTTTTTATGAGATTAAGTGCGGCCACATACATTTGGAATTCCGTTTCGGAAAACCGATTCGGAATATGGATTCGGAATTCCGTATAAATAAATATTACATCACACACATTCGTTTATTTTCGTTCGGAATTACAAGCTTCAGTCAAGAGTAGCTAGTCATCGAGTTCTGACATTCTGGCAGCGAATAAGTATGGACTTCAACGACGATTTTCTGATCGCGATTGCATTGTTGATATATTCTACTACGAAAAAGAAAAACCCTCGCCATTACTTGGTGCAATCCCTTAACACCCAAAGACAACAACATATTCAATTTTATGTAAAAAGAGCCAAATTAAGTTACAATCCTGAAAAAATCATCAAATATTATTAAATGTGTTTATTATTATTTATGATGATTATATTTTTATTACTTAGACTTGAAATTCACATGCACTGGTCGTGCGACGCAAACTGAGCGCGTTTCGTACGGAATTTACGAATGTGATGCGACCTATACAAAATCGGAATTACGAATGTATGTGGCCGCCCTAACACCTCAGCATTATCTATGCATTTTTGTACCATGTTAAAGTAACGTATTAAAGTGAGAGTGGTCTGAATTTTAATAAAATAAGTATTATATCAATTGCTGCGACAAGGTACTAAAATGTACAGCTACTCGATTGTCAAAATGTAACCAGGGCCTCTATTCAACACATTCACGTGTCATGGTATTGTTTTCAACTCGGCCGTAATTACTGGTAAATAAGAGCTATCGTAACGATGACAATACGATTGCCTGTCAAAAGCAATATGGTATTACCCTGTAGTAGAGGCCCTCTGCCCAAATTGTTATCGTATTTTAAACATTACGATAGCTCTTATGATCTTGGCAGTAATGGCGGTCCAGTTGGTCTAAGATCCGAATAGGAGACGACCTTCACCCAGCTGTTTATTGGAAATCTAGAGGTGGTAGGACCTTGTGCAGGGTCCGTCCGGATAGCTACCACCATCTTATCCATTAACCCACCGCCAAGCAGTAGTGTTCGCATTGCTGTGTTCCGGTGTGGGGATAAGACAACCGGTGAAATTACTAGCATAGAGACATTCCATGTTAGTCCTCAGGGTTGGCAACGCATTTAAAGTCTTAGGATTGCAGTTTTGAGATTGTAGTCTTGAGGTTTCAAATGTCTATGGGTCTCAGATCCCACTTACCATCAGGTGACCTGAGTGCTCGCGTGCCTTCTCCTTGCCATATTTTATTTTATTTTATATTAAATTTAATATGGTAAGCAATGTTATGGCGAATAGGTAGGCTGAAAAATTTTAGTCCGGTACTTATATAATTATAAAAATAATTGAAAATCACCTTTTTTTTAAATGAATTTGCTTGTTTAATAGACAAATTACATACGAATCGAAAGTATGAAACCTATACATATATGCAAACGTTAGGTTTAGTGAAAATTATTAGTACTGACTTACCTGTTTATACCTACCTACCTAATAGTTATGATGGGAAAAAAAACTCAAACTAACGTTTGCATATTCTATAGGCTTCATACTTTCGATTGGTATGTAATTTGTCTATTAAACAAGCAATTGCTATTTTTTGTTTTAAAATCGAGTTTAAAAAATTTAATTTATTATATACTGGACTGAAATTTTTCAGCCTACCTATTCGCCATATATTACTTACCATATTAAATTTGATATAAAATACTTTTTATCGAATAAACAGCTGGGTGAAGGTCGTCTTCTATTCGGATCCCCTACTAAGTTGTCAACAATACTATAGCAAAAGGTTCAAAAACGCAGTTTAGAGGCAGGTAGAGCCCCAGCTTTAAAATAAAATGTGAATTGAAAATCAAGTAATTTAAATAAGAGTATAAATTACAAATTCCCTAACCAAAACATAAGAAATTACTTTAACTTGCCTTGCCTTCAATAAAAGGCTGTTGAACCGTTGAACTGTCAGAGAAACAATCGCTTATCCTAACAACGTGGCCTCGAGTGAATGAGACGGAAGCAAATGAAATTTGTCACGGTCACTTTTGTTTCTGTTCGGGCCGTGACATGACCGAATGGTTTAATTAACTTTTTTGCGGTATGCTTCAATATAGCCCATGATTTAATTACTGTGACCTTTGAAGGCGACTCTTTCTTCATTTGATCCATTTACGTAATAACCAAGGTCAACACCTGTTTACTTCAAAGTAGCTAAGAGACCGATCACTATATCGACCGATCCTTGGGAGAGTTCTATGTTTATTAGTGGATGTATGTCAGTTAAATAAAACAGTTGTTTTTTAGGGTTCCGTACCCGAAGAGAGCCCACAGGACCCTATTAATATGCCTACACTGTCCGTCAGTCCGTCTGTCCATCCTTACTTTAAAGAGCTGAATCTTTTGCACTGTAATAGATAGCGGGTTATTTATTTTTCAAAATGTGTAATAATACATACTGTTCGGCGGTTTGGAACCCTCTGTGCGTGAGTCCAACTCGCACTTGACCGGTTTTTAAGTTACTTACGAGTTTTTGACGACGGTTTTAGCCTAGGCGGTTAGTGAGACTGTTTACGAATCTAGCGGTCGAAGGGACTGCGGTCCCTTACTCAAATCCTGGTGTGGACAAAAATTATGACAAGCAAAAGTTTAGTTTCTAAGTCTTAGATGTTTTCTATGTAAGTAAATATCATCTCATGTTCATCATTGCCTTTTAGTACAATACAGCTCTAAGCTAGCACCGTGGCGCAGTAACGTACTAAAGTGATAGTGGTTTGAATTCAGTATATTAATAGCTCCGACAAAGTGCTAAAATGTACAGCTACTTATGAGTTCAACCGTACCGTTGTAACCATAGAACAAGCCTAGAGCTTTAGGTTTATTGACCTCATTAATCTTATACGAGTTTATATATATAACATGAATCCCTGTTTCCCTTGGTCACGACACTCACGAATGGCTCGACCGATTAGTTTTTTTAATGTTGTGATTGTAATTAACAGGACAAGGTTTTTATCAAAAAAATACACCCGAGCGGCGTTGGGACGGACACCTAGTATTTATTTATTTATATGAATACTTAATTATGGTATGGAACATCCCTTCACCTTGTAGGATTGAAACAAGGCTCACGTGTAAAACTTTATATAGTTTTCAAAGGAAACCGAGACACGTTCCGTTGAAGAGTCTTCTTAATTGAGTTCTAAGTTCTAAACTAGTAATGTAAAGTGGCTTCGAGGAATATGGGTAATTCAGGTAGGTAATGTTACGTTGCTCGCACCTCAACTTCTACAGGCTCTGTGAAATTGAACTTATTAAACAAGCGCGACCCTGAAGAAACTCAGAAAGACCTTAGTTCTAAAATACAATGTAATTATTTTATTACCTGACTTTGACACTTGCACTTTTTCACGAATCATAAAACAGTATTTTCTATTTATTATTTATTAAACCTTTAGGTATTGCACAAAAAAAGCACAGTTGGATGGCGGTGGCTTTTTTGTAATTTAACTTTTAAATAAATATCTTATCTTATCTTAATATAATCAAGGCAATAGTTTAGGAGTTAAAAGTTGATCTTTTGATTTTGCTCACGTACTTACTTACTTATATTCTAAGATGATTAAAGTTAGTTCCCCTCCTTCGAGCTACCTATGCTTAACAGCATAAAAAGGCAGGAACCAGTCTGTATAAAAAGCTTCACGCCTCTTACAATGCATGTTAGTGCATAATGTGACTTAGGTCTTATATATCGAAAGCCATAACGTATTCTTTAAGAAACTGTTACTTTTTCAGGACTTTTATTAATCAAACCTAACCTAACCAGCCTCGTCTACGCGTGAAATTTATGTCGACAATGACGTTATTACCAAAATAAGGGAAACAACGGGGTTTCTATTTATTTATTCATATATATATTATACGGCATTACAGTGAAGACAGACACACCAAGAAATCAGTTTCCTAAATTAAATAATAGTTCAGAAAACAAGTTAAAAACTGCCTATTATCGATGGACTTGCAGAATCTCATACATTCCCAGCTCACAGCTGTCCTTTGCCACGCAAACGCGTCAAAGTCTGGTGCTGATAAGCATGAACTCAGACATGGTGCAATGCATTAGTCATGAAGTCTCAAACAATGAAATTTACTAAGTTTGTACTTGGTCTTAAAATCCAAAAATCATAAACGAACATCACTATTGTCTTTATATTTACCCGTGTGTTGATAAGTTTTGAGACAAACTTTTACTTTAAAAAATATAAAAAAATTCCGTGATTTAAAATGTTTTGGGACTATTCGCAACTTTGTATATTGCACCATAAAACGCTACAAGAAGACTCCCTGAAACATCGTCAAAGGAGTGGTCGCCCGCGATCTGTAAGGACGACTGCGAACGTCAAAATAATCCGAGAGCCACTTCGCCAAAATTCATGTCGCACCGAGAAAAAAAATCGCTCTACAGACTTCGATCCGAGGCTCTTTCAAGAAGTAGGTACATAGTTTATTCCGAATGCCCTTGTTTCGCGAGGTGTGTCCGCGCGTGTGGACTATTAGAAAAGTTTACAAGGCACGTGGATCTTCCTTCTATTTATTTTGAAATAAGTTCCTCTCGATACATTATCTACAATTTATTCGTTTGTACTTGGTCTTTAAATCCAAAAATCATAAACGAATATCGCTATTGTCTTTATATTATAATTCCAACGGACTTATTGGCATCCGAAGGTCTTTCGAGAAGTAGGTACGTAGTTTATTCCGTGTGCCCTTGTGTCGCGAGGTGTGTCAGCGCGTTGAGTATTAGAAAAGTTTCAAGACACGTGGATTTTCCTTCTATTTATTAAAAAATATGTTCCTGTCGATACATTATCCACGATTTATTAGTTCTTACTTAGTCTTAAAATCCAAAACTCATAAGCGAACATCGCTATTGTCGTTATATTAATATAATTCCAACGGACTTATCGGCATCCGAAGTTCTTTCGAGAAATAGGTACGTAGTTTATTCCGAGTGCCCTTGTTTCCGAGCGTGGACTATTGTAAAGGTTTACAAGGCACGTGGACCTTCCTTGATATTTAGTTATATGTTCCTCTCGATACATTATCCATTGGTGTTTTTCTATGTAAGTATGCAGACTGATTTTAATTTTTAGTCCAGGTTTACTGTATTAGTTTGTTTCATTATTTTGAAAAAGAAAGTGTACGTGTACGAATAGTCTGTACAAGTTTCCAAGTAGGTACTTTACAAGTATTTTCGGATTTTTCTGGACCAGCCCGTACAAAATCGGTTCCAAAATTTTAAATACCTACAATATAATGTCCATGCATGTGACCGCAAACGTTATTCGCAAAAGTTTTATAAAGTCGGTTACGGTTTTAAAACCGTTTAACGAACTACTCGCCATTGTGTTAGTTTTCTATTGAATCCATCAGAGGAAAAGTCAACCGAAAGAGCAAATTCCCTGTTATTAGATTCTGGTTATGGTGGTATGTTTTTCCACACGGGATCAAAGCCAAGTCTAATAATCGCTTAATCGGCTAAACCAAAGCGGAATGAACGTTCTTGTAGCAACTTTTTGTCTCTAAATATTCGTAGACTGAAAGAAAAGCGATAATGACCTTGACATAATAAATGTCACCAACCAATTTTGTATTTAGGTACCAATTTTAATGTTTAATAGAAAATTATTTATTTCGATAAATCATCCGGTTTCACTCGAAAACGGACTACGTAATCGAAATTATCATCATCGACCTCAAACACACCAGTGAGGCTAGAGAAATTGCTTAAAGCTAACGTAAATGATTATCGAAAACTGACAAAATGTAGGCACTCTTCGCGACGGTCTGACAGCTTACGTCAATCTTATCATTTTTAATAACGATAACGAACGCCGAATTCATCTTGCCTTAGGCCACAGAGACGCTAGACAATATTCATAACGCTAACGTGAAGGATTTTCGTCATACCTACGTCAATCCTATATTTACGAGTTTATACCGTTAACTTTCCACAATGCATCTTGACTAGGGCTATAGAACAAGTAAAAACGTTTTAAATACCTTTAAAATTGTTCGTATCCGCCATACCCATATTTATATTTTCCCAAGTCAAAAAAAGTAAACAAAATTAAAATGATAATGTGCAAAAACAAACAACTGTACATTATCTCGACTCCTCGGTCTTGTTTCATTTTATGATAGCTCTGCAGCACCATGGCCATGAATATTCATGACTTGTTCATGAGCGGCCTCGCAGTTGCAGCGACCTCAGATCAAATGAGGCGTCCCCTAAATTGCACCGGAGATATCAAATTCAATCGATTGGTACCTAATGCATAATCTGGAATGATTGTTGTGCGCTAATTTGAATAACTATAATCACGTTAGATAAAACGTAATTAGTTTTTAAATTGGGTATTGATTTTACGTACGAGTATATTTACTATCTCGACATAGAATGTGCCTAGCCTAGGTTCCCAAAGTCAACCTATTTGGTTCCTAGGAACTAAGTCAAAGTAACGTATTCAATCAAATCGTAAAGTTTTTATGTAAGTATTATAAATTCTGATTTATGTACGGGTGTTACAGAAAACTCACATAAACCTAAGCGAAGCGAGGGAGGGTCGCTAGTAGCTAGTAACTTAGAACTTGGTTAAACTATGTCAACTTGTTTAAGATTATTCTCTTATAATGTATGTATAGGTACCTACATTAGGTAACTACATAAAAAATATTAACTGACATTCAGCAACAAGGCTTAATTGTACCTCGTCGTTTAAATTTAAAGCCCATACTGTACTGTGCGTTATGAGCAGGGATCGGAAATTCGGATCGATATTTACCTAAACTTTCGCGGCAGAGTTGTTGTTCAGTTGTATGAAGGCGGACTCAATGATATAATTCATTATCAAAATTCCCGGGATTTCTAAGTAAATTTATTACGCCAGCATAAATTCATAATTTAGTATTTATATTAACTATTTGATTTTGTTTTTCATGTACAGATTTACCATATGTTATTTAATTTACCTGTAACTCATTGATCTAACGAATTTATAGGTAGGAGCAAAACGGAACGTTTCATCCTACATGTAAAATAATGATTATTAACGTTTTGTAGTATTAAAATAATATTTTTAAGAAGCCGACGCCGCCATGTTCGCCTATCTTTTTCCGGGATTTTGCCAACTTTAGGTAAATATCGATCCGAATTTCCGATCCCTGGTTATGAGTCTTTGACTGTTCACTAAAAAAAAGTTCCTTTACGTAACTTATGGTCACACTCAAGAGTCAGTTAGTGACGATTTTTTATTCCAGATTACGTTGACGTTTGCTTTACTTAGCCAACTTTTCATACACATCTTTGAAAAAGGAACAAGTTAATTAGGTATCTAGAGATTTCTGAGTACGGCGGATGGAGGCTGAAACGACTGAAATTGCAACTATACGAAGGTGTCGCAAGAAACATCAGAGCACGTCGCAATACGATCAGTTTCAGTGCCAGACTGTTTAACATCCGTCCAAAATGAGCCCGCTATCGTGTGGTTGGCACAAGCGGTGTAAAACATTCCATGCCAGCGACCCGCATAGCGTGTTTAAATTGTACGCAATTTCTATTTGGTGGCAGGAGACGTGATAAGGAAGTCTTAGCGCGATATTGCAGCTGCAAGGGCAAGGATTCGTGAAGTACGCAATAGAAATTAATCCTACTCTTTGAGATCATGGCAGTTCCAAGAACCTCAATATTACTTGACGGTGTCTTTGAAACCTGCGCAAAAGACAGTAACACTCTTCCGCTCGTGCTATGATGTACTCTTACAGTTTGAAGATGCAACTAATATTAAATTATACGCCTACGTGAAAACAAGTAAATTGCGTTCCAGCGTGGAACCCTTTCGCAATGAAGTGACGTATTAAACACCACATTACTCAAGTTTGAATGATGTGGCCTGTCATTGTGCCAGGGTTCTCGTAGTAGCACGCGAATACTTTCCTTAATGAAAATCTTTATTAAACGTTATGACCATCTCTTCGCTTTATTTTTGCCTACATTTTTATAGCATCGAGAAGGCAAACGAGCACACAGGCCTGATGATAAGACAAGTGGACTCTCAAACCCACAGGTTTTTTAAATCTCAGGACTACAATCTTATGGTGATCATTTTAAGGCTGCAAATGGGTTGGCAACCCTGAGGGCTTAGATGGAATGATTATGGAGTAGTCATTTCACCGGTTGTCTAACCCCCCAAACCTAAAACTACTAAACTAAAGTAGTTTCTCAATAACAGGTTAAACTCGGGGTACCTACTTAAGCACTGGGAGGTAACATTGCCCACTCTTAAAACTATAACTATTTCAGAGGTAATCATCTTACATTATTTGAATAATTTTACAACGGTATACTTCAGTAGCTTAGCCCTGATGTAACATTTAATACAATAATTAAATATTTTAATATTAAAGATGGTTTTATTGGGGTGGGCAATTTTACCCCCTAGGACTAAAGAACCCGAGTTTACGATAAATATATCTAGGTTAGAAATCTGTGCTCAGTTCAATTAATTAACTTACCAGTATAACGAGTATCATTAATTAAGTAAAACTTTGTTTACGAACTCAATTATCCTATGCCTTCAGCTTTTAGGCTGCGGTTTGGTCTACCAAACGAACACGTAAAACTACGTACCAACGTTATTTCACAACTCGTTTATCATTTACAAAACATGAATTACACAAACGTTTAAGTCATTTATCACGACTCGCATCAGAATCTCGATTAGAATCAGAGTGGATTCCTTTTTCAATTTCGAAAACGTGCCTTGGCGGTGGATCCGTCGTTTCATTTCGCCTGAATGCTAATTAAAATTGCAGCTATAGGTACTAGAAAGAACGTTGTATAATGATATTATCCTTGAGGTTTCAGGTTTGTTAGGGTTCCATGAGTACCTAAAAAGGTACAAAGGAGAGCCTATTAAGAAGTCCGAGTTTTCCTTGCAGATCCAAAAGGCCAAATAATTTTTTAACTATCTATTTAAGAATTTACAGAACACGTGTTAGTACATAAACTCTACCATCAATCGCGAATCTCAATATATCACAATGAAAAGGGACAGGAACTTGGCTTAAATATAATTAGGGAATTCAAGTTTCAAATAGCCATCATCTGTTATTTTAATATTATAACTGTAGGTGTTTATATTAAGTGATGATAAGAAACCCTCAGAGCGTGATTTGGGCTCGTCCTTGGTCGGTTTTTAATTTATTTGTTCTTCACCTACAAGACCCAGGGGACGCAACTGTGAGACACCGACTTAATGGTCCCTGGCGAGACTTTAATTTATAATTTTTACTAAAAATACTTTACATGAAGTACCTATGTACAGTCGACTAAAAAGAGATATGTATCTACTTTGACACCTTATTGCACTGTGACAGGGTTCAAAAGTGGAGTGAAAAAGTCTTGCTGTAGTTGACTGTACCTTCACTCATCACTTCAGTTTGTAGTACTTTGTATCACGCGAGTTCCTTTTTAATATTGCTACTGTTTCATGCATCGTTTGTGTTTGACTTTGTATGCACTTTTTATAATTATTTATATTCAAAATTCTACGTCAAATTATGTATTTAATTAAATCCAAATTCTTTATTATTTGTTTTAGCTTTCCAGGCTTTTAAAACTTAGATCAATTTACGGTCCTTACCTTAAAATCAACGATGTTTCGATGACTGTAGAAGACCCTGTAACAAGAAATACAACTGTTATTAAAATAATAAGTGCTAATATCATTATTATCAATTAAACGTATACATTTTGAAGAAAATCATTTTTTTTAATTAAAAATGTATTTTTTATGGTAGCAAGTCTCATGTTTAAACGTTAGACCATCAGTAAGTTACTTTACTTCAACTACCTATGACATTAAGTGGTCGTACAATTTTACCTTAATAATACTAAAGTCATTCAGAGCCCACTGTTGAATGTTCATGCAAAATTGACCCGATAACGTGTCACAAGCACTGACTGTACTGATGCATTCACTACCTATGACGAACACTGCACGTCTGTAAACCTTACAGATGACGTTAATGGGCGCTTAATAGTGACAGCTGGCATTCGCACGCGATTCTGGTTAACAAACCAGGGGTGGGAACCGCCGCGTGTGAGATTCTACACTCTACATACAAAACCATTTCCCTTTCCTCTACTCTAATATTAATATGATACTTTTCCTGAACTCTAACTTTAAAGATTAATTCACGCCGGTTGCGTCGCGTCCGGTTAAATAACCAAATTAATTGATCAATCAAATCTAATAGGTACCTCGTTAAAATAATAAGTTGTTTCAGGATAATTAAATAATATGTTATTATTTTGATGTAATAGTATCGCTTAGGTATTTCATAATGCCTTTAATTTCTATAATGCGCAGTGAAATTAATTAACTTTATAAGATATGATTTATGTTAATTAAGGGGTCACACAGTTTCCTTTTATTTAAGCTATTTCTGGAACCCTTTAGCCTTTACTTAACAGATTTTAATATTGACGTTTGAATTAGAAATTCTTTATAAGAAATACTGATCTCGTTATATTAAGCTGCCTGTTTGCACAAAGGGAGCTTTATTAAATAATTAAAAACGAATAAAGAGGGACGCCCACTTTAAATGTAATGGGAAATTCTTGAAAAGACGGCTCTAACTAGTGCTTTTGAACTGAGGCTTCTTTCCCAGGCACAGCGAGGTTTTTGACCTGAAGATTGCATGTTCTGTTGTCGTGACATTTCCGAATAAATTAATCAGTTGATTCGATCTTTTAGATGATGCAGAACAAAATGACAACGGTATCGCACTTGTAGGTACAAAATAGAACTGATATTCTCAATTGGTGCTCCGGAGAAAGTTGGGGCTCCGCAAAGCCCCGGCAAAGGCTCCGTCGAACAATCAGCCAAATGAAAAACGAACATGTGTTACGGTACGATCAACTTCCACATCAATTTATACTAAAACAGAGCTTGCAAATTTTTCGAATGCTATTACGATTTGAAACAGTTTATAAAAGAAATCCATCGGTATAATAGAATAATTACAAAAAACCGGTCAAGTGCGAGTCGGATTCGCGCACCGAGGGTTCCGTACCACCGCACAGTAGGTAAAATGAAATAAAGAATGAATAAAGTAAAATGTATTAAGCCTTTAGAGTACACACAGTCAATCCCGGGAAATGCCACATTCAATAATAAAATATAATTATTTTTGGTGGTTGTAACCACTCTTAGTTACGTCCTCCCGCGAAGTTTAGTTAAATAGGCACCACCTATTCCAAACTCTGGTTATTAGAAACATCTACCTACAATCAAAAGTGAACTTTTATCTTACACCTTTTAAATCACAGGTAGATAATCTGGTTTAATAAAATAAACTTTATTTGTCTCCTAAAAGTGGTTAAATGCGGATGGATGGCTTAAAACCCTAACGTTTCCTTTAAATTGCGCGCCATAATGAGACAGTAATTAAAGCTCACGGCGGCGCCGGGAAATTAATACTTTGTGACCAAAATGCCGGATCATATTTTATTGTAACAATAACAGCATGACACAAGAAATAATGGTATTTAAAGCAAATTAATGGTACTTAAAGAGTTGAAGACCACTAAAATAAAGAGTTCAGTGGCGGAACAAATATATAGAGTTACATACAAAGACTACTAGCTACTTTAAATTACCAATAAAGACATGAATATGAAATGAATACATACTAAATCATCAAGAAAATAGAACATCATCAAGACTGAAGCAAAATACTCGCGCTCAATACACAAATATTAGCCGTTACCGGAAATCGAACCTGAGACCGTTTGCTTTCTTAGACAAGGTCACTATCATGTTACCAAGTAGGCTAACCGTGTCGTAAGACTAATGCAAAAACGAGCGTAGTCTGTGTACTATACTTTATGGTTAGCCAATCGCATTCTGCGAAAGCCTTTGACATTAGAAATTTGACAAAATATATGGAATAGGCCTGGCCAAGATGCAAAAACGCTGTTAACGTTTCCGCTTTCTATCGATTTGAAATTTAGGAAGTTGACATAAGCTGCTGACGCCACCTGTCATCAGCTTACGTCGATTTGTTAGATTTTCGAAAATCGCTAACTTAGCGTTTCGCATCTTGACTAGGCTCCCTGATATAATTATTTATTAAATCTATGCATACCTTAGTGGGTATTATCTAGTTTCTGCCGACTCAAAGACTGTTCGCAGAATTCAAACCCACGGATGTACTAACGTTTGCGAAAATACTGGCGGCCCAAACGTAGTCGGTAAACGTATGCCGGCTTAAGGGAAACATGAATCTGTCGAGATCTGTTCTGAGAACTTACTATTCCGCGATGGCGTCATTCTGTGCTTTCCAGTTACTGTCAATACTGACCGTTTATAAAATGAAGTTAAATCACAGACGTTTGCCGAAAAATTATAGGGTTTACATATCAGAGCTATGATTCACTTTAACACCAATTTCTTCGGTTTAGTAATGATACTAATGACGGCCGTTATAATATGGCTCATCGGAGGTCGGCCTTATTCATAATTTTATTCAAATTTCAAGGGTTATGCTCGTATCGGTGGAGTCTACCACTTTTCTCTACCGAGTTTTTTTTTGATACGACACTATATTCTGTCTTATTGGCCAAAAGTAACAAAGCCGGATTGTTGTTATTTTTAAAGGGGTTGGTACTGGATCGGTGCTTACATCGATCCTGTTGGAGACCTATATCCAGCAATGGACGTCTTCCCGCGATGAAATGAAGTACCTAATGATCTTGTAAAAAGTCCCGTTTTAATGCAAGAATGAGCACCATTCACCATAATCCCACAAACTAAGCGTACATACTCACTCATACTCATACTCGTACACATTTCTGGAAGTATTATAAAATATTGGATGTCAAAATGGAATTAAATATTATAACATTATATGTGCGCAAAATATTGGCACGTATATACACAGCGTACAGTAGTTGCGTAGCAGTGTTATATTTATTCAGTAGGTACTTAGAGTACCTACTTAACTTTTAGGTATAAACGAACAAGTCCTGTACTACTCATAAGTATAATTAAATATATACCTATAGGTACTTACATCCGTATTTATAGTCAAGAAAAATAATTACTTGAGTATTAGTAATGTCAAAAGTCATATAAAAATCGTTACTTTAGTCATCTGTAAATCTTTTGAGAAGACCTACTTATGTCTAGTCTAGCAGGTGGATAAGTTTCGGGTTATGTGATTTCATATTAATTTAAGAAATACAACTTTTTATAAATACTCGATTAACCTATTATGTCCGTCGTGTTTATCGATGTGGATAAACGTGGATAAAGCATGTCCCTTTCTGACCAGTATATAAGTGCGAGAGTAACGAATGCTTTATCCGCATCTATCTACCAAGATAATACGGGACCCGCAGGCCTATTGCCTAACGCACTCGCAATCGCGATCGTTTTCGTTTTCATACTTGTTATTATCATTGGCAGTCTGAATAGGACCCGACTTTATAACGAAGCATCACTGAGTTTCGCGTTTAGTTTAATTCACATTTATTTTGAAGTCGGTCGAATGGACTTTGAAGTCGATTGCGATTGCGAGTGACTCGCTAAGAACAGCCAGTCACTGAGCGCCAACTTCTAATCAAGTCGATTTGGTGGTCCAGTAAATCGGGGTCTGAAGGGAAATCTCTTCATCCTCACTACGGATGATTTGCTTCCGCGGTTAGCTTTCACTGGGTGCGGTGCGATCGCCTAATTGCAGGTAAACCCTGCCACCCACGTACCGGGATACTTTCGTTATCTGTGGGCTTATTAGTGCTCATAATAAAAAACCGGTCAAGTGCGAGTCAAACTCACGCACCGAGGGTTCCGTAAAACCGCCCAGTAGGTATTATTATAGTTTAATTTGAATTCGATTTCGAATCGAATCACGCTTGACCATTATTTAGTACTTGTGGTTTATCTTCAGGGGTTGTACTATAATCACAACTTCGACGCTTGTTCAAATTCAAATTTTCAAATTCAAATTCACATTTATTATTTAACTTTCACCGCGCAAAAATGAAAAGATAAACATGCATTCCAAATCATCGTTAAAAATCATAGGGTTTCGAAGATTAAACCAAAAACACGAAGATAAGGTCTCATGTTTGAAAAATAAAACTATCGAGGATTTTATTTCTAATCGTCAACATAATAAAGAAATAAACATAAACAAAATAACATAAAATGATGATTGTATATTTTTCCCAAATATTTATTCTTTCTTTCGAACAATTACAACGCCACATTTCAAGCAAGAATTTAAATATTCCTTGCAAAGTGTGCAATTAAGTTGTTAAAATTGTACTCCGCCCATTCTTTACGAGTCAACTACAGTACTGTATAGGTAAAGCAAATAAAACCCAGAGGAATAATAAAGAATACAATACTTTGACTTAGTAAACAGTAGCCTATGTGTTAATCCAGAGTATTAAGCTATCTCCATTACAAATTTCATCAAAGGAGTAATAAACTAACACACACACGCACACACACACACGCACACGCACACACACACACGCACACGCACACACACACACGCACACACATTTTTTTCCGGCAAATCTAGTTAAAAGAGCTCAATTTCCCGACAGTAAACACATCGTTAAGCTACAGAGCCTTCCTATCTCTTCCCTGTTTTTTGATTATTTCGGCTTTCATTTGATACAACCTACGTAGTATAAAACGAGCTCTCTAATCAAGCGTAAGTACTACACACTAATTATTCAGCTTATGTTTTCTCATTATCTCTTCCATTGCCTTCATTCAACGTTCTTTGGTCATGTCCTGCTCATCTGTGCGATTATTTAAGTTTTAAAGCAACCGAGCTTTTTAACTTTTCCAAAAGTTAAAAATGCATGTGTGGCGGTTGAAAAAAGAAACTACAGCTGACAATCTAGAAGCGTATGTTAAGGGTATATGCTCCTGCATATAGAATATATAGCAAAAGTGGAGAAAATACAGCATAAGACAGAACGAGAATATGCATCTTTTATTATAAGTGTTCCAGAAAGTTGTTATGATCAACTGTGTGAGCCGAGCATTTGGACGGTTAACGTGGAGTTCTGTGAGTGGGTGTGGTTTCGCAAACCCAGGGACCCTAAATTACCGGAAGTAGACAGCGGGGGCCAGGTTGACGCCGCCTACTTTGGCTTGGGCTGTTTACTCTTTGCCGAAGACTTGAAAATATTTTTACCTATTAAAAGCATTACCGACTGAAGTAAGTTTCAAAGCGATATAGAATTTACATTTGATTTGAGGTTTCGGGATCATATCATCAATATGTGTAAAAAAGTCTATAGAATGCTCGGATTTGTACTTCGTCGTTCTCATGGTTTTACAAATATGGGAGCGATTATAGCCTTGTACAATGCGCTCGTCCGCAGTAGCCTCGAATGCAATGCGGTGGTCTGGGCTCCGCATGAAACCAAGTACCTTTTAACGGTGGAGCGTATACAGAACAAGTTCATTAGGTTTTTGTATTTAAGGAAGTATGGAGTGTATCCTTTTTACCCTCTAATGTATCCAAATTTATTCGTGCCGGGTATGGTTGGGTACAACGAGCTACGGGTGCGCAGAGAGCTGTGCTTAGCGACATACATTTTTAAATTAATAGCGGGTAAAATATACAACAGTCAGGTGTTGAGTTACTTGGGGGTGTGTGTTCCCGATGGGTACGTGCGGCGCCGTCGGCGGCCGCGGCTGCTAGTCGAGCCGCGCGGGCGCACCAACCTGCTCGGTATGGCTCCGCTGACGCGATCTGTGCGAACCCACAACCAAATTGCGGAGAACATTGATTTGTTTTCGTGTTCTCTGAATGAATCCACTAAGGCTGCATTGTTTATATTATGTTAAAGGTGTTGTAGGTGCCTCGTGTAGTTGCCGAGAATAGTGCCACTCCATGTCTTCCCGTGGATGTCGTAAGAGACGACTAAGGGAATAAAGGCTTGTAGTACTGTTAGGCGATGGGCTTGCAACCTGTCACTAATACGCTGGTAAACATCTTAGCCTAATTGTGCAAATTGTGGTTATAGAATTATCAACAAGTTTTTAGAGATGTTTGTAATTCTGTAGCTCTGCCTACCCCACTCTGGGAACGAAGGCGTGAGATTATGTATGTTGTGTATAGGTTTAAGGATAGATATTAGTTGATACTGTACCAAAAAGTAGTTACACTATTGTCTTAGGGTAAGCCCTGTAAAAATAGTTGTAATTGTGGGAAATAAATAAATAAATGAAAATAAATGAATAAAATCGTTAGGTACTCACAAGACAAGCCTAGAGCTAAATTTGAGACTGTAAATCAATGTTTGTAGGTAATGTTCCCCCCATAATAATTTACTTACATTTTATAACCTTATCCGCTCAGCCACGTTAATGCAAGATATCGAGGTGTAATAATACTCACACACGTAAACATGTAAGTATTTTCGAAACCATTCTCTCAATAAAAAAAAAATTAAACTCTTTATTTACCAAAAGACTTAAAAACGATACATTCTTAGCTATAGTTAATCTTTATTTTAAGATTGTGTTAGCTAAGATTATGAAATTAAAAGTTAGAATAAAATAACAGTAAGTACCTACCTATATACTTAAATAATAGTAGTAGTATCTTTCTTTAATGTGACTTTGGTATTGCATAAATATCTTTATCTTTCCAACCACACATCATTATACTGTTCCAATTTGTACATGCTGAGTACTCGCAAAGATGTCTGTACTGTTGAATTAACTACCATCTGAGTACACTAAATATTTTTTCTTTTAATTAACAAACCGACAGAAAGAGACAATGAAATATATTTCGTCGGTGAAACTGTAAAACCGCGTAAGTAAAATTTTTAATGTGGAGCAAAATGTGCCTTTTTAATAAGATAGTATGGTTTATTTTGCTCTATCATAAATTTGTTAGTTACGCGGTTTAGGAGTATCACCGACGATTTGATAAATATATACAGCTGTTGATTTGTGAAGTTTTGTAAAAGAAAAACCTCAAGAATTTAACAGGTAAATTTTAAATACGTAAACGTGAATAATTTGGGGTGATGATGCCCGTTTAATTGACAACTATAATTCGGTGTCAGTTTAGGGTCTAACGAGAGTAAAAGTCAATATACATTAAAGTTTAGTAGAGAAACAGTATAAAGAGGTTAAGTGTAACTAAACACAGCGAGGCAACGCTGTTGTTTATTATACAAAGTCTATTTACATTAAATCAATATTATATTTCTAACAAATATACCTGTTTAATAATCAAGTGTACCTAATGAAAAAAAAATTAATCTCGAATTACAACCTTACGCTTAGCGCTTTCGTTTCTTGGACTTTCGTACCGCGATTTAAACAAAGTGTGTCATAAAAAAATACGGAAAACATTTAAAATATCAAATTAAAAAATAAAGAATATTGATATATGGAAGCGGGATTGAACTACATAATGAGAGCCGCTAAATTACTGTTGACCTGTTAAACCTCCTGACCTGTGATATATATTTATATCACGTTCTTGAAAACGGCTTTAACGATTTCAACGAAATTAGCAATATAGGGGGCCAAAAATCGATCTGTCGAGTTGTCATCTTCGGGAAAAATCGTTTTCAACCCGAGCGGCGCTCGGTCTTCCAGTGTGTTTTCCATTTAACAGCGTAAACCTACGGTATGATCAAATGCAAAGCATGCCAAGTATAGCATGGGAGTGGCGTATGTCACCCAATAATATATCAAGTACACCTAACCTAAGTATCATCATCATGTCAGCCGAAAGACGTCCACTGCTGGACATAGGCCTCCCCCAAGGCTCTCCACTCAGACCGGTCTTGTGATTTTCGCATCCACCGCGTTCCCGCGATCTTTACAAGGTCGTCACTCCATCTTGTTGGAGGCCTACCTACAGCTCGTCTCCCGGTCCGCGGACGCCACTCAAGAACCTTCTGACCCCATCGGCCATCAGTCCTGCGAGCAATGTGCCCCTAACCTAAGTATGCTTGATACCTATTTGTCAAAAGTAGCACTTACATGGAGCAACCCCCAGTCAATATCTATAATCAAATACAGTACGTGGAACGCGACTTTAATCTTACTAATATCATAAATGCGAAAGTTTGAATTTTGTTACTCAATCACGCCAGAACCGCTGAACGGATCTGGTTATATTCTGAAATCTATATATATAAAAGGGAAACCTGATTCACTGACTCAGATATCAATGCACAGCCGAAACTACCGTACCTAGAAACTTGAAATTTGGTACAGGGGTTTCTTTCATGATGTAAGTGGGCACTTAGAAAGGATTTTCCGAAAATCGACCCCCATCGGGAAGAAATAGGGGGATTAGCGGGAAACTAATTCTACGCGTACGAAGTCGCGGGCGTCCTCTAGTAGCACATATGCTACATTTTATCCCGGAAAAATTGACAGATCCCGAATCGGGATAAACGGATTCTACGCGGACGGAGTTGTGTGCAAAAGCAAGTAGGTACCTGCAATATAAAGAAGATATAAACAAAACTCGACGTTTTTTTTTACCAACACTTAATTTTATATCTGTACAGCCTTCAGCACACTCACACACACGTTACCCACGCCACGTGATTAAACGAAGGAAATTTGCCTATGTGACCAACAATTCCAACTGGCGTTCTCATTTTCATTTACTCGTAATTACGATATATTTATGCCTTCTCCATTCAGTTACCACCTACGCAACATAGCATCACAAGCATACAACAAAACATTTTTCTTTTTCTGTATTCATTATTATACCGCCCGGAGAAAATTGGAAGATAATCAACAAAGGCATGTTCTGTTAAAAGAGGTTTCAGCAAACACCAAAACTCTATCACAATACTACTGGCTGTATATATGTGCTTTATGTAACTGTCATGTTTGATTACTAAAAATTATAGAAAATTTACCTCAACATGTTCTTCTAATTAAATTATTGATCACAAAGGAACTTCTTCTGAGAAAAAAGAGCGCAATGGTAAAATAGTAGATTGTTCCACAAGAGACTAAAACAAGCCATAATAACATAGATATATTTAGCCATGCGAGCGAGCGAGTGAGCGAGAGGGGCTATAGTTCGAATGTCATTATGGTTGTTTAGTGTCGCATTAAACACTCTATTTTTCACTTTGAATGCGAGGAAAATAACGACGTTCTATACAAAATTACAATATTTAACAAATATGTAACAAAGTTTCTGACAAAGAGCATTGGGTAAATTTGTTTGAAGAATATTGTAATATTTTTTTCAGAGGCCACGGATGATTTTTACATAGTTATTTAGAGGACAATAAATACACATAGATATACATATATAATTTATGGCGTTAAATAATATCGGAGCGGAGATTTTAAAGATTTAAGTAATTCAGTTTTTAGTACAAAAGTACGCCCATGTATGAATATTTAAATATCTCGGCTCCGATGCACTTAAGAGTATTACATTACATAACAAAATATGTTTATTGTTTCATGAAATTAAATAGTTTTTTTATATTTTTGCGCAGTTGTCATTTTGAGGTTATTTCCATGGCTTAAAAATGGTCCATACACAATCACTGAAAATGGCGATAATCCACCATTCACAAACACCGTGATTGATTGTTTAGGGGTTTCCAAAGTAACCTTAAGAAAAACTTTAATCCCTAGAGATTAATAAGGAGCTTTAGTCCCGATGTGCAGAGACTAAAGTAACACTTTAAGAGCATGAGAAGTGAAAATAAATTTACATATAATTTTCTTTATTAGCAATATTAATTAATTTACCTATTAACTTTATTAATTTATTTACCTATACATATATATCTTGTATTAAAAAATTTGAAAAGCAACATAAAAATAACTTTTATCAGAATTCAACATTAATACAATTAAAAATTAAAACTAAACGTATTTAAATTTAAATTAAACTAAGCTACTCAAATATTAAAGATATAAATAATAATCACCACTATAAAAAGAACACCCCCTCTAGCAGGTCCGCTCGCGGCATGGTCCCCATAACACTGGCTGCATTACCTCTCTGGATAGCTAGCCCAATCCTTTGGGAGAGGTAAGCACCAGCTCTAGGATCTCCGGAGGATTCTATGAGCCGAGAGTACAGGGCCTTAATAAAGCTTTTCATATCAGCTGACCAAGGTCCCATAGTTTCCACTGCAAGCGCCACAATGACGCATATGATTTAATAATGACGAATATTCGCGGCGCTTGAGTGTTTGGGCCTGATCAGCTGCTGCACCGCCCCGATTACGGGTTGACTGGACGTGGGAAAGGCCGAATGTGTAAAAGCACGTCGCGTCCCACACCAGTACCCTACCTAGTTTTCACGGCACCAATGTAGCTCCGCCTGGTCGCTTGCCATCGTCTCTATGCAATCCTGCTGGTTCCAGGACAGTTGATACAGAGGCAGTGGCAAGCGAACGACGGATCATATCATTAATTGTGCCGTGACGGTACAAACGGCTGGCACTTCTGAAGCATGAAAGGCCATGTCGTCCCAGCTCACTCACTTCCTTCCCGCACGCGCAAGTATGAGGTTCACAGAATCTAGCCCCAAGCCGCAAGTTTATTGCTATACGCAAGCTGCTTGGGTCTAAGACTGTGCCTATATTGCGGGAAGGAAGAGCGTGGAGCCAATGACCTGATTCGCATGCTAAGACAGCGAGGAGACGGGCGCGATATTAGCTACATGTATAAATGGTATAAAACAAAGTCGCTTTTCGCGTCTGTCCGTCTGTCTGTTTGTATATCTGCTAACTCCTCCTAAAGGACGCAACGGATTTTAATGGAATTTTCGCCATCAGTTAGATAATGTTTGACGGAAGGGTTTATGTATAACAAATTCTGGTTTATGTGCGGGTGTTACAGAACACTAACACAAGCCGAAGCGAAGCGAGAGCGAGTGGCTGGTATTTTAATAAATATCTGAGGACAATTTCCAAAAATTTTTTTTTAATATACAGTCATACAAATATACTTAATTACAAATAGATGTACAAAATAGACCTATAGTTCCCAAAATTAAATTATATTGGCCCAGCGTCGCTATTGCACTTGCAATCGCAAGCGGCTTCAAATGGAGCAATTGTTTTCAATTTGTATGCAGACTCACGTTCGAGTTTCAAACTGAAAACGATTGCGATTGCGAGTGCGTTAGGCAATAGCCGTGGTCCCAGTTCCAGTCCCAGCTTTACTTATTTTTAGTTACGTCACATGTCATACCTAACTATTACGAATTTGCAGAAATTAAACGATAATTTCACTTTGGTTAATTTCAGAACATTGAATGAATAGTGAAAGTGGCACTTTCGAAATTTTCAGAGTATTGCATTAAATTTAAGTGAAAGTTTTAGTTAGTTAAACTTTTGAAACTTACACTCTGCCCATCACTATGCCTGACTAGGCTGATGCCGACCGAAATTAGATTTTAGTATGGGCTCCGTGCGACCGGAGAGCGCGAACATTGTAATATATAATAACATATTCAGAGGCCGCCGTCGTAATATCGTTTACAGTGAAAATGGAGTAAACTTTATACCGCTAACCCTGCTCGTGAAGGTGCCGTTATTAGCATCATTACAGCACTAAAAAATTAATACAACCCTTTTTTCACGAAAACCCTTTTTAACCCTTGATTTTATCGTGTCATGAAAGAGATTTTTAGATTAACACTTAGATTGAAAAATATGTAATAACTTAATAAAGGTGCTGCTGTTAAAACAAAACTGGTCAATTACGGGTCAAACTCGCGCCCGGAGGGTTTCGTACCGCTGTCGGTACAGTAGGTATTATTACATTCCAATTTTATTTCGATTTCGAATCATTTCAGCGCGCGCCCAACTCACCCTTGACCAATTTTTAGTACTTACTTATATGTTTTTTAAGGGTTTGTTCTATAACCATACCACATTTGCCTTTTTAAATACATAACAAAAAAATACGTTGAAAAAAAAACGTTTCTTATATAGGGGGTTCCTTTTTTATTTCATTTTCCTTATATTTTATTGTTTGTTAGTAAATCCGCCATAATAACACATATCCTGGAAAAAAAAAAACAACGCGCAATCTATCACTGTTCAAAAGATACAGCTCTGTAGTGTTAGGACGGACGGACGGACGGACGCGCCGGACGGACGGACAGTGTAGGCATATTAATAGGGTCCCGTTGGGCTCCCTCCGGGTACGGAACCCTAAAAAGTTCCATTCTAATTATAACAAACACCGGGATCGCTGCGCTTGATCAGTGTTGCAACGAACAGGCTAGTGTCCTAAAACAATTTTAATTAGTCCGTCATATACATTATCTAAAAATATTGAAAACATATTTTTTCTTTTGTTAATTAAACAAAAAATGACGAAGATCACGCCGTAGCACACTTTATACCACGTTGTGACGTCACGAGCCCCCACTCCCGAACTTTGATGCGCGTTATATTTGTCAATTTTGATTGATTTGATAAAGCAAAAAATACGTGTTCAATATTTTTTGATAATCTTACTGATGGACTAATTAGAATTATATTTTTTTTACCCACGACACACCCCTATTGCTAAAAGTTGAAACTTTAACTCAAACCTAAATCAAGTTCAAAAAACAATAGTGCATTTGGGAATTAGAACTTGGTTTCAAGTCTAGGACGTGTAAGATTAGACTTAACTTGACGACGCGTTAGCCTAGTTGGTATAGTGACCCTGCCTACGAAGCTAGCGATCCAGGGTTCGATTCCTGGTATGGATGAATATTTGTGTGATGAGCACGAGTGTTTGTTTCAGAGTGTTAGATATTTTCTATGTATTTATATCGTTGTCTTGTACCCATAGTACAAGCCTAGTAGTCCGGGAGCCCAGTGTATGAAACCCTACCTGATAAAAAAATAGAAAACGCCTACCCTGTAGGCGTAGCTGACCTTTAGTAGCTTCTACTGCTCTTGGTCGGCCGCGGCTTAACTTGGCAAATTTTGCGCAAATTGTAAAAAAGTGGTGCCAAAATTCATCAAAAAAACGTCATCGAAAAATTGAACGAAACTGGTATGGTAGGATAGAGGCCTTCGCGGACAGTTAAATAAAAGTGGTCGGCCAAATCCTGTGTTGGCAGGTTCCGGTGTCCGACCGAATTTGTGGTACCATGTGACCGCTATATTTTACCTCATCGAAAAATTGAATCAAAGGAGCGGATTTTAATAGCTTAATTAAAGCTGTTCACGTATGTCTTGGTGGGCCTCACCTTAGCCTAGCAGTTTTTGCAGTCCGACCACATTTATACTTTTCATAAAAAAATGAAATTATTGAAAATATGTTTCGTTTCCTTTCCTAAACTGAACTAAAAATTATTAAAAATAAGTAAAGAGTACCCCTAATAAAAGATAAAAGAAATTTATTTAGTAAGTAGGCCGCATGGGCACTTTTACACGTCAACAATCTACCAGCGCTTCCCAAGAGGAGACCACTGCTGAGAAGAAACGCCGTAAATGACCTGACCTCTGCGATTACTCTCCTCAATGATGATCTAGAGCACTTTGCTGACTGGTCACGAAGCTTCGGCATATCCGTCAACCCCTTAAAGTGCCAGGCAATCATTCTAGGGAGATCATGCAGCTTCTAAAGTTGGATACAGTTTCCGTCGCACCGTCTTGTTTGATGGCAGTGCTATCCCTTTGTCAGATTCGGTCAAGGATCTCGGTCTCATCGTGGACTCTCGGCTTTCCTTGGATGAGCAGATTTCTAAGGTGAGCCGTAAGGTCACCGGTACTTTACACGCACTTTATAGATTCAAAAACGAAATTGGCTTTCGATTCGTCAACGTAGGTCTTTTAGGATCTTGTGCTCTCTCCTCTATTCTGTTCGAGCCCTCTGCTCCAGAATATCTCAAATGTAATTTTAACTTTGATGCGCCACGCCCAGGGTGTGAACTGCGTTGCTCCCGCTCCCGTTAACTCAAAATTCCTCTTTACCATACTGGGTTTGTGTCCAATTCATTCGCCCTTCAGGCCATCTGTCTCTGAAATGCGCTTGCGCTCCCTCTCGAAATGCGACAAGCGTCCAGCAAATTCGTGTTTAAGCGTAAGCTTAGCCAACATCTAACCAAACAAGAACTCGAGTAAAGTGTCATCCTCTTTATCACACATTGTTTTCGTATGTATTTAAGTAGTATAATTGTTTGTATTATATGAACATAAATTATTATTTGTGTATTATATATATTTTTAGTGTCAAGTAGGTTTTCAACACTGTACAGATCTCCACTTGCACCAGATATTCTCTGATAACCATGTGGTTGACTTGTAGAGAATGCTTGTAGGCATTAAGTCCGCCATTTGTACTTTTTAGTTTTGTATTGTGCAAAAAAGTTTAAATAAATAAACTCAGCAGTCAGTCATTTTTTAAACATATTTCATATTACAATGGTACTACTAAGTCTAGCATATAGTTTAGCATAAAGCTATAAATATTAAAGTAAATTAAATTAAATATAATATCAAATAACATGCATAGTTCAGCAGGAAAACATGCCAAGAATCTAACGGGAGAGACAGAGAGAAAAAAAAACCTACTTACGTGTATATAAAACGTGTGTAAGACGACCACATAAAAGTTTGTAGAAAATGTCACGGCATTAAGTTCGCCTTTTGCATATTAAGTGTGTATTCTTTTTTGCAATAAAGATTAAATAAAAAAATCAATGTATATTACAGTTGCGAAAGAACGGAAAAGTAGTTCTACGCAGACAAAGTCACAATTTTTAAATCAATCTTAATAGGATATCGATATCTTTATCGATAGTTCTAATACCTGAATATCGAATTGGTTGCACCCCTATCAATAAGCGTCACATGAGCGTCATCTACCGTCCAATAGCTGAAACAAGTGTTCTTATCACTTTCATTCGTATTTTGCTACTAAACGGGATTCCTGATGCTTATGATCAAAGTTTTTCTATGACAACGTTCCCGATGGCCTCTCTATTACCTATAATATTAAATCTCTGCCTATCCCTGATGAACATACTTAGGCTATGTTTTATTTTTCTGCGCGGCAACAGCTAGTCACGGGCTCACGGGCAACAGCTAGTTAATAATATAAAAAGTGTTTTTTTTTTGTGATTTAAGAATAAAAGTTTTAAATCAATGTTATGTTTTTGTACGGCCCTGTAATATATCCCTAAAGTAGAAAAGAGATTTTAAAGTAGTTTCTGGGTAAGTATGGTTATGGTTATATTACGGTACGGTAGATAGGCAATGAAAAAACATATTTTCAATAGTTTTGTTTTTTTATGAGAAGTATAAATATGGTCGGACTGCAAAAACTGCCAGGCGAAGGTGAGGCCGACCAAGACATACGTGAACAGCTTTAATTAAGCTATGAAAATCCGCTCTTTTGATTCAATTTTTCGATGAGGGAAAATATAGCGGTCACATGGTACCACAAATTCGGTCGGACACCGGAACCTGCCAACACAGGATTTGGCCGACCACTTTTATTTAGCTGTCCGCGAAGGCCTCTATTCTACCATACTAGTTTCGTTCAATTTTTCGATGACGTTTTTTTTGATGAATTTTGGCACCACTTTTTTACAATTTGCGCAAAATTTGCCAAGTTAAGCCGCGGCCGACCAAGAGCAGTAGAAGCTACTAAAGGTCAGCTACGCCTACAGGGTAGGCGTTTTCAATTTTTTATCAGGTAGGGTTTCATACACTAGGCTATAGAGCTTAGTTTGGAACTAGGTCAGTTTGTGAAAGATTGTCCCGATATTTATTATTTATTTATTATTATAATTTAGGTCTTATTACATAACCGGAAAATGTAAAATAAGGGCATCAAATAAAACCTAAAAATGTTAAATCTAGGGAATTATCAATTTAAAATAGAAAAGAATAGAAATAAATTTATTGACAAAATATGAAACAAAAAGAAAAGAAAACATACAGTATGACAGTGTTATATAAATATTATAAGTATAAATATTGTCAAATAGGGTACCACTCAGCAAGATGTCGTGGCGGGGCGGACTATGACCCACGACGCTGTTTTTCAGTGGCCCCTATTTGAATGACTTCACGGTAACCAGTGTACCTTCATCATAACATAACAAATTCCAAACGAAAAAGAAAAAACAAAACAAAATAAATTACTTAAAATACGCAACCAAAAAAATAAAAACTCGTATAAGAGCATATCGGAGTGAGTAGGGGAGAAGAACCAACGTACGACGTAGTTGTACCTAACCGGCAGGTCAAGTAAAGTTTGCCGGCGAAATCAAACACAAATGAGTGACGAGGTTTTCTAAGAGCGTCTACATAGGCCATTTTTCAGTCTTTTTACTGGTCATGTTCAAGATATTTTACTGCTGTTAATATATCTGAAAAATGTCGTGTAGAAATAGAAAAGTGCACTCCGTTACTTAACTATGATATGATTGAATCTTTGTGACTTCCCTTTATCAAGGGCTGCGGAGATCAAATTTCTATCGCCCTTTGTAAACCGGATCTGTCCATTCTGCGACAATGGCCAAAGGGTATCCCGAAAACAGGAAAAAGCGTATGAAGGTTGATTTTTTTGCCGGAAATAAAGTCATTTCTCCATTGAAATATTTGTCTAGCGGCAAATAGACTAGCGTAGTTTTTGTATGAACCATAAAGGGCGGAAAAAGTGGAAGATCATGAATGAAAAAATATATAATTCAAAAAGTCAAAGCGCTCAAAGAGTATTTTAATTCTTTATGAAATGGGGTCAATTCAAATGGCATCTTTTTTTTGACAGGTTGATTTATTTGTCAAACTGTATTTTTTTCTAAAAATCTGTGACTGCCTATTGACAAGTTTCCTGTGGTCATTTTCAGGTGGCGGCAAGGGTTGCAGTAGCTGCCCATAATGACCCATCTCATCTGTATTTATTTTATTTTATTTATTTTATTTTATAGGTACAAAAACATAATGTAGGTAGATCAAGACATTGATGACAAACTTAACTTAAGCAATAACCTTTAAAAGATCACTACACAAATATATTCGTACACGACATACTATTTATAACACCAAAGATATTTTATTTCCTAATAAAATCGTTTTGAAATCGTTTGTCCTTCACCTTTGACCTTTTATAGGTGTAAACTCCAAAACGTTCATCTCGGCATCTCGTTCTCACCCTATACTAGCTTTATTGGTCTATTTCCTTTTCTTTGGGCTTTTCCGTCGAAGTCTGTAGCTGCCGCTCGATGTGATATATCAAAGAATGACGTACTTAATAGAGCGGAGGGGTGAAACCGAAAGGCTAATAATTTTTGACGTTCGGTGAAGTGTAGGATGATGCAAATAAATAACGGGAGCAGGGAGCTATCCAGCTGCGAAAGACTATTCAGAATGAATTACCATTTTTGGCACGAGAGAACACAAAATATCCTTGTAACAAGGATTAAAGCAATACTTTTAGAATGAATTGGATAGGCAGAATAAGTATTATTGGTTTACATTTGTAAGACATAGTCTAGTATTTCGGCCATCCAAGGCTTAATGCTTGTACAGACTACATTAGTAATTTAGTCGAGGAGCGAGTATTTTAGTAGGTAACTAAATGTGTTTGAAAAACTAACATTTTGTCGCGTAGTAATAGTAGCCTGCTCGACTAAAGTACTCGCTACTCGACTAAATTACTAATGTAGTTTGTAGACACCCTTTATGGTTAAGTGTTAATCGTTATTATGTTCTCAATGTGTCTCGTTACCTTACCGGCACCTTATTACAATGCAATAACGTGAAAAGCGTCTTTTAGTCGACTGTACCAAATCTACATTATCTGAATTATTGTGTGTAATTACTTTTCTGTATTATTGTATGTATGTATGTATGTATGTAAATTTATTGTACAAAACAAAAACAATACAATGAAGATTTTTAAGAAAAAAATAAGAATGTACAAAGGCGAACTTATCCCTATATATATTGTTGTCTCTAAGTCAAAACATAAAAAATAACCGGAACCCATATTGGTAAGCAATTATGTCAAATATAGGCCCAGGCTAATTAGGTTAAAGGGAACCGGCGAGCGATCGTGACTCGACCAATATCCGCGTCTGGCGGTGCTACATGATACGGGTACCCACAATTATTGGGACTCAAAAAGGTAACAACTAAGAAAAAGTATGTAACAAAACGCAAGCTATAAAAACCATCAAAAATTTGCTGATTTGTTGTTGAAAAGTTGCATGCTATTTTTAAGACGGTCCTTAACAGTCCTCCTTACTTTTGTACTTTTGTTGTTATCCTGACTTCTTATTTCTATTTTTAACCGACTTCAAAAAAAGGAGGAGGTTCTCAATTCGTCGGGATAAATTTTTTTTTTTTTTTTTTTTTTTATGTATGTTCCCCGATTACTCGAAGACCACTGGACCGATTTGAAAAAATTTTTCGTTGTTCGAATGGGTATACTTTCTAGTTGGTCCCATTGTCACCACGTCAGGATCTGATGATGGGATCATGGAGAAATCAAGAGAACTCCTCAAATATTATAGGCACACCTATAGCGATTTTGGTATTTTTCACTGTAACTCATGCATTTGCTTTTGAAAAGTACTATATGGTGAATTGGAACTGATGATGAAGACCACAAATGGCCACCGGAACTCCTTAACGGTACCTATTTCAAGGGTGGCGATAAGATATTTCGATAAAGGAAGTTGAGCGACTATGACGAAGCACATTTAGGTTTAAAAATGACTATGACATTCCCGCGGCGTTGTCTGCGGCGAGCTTGAAATGTTCTATAGTTTCTTATTAATATTTAGAAGTGGAGCTACGTAACAGCATAAATAGGATCACTAAAAAGTATAAAATAAAATAAATGTTTAAAAAAACAAAAAACCGCCTTCAAAAAGCAAAAAATAACTTCTTTAAAATGGTAGGTAAATAGGTCAGTCCAACTGAAGTCGGCGTCCAACAATATTTTAACCAAAAGCAGACTTCAGTTGGACTGACCTATTTACCTACCATTTTAAAGAAGTTATTTTTTGCTTTTTGAAGGCGGTTTTTTGTTTTTTTAATTGATTCTAAATTTGTGTATATTTTTGACGATTCCAATGTAATTTCTAGTACTTTTGACATAATATGCAATGTATACTGTGACTTACTTTGGAAAACTAAATATTATTCATTCATTCATTCATAACAATATTTTATATATTATATTCCTGAAAACGTCGCTATAGAGGCTTTATGATGGACTCACACGATGGGTTTTCAATTAAATTACCTACGTAAGTATTGACACTCGCTTGCGTTGAGCCTCTACGGGGAAATATAGAACCATACACATACTCGTATGTCATACATACAAGTTAAAAACTTGCTAACCCCTTTTGGGAATGTGCTTTTGAATCTGGTAGTGTAGCAATAGATGCACAGTAATAGTTTAGTATAAAGACGCTGCAAGATTCATGTAACCATACTTATTCAAATACTGACTCTACGGTAGACCAGGTCCTTAAAAGCTATGCTAACGGCATTATAAGTTTTTCTGTTAAAAACACAAGTGACAAATGTAGTTCGATTGCCAGTCGACGGCAAAAAGATGGGATTTCTGAGTGCTAATAAAATGTATCCCTGACACAGTTTTGAATTTACCTATATCATAATTCCTTAATCTGCATGGTTGCGCATACAATGTCCGGACTTCCCGAAAGTTTGAACTGTCAAGTAAAGTCGGTAACTCCTTAAGCTGTTCGACAAACTCCTTGAGGATGCGTTATCCTCTACACACATAAAACTGTTACATAGCTGACTGACAAACAACGCAGAGCTTAAACTACTTTAAGGTTACATTAAAGTTTGTTAAATGATACGTTTACCAACCCTACCTTTGGTCAACCCTACCTAGATAAACAGTTAGCCATGTAACTAATTCCTAAAATGAGTATTTAGTATGTTGGATATTTATCCGTCACCTATTTAACTTTAACTGTAAAAAAAGAAGTGTGCTTAACCATCAAGATAGCCTTACTATCGAACCGGTAAATTCTAAATTTAAATGCATATAGCAATGTAAATACTGTAGTTAAATTAAATAAATAGTAATGTTCAATCAGTAAACTAAATGTTTAAGCTATAGTGTTTTGCTCTACTGTGTGTAGTAGGAAATTATTATTTTCAGTGTTAAGGCATCTTTTGGAAATGCCTGTGTGTAAACCGGTAGTCAATATGCGTCCTCGCTGCCGGCTGGCGAGGATCGATCGGCTCAGACTACCCACTCGTAAACACCCGACAGAGAATTATCACACTCGTTCAAACTCATACCGTAAACAAGCGATTATAATGCAAGTTGAATACACGCGCGCGGCGTGTTGCCGGCGCTGGATATGTTGCAGCTTTTAAGGTTCAATTTCATTGGTAGATAGCCCGCATGCTTGTAGCAATACATTGACGGGTTGTTTAAACACTTTTGAGCCGAAAGCTATTGCAGCGGCGCAATGTGAGACGAAAAGTATGCGGGTTATCGCGCAATACAACTAACCCTTTAACCAAGAACTCCAAACCGGTTCGTTTTTTTATGGAAATCACGCCGCTTGGCGTTGAATAAGCTGTGGTGTTATGCATTAAAAATTCCCTGGAGTTTTCTTTCGGCTTTCCAATCTTTCGGGACTACGGAAGTAGTTAATTATGTAATGGAAATAAATCTTAAGTAACACGATTTGAGAGGAACAGGAAATACCTTGTTTGAACTTTTTGAAGTTACTCGTACGTGCAACTTTACCTATTGAATTCTTGGAAAGGGTCTCGGATCTTACAAATAGAGTTCTTAGTAGAATGTCGGTTATACATAGGTACTTCTCGGGCTTCTCTTTTGTTATCATATCCAGAACCCTCGGATACACTTTGACCCTGTAGATACTCGTAGGTAATCGTCATTTGTGCTAATGCATTGTTAGTCCGAATTTTCGTTAATCCTAAAGCTGTTATAGCACAACACTAACCTACCCTAACCGCAGATATCTCTGGAAAGCTTAAAAAGTTGTCTCAGCTGAAAACCAGTTTGGGACAATCAATATTTCGGACAAAGGAAGCGTTAGGACAAACGTTATTAGGGATTCCGAGGGACACGTGAACAATGTTCTGTGTACTTAATTTTTACACATTCAGTTTGCGGATTATGCAGGTTTTCTCACGACGTTTTTTTCTTCTTAAGAGTATTGGTTACGACAAAAGCACTAAGGAATAACTATTGGTACGCGACGGCCATAAGGATCGAACTCGATACTTTGCGATACTCACTGGCGGCATTAGATTAAGCTAACAGCTAACACTGAACCAATTTTATTCATAGGCCACTATGTAAATATGTGAAAGTGATATTTTAATTCCATTCTTAATAAGTCTCTTACGATTTAAATCGATTACGTCCTTTAACATCAGTAATCGTGTATAGTGTCACTTTACAAGACAGGCTTCGCCTAGTGTAGGTGTCACAAGCAAGCATTTATCTGTTCATCCGTACACGGTGTAAATTATTGTACAAGTAACATAATCCCTATGTTACTAAAAAGCATCACTTTTTTATTAATAAATCATTTGATTTTAATTTGATTTGAGGGTGAATAATCAACAGTATGAAAAAAGGTGTCCGCGTCATGTATGTTTATGTAAAGACGAAATCACTTGAGTATTTGATGCCTTTAGATTTCTTGTTAAATGTTGCAAGTGGCGCAGTCACTTAAAATTGTCTTTCTATTACTATTCAAAAAATAAACGCCTTATATTGAGCTGAACGCTATCATTCTTTGTGTCCCAACACGACTTACGTTTATATTTTAGAAATTATTATATAAAAAAATGACATAAAAAAATTAGGGTATGGTCCAGATTATACATAATTAAGTAAGCTTTAAAGAGGTAATAAAAATACAAATATTAGAATTACGAAATAACTCAAAACTATGAGTTAAAAAAATGGTACGATTCTTTACAATAATGACGCCACGTTACTTACTTCGAGTGCCCTGGCTAAGGACTGTGTGTAAGAGTGAGAAGGATGCCTTGCATACCACCTGCACACCTCTCTTCATTCGTCTGTGAACTATCAGGAAGCTACAACTTCGCGCCGCGTAGTTAAAAAAGTAATTGTGCCCAGCCTCTCCATCGTGTCACGAATAGCGTCATTTGTGTTTTGCGAAATAACTTCGTAAGCACGTATTAAAATTATTATAAATGTATTTAATTTTGTAGACAAATTTGGTACTATTTGCTTAAGTTTTAGGTTAGTGTCAGTTAGCAAGAATTTGAGCGAGTTTCGACATGTTTTTTACTAATAGTCATTGGTGTTGACATCATTGTGGTATTCAACTATGGTTTTCATAATGACGCTCTTCGAAAATAATGACTTTTTCGTGTTCAATAATGATTTTTGAAGACAATAATGTATTTTTAACACCCAAAAATCAAAAGAAGGGTACTCTATTGAGATTGTAACCACTACTTTGTGAAATTTGTCATGAGGGCGCTCTTTTTTACTTACGAATATTGCATTTTTTTTGAATAAAACAAATGTGCTACAATTATGTAGAATTTATGATACTATACTACCTATATATATCTATATCTATATATTTCCTTTTTTTTTATTTTGAGTTAGTTTAGTAACACAGGAGAATTTATGATCTTTTTTATTTCTTTATGCTACTGAAAACTAAAAAAAGGAAAAATGTAAAAATAACCTCGGCAGAGGTGTATACATTTGACTGTCTTTGATTAAAATTACTTTTTGAATTTGATACTAAACTAACTCAAAAGAAAAAAAAAGACATATATATAAACATACACACACGCATATATATATATATATATATATATATATATATATATATATATTATATGTTATACGTATATATATATTTCCTTTTTTTTCCTTTTGAGTTAGTTTAGTAACACAGCAGAGTTACCAGATAACCTAAGCCTAAGATATACAAAATATTATGAGATCAACCTGCGTTTGAGATATATACATATATATATATGCACCTATATGTATAATGTGCAACAATTATTTTCACGTTATAATATCATTAGTAGTTTATATTGTTTTAAAGTAACGAAATAGGATAAGGAAATTAAAAGGTCACATTAAAACACATATATTCAAGTTCTTCGTTTAACCATTTATAATATTATTAGTACCTATTACGGTGTTTCATACTTAAAAATGTTGGTATTATATTTCGATGTCATATATAAATATACTTAATTAGTTTTATTTTGTTTCATTACATAACTTTGCTGAGAACCTAATGTCAATGGTTAAACGAAGAACTTGAATATATGTGTTTTAATGTGACCTTTTAATTTCCTTATCCTACTTCGTTACTTTAAAAAAATATAAACGAAATAAATAAAAAAGGCACAGGCAAGGATAATAGAGGTGGATATCATGAAAAAATACTGAAAGTGCAAATAAAAACATTTATATAACATTTTTTTAGTATTTCTCATCAATTTCCATATCAACGTCATTATCCGAATCAAAGCATCATTATAATCTCAATAAACGTCATTAACCGTCTATTGGCGTCATTATGGTCGACACACACAACCAAACAAAAAAAATTTCTCCGAAACTATGCTTCTGTGAGCTGTGCCTCATATAGGATGAGTTTTAGTATCGTCTAAACTAGAGATTAAGACCAATTGAGTTGCAATAGCACGACCTTTTTTACAAAGACAACCGTTTCTAACAAAATAATAAATGCTCAATTATTCACCCTTGAGTTCCATAGTGGCCTAAAATTCAAATTGGTAAACTGTACCTATAATTAGTATAGCACAAAGATCATACTTACGTCAAATTTGTACCTATTTCGTTTGTTTAGTTTTAAGTAGGTTTTTAAATCTTCGTCCCATATGTACCTAAGTTGGGCAAAATTTATCTTTTAACGAATAACCGGGAAGATAACTAAATCATTCGTTATTTGAAATAACTAAATAATCAATCATTTGTTATTTTGAATTTATCTAGATGAGCTTTATTCTTATCTATCTATTTGGGCTTGTAAATAAAAGATCAATGTTAGTAGTACAGTCATGTCGAGTTAAAAGTTGTCGGGCACAATGAAAACAATCTACAACAAAAGTAATGAATGTTTTGAAAATAAATAGGCGAAATAAATAAATGTGACCTTTTTAGGGTTCCGTAGTCTAACTAGGAACCCTTATAGTTTCGCCATGTCCGTCCGCGTCTGTACAACAACAACAGAGACTTAGCTCAGAGACTTTTAGTACTAGAAAGCTGTTATTTGGCATGAATATACTTATTAGTCACGCTGACAATGTGGTAAAATAAAACCAATAAAAAAAAAAATTTTTGTGTTCCTTCTTACACTTAAAGTTGGGATGGTTTACATTACGAATTTACGAGCAATGTCAGTGTGATGGATTGACCCGACGTGATATTCTATATAAATTTATTTGTATAAGCTTACTTCAATAACAGACGAGGTTTGTTATCTTCATATAAATTATTTTGAATTGATTTTATTTAAGATAATTATCTAGATAAGAAATTATTTAAATAACGCCCAACTCTAGGCTGGTACCTACCTATATTCAATTATAAGTCTCAAGTACAAGATTACGAGGGTTGCCTTTTATATTTCGGGATTTGAAGTTAAAATAAAATATTTTTTGACAATAAGGGCTTTATTGCTTTTCAAAATATTCTCCTTGAAGGTCTATACATTTTTTCATGCGTTTGAACCAATTTTCGAAGCATTTCGACCACTCTGATTGGAACACCTCCAAACATGCATTTTAAAACGCTTCAACCGCTGCTTCAGGTGTCAAAAAACGTTGTCCTCGCAGTTTGTTTTTAATGTGCGGGAATAAAAAGAAATCGTTGGGGCTAAATCAGGACTATACGGCGGGTGACCCATCAAATCGACATTTTGAGTGTTCAAAAAGTCCGATGTATGTGCCGACCGATGAGGACCCGCATTATCGTGGTGAAGTATGATTCGTCTTCGGCGGTTGGTTTCCCTGTTTGTGTCGATGACCTCTGGCAAACAAATGGTTGTATACCATTCAGAATTGATGGTTCTTCGTTCCTCTAAGGGAACAGTTGCAATATGCCCGGTTTTACTAAAAAAACAGGCAACCATTCTGGACATCAGAGCCAACTGGTCGGATGTCCACTTTTGGCCAAAATCACTTTTTTTTAGAATCATACTCAATTTTTTGTCCGCTTTCAGGCCATCTAACCGTTATATCGCTATCTGTTTTATTAACGAAGTTAGATTTACTAAAAAAGGTCGGATGTCCACAATACCTTAGAAGAAAAATAACGGATGTTTAAATGTGACTTTTTGCTTCTAGTAATCTTAATGTAGGGCTTTAAAAGTAGGTCTGATGTTCACATAAGACATATTGGTTTTATTTTTTTATTAGAGCGGAGCGTCTGATGTTTATATCAGACCTTTTGGTTCGGGGAATTTCCACAATATCCACAACCAAAAGAGTTAGCGATAAATTTTAATGGGCGATGGAAAGAGACAGATAGCACACATACGCCCGACGATTGCCTAAACCTTACGTATGGCCGGCCGGCGATTGACATGTATAATCCGGTTCGTGTCTAGACCGCGCATATGAAAATTCAGTGCAAATTAATTAATTAGTTAACAATTGCAAGTGCTTTTATTGTTAAAGCGGTACGACATGAATCCACATGTCATCAGGATATTCCAAGATTTTCGAAAGGCAGAAAACAAAAGAAATCAAGGTGTCTAAACTCAAATAGTTATTTCATTACCTACCAACAAGTTTTGTTTTGTGCATTCGTTTTTAAACAGGATTTTTAGACTGAAGTATCTATCTGAAGTATCAGTACCTGTATTGTTGTTTCAGATGATATTTTCCAACCAAACAAAAGACGACCTTCACTGTCAGTGCATGTTGATGATATTATAATTTCGAAAAGAAACACACTGGAAAAAGTTGCAAAATTTCATAAGTTGTGTCGTTGAACTCGTTAGCTTTAGTTTCTATTTCTACTACTTAATTACATAGTATTTACAAGCTTTAATGCAACTTGGCCAGTTAGTTAGGTAGTTTGGGATAAATCTTGCAAGTTAAATTTGACCCTTTTCCCGGTTTTCGATTGAGCTGAAATTTACTATACTTGCGTATCTTCGGGAACAATGCAATAATTGGTATGGTAACACGGAGCTCGTCTGATGATGCAGTCAGAAGGTGGCTATAGGAACTAACTCTTGGAATATCCTGTACACACTTGCACTTGTTAACAAATTAATTAATTCGCACCGAATTTTCACATCCGCGGTCTAGACACAAATTGGTTTATACTTGTCAATCGCCGGCCGGCCGCGCTCGGTCAATCGTAAGGGTTAGGCAATCGTCGAGTGTGGTATCCGTTCATTTTTCATAATTTAATTTGCACTATTTTCATTTGCCATAATGATCACTGGCTATAATCTTCATAATGCCATAATACTCTAGTGTCATAATGTTCAACCTCCCTAATATCATATACCATAATAACACTTTCCATGATATTTACTTTCTATAATGTTCATAATCCCTAATATTATATGCCATAACACTTCATTTGCCATAATTTCGGAAAAAGCAGACCCAGACTGTACCAGTGTGTTTCAGTGGGTATAATGAAGTACTGGTACAATCTGGATCACGTACTACTATTATAATAACTTACCTATTCTTACCTACCTACTTTAAGGCCAGACCCGTCTTGTTTATAGTACTACGCATAATACGCATTCTGAATGTTTTATGGCAAATAATTATTATGGCGTTTAAAATTTATAGCGTACAATTTTATAACACTTTATAATCGGTATGGCACCTAACAATTATGTCAAGTGAAAATATACCAAATGATCATTATGGCACGTGATTCGTTATGACTTATGGCATATAAATTTATGTCATATGAAATTCGGGCAAATGAAATTATTGCATATGAAATTCGGTCAAACGGTAGAGAACCGTCAGGGGTATGTTTGCTTTCTGTCTCTTTCCATCGCCCATTAAAATTTATCGATATCTCTGTTTGTTGTGGATATTGTGGAGATTCCCCGAACTAAAAGGTCTGATATAAACATCAGACGCTCCGTTCTAAGAAAAAATTAAAACCAATAAGTCTTATAGTGGAGATTCCCCGGACCAAAATGTCTGATGTTCACATAAGATTTAATATATTTCCATTTCATTTCGAGCCATATAGTCTGATTTAAACATACGTCCTATACTTATTGCGTGTTCTCGAATTTTGTTACAACTAAAATATCGGATGTTAATATCCGACCACAGCATAGCTTATGCCTTGTTAATTTTAGGTCGGATGTCACACCCTTTTGATAATCAAATTTGAATTGCAATGTTATTGATAGCGTAAGAAAGAACTTGTATGTCAGAAAATACTTGCAGTTATATGCTTCTTCTATATTAATTACTAGTTTTCTTTATTTTAATACTGTTAGTCGGTGTCAAACGTTTTAAAGTTACTTTTGCTTGTCCTGAAAAGTGTCAAAAATGCACATCCGACCAGTTGGCTCTGATGTCCAGCATTGGAGGTGCTCCGTGCACGAACAACTTTTGTAGGGTTAGGTTCGTTTTGAAAGACCCACACAGTCGACTGCTTTTTATTTTCCGGTTCATATGCAAAGATCCACGATTCGTCGCCTGTCACAATATCTTAGAAGTGTTTCGAAGCTCCGCAATTGTATTTTTTAAGCATTTCCTTAGACCAATCGACACGAGCCTGTTTTTGAGCAGCTGTCAAATTATGTGGAATCCATCGCGAACATTTTTTTTTGACGCTCAAATATTCATTCAATATTGTATGTACACTGGTCCCACTAATGCCCAAACATGCCTCTATCTCTCGATAGGTCACATGTCGATCTTGCAATATTAGTTCACGCGTAGCTTCTATGTTTTTCGAAACAACCACTGATTTTGGACGACCTTCGCGAAATTCATCCACAAGCGAACTACGCCCACGATTAAATTCTGCAAACCATCGATAAAAACTTGTCCTAGACGGTGCTTCACCGCCAGAAGTCGAATTAAGTTCTTCGATACACTGTTGTTGACTCAGTCCACGTCGAAAATTATAAAAAATAATCGCCCGAAAATGTTCACGATTCAATTCCATGTTTAACCGATATGATTATTCTTTAAGTGACAGAAAAAAAAACAAAATACGATCGAATCAAAACTATTTTTGGTTATATTGTCGCCAAAAAGTCCAAACTATAGTACAGAAATGTCACTAGCCAGGTGGCAGCACTAGTTTACTTAAATCCCGAAATATATGAGGCAACCTATGTATACCCCTGTGCACGAAAGGTAAGTGATAACAATAGGAATCTTTCCCGTATAAACAACCCGAGGATTGCCTCTTGGGTACTTGGAGTTGGAACGCGATCCTGAGGCAAATTCGGTCATAATTACCTTAACATGTTGTTCGCCTTGGAAATAACCTCACTACTGTTTTGGTTCACTGATTGATATATTGTTGTGTAAATTATTAAGTTTAAAGTGCTACGTGAACCTTGAGTCCTTTCAAATATACATATAGGAATTTTTTTAAAGGTAAGAATTGAGAGAAATATTTTATAATTATTTGTAGAAAATCACCATTATTGTTATAATAAACATAAACTACTCCCTAATCCGTCCAAAGTTATCGATTTATTGATTAGGTACGCTAACTGAAATTTGATATAGTTAATAAATCTAAATGAAGTATGTAAAATTATAACGATAACGAGGTTATTTTTAATGCAGTGATAAAAATAAAATCCCTAGTATTGCAATGGGATTGAAATCTATTATCAGTTTTATTTTAAAAAACGCGAGCAAGAGTATCAGTTTAAATATGTACACACTTGGCAAAGGTTTTTGGCACCGCACCGAAAATAATAAATGGGTATTAATTATCATGTTAATATGGTTGTATTGTAAATGTAAAACCTTCTATTCACTATAAACAGTCATACGAGTAGGTACATGTATTTACTTTGCTGTAATAGTAACTTTATTCTTACAATTGAGAAAAACGCCTTTATCATCAGCAAAGGCATCATTATCCTTAGTAGCTATTTTTTATAAATGCGAAAGTGTGTTTGTACGTCTGACATAGAATTTAGAATAGATATATAGGTAAGTAGGTAGTTTCATCCCCCTATTAACAAAGGGTATTTTTTATTTCAGGGTTTCCAAGTGAAAAGCCGTAAGTCCCAGGAGGTAAAAGGTAGTAAAAGTACCTACATAATTTAATTATTCGAATATCAAACAGTTTCCAAGAGAAAACCATACACAAGTTCGGCGCGGACGAAGCCGCTGGCAAAAGCTAGTAGAAGTACCTAATTACTCGATTGCTCTACAAAGCCACAAGTAAACTCCATAACGAGACAACTCAAACAAACCGTTGAAATACTTGAAATGTCTTTCGCAATGCGAACAATTTGCGGTTACTCGCGCACAAAAAGCTGTTTTTTTTTTACGACCAAAAAGTGACCAGCTAATGTCATTAATAATAGTGTGTTTTTAAACGGCCTTGCCACTACAATCTCAATTAGATGAAAGTTAATGTCTATTCATTATAGTGTTACACGCTTCAACTGCCATTAGAGTGTTATCGCAGGTGATACTGCTTAACCGCGTAACCAACAAATTTAATAAGGAGCAAAATGCACCTTATTTGCTGAAATAGTAAGTGCATTTTGCTCCGCATTAAATTTGTTACTTACGCGGTTTAGCTAAAACACCGACGTTATGTAGTTCTGTTACAAAACAATATTTCACACCGAGGGTCAAGGTCAACATCTTGGTGATACAATTATTGATATTTTGGGACAATCTTACACAGATTGAACTAGTCCTGCCCTACAACTACGGCTACTAGATAACGATGCACTTAGATCAATAAATACTCAAATACATAGAAAATATCCTAGACTCAGACAGTATTATTCGATCTTCGATCACATAAATATTTTCCCAAGTCCCGAGTAATCTCCTGAGGCAGGCGTTGAAATATCTAACAGTAGGCAACACTCGGATCGGTTAAAAAAATCCGGCATTCTTGTATGTTTAATGTGTTTTTAAATAACTTTTTTATTTTTTGTTACAGCGGCATAAAATTGTACTATCACGGTTCATGAGATTCAGCCGGCTGACAGACCGACGGATGGGCGGACGGATGATCGGACAGCGGAGGATTAGTAATACGAGTACAGTCCCGTTATCACCCCTTTGGATATGGAACTTTAAAAATAACACATATCAAATTAGTTTTCTAAAATAGTAGCTCTCATTAACATAACAAAAATAGCGGCTAAATCATGAAGATGCATTTTGGTTCATGATTTGAATAAAAAAATCTTTCTTTTGCATAAGGTTTCTTATGCATAACGAATTCTGTTATAATTATCTATAATGAGATTACACGTGTTACGCACAGTTGCATAATTATTATGAGTAAGCACGTTATTCCCCGATCCCACGCGAAAGGTAACATTGAACGGAAACTGCGTAACGCATCATCGCGCACTGTACCTCGTTAGACGTAAATTGACGTAATATCCAGTGAAGACAAACCCGTCGGTAAGTGGAGCAGCGGTATAGTGAGAAATTAGAGTGCATACAGGGCGATTGTTTAATCAATATAAATACATTCATTTTTTGCGGGGCTAAGTGAAGCTAATTTCTAGCAATCTTGTACTTATCAGTACCTCTGAGGAAGACTTTTATCAAAAAAATATCGTTTTCTAAAATTAATTTTTGTACCAATTTTATTAGGAAAATATGATATACAGATCTAACTACGACGATGCATCACTTGATAAAGACTCGACCAATTTAGCTGCTTTGGACCAGGTTTATTTAAAAAATAACACTCAGGCGACACCGAGAACGAACAACTAGCTTCTAAAAAAAAAAAAAAAACTTAACATTGGCGTAGTAACTATACCGTTTTTAAATAAATTCTCGATGACCCAACACCCTGTATGGAAGCCGTTACCGCACACACGTGACTGCTCAAGGCAATCCGACCAACGAAGAAAGGAGCATGTGACCGAGTGAACGAACTGGGGTCAACTATCTCTTTAATTACGCAATATCATACGAGGGAGGCAACTATCAAGGTACACTCAAAAAAATGAGAGCCAACAAAGAGAGATTTTCACTTAGTTGACAAAAAATGAATTCAATAGTTAAGATATTAGTTATATCAACCAAAGCTGATAGTAACAACAGCAATTTTTTTTCAGTGATTCAACTAACATCTTAGTTGATGTATCTTACGTCTTAGTTGATGTATCTATCGTGTTGTCAGGCTCGTATGGGATCAAGACGCTTATGCACAACAATCACAATCTTGTTACAAGCGACGATTGTTTTTTCATTTTACACAGCTAATATTGGCGAAAAAGGAAACCAGTCTTCCGAGGTTCAGATATAAAACGGCATAAATTTTAATCTAGTTTACCTACTCTGCGCATACATGTCCCTTATTAGGGTTCCGGAGTCAAACTAGGAACCTTTATAGTTTCGCCATGACCGTCCGTCTGTGTCTGTCTACCTGCTAAAATTATCTAAGGTAGCACCAAATAAGTACCTTTAAATAGAAAATTCGTTCATACTTGTTCGAGATATTATTTTTTATGTTCCATCCCACACTGAGCATGGTCGGACATGCTCCTGCCCGGTTTTATTTGTATTGGTTTTCTCTAGGGTCGTAAAATTGTCAACAACCTACGGTTATCTATTAATCACCTAACGGTATTTATCATACTCAACTTCAGTCCAACAAGCTTAAAAAGTTCAATCGTCTTTTAACATTAATCTAATGATCACAAACAGAATTAAATAACGGCAGCAAACTGGATCAAGATTTAACTTTCTGAAGGCAGACGGGCTTATCTCATTGGCCTTTGAAAATACTTCACCGTGATATAATTTCGAAGGAAATTGATACGAAGCACGTACAATATTCAAGGTCTTTAGAAATATATTCTGTTCATGACTTACATAAAAAGAACACGATTGCAATCAATAATAATCTTTTGTACTTATTTCCAATCTATTTAATTTGTGGAGTTCATTTTATAGTTTTTTTGTATTTATAAGGCCGCGAAAGTTGAACGCCAGTTCTTGTTTCAGAGTCTTGGTGGTTATCTACGTATAAAAGTATATTTGTCGTTAGTAGTTCTAGTTCCAAAGGAGGGCATTAAATCGTTAATCCGTTAATCGTCATTGAACAAAGATAACATTCCAAGTTCTCTACGGCTTAACTTTTAAGTTAACTTCAATAATTATTAACGGACTCATTAACTTCCGTTAACTTCCGTTAATCGTTTATTAAGTACCTACTATTTGCCAAAAGGACACCGCGCGGACTGCGCTGAGCCGCAAAAAACACGAAACACTGAAACAAGAGCTAGATATTACCTAACTAATAACAAAACCTAATGATACACTCTTTTTTCATGATTTTTTTACCTATTTTATTTATATTATGTTTGCTCTTGACTAACAACTCGGAGGACAAAAAAATTGTCGACGGTGAAGTGAGCTCACCCAGAAGATGCATATTCACCCTAGCTTTAAATACATTTATTCATGAATTTCCTTAGCCTTGTAACCTCCCAAGCTACCTATCTAAAAATAAGGACCTAGAACCGACGTCATACCCTACTCTGCCGCGCTATTCCCTAAGAAAAACCTTTAGAATTGATCTATTTTGAAGCCAATACGGAATTGTAATGGCCAAGTGATCTGTCTAGGGAAAAAAGAACTAGAAACCTACGTCATAACCCGCAATGTATCCCAAATACTTTCGAGAAGTGGCTACTGAATGGAACAATACTACAAAAGCTAAAAAAAAACAAGTAAGGATTTCATGAACCAACCTAAGGAAAAGATAACTCAAACAATTTGGAAATCTAATTATCATTGTGGATTTTAGAAAACTATCGAGCTGATTGCGGAATGAGATTAAGTATGAGAGTGAATATTAATTATTAACTAAACTAAGTACCTACATGTTTGGAAAACATTAAAGGTTTCCGCTAACTTCAGAGCCCCACTCCCGCTCTGGAGCTGGTGATGCCCCCTGGCTAACGCCAGACCTATGGGACTCGACACCAGACTGGGTATCCCTCTAGCGCATTCTAGGAAGCTAAGATGATACTAAAGGAATTTCCTATTTATTGTAAGTCTGTCGATTGTAATCTGTGTTAAGCTAGGGAACAAGTGGAACCCTCAAATAGATTGCTTAGTTTTTTATAATTCTCTTAGTTTTAACTCTTTGGAAACGACCAATCTGTCAGGGCAATATTTTTTATAGCCAAAAGAGAATATAATGAAGGACTTAAAATATGAATGAATGAAAGGTGGAAAAGATAGCTTAAGTAGTAATCCCAGGATATGAGATTCATCAAGCAATTAATTCAAGTTTTGGGCTTTACTTTTGCCACTTTATATTCTAGGAAGTTTAAACTACTGTAAATTGTCCGTAGACTGGAATGGTCATATTCTTATATCAGTTTCTCAGGGACAGCGTTCAGTGAGACCTTGATCTTCATCTGAACTTCGATTCATCTATCGATGTACAACACTAAACACACTAAAACGTTCATGTCAATGGGACTTTCTACCAGATAAATACATCAGTTTGATTTTCTTTATTACATGAATTACTTAATTCCAAGATGAACAGAACCAGAAGTTGAAAAGATGTACTGTACTTTAAGATAAAAGCTGAGAATAAATGATTAAAGACATAAACTAGTTAAATTAGCGGTATCTGCAAGGGAATAATCTATTTATACTGGTACAACAAAACTGATACAGATGGATACTTCCCTGAAGCCACATTCAGTAACACATACTATCCCTTTAAATCCACAAGGATTTCTGCCCCTGCCGCATGCCATGCTGGCGATCAACCGGTGTAATTTTATTTCCTAATTCCTGTCATAAATTTTTCATATTTCTTTTTCCATTTTTTCGTTTCCAATCACTTTTTTTTCTCGTCAAAATTCATAGCCGAAACTACTGCAAAGATTTTGCTTGCTATCCAAGATAAACAGCTCCTTCAACCAAAACCTAATTAAAAACTTAGATATTATGGAGGCGTTACATTATCTATAACTGAAAGTCTACTTCTTTATGCTCTATCTCAATAAAATTATATATTTATGAAAGGGACAGACGACTATGGCAAAGTCGTAGTGTCACAGCCCGTACCATTTTTTTTAACGCAACGATATGTAAGGACATTATTAAAGCAACGGCATGTAAAATGCAATTTCTATCGTGAGTTAACGATTAACGTTAACTCCCGTTAAATCATTAACATTGATCGAAGTAAACTTTTTAAGTAAAGGATTAGCGATTAACGAAGTTAACTATTTGATTAACGGTGCCCAGCTGTGTTTAGTTCCCATAGCACTGATAGAACTCAGTTTGGGAGTAGGTCAATTTGTTTGAGATTTTCCTCTAATATTGACTTGTTTCTTCCTTATTCCTTTTCCCCTTCAATCTGTTTTCGTTCAATGATATTAATATCCCAAATACGGGATAAGTTCGCCTTTGTTCATCACGCAAACATGTAATTGTTTATTTATGTGCAATAAAAAGTTTACATCTATACATACATACATACATACCAATGCCACCTCTCACCTTCGTTGTGTTCTACTACCGTCGTCGAGCTTTTAAGTGTGGTTGCAATTCTAACGATTTATTGTGTAACTTGAACAGCTGTTTAAACCCATATCGGCTACTGTTATGCAAGTAGGTATGCCTACGGCAAAGATTAAACCACTATGGTAGCTATAGCTTTTCTTACAACTTTAAAAACAGAACTAGCGCTCTGCGCCATTATTATATTCAAGCTGTTCTCGTATTGTGAGAAAAGGTTTTAATACTAGAATATTCTTTATTCCTTACAGTACCCTTACCATGAGTTACAATTACTGTATTCGCTAGCGAGTCCAATGCTCTGTCCCTCACAGTATTGTTATGGAGTGGGAGGGACAGAGCATTGGACTCGCTAGCGAGTACGGTAATTGTAACTCATAGTAAGGTACAGAATTCTACTTCGCAATGTAAGTCATTTTATCTGTTAAAGAAAAAAGTATTTGGTCGGAAAAGCTTGTATTAATCTTGCTTTCTCTGTCAACTTCAGTAACCATCGATAAGCTAATTGAGAAAGCAAGATGGATATATCTGACAAAACACGATGACGTGAGATCATTACTTCATCTGTAAGTACCTTTTCTGTGTACTTAAATTAATGATGGTAATAAAACTAAGCAACTTGTTACCAAATACCTAAACTTATCTAACCCGTTCACTATTTCTGAGATTAATACATGTTATGTAACAACATAGTACAATTATAATCTGCTTCGTCAACAGTGTACATAAACCAATCTGCAACATGCTTCGTCAATTAATCTATAATTATTATTACCCTTTAATTATTCCCGGCTCGGGTAGCAGTTAGCACCTGGCTTAAAGGTTCCAATACTGGCAGCATTGCCACGCTCTATTGCCAACGAAATTGGTTGAACCAGATACCAAACGGACCGAGAATCACAGCCCCTATTCCTCAATCGCTATCCCAAGGCCTTAATAAAAGGTTTTGCATCCACACACCAAGGAACACTGGTCTCTACCGCCACCGGAACAAACTCATACTTTGGTTTGGGCTCTATTTGTAGTGCTTGAGCCCTTGCAGCACGTAGTCATTTAAAATTCTATGTAAGTGCCTACATCTGCCTTTCGTTATGTGTTATATTATGTACCTATGACTGTGCATGGCAGCTTCAGTCTGCCGGTTAATAAGTACTTTATCGGCAAATTGGTAAATGCTTTGCTTAAATAACACCTCTGTAGGCCTATTATGGTTATGTTTATAAACGTGGATAAAGCATCTCTCACTTTCTGACTAAACTATAAGTGCAAGAGTGACAGATGCTTTATCCACGTTTGTCCATTTCGATAAACGCGACCATAATACGGGCCCTGAAGTCGATTTTAGTCCGAAGACAAATTTAATCTCTGGAAGCTTTTAGCTTTCATTTTATTCCGCGTCTCCCTTTAAAAGTTAAGTTCCCAATTATCTACTAAATTTAATCTAGGTACCAATGAATTTAAATTACTTACTTGTGTTTGCTAAATGTTTCCTAATTATAGGTGTTTTTTATGAATTCTTAAGATCAGGATATCACTTTGAACAATGTTCATATTAAAATAGAGGGATTAGATTCAGATTCAGATTCAGATTTTATTAGTCAATATAACACAGTATAAATTACATGACATATTCAATAATCATTACATATTCAATAATATTTGGCTTTGTACCTTTCTCATTCGCGTGTAATCGAATTTACCTAAGCAGAAAATAATTTTTAAGACCTCTTGCACTGTACCTAGGTATAGTATGTGTCCTGAACTCTTGTAACCTGTGTACGAATAGCTTGTGCTATCCAGGTGTGCCTTATTTTTGTATATTTCGGCATCAAGTATTGTTGGATCGTATTTTTTTATTTTAAGGTAGTTATTGCACTTGAAAAGGCTTTACTCCTTCGCAACTTTCATCCCTATCGAACATAAGCATTAAAAGTCATGGCCATTAAAAGCCATCCTTATCTACGGCAGTCGTTTGAGCCGCACACCACAGAAATACTAAAATATTATAACACGTAGTCAAATCACTCTTTGTTAAACCTTCATATTGTGACCATCTAACCTAACGCGTGTCGTGGTGGTTGTGATAATTTTTTAAGAGTTTATAAACATAGGAAAACAAGACTAGTGGTGTCGTGAGATGATCTTGCATCTTTAACTGGTGTTGACGCTCGTCTGGGGTTCGATTCCAAGGAAAGTAAGTAAGTAAAGTAAGCAAGGAAATTCAGTTGAGTCCGCATGTACACTTTCTTCTCCCTTCTCTCATGGACCGCATTTATTTCTATACAAACAATAAGCCGATGCAAGCGATTTGTTACTCTTTTGTGTTAAGCAACGTAAGCATTATCCCTTATTTTTGTAAAAAAAACATCAATAAAGTCCAGTTACTAAAACCTCATGCCTAGATTCCCAAATATATAGAAAGTTGATTCTTGCCTTGACCAAAAAGGTGGAATTAAGCAACTCCAAGTATGTATAGTATTGAACCAATAAAAAGCTTAAGTTAAATTGAAATGAATAGACCGTCCCAATAATGTCGAAGCTAGGTTAAAATTAAAACCATTTCAGAAGTTGTCTTAAATAATTCTGAGTTTTGGATTTTTTTATAATATGTATTTATTTCTGTATAAGTTATAAGTATTTACGTCGTTGGGGCAGGTGGGGGCTTAGTTTGGGACTAGATCAATTGGTGTGAAATTGTCCACTGATATTTATCTATTTATTTTAAAAAAACGAAACTTCCATTTTAACAGGCCTCTTAAGCGATAAACGATTATTTAATGAGCGTTGCCATGGTAATAACAGTTCTAAAATAGTTATTATAGCCTTGTTATTACTATAGTTACGCGCATGAGCAATGTCAGTGTCGGTGTTTGGTGATCAACTGACATCTCAATTCTTTTATTTACTTTCCAATAAGTTTTCTAACAACAATTTAAATATATAAAACTAAGAAAAATCTTTAATTCTTTACCATAGTAGTAGCATTAAGAGAAATAATAATTAAGAAAATATCTATAAAATTAGAGGGTTCGACTGTTTTAAATTGCAAAATGGCAATATGGCGGCATAACAGACTACTTAGAGATACTACGGCGGTACTAAATCAATGGTGTTTGGTAAATAAAATTGTCATTCAAATTAGTATACTTTATTGTTCGAATTATTAAAAAAAGAAATGTGTAAAAGTAATCTGAATCCCGGAAACGGCTCCAACGATTTTCATGAAATTTAGTATGCAGGGGTTTCGGAGGCGATAAATCGATCTAGCTAGGTTTCATTTTAAGAAAACTTACAAAAGAAACCCAGCCGAGCTCGGTCATCCGGGTACTAAGTAAGTATATTAAATTAATAAGCTTAACAAAGAGCATTAATAATCACTAAGAAACGATAAGAAATAATATAAATCAACTAGGCTGTGACGCCATAGTTTTTCTCTGTGGTCGACTGGTCGCTGTCAATTTAGAAACTAATCTAACTACTAAATAAACTAATTACGACAAAAATCGTAGTTTCCTTTTTAGGCTTGTAGAAAAAGTTATGTATGCGACGGTACGTAATAGGGAATATGCATTGATTTTTAAATCGCATTTCTCAACAAAATATGAAAATACCGTAAAAGAGACCACCAAAAGTGAAATTAAAATTAAAATCAGTGAAGAAATACGGATGATACAAGCATTTTAAACTGCTAATTAGACAGAAAGAACCGAAGTGCACCGGTGATGTCATTGTGCAGTTCGGCCATATAAACTCCACGTAAAATTTTGTTTTGCTAGAAAGAGATAGGAACAAATCTTTGTTGGCTTATACCTTGGTTATTTTTAAAGCTATTAAAAAAAAACTCACCTGTTTGTTACATGAATCAGCTTTTATTAAAGCTGTAAAAAAACATGCATATTCCCTATTAGCTCTTAAGTTACTCGTGCCTGTCATTAGAGCTCGGCACTCATCCCTTAAGAAGATTCATTATACACCAGTTACATATATAAGTATTATGTCACCGTATTATAACTAGTGAACTTCGCTAATTTAAATAACTGCACAAACTGCTTACAATGTAACGTATGAGTTTTCGATATTTTATAATTTATCCATGAGAAACCGATAAATTCGGCTCTGGTATTTATAGCCTCTTTAGTCGTCAGGCACGCGCCAGGCCTAATCAACCCTAAAACACTTCGGACGTGTTAACCCTGGGTTAACCCTCGAACAGCGATGATCGTTTGTCTCACTTTAACGTGAATGTTTGTCGAGGGCATCCGCTTATTAGGAAACTAGACGTTTATTCTGTGTAAATTTATACTCGTACATAATAAAGTATAAGGACCTCGATAAACTTAATTTGTATGTAAATTCTGAAAAATTCGTGGTTATATTAGTGGTGCAGGTACCTTTTGTCGGGTCCTTCTGGATCACTACGCAACCACCATCTTATCTTTAGACCTAGCGCCAACCAACAGTGTTTGCATTGTTTTGTTTCGGTGTTGGGATAAGACAACCCGTAAAATGACTAGCATAGAGGCATTGCATGCTGAGATTGACTCTTTATTTTGTCTCAGATCCCACTTACCATCACGGCCTCTACTCTACTAGGCAAAACCATATTGCCTTTGCCGTGTCATCGTATTGTTTTTAACTCGGTTGCCATTACTATCGGACGCATCGCATCAAACGGATCGTAGTATTCTTTGTATAGAATGTGACACAAGTGCGTCCACTGATCCGCACCGCACGGATCGCACGAATCTACTCATCGGCAATGCCGACGCCGATGCTTCGAGAGGCAACTTTTGCGATGCGTGCCGATGACGTCATACGACGAAAATCCGAATGAACTGGCATCGGCAATCCGATTGCTGGTAGTCGCATCGGCAAATCCGGTCGCTGCCGATACAGTGAACGCATTTTGAAAAACTCATCCGTTCGATGCGATGCTCCCTATGCGTACCATACCGACATTTGGACGCTTACCTTAACACGTCACAGGTAATATGGTTTTACCGAGTAGAACCCCAGAGTGCTGGTTTACCTTTCCCACGCTATAACACTTTGTAGAGGAATTCTAATTCTAATCTACATTAATGGCTTTCACTCCTGTTAAGTTGTATTTCGCCAATGTCAAGTTATTTATAGATACTCCCATGGACTTATTAGAAAAATAAGTCCATGGATATCACTCGCGAAGACAATTGTTCGGTAAAAGAGTATTTTATCTAATGGACTAAACAGAAGCACATGGGGTTAGCTCCACGCACTTCTGTCAAGTCCCACTTTGTAGAGGAATATAAAGCCATCTTTAAAACTTCGTATCATTCGATTGTATAATAACGTCTACGTTTCAGATTACTAGAATTAGGTTTAAATAAATTAAATAGTCTAAATAATAACTTTTTTAGTACTTCAACTAAAAATTTCGACGTCATGCATAAAATCGCACGATAAATCCATCTGTGACACTATGTTAAAAGAAATTCATGCAAAAGTTAACTCTTTTTAACCGCAATAATTACAATATTTAAATAGCGTTTTTCGTAATTTAGTGTCACTGTTGGATCTAATTTGATTTAATTTAGTGCGTGTGCGTCAGAAAAGCTCTTAAACGACGTATGGTACTATAAACTTATGTTACTTTCGAAGAACAATGAAAAACACGTTCGTATTTTTAGGTGTCCAATTAAATTTGATACAAGGACATACGGAATTCAAAGAGCGTTTTACACAAGCCGCGTTTTCACGAGACGGTACTTACTAAGGTTGCTGACACCCACTCAGGGGATTAGCTTACGTTCACAAGAACACGTGTAAATTTGTAAATGCTCCGGTTGAATGTTACTTCGATACGTTTCCGTTGCTCGTGTTGTGTGCCGTATTTCACGCCAGTTGAAAAACGTGTGGTAAACTCGGTTAATATATGATGTATCGCTTCATTGCGGCATTCTCTTCTGCGGGCCTATTATAGTCGTGTTTATAAACGTGAATCAGCATCTGTCACTTTCTAACCAAACTATAAGTTTGTGCGAGAGTGACGGATGCTTTATCAACGTTTGTCCACCGCGATTCAAGCGAATGTAATACGGGCCCGGAAGAAACTAGAACATATAGAATTATACCTTTATTATTAACTTTTTGCATTATATTAAAATATTAAATTAAATGATCAAAGTGCTAACTGACAATTTCACAAACGAGGAAAAAATATGTTATATCATTGCGTACAACTGTAGCTTAAAATCAACTAATCTAAGCATGAATTTTAAATAGGTACGTATTACGGCCCTGTCCTACCGGCTCATAGAATCCTCCGGAGATCCTAGAGCTGGTGCTTACCTCTCCCAGAGGATTGGGCTAGCTATCCAGAGAGGTAATGCAGCCAGTGTCATGGGGACCATGCCGCGAGCGGACCTGCTAGAGGGGGTGTTCTTTTTATAGTGGTGATTATTACTTATATATCTTTAATATTTGAGTAGGTAGCTTAGTTTAATTTTAATTTTAATACGTTTAGTTGTAATTTTTAATTGCATTAATGATGAATTCTGTACTTAGTTGGATGTAAATAAAGTCTTAGAATTATAAACGTATTATATAATCACTCATATTTGTATCTGGTACGTATACTTAAATCGATAATTCCTGACGGAAAATATAAATAAAAAAAGATGGCTTAGTTAAGTTGGCTGCCAAGTAACTTGAATATAATTTGTAGCTGCATGGTTTTATTATCTACAATTTGCTGGCTTGGCAGAGCAGTCTTTGGTGGCTGTCATACTGAAATTCGAAGTTCAAAATAGCGATTCATTGTATTGCTAAAGTACTAAAATGCGACGCATTAAACAAAGAAAGTACACCACATCGATTCACGTTAGTGCGAATTTTTGGCAGATATAAAAACTAACCTAACCTACCTACCTACTGGACTGAATTTTTTCAGTCAACCCATTCACCATATATTACTTACCATATTGAATTTGATATAAAATACTTTTTATCAAATATACAGCCCAGTACAAATCGTCTCCTATTCGGATCTTAGACCATTAATAATAGTTGAGTATCACCTTTTAAGTGTAATAATTTGTAAAAAAATATGCCTAACTTTTTAGGGCATCATTATTAGGAGCAAAAAAAGTCATAATTGAATAAATATCCTTTGTAAGTATTGAATCGAATATGAGGTGAAGGCAATACTAGTATTTTTTTCTCGAATGACGCTGATTGTTGCGCATACTGGTATAATTACAATGACAATAGCGGCTTGCAATACGGCGTTAGTTATTGCAAAGTAAACTTGAGATTTATAATAAGTATGACTAACAGACGCGATATGACTCAACTTCATTGTGTCTTATCATATCAACTTTATTACCGAGTTCTGCATCTTTTCACCAGCCATTATGTTCTTTTTGTACATTTTTTTATTTTTATTTGTTAATGTGTGTTTGATTGTTATTGGTGAATCTTTAATTCTCTTTGTAATCGGAGCAAATGTTTAAATTTCATTTAAACGTAATCCTCATTTTCGTTCTAATATATATATTTAATTTTAAAATAGTGCAATGGGCACATAGTTTACCAGGATTAAGTTATAAATACTCAACTATTGAATCAAAATAAAAATCATTGTAAAAGGACGTAGGGTTTTCACGTTTAACAGTCACAAGAAAATGTGACGAAGTTTAAATAGACACCTAGGTGTTATGGTTTTGAGATCCAGATCGCGGAACACTACCGAATTTATCATATGCGGCGTCTTAAATTGTAAGTGCGAAGTGTTAGCATGGCTTAGATCGTATCTCACATATAGGAAGGAGGCAAGGAGTCGTAAAGGATGGTTAAAGGTTGGAATATTATCTAGCTACCTCAGGGGTACCGCAAGGTTCACATATGGGCCTTTTACTTTTCGTTTTATTTGTTAACGACATTGCTGACATTATAAAACACAGCAAATTCTTACTATATGCCGATGATTTAAAGCTCTATAGAAAAGTTAAATATTCTGGTGACGCCGATTTGCTTCAAAATGACTCAAACAGGTTACTCTGTGGTGTGCAGTGAACAATATGATCCTCAATGCCTCAAAATGCCAACATATTAAGTTAACTCGCAAAAAAAAAAACAACAGTAGCTATGCGATTGGGGATGTTGAGCTAGAGGAGGTCTGTACTATAAGGGATTTAAGAGTAGTTATTGAAAGTAAATTGAACTTTATAAGTCAGATAGATCACATTGTCAAGGGCGGTCTTAAAATGTTGGGATTTGTTAAAAGAGTTGCTCAGAATTTCAAGCGCACGGAGACATTTACTACGCTTTTATAACACCTACGTACGTTCGCGAATTGAATATTTCAGCCAGGTCCATAGGAATCCATAATACCATCATCATTAATCGCCTAGAAAGAGTGCAGAGTTCTTACACCCGGTTCATGGCCTTTGAGGCCCATTTACATTATACAACTTTCTTGCACATTCCATACAATAAAATTGAGGAAATAAAAAATTGCTCTGTCTAAACCTTACGTTTGGTACAATTCTTAAACACTATTATTGCAACAAAATAATTACATAAAATTATTGCCGATTCTTGTACAAGAAACTTGCATATTCTAAATGGGCTTTTAAAGATTGTGCTAAACACATTAGAAAATGAACTGGTAGCATTTCCTAAAATGCCGGAGCCGCTACAGAAAAGAAGATACTTTTTGGCCCTCACTTTGTTAAAAGCTTGAGATTCACTTTTCCAGGTGCCCATCACGCATCACTTCCGGCATAAGATGACCAAGTCAAACCTGAGTTCGTTTTCCGTACTGCACAGACTTCAAACGCGATATAACCAACATCAAAAGTCGAATGACCTAGATGTTTACTTCGACAGTATTACTTGCTGGAGGCGTAAAATGCTTTTGCCAAAATTATTAGTATTAAAGTAAGGGTTATTAAGGTACAACTTTAACGGTGCAATAACTTGTTATTATGCTAGATATATTCCTTTAATTATTTAATATATTTATGGGGCGTGAAATAGCTCAAGTAACCATGTTCATTACATGTTATTTAAACCTAGGACTTTAAACGAACACTAGGTATTAAATTGTACTGTTTCTAGTTTAATGTTAAAGAAATAAAAAAAAAACTCCGTTTGAATTAAAACCTAAGTTCTTGTTAGTTTTTTACTGTTTGGTCTATTTTTATTACCCGACTGCGTCAGAAGGAGGGTTATGTTTTTCGAGCGTATGTATGTATGTATGTATGTATGTATTTATGTATGTATGTATGTATGTATGTCTATTTCCGGGCACGCTCTGCAGCCTAAACGGCTCGACGGATTTTAACACACGAGATGTCATTCGATTCGTCTTAATTGCCGAAGTGACATAGGGTATATAATATTTCAATATGGCGTCCGTAGAAAAAAATATGGAGGGGGAATAAATTTTTTACAATATGGGTATCAAATGAAAGCTATTAAATAGCCCATTCCAAATATATAAACATTATAACACTTTGATGCTACTATTTTGCAGGAAAGTCAAAAAAATACGTAAATTTTAAGTAATAAACTCCTTTTGCTAGAAAGAGAGTTTCGCTTGTAATTTGTCACTTGTAGCTTCGCGACATTAAAATTTTAAGCTCCAGAGCTCATATATTGCTTAGTAATCATTAATTAAACCACTATTTTATTAATATCAACTAAAAAGAGTTAAATAAATTAAATTATTAAAAATAAACAAAAAACCCGCCTGCAAAAAAAACAACTGAAAAACGAAAAACAAGCTATATAATCTATAGAAAATTGTAAGAACATGTACTTATTCATATTTGTAAAAAAAAAAAAACTTGAATATTGGAAAAGGTATTGCAGGCAAAACAAACAATACAATTTCAAAACCTATTTCTTTTTGGACTATCTTGTCCCCGCCTGGAACACCTTTTCCAATATTCAAGTTAAATTTAAATTGTTATAAATATGAATAAGTACATGCTCTTACAATTTTCTATAGATTATATAGCTTGTTTTTCGCTTTTCAGTTGTTTTTTATTGCAGTCGGGTTTTTTGTTTATTTTTAATAATTTTTATGTATGTTGTTGCATGGCTGTTACTGAGGTACAGGTTAGACGTGATCCCCATTCATGAAGCTATAAAATGTATAGCCTTGTACTTTGTCTGTGTGTCAATTATAAAATAAATAAATAAGTTAGTTGTGTATCGCGTAAGAAATTTATAGGCTAATTCATAATTTAATCATGAAATATATAGAGCCGATGTTTCATTAAAAAACATCACAGTTTCCGAACTGTGTACTAGTTTCAAATTGCGGTAAAAGTTTTAAATTCAACCTTTTCCTTAAGTTTTCGCTGAGTTTTCCTAGCGTTATTAAATCGGTGACAGCAGAGTTTCGCTCCTAGAGTTTTCAGAAGACTTAGTAGCGGAACTAGATAGTATTTAGGTTCACAGGAAAGTTGTTGGCGTACATAGAGCCCGTTTTTACATAACATTGTGACAATCTTGTTTTGTTTTTGATATTTTTTCCCATTTTCACAGATCTCATTGCTTACTTGTGAAATATGGAAGTGTAGCACCTATATTCAGTTTTCATTCAAATAGATCCTAAACTTTTGGTTTTAGAGCGAAGTTGTATTTTTATCCGACCGGCAAAGGAGAAGGGTAATGTTTTTGACCTGTATATATGTATGGCTCTTTGTTCTCTTGGAAAGACTGAACGAATGACCCGATTGAATCTTTGGGTTTTTAAAGTTTGCTTTTTGTTAAACTTGTTGATCCTTCAGTCATCTATTGATAACTTCTCGAATACATTATAACGTGATAAGGATCACGACATAATGTCTCGACATTTTAATTTCCATCACAACAACGCTATGCCCAGCGTGTGTTCATACAAATTCTCAAATTGCACGAATAACGCAACTGTTCGGATTCACTTTGCTGAGCACACACAATGCGTTCTGCCTCATTCTCCGAACGAATGTCTCAAGTAAAGAAAGTGTAACAACCTACATGTTTTCTCACAGTATCATTGTGGCGCAACATGGAGTCACGAGGGGTTGAGGTCGGGAGCAAATAAGGAAACATTTCTTCCTAATACCGATGAGAAATAGGCCGTAAAGGGCTTTCTTTTGGATAAGACACGCCCTTTGCGTACGGTCATAAAAAGAACCAATTGTTTGATGAACTTTACTTTACTTTTATAACATCCTATAGAAAGTCAATCGCCGAAATTAAATTTTGTTAATATATCGCACTCAAAGAGTGTTAATGGGACGTACTTATATGTCTCCGCTGTCCGTCCGTCAGTCTGTTCGATCTCCTGTCTGTTAGCGGACTGTATCTCATGAACCATAATAGGTAACCAGCGCCTCTATTCAGGCGGTAAAAACGATATCGTAGTTTGCCTGTTATGGTATTGTATATATAAATATAAACGTTTTGATAGCTCTTATTTTCTTGACAGTAATGGCGGCTGACGTCATAAGAATACCATAACAGGCAAACTACGATATCGTTTTTACCGCCTAGAATAGAGGCGCTGATGAAATGTTCGATGGTTGTATATTTCTAATGCCGTTATAAGAACAAGCCTTTAAATGAATACAAGTAAAGTATGGTACGGAACCTTTCGTGTGCGAGTCCGACTCGTACTTGGTAGGTTTTTTCTAATAAACTGTGATAAAGGCTTTTAATTGTATATCCCAGATGATTCGTATGACTAAGCATACACTCTGTCTACTCTGTAACTTAATTAGGATTCAGTGCGATATACATAGCTCTGTATCGGACCTAAATCAATTTTGTTTCATTAAGTAATTGAATAAGTGCGTTCATTTGGAAACTAGAGAGCATAAATGACGCTGGCTGAACAATTTGACAAAAAAAAAACAATAAACAGAACATGTTTAATTTAAATTATTTGAAAGTGAAGTTATTACATTCAGAATTGACTAATAAAACAATCTCAGTCGACTGGCTCACATCAATTTATTTTGGCAATCTAGGCAGCTTTTAAAATGCTTTTAGTTTTAACAATCAGCTACTAAAATGTTGCAACCTTGAATTTAACAGTATAGCAATATTGCAATTTAAATTATGAAAGTGAAATATAAAAAACCTCGCTTTGTTATTAATAATTTAACAGCGACGTCAATCGCCTCAAAAACGAATTTATAAACTTTACTATTCAAACAGATGAAATAATGAATACATAAGCCAACAAAAAATCATTTCTGAAGTTATGTTTAGGTCTGTTATTTCAATACCTGTGTCATACTTACGTATGTATATTTTGAGCATGCTCGAAACTTATATTTTCATGCATTACTTTGCTTTAATACCGTGAAATACTTTAGCAAGTCAGTCAAGACATTATCCCTATCCTTATAGTAGGAGATCCGAATAGGAGACGATTTGCACCGGGCTGGTTATTCGATAAAAAGTATTTTATCCCAAATTTAATATGCTAAGTAATATAATAGGTAGGCTGAAAAATTTCAGTCCATTAAATAATTAATTAAAAATTTAAAAATTAACTTTGTTTTAAAAAATTGCAGTAGCTTGTTTAATAGACAAATTACACACCAATTGATTTTTTCACAGCTTACCTGAGTATATGGTTTTAATTTCAACTCGATACCTTCACGCGTTCCCGAGATAAAGGGTCTTGACAGACAGACGGACGGACAGACGGACAACAAAATGATGCTATAAGGGTTCCGGTTTTTTCCTTTTGAGGTACGGAACCCTAAAAACGCCCCGAAAATTTTGATAATTCCCAAGGAGAAAGAAAAACAACTAAATAATTATTTCCCTACAAAATCACAGGCATTAGCTAGAATGACAATATAACAAATACTCTGTAGGTAGAAGAAATCTTTACAAATAAAAGTGAAATCGTGTTTGTTGGTAAGAGCATCAGTTGAGAACGGCCAAATGTACATCCGTATAAGAGATTGAAAAATGTTTCTAGAGACAAAATGGAAATGAAATTCTAAAGAGATTTGTTTACTCCCTTTTTTGTCATCAATAAATTTTATTTTGTAATTTTATAAATGTGTGTTTGACGTAGACATGTCAAAGTTCAACACGTGTTATCGATTTATACCTGTAAAAGTCTATCAGTAATTAGGCAGTTCATTTTGTTGAAATTTATCTTTATTCTAAAAAAGCCGATTCATTAGGTGGGTATTTACTCAATCAACGTTAGCCTACTGCCGTCGTCAGTTCATCTTTACCTACCTCAACCTCGTAATCACGGCAAGCCATATAGATTTCAGCGCGTTTTCCTTAACAATGTTGTTTAACGGTTAAATAGATAATATTTACAATGAGTTGCAAACGCAGGCGTCTTTCACAACTGGTTTCCTACCCAGCCGTAACCGTGTCGAGGAAAAACGTGCGAGTTAAAAATAATAAGGCATTGTATTAGCTCTTGTAATAGATAGACGATTGACATTGTCTCGGCTTAGACAAGCCAATTGTGAGCCGCTTTCCGCCGCCGAGATAATTCCTTGGACAAGCTGGCTCGAGTAAGTCGGTATATATTCGTATTTGATTCATTAGTGCCCAATTCTCGGTATGTGAAAGAAGGTGTTTGATAGCTCATTGAGATATAAAAGGAATAATAATGAACCAAAAATGCAACCTTTGGATAGGTTAAAAAATATTTTCAAATAGTTGATAGCAAGTTTTGTTTTCGTTCACTGTTACTTATACGTAGATGTTTAATAATAGCATAAGTTCATTGGTTTTAGCAATTGTTCAAATTATTTTAGCCTACTTTCAAAGAATAGAATAACAACGGGTTTGACTTTTATTTACTTTAGGATTAGATACATACTTGCGCTATATTTTAACGTCGTTAAATGTTCACTTATGCTGGCAATGCTTTTTAATGCAATATCTAAGGTGATCATTTTATTATTTTTAGTAAAAAATCATAGAAAATAAACAAAAAACTCAGCATATTTACATATATTTATTGCATTGAGAGAAAAAACTAAGCAAATTGATCGAGATTAGGTAATGGTGTAACTTCACGGATTTGTGACACGGGGACGATACCAATCGTAGGGTAAACCCACAAGTAATTTATGTAAGTTAATACGTTACACGTCATCTATCATTCACGCCCAGTTCACAGGGAGCGCCAAAGTTCAACTAAAATTGCAACTCCTATTATCGGAACTCCGAAAATGAATTTTTTATACTGCTGGAACCGTAAACTTTTCAGAAGTTCTGAAATATTCAATGTGTAGATAAGACTAGGTTAGGTTAGGTTTGATTTATAAAAATCCTGAAAATGTAACAGTTGCTGAAATAAATACGTTAGGAGTTGCGATAATTAGGACTTATGAGTCGTTATGAGTAAAAATAATTAGGTGAGCCAATATGGACCCCAGTTCACACCTTTAGGATGAAGCCAAACAAGAGTAATTTTTTGAGGTCGATTGGCGTTATTTCTGCTGTATATTTTTACAGCTGTTTTGGCATCGCCATATGAACCAAACCGGACTTTTGTATGAAACCCGTTGCAGCAGAAATAACGCGCCTCACACACAACTCAAAAAACTACGCTCGTTTGGCTTCACCCTTACACCAACATTTTTTGTTTTTGTTTTTCTTTCTTCAATATTTTCATCACAATTTCATCCTCCGGCAATACACTCCAATACTACATCTTACATATTTTCGCGGGATTCTGTTATAAATATGTCTACCTAGGGAATGCGTATCACTTGATATACGAGAAACAACTAAAAGAAGGAAGTAATTTCCTGCCTCCAACAATTTCCTATCTATAAAATGGGATTTTGTGATGAAAGAAATGTAGCGAGTAAGTCATCCTGTGGGTTTACGGGGCGTTTTGGTGATAGGTGGAGACTTAACCGCTTATGTTACGCCAACGACCCAGCGTCGCTGTTAGGGCGATTGTGCTCTACAAGGAATTTTACCGTCCGGCAGTCCGATTTTTTACGGTTACGCCATAAATACTAAGCCATAAGAACTACTTTGTACAAGATCGGACTGCCGGACAGTAAAATTCCTTGTAGTGCACAATTGCCCTTAGTGGTCACACAAAATGAAGTGGTGAAGTGCTCAGGCAACGAATAGAATCCATTCCAGTGAAGGTCATTATGATGATCAAGCTACTTTTAGAAGAATTTCCTCGTTAAAAAGATAGAGTAGAAATAAATAATAATTGTAACAGCATTTAACAACTCGATTTAATATCCCAAATAAAATTACGTCTTTGTACAGTTTTAGTCCTAAATCAGGATTTGTTACATAGCCCAGTCCGCTTTTGCACAAAATCTAGAATTGCCTTTGTTTGCGAGCTGCCCTACTCGCCGAAACTACAACGCCTAATTTAAACTTAATCTGTCGATCAGTCATAATGACGCGATAACGGTCTATGCGGTTTGCCAGTCGGCATTTAGTGTTACACTTACAGCCTGTCAACATATTGCATGCCATTCATTAGCGTCCTCTAAAGGCTGCTACAATATCAGAAATTGCTTCATAAAATATCTGATTTTTACAGGGTGTTATAAAAACCCTGTTAACAAAAACCGTTAAAAAACCTAGGGACCTTAGACATGATGCATTTCCGAAAATTTACAAAATGTATGGAAGACACAATAAAAGCGCTTGACGCGACCGTTCGGCAGCATACGTCAATCATATACTTACATTTTCAACAACGATAACGTTTGTCGAATGCATATTATCTAGGGCCACCTGCTTACAAACGATTTTATTTATGAATTTTACGGCGAGTACTGGTCATGTAATTGACAATAAGTTTTTTTTTTGAAAAGGTATTCTGATAAAAAAACACGCGAGGTTTGTCTGAAAAGTATACCTTTTTTCTTATTTTATTATAATTTATTGAAAAAAAAAAAACAGTGAAAGCTACGCCCGCTTTGGACTAGTGGTTAGAATCGCGTCATTTTGTTCGTAACCAAGTTGCCACCATGCGGCGGCGTTTATGGTACTTAGTCATTAGCGGAAATTAGTTTATTTATTTTCTCAAATAATTAACAAAAGAAATAGTATGCTTTTAAGACAAATCTCTATATGTTTTTTTTTCAGAACACCTTTTAAAAAGTTCCTATTGTCAAAAACAGTCGCGGTACGTTTCAATAAAACCGGCCATTTAGAAAATACTCTTTGTTCTTGCCACTTCTTTATATAAAGCAAGATCGCTATCGAGATGAATGATGATTATATATCAACAACGAGTTACAATTTGGCCTGTAAGATCCTGTGTTTTGTGCTGCGATCGCCTTGTAACCTTCATTAGAATAAAAAAAAACTGATTGTAACGGTCTAATCGACGACAGAATAGCTAATTTACGTACGGGATTTTTTTGGGCAGTTTAACTTATACGTTAAAATCAGCGAATATTTTAGATACTTCTAGCTAAGTATATATTTCGATACAAAAAATAATAAAAAAGGCTTTTTTTTGCCAAACATAATAAATAACTTTACCTCAAAAAACGTAGGTACTCAATTATCATTTCCAGCGTCGATATACCTACTCGTAATGTTGGTTTGCATTGTATTTTATTTCTAATGCACTAAGTCTAACTATTATCTTTCTGGCCTTCTGGCATAGAATGCCAACTGTACTATGTATTTACAGCAATAAAGTTTAAAAAATAATTTGGAAACTCACAAGTAATATTGCCTCTTTAACCTTCAAACACTTCATCTTGTCCGATACAAAAAATCAAAAAAAAGAAACCTGAAAACATTAAATTATTACTCGATCTTAATTATAGATTTGTAGTAAGTAATGTTTAGCGATGCTGTTTCTTTAAGATTAAATTTATTACCTACATAGGTTTTTAATCTCATTCAGATGATTTTGATGATTTTGCCATTAACGCCGCTGACGCAATGACAGCGGAGGCGGTGCGGTGCGGCGGTTCCCATACAAAAACCGCCTCCTCCGCCACGCTCATGGAACGCTTTATAGTATGGGAATGCGCCGCACCGCGCCGCGTCCGCTCTCAGTGCATTAAAGGCTTAAGTCTACTTCATTTTGTTATTTCACCTGCGCATAAAGCAAACAAACTAAACTAATTTAACTCTTAGCCATAACAAAAGAGGTTAACGAACAAAAGTCTAGTAATTAAAATTAATTTGTTTTTGGAATGTCATTTAATGTTACCTAATCAACCCGTCAATAAGAAATAATGAAAAAACTTTTTGGCATGTCATTTTAACTTTATCCGTGTAACATCCGGCTTGCTCATGTTGAATCAGGGTTAATCGGGGGCTTAACTTTCAAACTTGAAGTTTGAATTTAGGTGTACTCCATCTCTTCCTCCCGATTTATTTACGAATGACCATTGAAAGGGATGGGGTATATATAAGTTTGAATTCATAGCTTCACTAGCATCTGCCCGCGACTTCGTCCGCGTTAATTTCGATTACCATTATTCCCTAGGGAACAATAAAATTTTCCGGGATGAGCCTATGTGTTAATCCTGGATATAAGCTATTTCCATTCCGAATACGTCCAGCCGTTGCAGCGTGAAGGAGTAACATACTAACACACACACAAACTTTCACATTTTAATATTAGCAGGATTTAGGAACTACCCTACCTATAGTCAGCGTCTATAGAAATGGCAAAAGATGTAAAAAAAATAGTACTGATGACACATAACCTAAAATTTTCATTAAACGAGTTTTTATTTAAAAAAACCTATAATTAATTGTTATTTAATCTTAAACAAAATATGACCAAACCAAACCAAATGACCAAGTGTGTAAATATTTGAAAATACCTCACGCGATGACGAAAAGAACGCAATTATGGAGTAAAAATGGTAAATTGATCAGTTTGATTTTGTTTACATCTTTTGCCATTTCTATTGACGCCGACCTTACATATTTTTTGTTTACATCTTTTGCCATTTCTATTGACGCCGATCTTACAATTATTTTGTTTACATCTTTTGCCATTTCTATTGACGCCATCCTTACAATTTTGTTTACATCTTTTGCCATTTCTATTGACGCCGACCTTACATATTTTGTTTACATCTTTTGCTATTTCTATTGAAGCCAACCTTACATATTTTGTTTACATCTTTTGCCATTTCTATTGACGCCGACCTTACATATTTTGTTTACATCTTTTGCCATTTCTATTGAAGCCAACCTTACATATTTTGTTTACATCTTTTGCCATTTCTATTGACGCCGACCTTACATATTTTGTTTACATCTTTTGCCATTTCTATTGACGCCGACCTTACATATTTTGTTTACATCTTTTGCCATTTCTATTGACGCCGACCTTACATATTTTGTTTACATCTTTTGCCATTTCTATTGACGCCGACCTTACATATTTTGTTTACATCTTTTGCCATTTCTATTGACGCCGACCTTACATATTTTGTTTACATCTTTTGCCATTTCTATTGACGCCGACCTTACATATTTTGTTTACATCTTTTGCCATTTCTATTGAAGCCAACCTTACATATTTTTTTTACATCTTTTGCCATTTCTATTGACGCCGACCTTACAATTTTTTTTTCATCTTTTACCCTTTCTATTGACGCCGACCTTACATATTTTGGACTTATCATCATAGAGGTGGGCGCTTTTTCGTCGGGCGGCCCGTCTAGTGTGCTGCATCTGGTAGGTAGTATGTGTAATCTCATTACCAACGGAAAAGAATCGAATATGTTTTTGATATTCTATTTAAGACAACGTCTTTTAGTTTAGCAGCTTTCCTACGCAAAAGTCCATAATGACTTATAACTTTTAACTTATAATTAGGTATATCAAATCTCAAATCTGTTTCAATAGCCCAAAATAATGGTCGCTTGTTTCTCTTTAAAATCGTACAAGAACTTCAAAATCGCTTAAGACGTTTGGAATTCTTGGGTAAATTGAAGAAAACTTCTGATTACTGTAAAAAGTAAAAAAAATACAAAAAATCATGCTTCTATACTATAAATAATACATTAATGGTTAGGAAAAGTAGGCTTTGAAGGAAAACCCATCATTGCAGTTTTTATTAAGGTCTCTCTCTAATCACCCTGTGAATTATCAGCCTATATATAGGTGACAACAATAAAACAAATATTTGGTAATAATAATACAAAGTTGTGGTATCCTATCAAGCCGCCCGCGCCCGTCCGCCGCGCCTCTCAAGCGGGGTAACCGGAACTTATGTGAGGAATTGAATTTGTAATGTATTGTATTACGTCTGACGCAGTTATTCGCTGTAGCGTGTGACACGACCCCCCGCCCCCGCGTCCGTATCAGGGGTGGGAAAAGTTTTCTCATTAAGGGTGTCAAAACGTAATGTCAGGATGAGCAAAATCACAAGAAAAAAATGCATTTTGTTTGAGCATCCTTTTAATTATAATTATTAATTTTAACTTTGTTTTCAAGGCACAGGGTAGATGTGGGCATTAGAACTGCTTTTAATTGGCTGGCGGGCTGTTGGCTGCTGGCGTTGTAGTTTGGCCTCCCCTGGCCTATATTCAATAAGGACTTAAATGAAATGCCTCTATGCTAGTAACTTTACGGATCTCTAATCCCCACAATGAAAAACAACAATGTGGAAGCACATTTTTGGAGGTAAGTTAAAGGATGCCAACCCAAAGATTTTATACATTTCAAGATCCAACTCTTTACACTTGTTAAAAGTAATTATTGTTTAATTAACACATAAGCACAGTCAAAGTCATAAATTATGCCTTCCCAAGACAATTAAAATAATATCTATGCCACTGAAAATAAGGTTTGCGTAATCACAACCATATAGTTACCTACTAAAGAATATTGATCTTTACTATGTATATTGTTCCTTTACGTTAATCATTACTCACCAAGTTGTCGTCCCTTTGATCTCGATAACAACAAAACAAAAGTCTACGCCAAACAGTCAGGCTGGTAACTTTTTCTTTTGACAAGTAATTTTCTTGGCAGAGGGTCGCAGAAACTATTATTTATTGCTCATTGAAAGTTAAGCTACTTACCAACTTCGTAGTTCGACCGTAAATAATTAAAAAGTAAGACAATATTAGAACGTTGATAAATGTGTTATTACAAGCCAGTATTGTAATGCTTTTTTATTTATTGTAATTTACAGAAGCTATAATATTTTAGTGGTGGTAGGACCTTGTGCAGGGTCCATCCGCAACGCTACCACCATCTTATCCATTAACCCACCGCCAAGCAGTAGTGTTCGCATTGCTGTGTTCCGGTGTGGGGATAAGACAACCGGTGAAATTACTAGCATAGAGGCATTCCATCTTAGTCCTCAGGGTTGGCAACGCATTTGAAGTCTAAGGATTTCAGTTTTGAGATTGTAGTCTTTAGATTTCAAATGTCTATGGATCTCAGATCCCACTTATCATAAGGCGGCCTGAGACTCCTAGCCATAAAAAAAAATTGCTTACGGTAGGGCTGATCCACAAATTTAATGTTACTCAGCGAGCTCTTTTGGGAGTTTCTCTGAAGGATCGATTTAGTAATCGGTGATCCGACAGCGAACTAAAGTCGTCGACGTAGGTCATCGAATTAGCCAGCTGAAGTGCAATGGGCCGGCCAGATAAGCTGCAGAACCAGATAACCGTACGGTTGGAGTTATCGTGTTCTTAAATGGAGACCGCGGTTGGGCAAACGCAGCGCATCGGGCCCATTATGGCCAGGTTTATCGATGTGGATAAACGCGTATAAAACACCTGTCACTTTCTGATCAGTATGTAAGTGCGAGAGTGACGGTTGTTTTATCCAAAGCGACAAAAATGACCATATACGGGGTAGGACGCCCTCAGACTAGGCTTCGCAAGGTCGTAAGGATCGAGATTGGTGCCGAACAACGGGAGGGGCCTATCGCCAGCAGTGGACTATATAGGCCGATGATGATGACGAAAATTAACAACATACTCGTAATTGTACCTATGCCAAATTTTCCAAAAACGCTAACGTTTCATTAATTATTACCTTTTAACTACGTACGGTCACGGACTTTAATTGGTGAACCACTCTAGAACCTTGTCGCATAAAACCAACGATGAATTCCTATGTAATTTCTATCTCGTTACTCGACGCTGTCATTATCACGAGGTTATATGGTTGATCAACATTTAAAGTCCTTTAATGTACAATATTTTTGAAATTCACCTTTATAAGGCTATAATGATTACAACGTATTTTTATAAAGGTTATCTCCTGGAATGTTATTGGAGAAACGCAAGTTTAACTGTGTTACATAAATTAACCATGGCAATGGGAATTACTCTAATCAATTCAAACGATGTTTTACTCCAATCGACAATATGAATAAATGGTCGCCTTTTAGGATAAATTGTTATTTTTGTTTCATATATTTACTTTAAATATATCTACTTAATATCTCTTATCGTTTTGAATTTTCGCTCCAAAACGAATTTTTTACGAGTAAGACTAAACCGGTTATAAACACATAAAGATAACCAAACAACAATTTATTTATTACCCTACTCGCAACAACGACAACGATCGTCGATATTGTAAACACTGTTTGGTTACTGTTGCAATACCGCATAAACTTAACTTGCGTAACTGTAGACTGGTAAACTCAAGATAATTATTGAAATCCGATCAATCGGTTAATTTTAAACATAATTATGAAATCCTAATTTAACGGCACTCACTCACTTTATTACTGTCACAATGTATTTATGAACATTCAACTTTATTTGTTTATTAATAAGATACACTAACAACAATATCTTTTATTTTTTTAATTTTTCTTTTATTTTAATACGTAGTTTTAATTTTTAATTGTAATTGTATTACTTTACTTATATTATAACTTTAAATGTTCGAACTTTCAATTTTTGGAAAAAAATAAACGTACATTAAAATATACATTATGTATAATAAAAAACTATTAACAAACACACTTTATGGTTATCCCTATAAATAAAAAATATTTCTTAAAAAAAACTCAATACCCAAGAAAATAATTACCTTAAAAACAATAGTATTAAAGCACCAACACTGTCAACGTTCACGTTGAAACTACAATTTAATTAACTGTCGGTTAACGTAACTGCGCGAGCTTTACGCGAATGCCACTGCTGCGGCCCGTGCGCACCAACTAACCCGGGCGCCCGCGCACGAAATATATTTATATAGCCTACTAGCTGGGGGTAGAGAATGAATTATCATACGTTAATTATAATCGCCATGGCTAAATTATCTTAAGGTCATAATAATCCTGTTACAAAAAATACATGATTGAACATGTGATCAAAAAAAGTGACAGCTGTGACTCCCACATGTCAATAGGGTTAACAGATTAGCAGATTTTTGTAATGAGCGGATTAAGGTTAATTTTTCTCCTAATGACTGTCGTTGAAGTTTGGTTAAAATGTGTTAGGTACATTAAATGACGTAAATAATTCCCTATTCTCATATAAATATTTACTGCGTTTAGTATGTATATTGTCTGCGAGAGTGCTGCGAGAAAACAAAAACATTATGCTAATTTACTTTATTATTTTTATTTCGTTCGGTTTACAAACTTAAAATAAATATTATTTACAAGTAAAATAAAGATTTGTAGGACTGTTAGGCGATGGGCTGGCAAACTGTCACTACTAAACTAATTAATACATTTTATCGACTTTTCCAGCTATCGATAAGTTTAATCTTCTTTTATATTACTGACTTTAACCTCTTTGATTAGGGAGTTGAATCGCCATTAAAAGTAAATCTCATGGCAGTCAACTGGCGTTTCTGCCTCTAGTCTTTTTGCAACTAATTCACGAAATACAAACGAATAAAAAATTATAAACAAATGGATAAAGAAGTATTCCGTTTTTTTTTAAATATATTTGATTTCCTTTTCATCATCATTTGAGGTCTATTTTTGTTAATAAATAAATAAAGATACGCTTCGTAAATATAACTTATCGATAGTCGATAAAATTCAACGTTCCAACTTTATTGATGTTTGATTTTTGCCATGAGTATTCCGCCCTCTGCTAATAATACACTGGTAAACATGTTAGCCGAACTAACTGTGCAAAATGTGGTTACAGAATTATCAACAAATTTTTAGAGTTGTTCCCACTCTGGGAATGAAGGCGTAAGTTTATGAACGTATGTATGTATGTATAAGTAAAATTTATTGCAAATAAAAAATAATTGGTTATGTAATCTTAAGGTTATTAAACGGTTTATTTATTTTTTCCGTCTAAAATAAAGTCTTGAATTAAACTGTAAAACGAAATAACGAAACGTCCATCCGTTCATTTAGAACTGTTTTCGCATAATACCGACATAAACCTAATCCCAGCCTACAAAAGTCTAAATCCCCACAGTTTGAGTCCTATTCAGATAATTAACTTTACAAGTGGAATAAGTTTACCATATTTATTTTGTACTTATTTTGTACAGAATACTCTGTTTTTTGCTAAGTCCACCAACGTGAAAAGTGATTTAAACGTTGACTTACAATAATAATGTAGGTAGGTACTGTGGGAGGCCCGCAGTGCCGGCTCCCTTTTTGTTGATTCACTACTAAATAATAACGCACTTTAACTTTTATTTAGTTTTATTACTTTTCACTATTTTTAAAATACAGTTCTTCAAGGGCTTCATCAACTCGGTTAACGATACATGACTGACGTTGTCACAAACAAAGGCAATTCCTAAATATTTTAAAACTTCGAATCGAATATTACTGACGTAATAGCCAGCCAGTATAACTTAGATGCCGCCAGCACGCTACAAGTAGCGAACCTTCGCAGTATATAATAATTATAATTATCATGTCTACCATCGCTGGGTATATTTATTCTGAAACGATCACAGAACCAACAGCGTTCCTATAACTGTCTGCGAAAAAAAAACTAGTAAGTAGGTCCTAAGGGAAAAAAAAATAGGGGAGAAAAAATAACTTCTAATTAAAGAAAAAAACCTCATTTAAAAACGCATAAAATTACTTCTTTTAAAATGGCAGTCACACTGAAGTCAGCATTTGGTTAAAAATATTGTGAGTCGCCGACTTCAGTTGGACTTACTTTTAGTGATCTGGACTTTACTAAGATACTAAAATCGCCATTTGTGTAGGTATGCCTATCGTCGGCCTAAATTGCAAACCTGCTAAATCCATTTTTAGGATTAGCAGTTTTGCATTCTAAATAGATGAAATATAGTGCAAACCTGCTAAACCCTAAAAATAGATTTTGCAGGTTTACGATTTAGGCCGACGCTATAATATATGATTAGTTCCCTCGATTCCTCACGGATCACCTCATCAGAATCAGATTTGGACAATGGGACCATCTCGGAAGTAGGTATACTCTACCAAATCAAAAAATACCTATTTTTTAAATCGGTCCACATATCATTGACGAAGAAATCGGTGAACATACATAAAAAAACGGGTTACCTTTGTTTCGGCGAAATATGTTTGCCAAATGTATCGTTTCCCAACCGTTTCATATGCCAACCCGCTCTTCTTTCTGTAACCGTAAATCTTTCAGGATTTTATAAAAACTAACCTAACCTAACCTATAGGATTCTACACGATGGTACTGAAATAAATCCTGAAATATTTACAGTTACAGGAAAAAAAATGGCTTGGCAAATGAAAAGTTTGGGAAACGATACATTTGGAAAACATAATTCGGCCAAACGGCAGGCTCCCTAAAAAAACATAGGTACCCTAACTTTTTTGAAGCCGGTTAAAAAAAAACTCCTGGGTTCCTCTATCGCTCGTGTTCGGCTATCGCTATCACACTGGCACTTCCAAGTAACTGTACCTTTCGTACCTACTTGTGTCTGATAGAAATACGTAGATTGCCGATCATCATAAAGAAACTTGTAGTACCTACTCATATAGTACCTACAGTGGAAGAGGCATTAAAAAGTCTTTCAAGTTTGAGTAAAGTCGGTTACATAGAACTTGCATAGAACGTAAGAGATCGAGTGAGAGAGAAGCACCAAATCAGAGGCCCTTTTTAAGAGCCATCGCAATGTAAAGATGGAACATTTGTGACATTTCATGGTAACCGTGACTGTGTAGTACCGCGTGTCAGTACCATGTGGTTGGTATTTGTCATGTTACAACGTACTTTCGCAATGTGACCGATCCCGAGCGCATAATATAGGTAGGTACACTGTCCAGATATAGCGTAACAAGTCCTGTAGATATGCCACGCAGTCCGACCTGCACGGGTAGCACAAGTTGTATTTTCTCGCTTGTCACTCAGTGCGTCTCTATTGTTCCTGACGCGGGCAACTTGTGCTAGCCGTACAGATGGAGGCCTGTAGTCTGGACCTACTTTGTGTAGCTTTAAGTTGCTTGGTTTTTAAGCGATATATCAGACAAAACAAAGCAATCGTAGTGTAAAATTAAATGTAACTGCATTATCAAACAAAATATTTGCGATGTTTTGTTTCGCGACCAGCACAACTTCACTGACCGTAACTTTTCTTTCTTGATGAAAATATATGACTTTCACCGTTCCCGCTTTATATCATATTCTTTCTGTCTTTTATTTTCCTTTTAGGCACATAAAACCATTTAGCTGGCAAGCACAAGCGGTTGGTTTTTACGGTCTCCCTAAACTTGATATACATGCAAATTTCTGTGCCAGCCTCCGTCTATTTGTTTTTATTCTCGGTGTTAAAAACTAACGCGTTTTATACCCCATTTATAATTAAAATCTGGCCCGCACGTGTAGAAAATAATTGCTCCTTGCTTAGGTGAAATAAAACTACAGGGCAGTCTCTCAAAGTAATATTGTAGCCGATTTTTATGTAGGAACGTTGCTACAGTCGATCCGCTTTGGCCTTGGCTATATGTATATAAGAATCCCCGAAACGGTCACTTGCCAATGATAATGTTCACGTGATTGATACCCATCGATGCAAAAAATGATCTTTTACAGCAAATGAAAAAAAAACATATATTTACAGAATTCAACAATATTACAATTAAACATTAAAACTAAACGTACTCGTAACTATTTAAATTAAAATAAAACGCACAATTAAGGTTCTGATCCGTCATTCGCTTGCCAGTGCCTCTGTACCAGCTGTCCTGGAACCAGCAGGTTTGCATAGCGACGACGGCAAATGACCAGACGGAGCTGGGTTCCCTCTATTTCGCCGAAACTTTTTACGCCGATAGAGTCGCCGAATTTTATTTTCGCATTTTTCTCCAGCTTAAACGGAAAATATATTTTTTAAATGTTTTGTGTAATCCTGGTAGAATACTTAGAGTAGGTTAGCTTAGGTTTATTTTATAACTTTTCAAAAAAGTCAAAGGTATCAGTAGAATAACAATTATGCGAAATTAGTATTCTGCGAAATCATACATTCGGACAATTTATGTAGTGCGTAAACAAGGCGAACCGACGGAGCTACATTGGTGTCGTGGAAACTGGGTAGGGCACTGGTGTGGGACGCGACGTGTGTTAGACACATTCGCTCTTTCCCACGTCCAGTCAACCCGTAAACGGGCCGGTGCATCAGCTGATCAGGCCCAAACCCTAAAGCGCCGCAAATATAGGGTAGGGTGGTGTAAGATTGCGAAATTTGCAATCAAAAGCTCATAAAATAAAAAATGCTAATCTTATCTGAGATCACTCATTTATTTATTTATTTATTATAGCAACAGATTATTATACGAATTTTAACAAAAAATATATAATCTTCTTAGTACACTGAAAAAAATAATTGGTCGCTTGTAACAAGATTGTGATTGTTGTGCATAAGCGTCTTGACTCCATAAGAGCCTAACAAGACGTTAGATACACCAACTAAGACGTTAGATACATCAACTAAGATGTTAGTTGAATCACTGAAGAAGTTGCTGTTGTTACTATCAGCTTTGGTTGATGTAACTAATGTCTTGAATATTGTATTCATTTTTTGTCAGCTAAGAGAAAATCTCTCTTTGTTGGCTCCCATTTTTTTGAGTGTAGTAACTAAAATCACAAATCGGGAATTACGCAATTTTGTACACCCTAATGTGTAAAATTGCGCGTTGAGATCGATAAGATTGCGCAACTATGTTATTTGCACAAATCACAAATAAAAGCGCCGGAGCCATTGTGTTCTGAACAGTTTTCATGCCACCACTCCTTACATGTATTGCACTCGATCCAGTCTTCTACTATTGGCTCCTTATACATATACCTACTTCTTTGCATCCTCCACACTTATAAATGTTCTTTTTATTATTAGTCTTTGGTTTCGTCACTTTTTTCATCTTCTTTGGTTTTGGTTCACTTTTAGGTTTATTTTTCAGCTCATTTTCTTTCTCTACCTGGTTGACTTTTATATGGTGAACTGCTCCTTTCTCTTCTGGACATTCTGAAAATAACAAGAATTATGTATTGCGAGGCAATAAAAGCCAATAAATAAATTATAAATCAATCAATATCGAAAACAAAAATAAAAACTGGCTGAATTATTCAAAAACCTTTTTTATGTTTCATTACAAAAAATAGGAACGTGTAAGATTGCGCGCGCAATCTTACATGCACTCAAAGTGCGCAATTTTACACATTGCAATACCACTCTAAACATTGCGATACTGCTGCCATCTCTTAGATAATGTCCGAACTACTTCCTATGAGGTCGAAACTTGAATGATACTGCCACGAAAAACGTTAACAAATTACAAAAATTACCAAATTTTTTGTAAAGTAACAAATTAATTTCATCAAAAAATTAGATCAAAAATGAATAAAAACTTTGTACTTACGAATCTCTTGTGTTTCCCACTCTTTTAAAAGATTATTTTGGGACCGCGTGCCGGTTGTGCCAGCAAACAAAACACAACTGAAGTTGGGTACGAAGATCACTCCGTTGTGCTGCTATGACGTATGCGCAATTTTATCGACCGCGCAATCTTATACCACCCTACCATCATTATTAAATAATTACGAATTTGTGGCGATTGCAGATACCATGGGACCTTGGTCAGCTGATATGAAAAACGTTATTAAGGCCCTGTCATCCCGGCTCATAGACTCCTCCGGAGAGCCTAGAGCTGCTGGTGCTTACCTCTCCCAAAGGATTGGGCTAGCTATCCAGAGTGGTAATTCAGCCAGTGTCAAAGGGACCATGCCGCGAGCGGACCTGCTAGAGCTAGGGGGTGTTCTTTTTATAGTGGTGATTATTATTTATATCTTTAATATTTGTTTGAGTAGCTAAAAAATAAGTACTGCAGCTGATATATCCTGATACCTATTTCAAATTATATGCTAGCGTGCATACCTGCACAAAGCACGCGACGACCGCCGTTCCCTTTTCAAAGAACTACCGGATTTGCTGCGCTTCTTTCTATATTATACGGCAGAAGGCACGGCTTAGGTACTTGATGAAGTCAGCGTCTTTGCAGCAATACCTACTAAGCGAGATGTACATAGTCATAGGAACGGACATCGGAAATCATAAATTGTTGTATCGAATTTGGGTAAACATGGTTTGTTACAGTTACTTAACTAGTATCACCAAGTTCTATTTTTACAGTGAGGCTAGACATGCTATGCTAACGTAAGTAAACGATTTTCGAAAACTGTCAAAATGTATGGAATTGACGTAGGCGCTCGACACGACTGTCTGCCAGCTTACCTTACATCAATCCTATACATTTTGGATAACGATAACGAACGCCGAATGCATCTTGTATAAGCGAAACAATTATAGTAGGTAGTGAGTAACTCATAATATATCGCAATACTATTTTAACGATGCGATATAAATTAAGTCCGTTTCAATTAATCAGGTTAATAATCCGTATACTTATTGCATGCATGCATCTTCTTGCATTTCTTCGCTCGAAACAGTCTTGTTTACTTTTGAGCTTCCGATAAAAATATCCTTCGTGGGAATATGTAAATAGTTATGTTTGTTTTATAATGTGGTGTCGGTAAATAGATATTTCTCTTTAATGTTTTTAATTAAGAATCGAAATTCCCGATACACTTACATAACCTTACTGCTCAAAGAAATAAATAGATGTGAGCTCTAAAGATAGCCTAGCCAAAACCTCGGACTTCACCTCTTGACCGTAATAGTAGGCTCACGGTCAAGAGGTAAGAAATAACACAGATGATGAGAGTAATGAAATATGAAAAGGGTTCCCTTGAATCCTGGAAAAGGACTTGGATATTTTTTCCCGCATATTTCTTTTACGAACGAAAGACAAAAGAGTTCCACACGGAAAAAGACGCGAACGAAATCGAATGACTAATACCCACTAATTGTATTATGCACTTCTAACAAAGCAATGAGAATAAAGTTGTATTATAATTACAACAATCCAGCACAAAATATAAATGACATCAGAAGAAAACTACTAAAGTGTAAATACCGTAAGATGAGGTGAATAGAGATTCGTAGGGTGAATAAGTAGAAATACAATCTAAAATAAGTCATAACTTGTTACTGACAAGAACAAGTATTATATCGACAAGTATATTGCAAAATTACCATAATCTCAGTCTTATAATTAGTAGAGTATTCTGCTACAGTGGTAGTAGTTTTAGTAGTATATACTTTATTTTACGCTGTATTTCTATTCACCCCGCGAATCTCTATTATAATAGAATCGAATAGAATAGAATAGGAAGCCTATTCACTCCATTTTACCCGGTACTCTCAATTGGGACTTTTTAAACCTATTTCTAGTTTTAACATGATTCTAAACTTTCATCTTTAAAATCGCTGACTCCTTATGTTTGTAACGTGAGAAATTCTTACATACTTTCCTAACGTCGTTACTTGCACCGCTGGTTCCATCGCAATATGGCGCGAGTGCGACAGTTTGAATGTATTTCGTACATAATCTACGGAAACGAGATGACTCGATAATCAGGTTCAAATTACTTTTTAAAAAGATGATGGAGATTATACATATTGCGGCATCCAATCACTTGCTAAACAACATTTCATAAACTGATTAAGTTCACAAAGTGGCTTGAAAGTCCAAGGCGTTGAATTCAAATGATACGTACATCGTATGACACTCAGTGTGTTAGTGAGTTCGACTTTTATACTTGTAGCTGAAACATAGCGGAATGAGATAGTTTTTCGGAATAAAAACTATCCTGTCCTATTCTAGGATTTAAGCTATATTACGTGTGCCAAGTTGCATCCCGATCCGTTCAGTGGTTGAAGCGTAATTGAGTAACAAACATACAAATTTCTTATTTATAAAATTAATTAGATATAGATAAGATAAGAAGTAAGATAAGATGTAAATAATTGTTCTTTCTACAGTTATACTAATTTTATTTCTACAGTAATATTATACATAATTTACTGTATCGATGTATGGGTTTTTTACTCCTAAGAATTTTCTTGCCTTGAATAGGTAAGTCTTGTAAATGGCGGAAAACATGTTAAAATCTGGATATGTCAACGTCAATCTGACACCGTTCTTTTTGACATAGACTAACAAAACAGAATGTACAAAGTTTGTCCCATATTTGGTGGCATGGCAGAAGCCATAGGAAGAGTAAAATAATTAATTGAATAATTAACTAATATAGAATAAGAATTATTAATTAATTGAATAATTAACTAATAAGTACTGATATTTTTACTTATAACTAAATTAATTTTTAATTTCTAAATCTGATTGTTAAACAAATAACACCCAAATAATATCTTTCTTCATCTCTTATGTTTTTTTTACTTTTCTTTTCTTTTGCGTCTGTGATAATGGCCCTACTGAAAATGAGCACCGTGGCTTACCGTACCGATTGGGTCCCACTGTCGCACCGGCACCGACAATACTGTGTGTATTCTTGGGTTATTGTAATCCGTATCATTTTCGTGTCAATTGATATATTTTCCGTTTCTTTCTTTCCAAGAAATATTACGTCTTAGAAATAAAACACCCATAAAATCTAAAATGAATATAATAATAATTTTATCGTCAATGTACGGACGTCTCAAATAGTTACCTACTGCAAATTACAATTTGTAGCACACTCTTGCAAATTGTTACCTAAAGTATTCACAGTTTATTATATTCTTACATTTCAATAAATTAACTGATGAATTGCTCGAAGTAGGACCCTGCGTGCGAGTGTAATATTATGTCCTTAGTATGTTGACGAAAAACCGCATGTCCGCCATTTTTAATTCCAAATCTGACATCATTTTCGAATTCGCCATCCGCGAAAACATGAGAAGCGATACCCGTGACCACTTGTTCGAAACACATAGTGGCTGCCATGTTGAATTCCGAAGCAGGCATCATTTTAGAATTTGCCATTCGCGAAAACATGAGACACGATACCCATGACGACATTTTCGCTAACTATCATGGCCGCCAAATTCGAGTTAATTTTCGAAAAACAAAATTAGTGTTTGGAAAACATGAAATGACGCATGACGATCTTTTTTATAGGCGTTTTCCACGCTGCCACCTTCTGCATCAACGCGAGGAAAGCGCGCTGAAAAAAGCCTGTAAAAGAAGGTCACCAGCCACCTGGAAATAGTTCTCGTTCTCGTAGGTGGTTATTTGCTGTGAAACTTTAAAAGGGGTGCTAGAATTATCTTCGCCTTATCTCCCTAGTCTTTACCTAGTGTTATAGTACTTATAGTCTTTTGAAGAATAAGAATGCAAGCGGCAAATCATGTAACAGTTGGGGTGACAAACTTATCAGAGGGTTTTGACCCTACAGAATACGGATCTGCCTGTCGCCATTTCGAAATTTGAACCGGAAGTACGCTATACCGGAAAACGTGCAGCCCATACAAAAAAAATCGCCCTAAATTTAGTAAATTGTTGTTTCAGTGCCCTAAAAAAAGTCCTATTGGTATGATTTTTTTTGATATGTTGTTCAAGACAATACTATAGTAGTATCTTCTTTCCTAGAGGTCGTGGAAAAAATGTTTGAAGATAAAAGTTACAGCAAATTTTGGTATCTACAATATTGCCGAACTACAATTTGCGCTAAAATGCACCAAAACGTAAATATGGAAGGAAAAGTAGAAAAAAGTAGCAATTTTTAACGCTAGGTAGCAATTTTTAACGCTAGCTCCCCATAGACGATTATACGACGACATATCTTCGTCCCTAGGAGTCGTGGAAAAAATCTTTTTACTTAACACAAAGTTTTAGCAAATTTTGTACTGTACAATATTGCCGAACCGTGATTAGCACTAGAATGAACTTCAACGACAGTGTAGGAAAAAAACAGAAAAGCCAAAAAGTTTCACTTTAGCTTCGGCGGAGAAAGACATAGAGCTGGAGGGACGAAAAATTCAAAACCCAAAACCCTCTGATATCGTTGTCACCCCAATTGTTATTATGATTTGCCGCTTGGATTGGTTTACAGACGCATTTTCCAGTTTTGGGCCTAGTCTATTATTGTGTTTGACATTTGTGTTATTGTTTGTTTATTTTGGTTCAGAAACTCTAGTTAAAACCTAAAATGAGTGGTTTGTAGTGTGATTCAAGATATCTTATGGCCACCCTTGAAATAAGCACGAAATTATACTTTCTGAATGCACTTTAAAAATACTGAAATCGCTATATGTATGCCTATAATATATACCCATAAGAAGTTCCCTCAATTCCTAACGGAACCCCTCATCAGATTCAGATTTGGTAACAATGAGACCACCTCGAAAGTATGCGCTATCAAATCAAAAATTAATTTTAAAATCCCACACCTCTGTCAAAAGTTATGCGTGGTAATACCTACATAAAAAATATATACGGGTTGAGTTGAGAACCTCCTCCGATTTTTTTTTGTCGGTTAAATACTTGACGAAATTATAAGTTTTCTCTTTTTAATAGTATGCTGTGTAACCAAAAGAAAAGAATTCCTAATGATAAATTGTTTGATAAAAATATTGTAATATTTATATTTTTGTGCAATAAAGAGTTCACATACATAAATATTAATTATATATTAGTTTTATGACTAATACATTAAAACAAAGTTTTCGAACAACAACGTGACAACGTTAGTTTCAATCACAACGTGGCCTCTGTAACGTAGTTAATCTATGATTGCGTGCTTTTTGTCTTGATCGCTCCAGTTATGGGAGGGATATGGTTGTCCCTTTCTTTGATGTCACATAATCATGGCGTCCATTCAACAACAAATTGGAATAATTTATTTTGCCTCTTTGTTGCATTTTGTAAACATACTTCTTCAAAATCCTTGAATTAACTTATATAATTATAATACATATAATTTATTTAGAAGAACATAAAACATTAACTAACTTATTGATGTGTACCTATAACTAAATATTTAGGACTATTAAAAATATATACAATAAAATATACCTAAAATTAACTTAAAACTACACTAATCTAATAAACCGCTGCCAGTAGGCATCGTTCCCAAAATGCTGGCAGCATTGCCACGTCGAATGGCAATGCTTAATCTTTGTGCCAAATAAAGGCCAGCATTTTGGTCACGAGATGTGTCGACCAGGCGCTTGGAAAAATCTTTAGGCTGAAGCCAGACGAGCGTATTTTTTGAGTTGTAAGTCACGTAATTTCTGCTCCTCCATTCAGTTTTATAGTAGTAGTAGTAGTATGATGAATGGAGTAGCAGAAAAATTTATGAGCTCCTGGTCCCCACGGTCCTAAAGTTTCGACCCCAAAAGGCTCAAATACGTAGCTTCTATCGAGCTGACTTTACTTGCGCCTTTTCAGGGTCTCCGCTGATTCTGCCGCGGATCCAGCCTTAATTCTCGATCCGGGAAGGTGTGACGGCGCAAGGGTGTCCATGCAAGTAGCATCCCACACCAATGGCCATCCCAACTTCCACGGAATAAGGGTCATCCCATCAGATCTTTTACCATCGTCACGTATGAGACCATTTGGTTCCAAAATGGCCGCGCAGTTGGCGCTGGTAAAAGCCCGGCGGATAATGTCATTAAGGCTGGAGTGACGGGAGAATGTGCCAGCGCTTCTCGCGCAGGACAAGCCGTGGTGATCAAGCCGGTCGACGCTAGCTCCACACTGGCAACGGTAAAGAGCACAACATTGCGCACCCAAGCGGAGTGAAGTTGCAATTCTGAAAGTAGATGAATCCAAAAGAGTTCCAGTATTCGACGATGGGAGCGCCTGTAGCCATAAACCCGATTCCCATACTCCAACCGCTAGGAGACGGGCACGATCTGCGTAGCTGTTGCACGTTTCTAAGAATTGATTCCGTACTTGCTCGCAGATTGGTCCATCCCACAATCTCTGAGAAGAAGGAATTTTGGGGAACTCGGTATTCGGGCAGGCTACAAGCCATGCATCTCTGGCCTGTTCAAAATGAGGGATGTTAAAATTGGAAATTGAGGCCGAGGACCTTATGCCTAAACCACCGAATCGCACTGGAAGTGAGGCCTGTAACCACTCTCGCTCATCTAAATTTGTTTAAAATCGAAGCCAAAGTGTTTTTTATTAAATTGTCAATTCTCTGTAATAGCTCTGTACGCTTCCAAAGTTGACAGCAACGAGTATAATACGTAAATTTCGGGACGAAAAGACAAAATCGAATAATTGTAAAAGCCATGTGTGTATTAATTTTTGATAAACATTGTAAGAAATTTTGAATTTTTTCTTCAAAAAAAGGGGACAAAGATTCATCGAGGATAGGAGATCCCAGCAAACGAAGTGAAGATTTGTCTACCATTTTTAAATTTGGGGCAAGACGATTGAACTTTTGTAATATGAAGTCTTTTGCAAGAATTCCGTCCGAAATAAAAAGTTCACATTTACAAAAATTTAGTTCCAGACCGATTGCATTAAACTGTTCTATTAAAAAATAATCTATTAAATCCTTGAATAAAGTTTTTATGTAATAAACGGTGATATTATTTTGATTTTTGTAATCACGTAAAGTAATCGAGCGCCCTCAACTAGGGTTTTAATAAAAATAAATACGTATAATTGGCCTAATTTGAAAATTTCATAGTTGTTTTAACTTTAATCGAGAAATCCTGAAACAGGTATATTTTAATTTGTTATGAAGAGTAATTAATTATACACAGTTTCAAGTGTTCAGCTCAATCCGGTAACTTTTTTCCATACTAACTTTGACCACTCTTCCCCCCCCCCCCCTCCCTTTAATTAGATAATGGGGATGTTTATCGCTAATTGCCAAAACATAATTTCTATTAGCCTTTTTATATAGCTATCAATTCTTTTAATTTGGCACCTACAGTATACTGTTGCAGCTGTGTGTTCTAGGTCACATGTTTAAAAGCGTGTTATATTTAAGGTCACAAGTAGGTACAATGACTCTGCTTCTTATGACTAAGATAGAAAGTGACACCTGTGCACAGGACGACTAAATATTTAAAAAATTAGTAACGCCTGTCGTCATGGTACGTTAATAATAATAACGCTTTAGTAATTATTGCTAAACTCACCTTCAACCTCTTTGACTTGAGTGTCCCTATTTAAAATGACAATAGAAAACACCATGCAGCGTTAACAAGTGTACTCGTGTAGGTACTGCTCACTTAAGCGCAAGCCCCATCGGCAAGCTAAGCTAACATATATTTTTTTAGCTTGGCTTAGCTCACTCAGCTGCGAAGTCCTTGCAAACCAAAGTGCGCACAGTCTATCAGTTTACCTGTATTCACAAGTCTGTCAGGACGCCGAACAGTCAAAAATATGTGAACCCCTAATACAAAGTAAAGTAGTAAGTGTAGTGGTGGTAGGATCTTGTGCAAGGTAGGTACATCCGGAATTCCGGATCACTAGCACCATCTACCTTTAACCAACCGCTAAGCAGCAATATTCACATTTTTGTGTTCCGGTGTGGGGATAAGAAAAACCGGTGAAATTACTAGCATAGAGTCATTCCATTTTAGTCCTCAGGGTTGGTAGCGCATTTGGGGTTTTGGGATTGCAGTCTTGAGAATGCAAATGTCTATGGGTCACAGATCCCACTACCACCTGAGGCCCTAATTTGAAAATCGAAGTTCGATGTTACGTTAGCTCCATCCCTTTCTCTCGATTTAGTCTCGAATGACGAGTGACAGGGATGGAGCTAACGTAACTTCGAACTTCGATTTTCAAAGAAGGGGTGACCTGTGTACTCAGGCAAACGCCTTCTCCATGCCATAAAAAAACAATGAACCGACAGACTAATATTGGCCGATGGATTGTAAGTCTGTGCGCTTAAGGTTCAAACTGGGAACCATAGTTCGTACGTTCAAATAGTGTGCATTGCAACTCTTTGAGGTCGCCGACACCGCTTTGTGCGCACCGCGGCGGCTTCTTTGTATAAATTGTAGCGGCACATCAAAGCATGCAAACTATTTGAACGAACGAACTATATACAGAGCTGAGCAATGTTAACTTCTGTCGCCCTTTTGTCATGCCCTTTAATAGGTACTCATAAGCGCACAAAAGATAATGGTATACTAAAAATATGTGTGAACTTATATTTCATTGTGCTATTTAAAATTACAGGGGAGTCCCTTGTCCTCCGGTGATGATCAACAACGACGAAATGCCGCAGGATGATTATGCGAAATATTTGGGCATGCACATGGACCGAGGCTGACATGGCAAAAACATATATGGGCCAAGCGGAAGCAATTTGATTTTAAATTGCTCAGTATGTCCTGGGTAAGATGACGCCACTCGCAAATGAGCACTCGCACGTTGACAGCGTTTAAAGCCACATCAAAACCAATATGGACCTACGGTATCCTGGTCTGCGGCACAGCCAGCAATACCAATATTGAGATTCTAGAAAGATTCCAAACCAAAACCCTTAGATCCATCTTTAACATAGGTACCTACCACAGTAAATAAGTACATGATATATCTCGACCTGAATTTACCAACTGTCAAACAAGAGATCATGAAATACAGCATTATCTACCAATCTACCAGAAAAGACTTGCAAAATAATCATAAAAATGAACTTGCATTGAAAAAGGATATTGAAGGGACATAGTGTTTCAACGATGATAAGATAAATTCTCGTCTTTTAGTGATAACTTTTTCACTTAAGATCGCGCATTATTTTTAGTTTTTAGTGAAAAAGGAGGGTTTTTTTGTCTAATATTTTTTTAATTCTCGTCTTGCTTCGTCTCGTCTCGCATCACCGGTGGAAAAACACCTTAAAAAGGCCCGCTGATGTGAACCCGGATATTTTTTAGCAAACAAGGTAAAAACTCAGTTTCGTTAGCTAACCTACGTAATATCCTGTAGCTAAACTGATATTGTGGAATGCAATAAATGATTGAGTATTAAACTAAGTTAGTTTGCGGTATGACTTGCTCTTTATATATATATATATATATATATATATATATATCTTCGCGCATGAAATAAGTATGTAAACTATAATAACGTCTACACAAACAAACGTGGGGTGCCGTATGTTGTCTTTGTACCTATTCTTATATTATCAATTTATCACATAGGTACGGTCACGGTCATGTTACGTACATTTAAGACCATGTATGTTGGAAATAAGAGTACCGGTGGGCAGCTACCCACTTATTTGTAAAGTCGTCAACATACTCAGTCCAATTTCTACGCGTCGAAATATATAATAAAATTTTATGAACGTTACAATACAACGTATTGTATTAAAGATAAGGGAATAAAAACTGATTTCGCTGGTAGCCTAAAATACAATTTTAATCTAAGAGTTTGACCGATCTCAAACTGTTTTGAAAGAAGGTGGAAACCAGGAAGGACATGATTTTTTATTCCTTTTTTTTCTTGGCATGGAGAAGGCAAATGATCACACAGGGCAACCTGATGGTAAGTGATAAAAGATAAAAAAGATAAAAGACATTTATTCAGTATGTAGGCTACACGGGCACTTTTACACGTCAAAAATCTACCAGCGCTTCCCAAGAGGAGACCAGTGCTGAACAATATTACGAGAAAACATGTGAAAAATATTACGAGAGAGATAGAGGGAGAAAAAAGAAAAAGAAAAAACACAAGGCGATCACATTTCGATAAAAGTTTCGATATGTTTTCCTACATCAACGGTGGGATCTATGATCCATAGACTTTTGCATTCTCAAGAGATTTTTACTTTATATATATTGTTACGTACGTGGGGGTAGGTAACTGATAGAAATGCACGAATACACCGATAATCAAAAGTAGACTTTAATAACGCACTCACTTAAACCGTTACAAAACAATTATCGCACAATAAACTTCGAATACTTAGATGATCGCTCGGGTCGCTCTTATTCGCACTGATCGCTTTCCAAGTAAAGACTGACTCGTCGCAACCGGTGTCCGCCGTTTTATAGTTCCCGAGTCCGATTATTCTAGAACGCCTTCCGGAATGTTCGATGTACTTCGCGCCGTCAAGGTCGATCGAGACTGTTCGTTGCTGGAATGTTCTACGCCTTACTACCTTGTTGTTTTTACGATCGCAATGACCTTGATTCACGGATCTGGATGAGTCTGGAATGTTCCGCGTGTTGCCGTCTAATTTCGTGTTATCTCTTTCACACATTTCTGGAAGGTTCTCAGTATAGCTGTCTCTTTCTAATCATGCTATCTCTTTCACACGCTTCTGGAAGGTTCTCAGTATAGCTGTCTCTTTCTAATCATGCTATCTCTTTCACACGTTTCTGGAAGGTTCTCAGTATAGCTGTCTCTTTCTAATCATGCTATCTCTTTCACACGTTTCTGGAAGGTTCTCAGTATAGCTGTCTCTTTCCAATCATGCTATCTCTGTCACTCTTAGTGGAAAATTGCCATATACTGAAATGTACTTCAAAGGCCCATAAGGGGTCCTGAAAATGCCTGAAAATGGGTTTTCAGGTTATGGCGTCATCTGATAGAGGGTGGCCTGAAACGGACTGAAAACATGTTTCAGGCGCCTGAATAATTTGGTATGTGATAGAGCTACCTCTGAAACGGACTGAAACGATATTTCAGCCTTCTGAAAACGCTTCTAAAGCACCAAAATTAACGATAAAAGATGAGACGCCTTATGCCATCGGCGTAACAATATTATATATATAAAAGGCAATGTCCCGGGTGACTCATCATCGCCCAGCCAAAACTACTAATGCTATAAATATGAAACTTGGACAGTACTTTTTTTTTGTGACGCAGTAATCCACTAAGAAGGGATTTTTCGAAATTCAACCCCTAAAGGGATGAAAGGGGGTTGCAAAGTTTGTATGGGAAAAAATATTTTTATGGTCCAATTTACTTGAAACTTGGTAAAAATGCTCTTTAATGCAAATAATGAAACACCTATTTCAGCGATGATTAAAATTCAACCCTTAGAGCGATGAAAAGGGGTTGCAAAGTTTGTATGGGAAAAAGTATTTTCATAGTCAAATTTACTTGAAACTTAGTAAAAATGCTCTTCAATAAAAATAATGAGTCACATATTTCAGCGATAACAAAAATTCAACCCCTATAGGGATGAAAGAGGGTTGCAAAGTTTGTATAGAAAAAATATTTTTATGGTCCAATTTACTTGAAACATGGTAGAAATGCTCTTCAATAAAAATAATGAGACACGTATTTCAACGATAACTAAAATTCAACTCCTAGAGGGATGAAAGGGGGTTGCAAAGTCTGTATAGAAAAAACATTTTTATGATCGAATTTACTTAAAAAATGTTAGAAATGCTCTACAATAAAAATAATGAGACACGTATTCGATTACTAAAATTCAACCACTTGGGGGATGGAAAGGGGTTGCAGAGTTTGTGTTATGATTTTTTTATGGTTAATTTTACTTGAAATTTGGAAGAAATGCTCTGCAATACAAATAATGAGAGACGTATTTCAGCAAATGAAAAGGATTTGCAAAGTATGTGTCGGGATTTTTTTATGGTTAATTTTACTTGCAACATGAATGAAATGCTCTTCAAGGCAAATATAGGTAGAAGTTTCGGATTTTGGCCATTTTTGAAGTGAGAATTGTGAAAATTAGTATTTAGGCTACTGTTTATTAATAGAAAATACAACTGCTTGCGATTTTAGCGTCTATCGAAGTTAGTAGGTAAATAAGCGAGTTCGAATATTTTTTTAAGTGAGAAACGTGTGAATTTGTGTCAGGGCTACTAAATTGCTTTCGGAGATTTTGGAAAAACTATCCCTGTAAACGGCGGTGGTAAATGGGCGGTAGAAGTTGAAGTTGTGTTTTAAATGAACTATCGAAATATGTTCTGCACGATGATTTATGGCGATTTTTTGTTTCATCTACTGTCACATGTTGTAGGGAGTGCCCAACTTAGAAATATTTATATTTGTTATTTCACTACCAAACTAAGTAGCGGCTTCTACAAGACACCTATTCCTACTCCAAATTTCATCAATGTACCTCTGTAGATTTTGAGTAAAATGCGTGTGACATACGGAAGGACGGACGGACATGACGAAACTATAAGAGGTCTTGCGATTTTTGTTACGGAACGCTAAAAAGACGTTGGGCGATTTTGAAAAACTACCTCAAAGGTGGTAAAATTGAGGGTTAAGCCATTTTTAAAATGAGAATAGTTTCCGACATAAATGATTAAAAATACGGCAATTTCGGAAAAGGGGGTAAAATGGGGGTAGAAGTTTGTGTAGGAATTTGGTAATTTTCATGAGAGAAATGTGGACATTATTGGTATTAAGGTTACTTTTTACCTATAAATAAGAATTATGACTGGGGAAGTTAGATACATGAAACTCGGTATCAACACCATTATTAATTAAATATAAAAACAGATTTTAAAATAAGCCCTTAACAATGTGAAAAGCGGGGTAAAAGTTTGAATTTAGGTTGTTTTTTTTTTCCAGATACATGAATGTGAGCATCTAAAAAAGTGCAAGCTTCAGTGTTTTTTAAACACTTGCCCCTTAAAGAAACAAATAGTCAAGAACAAACCCATCATCAATAAAAAAAACTGTAGGGAAAAACTTGGGATCTTAGACTACTGATACTGAATGTAAAGTTTTTATGGAAGTAAAGTTACTTTCATTCAAGTAAGTAAGTAAGTATTTATTTATTTACAAAGAACATGGTACAGTAAATATATGGTCTTAAAAACAAAACAGGGCTCTCATATTCTGTCGCATATGCAACGTATAAATGTAAATATACTCGTAAATATAAATTGCAATAACCCTACTGAATTCAATTCTCAAAAATACAAAGTATATTGAAAAGTAATAATTGAACTTAATACAATAGCAATTGAATTGTTCATAATATTTAATTTCCCTACATTAATATATTATCGCATTACATATTCAACTATAATTTAAATAATTACATAAGTACTACTTAAATCTAAGAACTATTCTTTTGTCAAGAATTCGCCAACAGTATAAAAGCAATGCTCCAATAAATATTTTTGAAGTTTGCCTCTAAACACATACATACTATTGTTTTCTTTAATACTTTCTGGCAATTTGTTAAAAATCTTTACCGTAGAGTACAATGCATTTTTTTTTACTATTGCCAGGTTTACTCTTGGAACAAATAACTTATTCGTCCTTCTAGAGTTAGGCCTGTAGACTTCAGCATTGGTTTTAAACAGGTGAAGGTGCTTCTTGGCAAATATAAATACTTCATATATATAAAGACAAGGAAGAGGTAGAATGTTCAGTTTTTTAAACAATGGCCTGCACGAATCTCTATATCCAGCGTCACATAGTTTTTTATGTTTAGGGACGAAAAAAGTCTTCCTTTGAGTTTTCATTTAATTGTGTTCCTGATTTAGTATCTTTTCGTGTGGGTAGGTACTCCTGTTGAAAATTTTTTGTTCTGGAGATCACCTTCAGACCCAAACACTTCCTTATTGCTGCCTGTCGGTAAACCCGTTGAACCCCCTGGAAGAGTTGGTGGCGCCGCGGTCTCTTCACAAGTATCATAACAGTTAAAATGCTGTAAATCTATAATGAGATTTTTCAAATCGTTAATGATTATCTTCATTCCATAGTTATTTAGTACCCCCTGCGGTTCCGAGAACATCAGCTTGTCATACGTCAGATTGGAATTAGAAACAGATGGATGCCTGTATTCTAGTCACTTCACTGGCTGTACCACAAAGAAGGCGAAAGTTTGTGTTTGTTTATTACTCCTTCACTCTGCAACGGCGGGGCTTAATTAAATGAAATTTGAATTGGAGATGGCTTATAACCCTATGTAACACAGGCTTTTCATCCCGGACAATTTAAAAGTCCTAGAAGGAATAACGATAATCTAAATCTACGCGGACAAAGTCGCGGGCAGAAGCTAGTTTAACATTAAATGATACTGCATATATTTTTTGACACAGTGTTAGTTTATGGTGACACAGGGAGCGCGCAGTGCGTTTAATGGAGACTACTCCAAAATCCAAACAGAAAGGACGAACTCAACGTCGTTGTTTTACAGAATGGTTATTCTGTGAAACAACTAACAATAGAAGTTGAAGCGGTGTCGTGAATATTTGATTATTTAAAATTTTCTTTTATTTCGGTGTTGGGGCTCATTTCATTTTAACTATTCTCTCAGGAAACCTTAAACAAAGATCTGCCGGGTTAACTACGTGAAATGTTTTTAAAACAACGTGATTTTAAATTTCTTGTTTGATTTACAACTTTGCTTTCTCAAGTTTCGGGTTTGGGAACCAATGACGTTATGTATTTATAATGCAAGTGCAAATAGGTACCTACATAACTAATGTATTATGTATAGGTACACTCCGTAAAAGTACGCAGAATGGTTATGATGATTTTCTTTCGGAAATCCTGAGGTTACAGTTTTAAGATACCCTTGGGGTTGAGGTTTATTAAGACCTAATATTTTAGGAAAGCCGTGTAGGTTATGCGGGTCTGTCTGTGGTAGGTATGTGACGCTGAATGTTTTGAAAATTGGCTTGTGTTTGAATCATAATGTCATATTTCCATTTCTTTTCTGCAACGTCATTACGGAAACGTGTTTAGTGCAATATTTTAACATCCAATCTCCTTTTAAGCTGTACCCTTGTTTTATTCTTAATATAGGTTCTTAATGACCTAGTTCTAGTTTTCTACATCGTCATTATTTAGCGATACCAAAGTTTTTTACCTTTATTGGCACAGACTAAGTACCTATATTAAGAATAAAACAAGGGTAAAGCTTAAAAGGAGATTGGAAGTTAAAATATTGCACTAAACACGTTTCTGTAATGACGTCGCAGAAAAGAAATGGAAATGGAAATTCTTTGTAAAGTCTACTTTACAAAGCATTGCCTTGGACTGAATGGTTTCGCTAGTGGTTACACTCTTTGATTATAGCAAATAGAAGCGAGTTTTACGTATATATTCATTAGGTATTTTATTTATTTTCACCTCGCTAGCTCGGAAAACCCTTTTTGTTTGTTTGATATCTATTGAGAAAATCGCTTTTTATTCACATGTGAAGAAAGAGTTTTGACATTTGAAGGCAGCTTTAGTGATATTTGACAGCTAACAAAACGTAAAACGTTAAAACCGCTGAATTTTTAACATCACAATTAATGAATTGCATCGAGTTAAAAATATTAAATACAGTCTTACAACTTTATTTTAATTCATAAATATCAGCATTCAACATTAACCTTCATTCTTGTTGTAAAAACGGATAAAATGTTCTGACAGTCCAAGTAAGTCGATGTGCGAACAAAACGCATCCAAAATAATAAAAAAAAAACTTAAGTCAAAACTTTTTAATTAAGCCGTCAACGCATAGAGGTAATAAAGCAGAGGCCCTACTTTGAAAATCGAAGTTCGAAGTTACGTTAGATCCATCCCTGTCACTCGTCATTCGGGACTGAATACAGAGAAAAGGATGAAGCTAACGTAACTTCGAACTTCGAATTTCAAAGTAGGGCATCAGTTTTCCTTCATCTTTGGCAGTGTCAGTATCAGTGTTGACACGTTAAATTTTCGCATGTTTTTCTAGTTTGTTTTGTTATTAAAAATGTGTGATTCGAGTGACGAAAGACGTATTAACACCTGTGAAATTACGGGAAACCGTGCAGAATGCGGAATTGAGCTTATTTTCCTCGCCGTAGTGAGGTGAAAAGTTTTGTGTTATACACGGGGGAAAAGTTATTTTACGTCTCGTGTGTTGAAACACTCGCTACGCTCAGGATTCTATTTTTGAACTACTCGCTTCGCTCGTGGTGAATCATAGAATCCTTTCGCTAGCTCGTGTTTCAAATGAACACTCGCTGGTAAAATACAACTTTCCCCCCTTGTATAACAAATAACTATTATTAAAGTCTATTAATGAAACAAATGGTTAGGTAGGTACCTAGCTTAATACATGGTTATAACGTACATTGATTTATTTCATTAACGTACTTGAATACACCAAACACTAGTTTGATTGCATCTGTAAATACGTTGTTGGTGTCTATTAAAGAGTTTATTGTATCAGTAAAATAACCCGTTATCAACACTAAAGTCATGACTGGATTTACAAAGTTACTTTAATTCTTTTCTCAATCATTTCAACTTGATTGCAATCAAAATTTTGATTCATACGTGTATAATCAATTATTATTTTCCGTGTAGGTACTTATGTATACACAAAACTTCATGAAAATCTGTAAGTTAACTTCCCTACCAATACAAAGACAGACAAGCCAAACTAGAAATTAATCGAGGCAGGATTTGATTTCGACTTGACTGTTTTAACTACATTGTCATCAATGTTGCAAATTGATACAATTATATCCTGCGAGTTCCAAATTTTAGTCATTACCGATATAGCGGGAAATTGTACTGGCAACTTTTAACTCGGTTATTTCCGGTGTTTAGTCTTGAATTTGTTACATTTTGTACCAAACTACGTATCTAATTTATCTTCATAAATCGTCGTGGTTTTGTCAGAGACAAGTATAGATAGACACCGCACAATTTTAGGTGCTTACGCAATTTAGCCGAAGGCGAAACCCATTCCTCGAGCCAGTGGGTAAGTAGGATTTCAATCTATTTAATGATGTATTGTTAGGATTGGAACAAAAGCTGGCGAAGGCTTACATGTACACATTTAATTGATCTGGGTTCTTTTGGATAATAGTTAGATCTTCCAGAAAATATCGTAAGCACGAAGCGTTAAGTTTGCTGTCTGTAAGATTAAAGGCGGATAAACTGATTCAATTAACTTATACTTCATCATGTCAGCCGAAAGACGTCCACTGCTGGACATAGGCCTGTAACTTATACTTATTAGAAAACTATAAATTCTCCGGGACAAGGGACCTTAGAAATATATCTAAATATAATTTTGTTAGAATTAATTATTTTACACGAGCTACGAGTGCTTTTCTCTCGGCTTATCTCATATGAATTCCTTAATCGCTTATCCTACGGGGATTTCCAAATTTCAAATAAACCGCGTTGTAGCTAAATTGTTGGTTAATTTATGTATTCCCGACGGCTGACGCTGAAATCGTCTTTCAGTCGAGATTTCTCTTCCAATCTGATAAAAGGGTTAGATATTTAATTGGCTTTTCCAAAGAAAGTTTGTTCCTTTAGGGATTAACTCATATTTTATCAACCTCTCTTAGTTCTTGGTAGAACATACTACGTACCGACTACCGTAAAATATATTAAGGAATCCTAAAGAAAAACTTAAAAATAACACCGACACGTTACAAATCAGCGTCATTGGTCGAGGTGGATTATGATCGACAGTAGTTTATTTGCAACTTTATTTGTGGCTAGCTTGATAAAATTGTAAATTGTAAACCGATTCCAATGAAATAGCTCAAACCCCGGAAAAGGACATTAACGTATCGGGGAAAATTTGTCTTTCCCTTAAGATTTAAACGACTTCTATGCGGATAGAGTCAGGAGCAACAGCTAGTTTCCTTATTAAAATACTTTTTATGGTGTCCAAATCACAGGGAGTTCGAGTTTGTGGATCCTAGAATTCTTTTGGTTTATGTGTATTAATTAGATTTTATGAATTATAATTAAATATTAAATATGGTATTTGTTAATGAAGTCACCAACGAAGGTTACTTTCGTCTTGTGATAGCAATGCCGGGATCGACTAGATTTATCTTTGTGAAGCGATTAAGACTCGAGCACTAGACCCATTTCATTGAAAGGGAACTTCTAATGGAAAATTCCTATTAATTTGGGTATTGCTGTTCTTCGTGGTTACAAAATTTGTATTTGTGAGATGCTTATGCTACTTTATTCCCTGCAAAGCAACACGCCAGTGAGGCTAGACTAGTTGCTTAACGCTAACGTAAACGATTTTCAAAAACTAACAAAATGTATGGAATTGACGTAGGCATTCGACGCGACTTTCTGACAGCTTACGTCAATCCATTAGTTAGTATACATGTATACATTTTGGATTACGATAACGAACGCCGAATACATCTTGTCTAGGGCCTCTGACACCGATTTTCGAAAACTGTCAAAGTGTAGCTTACGTGAATCCTATACATTTTTGATAAAAATAACGATTTCGCAATGCACCTTGTCTAGGGCCACTGGACTCAGACCATTGAGAATTTGAGACTCAATCATTGAGTCTAAAGTAGGATAGGACTGCATAGAAACTTATGCATTTTAAAGAGAACTAAAATGTGATTACGTAGGTAATATATTTTATCTACACTCATATCATAAGTCCTCTATTATGCGTTCAAAACCCGTAGGCAATGACCAGCATTACCTGTGGTAGTAGGTGACAGCAACGACAGCTGTTAATTTTGTAAGATGTTCCAAATTTGGATCTCATTACCTTACAATATTCGATAACGTAATTTCAAAATTACGTTACAGCTGTGATTGCTGTCACCTACTACCTAGGTAATGCTGGTCATTAGCCTTTCGGCTTCTGAACCCATCTTAGAGTACTTATAATATGTGTGTAGATAAAGTATTGTACGAGACTCTGCGTAATTAGCATTACGCAACCGTCACGTAAACTCCTAATGTCCAATCCCCGGCCCATTGACGGGAGCAATTCTGTAATGACGTATAAATAGTTCGAGGACAACTTAAACTAAGTAATTTTATAACTTGATGTCGATAAAAATGAGTTATTACTTACCACTGTAAATCAAGTTGTACCTTCATTGTTTATATCTGAATGATCAGCTATCCATGAAGATGAACTTTTTTTTTGCAAGGCAGAATTGTGTTCTCAGTCTAATTAACACCGCCCTTTTTTTCCACTTGGTTTTTGATAAAATTTATGCAAAATGTAGTCATTCGACCATTCAAACTTTAATATTTATTGGGCACTTAATTATTATTAGCGGTTAATTAACTAGAAGGGTTTTAATATTTGCGTGACGCGCGAATTAGAAAAGCGATGCGTTAATTAGGTTTACTTGCTTGCGATTTAAAAAAACTACGCGTTTATTAGATAAATGTTCATGCTAAAAATATATTTTTTAGGAAATAAGACAAAAACTGTCAGACTGTCTATTAATTTTATCATATTTATTATATTGCAACGTTGAAACTATTAGGAACATAAAATATCCATCACGATATACATACATAATAAGCTAACTAATATTTCACTGAAATAATCGTTCTATAATCAACAATGAAAACGATAAAAAAAAACCTATACCTTAGGTATTATGAACAAACGATAACAAATAAATTGCCGTATCCGCTAAAGAAAAAATAATACTTCTTCCTCCTACTTTTTACATTCCCTATCCATCTTTAAAAAAAGTAATTTAAAATTTAAAAACCCGATGAATTAAAAGGATATAAATAAACTAGTTAATTTTATTGAATCTAAGGACACCTCATAATTCATAATGCTAAAATCCGTCGAGCCGTTTAAGCTTTACATACATAAGTTATGTAAAATAACATACAGACATTCAACTTTAAGTATGTAGTTTAATTATTGCGGGTGGTTTTAATACATAATTTATACAAATATGAAGAATGATGCCGGGTCCCTAGGATTTTCCTTACATGATTAGAATTACAGTTGTCACTTATTGTCAAAATGCAACTTTTTAATGCGGTCAGCAAAATTTTCATGTTTTCCAAGAGAAATATGCTAGGAAAAATAAAATAACCTCTAAAAAACATATTGTCCAAACTCTTAAGCACACAGATACGATCATAAGGATGATTTTAAGGTTAGGGCCCCTCTAATAACACCAGTTTGACATAATATATGTCATTCTAATCATGCCATCATTCTTCCGAGAATTACATTTTTGTAAAAAAATTATTCCTGTAAATTAATTTAAACTGGTTTAGTTTAAGCGAGAAATTAGAAATAAAATACTTTTATGTACCAAAAACCTTTTTTACTACTCTTAAACTAATTAACGCGTTCATTTTTGGCCCGTGAATTAGACGTGTGTATTAGGGATTCTTGATAAAAAAAATATAACTTCTTTTAGGTACATGTGATAAACTACATAATCCAGTAACTGTTAAATACTGAGGTTCTTAATGGATACAATAATTTACAGAGCTATAGAGTTATTGGCTGATTTTAAAAACGTGAACGCGTTAATTAGAATTTACGAGAACCAAAACATGCGAATTAGATACTTACATTTGTAGTGTGCGATCCACACAACATTAACACGTCTTTCTCTCAAGAGGGTCTTGACATGAGTGTCTGCTCGCGCAAAATGCATTACAGACGTCTGTCTATTTCTTCAATGGCCTAGCACGGACAAGAATGAAAGCGGCGCGTGAATTAGTACACGTATCGGGACAAAGTTTCTTTATTTTATATCTTAGTGATATATTACTAAATAAATTTGGTATTTTTTTTGTAATTTGGATATCTTATCTTTCATTAAATAAAAATACTTTCATTCATCTTTCCTCTTGTATATGATCGGGGAAAATAGTTATATTAGTGATTTCGGAAGTGGGACGCGCGGTGTTAATTAGGAGAATGGGGTATTGATTTTTTTTTTCTCCTAGAAAGGTATTGAATATTTACTTGAAAATTCATGTACACCTCAATACGAGTACCTTCTAGGAACAAAAAATATAAATTATACCAAATTCAATAGTTTTATATTTTTTAAGCCCGAGGACATACAGAAATGGCTGTCTGGAGAATGACCGCTATAACACATACACCTTTAAATAAATAAAGACCATGAAAAAACCCTTTTTTATTATTTTGTCATATTCGACCAGTTCGATTCCCGGTGAAGACAGGCAAATGTTCAAAAATCCATAAATGCAGTAGTAAATGTTTTCAAAAATAAAAGTAAGTCTCCTTTGCGTAGAATTTGCTATTTCCAATATTTAAGGTAGTTGCCGTCCATGTGGCGTTCGTTTTTTCTACCCTGTATACCTACAAGATATAAAAAAGGGTAATACGACTGAATAGTGTAGCATAAAGAAAATATCCAGCTCAGGTGTTTTTCGAAAATCTTCTGCTAAGAGGGTTAATTGTTTGTATAGAAATTTAGTAAATAGATGAGATGACTAAATTATCAATCTATTGAATCTAGGGTCGATAAAAAAAAACGTAATATTGAAAGAGGGGCAGTGAATTTATTTTGTATGGCAATTTTGTTGTTTTAGAGTCATAAACTCATAAAATGAAAGGTGTTTGTGGACCGCTTACTTAAAATTCACGTTCTGGACTTTTTTCATAAAAAAGCTCTTTGAAGGTGATATAAAACTATGTCTGTAGGTACTTTTAACACGAATTCTGACTCTCCGCAGACAAAGTCGCGGGCGGAAAGCTAGTAGGTAATATGTAAGTAAAAATCTCTTAAATGCGGTATATGTATGTAATACCTACATAATTATACTTGTACCAGATAAGCGGCCGAGTCGTCATAATCAAAAGTCAGTGGGCTCCAGGCTGTGACCGGACATGAATATGACACATTAGTACATTACAAATATGAAAGGACCACGTTAGGTATGTTTGCGAAATACATGAGGAACCAGCAGCGATTGAATTAAGGTGCATTTAACCGGTTATTTTTTTAAGCAATAATTTCCCGTCAATACTTACCCAAGGTCCAAACGCTACTAACGTTTTTCTTTTTTTCCACAAAAAAAAAATGGGATGACATTCGCGTGCGTTACGAGAAACCACGGGGTCAACTACCATCCCATGCAATTTGAGCGTAAGAAAAGAATAAAATTAGTAGCGTTTGCATCTTGGCTAGAGCCACGTCTCATTTTATTAAACTAACTAAGTAAGACAGCTATTGTTGACGGGCAATTATTGTTCATAAATTTGTCCGTTTTAGTGCGCCTTTAGACCTATTAACCGGAAAAATAACACATGGGCCGTCAATCGTACCCAAAAATGCCTCGAACTTCGGATGGTCTTCATAGGTACATTTCACCGTTTGCCGTTGTCGCTGGTGACCGATACACGTCACAAGGGGCGACGTGTGGCAACCGGCAACACTTTATGCGGCAGCCCGTTCTTATGTGAACCAGCTCTAAAAGCGACTTAGGATAAAGCCACTCACGCTCTCATTTCGGTATCAGTTACGTCTAGGGATTTACAAATCCATCATACTACAAAAACCCAACTCGTAAGTGTTCCAATTATGTTTAACTTAACGATAATAAAATGCTTATCTAATATTTAGAACTTAATAAATATTTTTATGTATATTTTACGTGTCATTCAGACATAAGTAGAAAGATATTATATTGGTAAGATTAAGATTTCGTACAATTACCATTTTATCAACCCTTGATAGCATTACTATTATAAAGGTATCGCGTAGGATTAACAAAAATCTGGATTATCTTCTGGTAGTAAATAACTATTAATATCGCGAGAACATTAAAATGTATGTAACCCAATTATCTAATCATAGTGATAATTTTTACTGCAATCGGCTGTCGGTAATGTCTTCATATTTTACCGCAAGTTTACATATACCTAGTCTAGTCGTCTGAGCTACAAAGGGGATACCCTTTGTAGCTCAGACGACTAGACATAAATTCAAACCCTGGGTTGACGGTAGCAAAAATGTACCAGTGCTGGTGATTAATTAAATATCGACTTAGTTTTATCGACATAGTTAAAAAGCAATTTTCAGCCATCATAATATAATGAATGGGCAAGTTTATATACCTTTTAATACTTTGCAAACCTCTTCTATTAATTCTTATCGCAACTATTAACAACCAATATCTGACATTGACTCTTAACTAGAGTCATTTTGAAATTACATTGAATAAAATTCACTCAGCGCAAAAATATTCTTCAGCATTTCGACGTATTGAGAATCTCCTCCTTTTAGTGTTTTGAAGTCGGTTTAAAATACCTTGCAAAAAAAAAGTTCATCTTCATAGATAGCTGATCATTCAGATATAAACAATGAAGGTACAACTTGATTTACAGTGGTAAGTAATAACTCATTTTTATCGACATCAAGTTATAAAATTACTTAGTTTAAGTTGTCCTCGAACTATTTATACGTAATTACAGAATTGCTCCCGTCAATGGGCCGGGGATTGGACATTAGGAGTTTACGTGACGGTTGCGTAATGCTAATTACGCAGAGTCTCGTACAATACTTTATCTACACACATATTATAAGTACTCTAAGATGGGTTCAGAAGCCGAAAGGCTAATGACCAGCATTACCTAGGTAGTAGGTGACAGCAATCACAGCTGTAACGTAATTTTGAAATTACGTTATCGAATATTGTAAGGTAATGAGATCCAAATTTGGAACATCTTACAAAATTAACAGCTGTCGTTGCTGTCACCTACTACCACAGGTAATGCTGGTCATTGCCTACGGGTTTTGAACGCATAATAGAGGACTTATGATATGAGTGTAGATAAAATATATTACCTACGTAATCACATTTTAGTTCTCTTTAAAATGCATAAGTTTCTATGCAGTCCTATCCTACTTTAGACTCAATGATTGAGTCTCAAATTCTCAATGGTCTGAGTCCAGTGGCCCTAGACAAGGTGCATTGCGAAATCGTTATTTTTATCAAAAATGTATAGGATTCACGTAAGCTACACTTTGACAGTTTTCGAAAATCGGTGTCAGAGGCCCTAGACAAGATGTATTCGGCGTTCGTTATCGTAATCCAAAATGTATACATGTATACTAACTAATGGATTGACGTAAGCTGTCAGAAAGTCGCGTCGAATGCCTACGTCAATTCCATACATTTTGTTAGTTTTTGAAAATCGTTTACGTTAGCGTTAAGCAACTAGTCTAGCCTCACTGGCGTGTTGCTTTGCAGGGAATAAAGTAGCATAAGCATCTCACAAATACAAATTTTGTAACCACGAAGAACAGCAATACCCAAATTAATAGGAAACTTTCCATTAGAAGTTCCCTTTCAATGAAATGGGTCTAGTGCTCGAGTCTTAATCGCTTCACAAAGATAAATCTAGTCGATCCCGGCATTGCTATCACAAGACGAAAGTAACCTTCGTTGGTGACTTCATTAACAAATACCATATTTAATATTTAATTATAATTCATAAAATCTAATTAATACACATAAACCAAAAGAATTCTAGGATCCACAAACTCGAACTCCCTGTGATTTGGACACCATAAAAAGTATTTTAATAAGGAAACTAGCTGTTGCTCCTGACTCTATCCGCATAGAAGTCGTTTAAATCTTAAGGGAAAGACAAATTTTCCCCGATACGTTAATGTCCTTTTCCGGGGTTTGAGCTATTTCATTGGAATCGGTTTACAATTTACAATTTTATCAAGCTAGCCACAAATAAAGTTGCAAATAAACTACTGTCGATCATAATCCACCTCGACAAATGACGCTGATTTGTAACGTGTCGGTTTTTTTTTAAAGTTTTTCTTTAGGATTTCTTAATATATTTTACGGTAGTCGGTACGTAGTATGTTCTACCAAGAACTAAGAGAGGTTGATAAAATATGAGTTAATCCCTAAAGGAACAAACTTTCTTTGGAAAAGCCAATTAAATATCTAACCCTTTTATCAGATTGGAAGAGAAATCTCGACTGAAAGACGATTTCAGCGTCAGCCGTCGGGAATACATAAATTAACCAACAATTTAGCTACAACGCGGTTTATTTGAAATTTGGAAATCCCCGTAGGATAAGCGATTAAGGAATTCATATGAGATAAGCCGAGAGAAAAGCACTCGTAGCTCGTGTAAAATAATTAATTCTAACAAAATTATATTTAGATATATTTCTAAGGTCCCTTGTCCCGGAGAATTTATAGTTTTCTAATAAGTATAAGTTACAGGCCTATGTCCAGCAGTGGACGTCTTTCGGCTGACATGATGAAGTATAAGTTAATTGAATCAGTTTATCCGCCTTTAATCTTACAGACAGCAAACTTAACGCTTCGTGCTTACGATATTTTCTGGAAGATCTAACTATTATCCAAAAGAACCCAGATCAATTAAATGTGTACATGTAAGCCTTCGCCAGCTTTTGTTCCAATCCTAACAATACATCATTAAATAGATTGAAATCCTACTTACCCACTGGCTCGAGGAATGGGTTTCGCCTTCGGCTAAATTGCGTAAGCACCTAAAATTGTGCGGTGTCTATCTATACTTGTCTCTGACAAAACCACGACGATTTATGAAGATAAATTAGATACGTAGTTTGGTACAAAATGTAACAAATTCAAGACTAAACACCGGAAATAACCGAGTTAAAAGTTGCCAGTACAATTTCCCGCTATATCGGTAATGACTAAAATTTGGAACTCGCAGGATATAATTGTATCAATTTGCAACATTGATGACAATGTAGTTAAAACAGTCAAGTCGAAATCAAATCCTGCCTCGATTAATTTCTAGTTTGGCTTGTCTGTCTTTGTATTGGTAGGGAAGTTAACTTACAGATTTTCATGAAGTTTTGTGTATACATAAGTACCTACACGGAAAATAATAATTGATTATACACGTATGAATCAAAATTTTGATTGCAATCAAGTTGAAATGATTGAGAAAAGAATTAAAGTAACTTTGTAAATCCAGTCATGACTTTAGTGTTGATAACGGGTTATTTTACTGATACATAAACTCTTTAATAGACACCAACAACGTGTTTACAGATGCAATCAAACTAGTGTTTGGTGTATTCAAGTACGTTAATGAAATAAATCAATGTACGTTATAACCATGTATTAAGCTAGGTACCTACCTAACCATTTGTTTCGTTAATAGACTTTAATAATAGTTATTTGTTATACAAGGGGGGAAAGTTGTATTTTACCTGCGAGTGTTCATTTGAAACACGAGCTAGCGAAAGGATTCTATGATTCACCACGAGCGAAGCGAGTAGTTCAAAAATAGAATCCTGAGCGTAGCGAGTGTTTCAACACACGAGACGTAAAATAACTTTTCCCCCGTGTATAACACAAAACTTTTCACCTCACTACGGCGAGGAAAATAAGCTCAATTCCGCATTCTGCACGGTTTCCCGTAATTTCACAGGTGTTAATACGTCTTTCGTCACTCGAATCACACATTTTTAATAACAAAACAAACTAGAAAAACATGCGAAAATTTAACGTGTCAACACTGATACTGACACTGCCAAAGATGAAGGAAAACTGATGCCCTACTTTGAAATTCGAAGTTCGAAGTTACGTTAGCTTCATCCTTTTCTCTGTATTCAGTCCCGAATGACGAGTGACAGGGATGGATCTAACGTAACTTCGAACTTCGATTTTCAAAGTAGGGCCTCTGCTTTATTACCTCTATGCGTTGACGGCTTAATTAAAAAGTTTTGACTTAAGTTTTTTTTTTATTATTTTGGATGCGTTTTGTTCGCACATCGACTTACTTGGACTGTCAGAACATTTTATCCGTTTTTACAACAAGAATGAAGGTTAATGTTGAATGCTGATATTTATGAATTAAAATAAAGTTGTAAGACTGTATTTAATATTTTTAACTCGATGCAATTCATTAATTGTGATGTTAAAAATTCAGCGGTTTTAACGTTTTACGTTTTGTTAGCTGTCAAATATCACTAAAGCTGCCTTCAAATGTCAAAACTCTTTCTTCACATGTGAATAAAAAGCGATTTTCTCAATAGATATCAAACAAACAAAAAGGGTTTTCCGAGTTAGCGAGGTGAAAATAAATAAAATACCTAATGAATATATACGTAAAACTCGCTTCTATTTGCTATAATCAAAGAGTGTAACCACTAGCGAAACCATTCAGTCCAAGGCAATGCTTTGTAAAGTAGACTTTACAAAGAATTTCCATTTCCATTTCTTTTCTGCGACGTCATTACAGAAACGTGTTTAGTGCAATATTTTAACTTACAATCTCCTTTTAAGCTTTACCCTTGTTTTATTCTTAATATAGGTACTTAGTCTGTGCCAATAAAGGTAAAAAACTTTGGTATCGCTACATAATGACGATGTAGAACTAGGTCATTAAGAACCTATATTTAGAATAAAACAAGGGTACAGCTTAAAAGGAGATTGGATGTTAAAATATTGCACTAAACACGTTTCCGTAATGACGTTGCAGAAAAGAAATGGAAATATGACATTATGATTCAAACACAAGCCAATTTTCAAAACATTCAGCGTCACATACCTACCACAGACAGACCCGCATAACCTACACGGCTTTCCTAAAATATTAGGTCTTAATAAACCTCAACCCCAAGGGTATCTTAAAACCGTAACCTCAGGATTTCCGAAAGAAAATCATCATAACCATTCTGCGTACTTTTACGGAGTGTACCTATACATAATACATTAGTTATGTAGGTACCTATTTGCACTTGCATTATAAATACATAACGTCATTGGTTCCCAAACCAGAAACTTGAGAAAGCAAAGTTGTAAATCAAACAAGAAATTTAAAATCACGTTGTTTTAAAAACATTTCACGTAGTTAACCCGGCAGATCTTTGTTTAAGGTTTCCTGAGAGAATAGTTAAAATGAAATGAGCCCCAACACCGAAATAAAAGAAAATTTTAAATAATCAAATATTCACGACACCGCTTCAACTTCTATTGTTAGTTGTTTCACAGAATAACCATTCTGTAAAACAACGACGTTGAGTTCGTCCTTTCTGTTTGGATTTTGGAGTAGTCTCCATTAAACGCACTGCGCGCTCCCTGTGTCACCATAAACTAACACTGTGTCAAAAAATATATGCAGTATCATTTAATGTTAAACTAGCTTCTGCCCGCGACTTTGTCCGCGTAGATTTAGATTATCGTTATTCCTTCCAGGACTTTTAAATTGTCCGGGATGAAAAGCCTGTGTTACAAAGGGTTATAAGCCATCTCCAATTCAAATTTCATTTAATTAAGCCCCGCCGTTGCAGAGTGAAGGAGTAGTAAACAAACACAAACTTTCGCCTTCTTTGTGGTCCAGCCAGTGAAGTGACTAGAATACAGGCATTCCATCTGTTCTCTAAACTTTCTGTTACAGTCCTAGGTTCTAGAATAACGCTACGGTTTATTTCGTTAACAACGACATTTATCTGTCTGCTTCTAGTCTAGCCTCGGGACTAGCAGCAAATCTTCCGCTTTATGTCGGGAGCAGGTAAAACGGCGGCTAAATTGGGAAAATGACCACGATCAAGGTAGTAGTGGTGGTATTATTAATCCCACCCAAATCGTTTCCCACCAAAATTAATCGTTTTTACCCGTTCGCGTTTTGAGCAGTTTTGTCTTACGTAAAGTCAAGGTCACAGAAATGTTTACATTTATTTCATGGTAAAACAATATACATACCTGTGAGAGTGATGGCATTTATTTTGCTACAAACAGCGCCATCTGTTCGTAAGCTTGCAAACCTTTCAGTTAAATAACGCCTCGAGACCTGTCGGTAAAGTAGTTTTTGAACGAGTGAATGAATGAATGAATGACTGACGTTTTCCCTGAGTCAGTAGTTCGGTCAGTCGGAAGGTGTCCATCCGGCACTCTCTCGATTCTCGACTACCGACCGCGCTGGTTGTGCGCACTGATTCTCTTATAAAAAAAACACGATGGCTGACGACATCAATCGTAATCCGAATTCATCTCCGAAAGCAGCGGTGGGATCGGAACGACATTCTTCCGATGTGGTTAGCCAACCCCCTGCTATCACGACCGAGACATATTTCCGAGATTCGACGGCCGAATCTACCGAAAATCAACAATCTACCAGCGGTAATTATTCAAACCGCGATGAACAATCAGCTACACGTGGTATCGAAAATACGTCATTACCTGATAATAGCGGTTTTCCCAACATGCCTTCCACGATGTGGGCTTCATTTTTCCGCGGGATGGCAGATACTTTTCGTGATTGCGAAACCCGAACAACGACATCGAGACCACCGATTAAGATGATGAAACCAACTGAAGTTTACATACCGTCGTTTGATCCTGACGATTGTGAATTCACAGCGGCATAATGGTGTGCCGAAATAGACCATCATCGGGCACAAAACTTTTGGACCGACTATGAAACGAGGAATGCTGCGTTCACCCATCTACGCGGCCGAGCTCGCAAGTGGGCGTCCAAATCGTATCCTTTATGCAACACATGGGACGAGGCAAAGGAGCGTTTATCGCGACAATTTGCGGCTACAAAAAGATTTCACGACCTTTTCCGAGACATGGTGCAGTACACAAGTGACCGCGCTGCGAGCTACGTGGAATATTCTACCAACAAGCTGGCGATGATCGACCGGTTGGAGACGGCCTGGGGCGAAGCGACCAAGATAGAAGTCGTCATATCAGGTATCTCTGATAGTCAGGTACGATCAGATTTATTAAAAAATACTCCCAAAGACTTTGTAACACTTGATAGGCACCTCGGTACCTACCCGCGTATTAAAAGTAATAAGCGTCCGTCTGCTACTAATCCTGCTTTGGTGGAGCCTAAACGGCGTAAACTTGACTCGAGCGACCGCGTTGTGTGTCACAATTGCGGCAAAATAGGGCACTATAAACGTAATTGTAAATCACGTCCACAAACGAGGGACTCCTCTGCCAGAGAAGCCCCTCAGTATACGTCTAAGTCTGTTGATAAAAGTGTTCAGTGCACCTACTGTCGCAAATTGGGACACACAGAGCAGGTGTGTTTTTCTAAGCAACGAGATGAAAAATTTAAAAAGGCGAGTGATACAAAGTCCGTCAACATGTGTGTGCAGTCAGAGGCCCCCCTTGTCAACATCGTTGTTGCCGGATTTAAATTACAAGCCCTTGTTGATAGCGGTTCTGATTGCTCACTCATTCGTAAGCCTGTTGCTGATGAGATGACCGGGGCACGAGATTTTGTGTTTATGCGTCTAACTGGTATTGGCTCTGGAATCTTGTCTATGGGGTGCAATCTCGATTGCCTAGCTCCCGATGGCTTCTTGTTTACTTTGCAAGGAAGACACCGATCAACGTAAGTCCTAACATAGGTCGACATGTTTGGGAACCAAAAATGTTCTCGTATTTTAGTAAGGGTTTTTTCCCATCCTAGGTGTTTCAGGTCGTCGTGAAATCGCTGAATTATTTGCCATCGATAATTTTTAGGAATTATTGCGCGAGTCAAGGTTCTCTTATCGACTTGAAATATCTTATGTAACAAATTATGTTTAAGGACATAAGACGACCTCAAACTAGAGTCTAGGGTGTCACCTTCAATAGCCTGGATTATTTTGTAAATATCGGGATCTAAACGTTGTTCTTCTTGCAACCAGTCATTACGAACCTGCACTATGTTTACCTGAGATGGACAGGTGGATGGCACAACGGGGTTCCTACTAAGAAAGTCTACATGGGGTATTCTCTCACCTTTTCGATATTCTACTTCAAAATCGAAACCCTGCATGAACGCCCACCACCTTTGCACCCTAGGCGTTAAGTCTTTTTTATGACGAGAAGCCAAGGTCAGGATGGACGAGAAGGCACTTATCGACAAAGCCCACTATGATAAAGGTAAGGCTACAGTGCGTCCTTTTGTCATTGGTGACATTGTTTTGGTGGAGAAGAACCCTAGAATGATTACCAAGCTAGGAGAAAAGTTTTCTAACCCTTGCAGGATTATTGAGGTTTGCGATAACGATAGGTATAGGGTAGAGCCGATATCTGGAGGACGTGTGCAGTACGTATGCCATGAGAAGCTACGTAAATATCCCTCGGGCTTCCCGGATATTTCAAATCAACTTGATGACGCCGACATTAGCATTTTAGACGAGTCGTAATGGAAATTGTTGCTTTTATATTCTTGTTACGTTTTTGTTTGATTTTTCCTTTGGTTTGTTTACCATTCCTTGAAATGATCTTCAAATGTTAACTTTGATTCAATTCGCAGTTGCGAAGTTTTGTTATCGCTTTTGAGCTTTATCTGATGCTAGAAGCTTTATAATTTGTTTTGTTGGCTTAAGCTTTTGCGTTCAGTTACTAGCATAGACTGCATAGTAAAAAAAAAAACAGGAGATTTTTATAATTCAAATCTACCTCTAGTTTTAAGTTTATGAATATTGCTATCTCACGAATAATAGCTGTAATTTTTTGAGGATTTAGAGAAATTAATAAATAATATTTCTTTACACACACACAGTTGTTTTCATCAAGAAGCAATGGTGTGTTTTTGCATTGGAAGCTCCGCGCTTCGTGCGAGTGTTTTTGCATTGGAAGCTCCGCGCTTCGTGCGAGTATTATTGCATCGGAAGCTCCGCGCTTCGTGTGAGTGTCACTTGTTGTATTGGAAGTTCCGCGCTTCGTGTTACTATTTTTACATTGAAGCTCCGCGCTTCGTATGTGTGTTTTTGCATTGGAAGCTCTGCGCTTCGTGCGAGTGTTATTGCATTGGAAGCTCCGCGCTTCGTGTTGCTGTTTTTACATTGAAGCTCCGTGCTTCGTATGTGTGTTTTTGCATTGGAAGCTCTGCGCTTCGTGCGAGTGTTATTGCATTGGAAGCTCCGCGCTTCGTGTTACTATCTTTGCATTGAAGCTCCGCGTTTCGTAGGTGCGTATCTACTTCTGGTGTGTGTGCTGGAAGTTCCGCGCTTAAAAAAAAAACGTGTGTTTTTGTGTTTGAAGTTCAGCGCTTCATGCATGTGTTTTGCATTAGAAATTCGCGCTTGATGTGTGTGATTTTGCATGGGGAGCACCTCGCTTCACGCAGGAGCTCCACTGTTCGTGAAAAGGAGTTCTTGTTGGAAGCTCCGCGCCTTGAGCGGGACAATGTGATATTGTCGACGACGCGCATCCTGAGTACTGTTGTCCTGCAGAAATCGCGCGAGAGCGCGCTAGCTGTCAGAAAGGCCGTGTGAGAGTGATGGCATTTATTTTGCTACAAACAGCGCCATCTGTTCGTAAGCTTGCAAACCTTTCAGTTAAATAACGCCTCGAGACCTGTCGGTAAAGTAGTTTTTGAACGAGTGAATGAATGAATGAATGACTGACGTTTTCCCTGAGTCAGTAGTTCGGTCAGTCGGAAGGTGTCCATCCGGCACTCTCTCGATTCTCGACTACCGACCGCGCTGGTTGTGCGCACTGATTCTCTTATAAAAAAAACACGATGGCTGACGACATCAATCGTAATCCGAATTCATCTCCGAAATACCTATATTTGCCATCGACCGTACAATGAAGCATCGATATTGTTGCTTCAGGTGCATCGTAGGTAATTATCTCCTGTTCAATGTATCACGATAAGCCTTGCTTTGAGATCGAGATAGGTACAGTCGGGGTAAGAAAAGGTTCGTCACCTTAAGATCTATTTTCGTTTGCTCACAATGAGCGATACTCTGCTTTACCGATTGAGTATGACATATAATACGTCACATATTACAGTCGGTGCTCGACTGTCACTCGCCGCCAGTCGGGATGACAGTTACAATTAAAGGTTACCAACTTTTTAGACTACAAAGCATTCACGAAGGACTAAAGCTTCGTGAATGCTCTTGTAATATCGGAGATTAGGATAATTGCTTTGAATTTTATGAAAGCGATAACGATATCAACTGTGTCATCTTGTTTACGAGATTGCGGCTTGAGTTCGTGTTCAATAGTGCCGTCTAGTTAGTAAAAGTAAATAAAATAGTAAACATAATTTGCAAATGGTAAAATTTATTTAAATAAACAAAACTTAACTAAAACCGAGTATATCCGCCATTTGCATCAATCACAGCTTGTAGTCGCTCTCGCATTGAGCCAACAAGACGAGAGCATATGTCGGTTCCTCTAAACCCCTCCCAAACACTTCGGCAATGTTCAACAATAGCTGCTTTGCTCCTCTCGTTGTTATTTACCCACCGCTGCACCATCAAACCCCACAGATTTTCGATCGGGTTTATGTCCGCTGATTTTATAGGCCAAGGAATCACTACCACCTCAGGATGCCGATGGAACCACTCGTTCACGATACGTGCTGTGTGGATACGGGCGTTGTCGTGGACATAATTGAATTCGGTTAGTTCATTAGCCGGAAATACAGTACGAACGGTTGGAAGCATGCTGTCCTCCAGAACAGTTATGTAACTTGCAGCGTTTGCCCTAGGCGGAAGGTCAACAAGCTCGCCTACTCCATCAGCAGACATCCAACCCCAAATGCTGGCAGATATGCGTCCAGAACTGAAATTTGGCACAATATGGTCCTCCGAATACCTTGTTCCAAATATTCTCCACAAGTGTAGTCTACCATGTTGGGATGATTGGAAGCTCTTTTCATCCGTAAAAATTGTGTGACACCAATCGAAATTTAAATATGATCGGGCAAAACTTAAACGTTGAGCTTTATGAGCACTAGTTAAAGCCACTTTTTTGGCAGGACGGCGGTGATGTAGTCCCATTGCGTGCAATGCATTTCTAATTATTCTTGGAGACACGTCAAACATTTCCGCAAAAAAACTCGTTTTCTCGAAACCATTTTCTTCATATTTTTGCTTCATAAAGTTTAATTGTTCATGGGTGAGGGTCGGGCGGCGTCCAGAATTAGTATGGCGACGATCAGAAAGATGACCCTCTTCCGCGTGTCGGATGATCCAGAACCTTACAGTATCTCTGGTTATGTTGAGATTTGATGAAATTTCGCTAATATTATACCCAGCTTCATGGTCCGCAATAATTGCAGCTCTTTCTTCGATGCTTAAATTCCTCGGCATTGTCGAAATAACACGACGGAGCGATAAATTATTATTGCAAAAATATGTGATAGTGACAGACATTGACAATTAAACAGAAGATGTCGTAACTAATTAAAAGTTTGAAATAACTAAATAGGCCATTAAAAAGGTTTGATGTTGATATGAAACTAGACGTAGGTCAAAGGTGTGCACTAATTTGAACCTTGTTATCATACTATGTTAGTATAATTTTATGTGCGGTTGTCTGCGTAATGCTTTAGTTTCAAAAGGTACTAAGAGTTTACGACTTGACAAAGGAATGAAAAAGATAACTGACGAAGGTTTTCTTACCCCGACTGTACGTGACGTTTACCTACGAGTATAAACTATAAAAGTCGACGATCGACGCTCGGTGGTTTTTCCTTTGTTATTAAAACGTACTACTACTTACTAAATGGGTCCAAACCGAACGTCCGTGGGCACGCTAAAGGCTCAGTTTCATTGCGCGTGCTTTTCCTGATACATTGCGTCGCTGCAATAGCTCCCGACTTAAAAGGGCGCAGATATAGGTAACCGCTCGGCACCGGATCGGCTAAGCGAGACATTAAAGAGCTTTTGTTTTCGATAGTACAATACAAATTTTTTCTCTTGCATTTCAGGCTGCTAGCCGTATACTGTGTCTTGCTGTGTCTCTTAAAAGAAATAACATTAAAACAGTAAACCTCTATTAATTAATTTCGCGTGTTTTTGTTATTAACCATTCGGGCTGGGAATCCAGAGGGCTTGCTCAAGACATAAGACAACCCAGGGGGTTTCCAAATATTACAGTTTTTAAAGTTAAAGTGACAACTATTATTGACACATTAAAGGAATTATCTTCCTATTAAGCTGCAGAAATGGAAAACTATATTACTAGGTTTACATTTTTAAAAAGTGGGGACATATCTCAAATTGACGGTTTCCTGTAACACGATTACGTGGTATCACCATACAATTGCTAGGTTAACCGGCGATATGGTTACTTTACGATTATGTTACTTCCAGTGTTTGCACCGGTACCTGCGGACGTTCTAGATATTACTAGAGCAATTAAAACAGCAGTCTTAGCAATGAGTTCTGAAGTTTTCGCAATTATTATACACACTACCTAGATATTTAATTTGTCGTTTTATCTCTAGAATAATATTTATGTGAAAAATATGCTTTATTTTTTCCCGCGGCTCAAGCTATCGCTATACTGAAAAAATGACGATTAATCAAATCGACATTTTTACTTGATTAGGAAAAAAAATATTGAATTAATTGTATAATTAAGTAACTAAATTTACAAAGTATGCTTTTTAACGACAATAAAGCTATATTGATCAAAATCCTCAATCAAGTAACGTTACGTTTGGTCAGTTTCTTAATTGGCTTATAATTTAATAATGAACTTGATTTAAACATAAAACTTCCGCGAGACTCGGACATGTTAAGGAGATCACAGCACGGGTAGCACAAGTTGTATTTTCTCGCTTGTCGCTCAATGCGTCTCTATCGTTACAGACTAGATGGAAAGGGAGATCCGAGCGATAAACAAGTCGCGGACAACATGTGCTAGCCGTGCAGAGAGAGGTTTGCGTGAGTAACCCGGCGAGATCTCCTTAAAATGAACTTGATTTGTCTAATTTATTGAATAATGCTTAAATATATTATTAAGTATAGTAAATTGATCAATGATATTAATTGCACGTATTAAATAATTAATTCAATTTAAACCAGTTTAATGTATCAAAAAAATTTAGAGCTTGAATTAAATAATCAACTTATTTTTGTTAAAGTTGTTCTTTATAAAATTAATCAATTTCATTTAAAAAAAAAGTCAGTTTATTATGAAATCTTTTCAAATTTGTTAATTAAATGAATCTACTACTTAATAATCGTATAACACTTCAAGCAACTTAATATTAGGTATCAATCAATTATTTTTAGTTGATTTTGACAAACATGCTAGTTGATTGAATAAATAAGGAAGTTCATGAAATCTATTAATATACCTTATATTATAACTAACTTTAAGTAGGTACATAGAAGCGAGTTTGATTCGACTACAAGTCAGGAGCTTGTATAATCATTATTATTATTTTATGTTCTGGTCTAATTGTATTTTTTTGTTTGTATTTAGGTACTATTTCCTAGTACCGCTAACTGAGTCGCGGTCAAAAAACTCAAGCAAATATAAGATGAAAAAATTGCTAATTCATTAATGCATTTTTTATTTCAAAAGTATCACAATGCATAACACGATAGCCAGCGCTATCTGTAATTGTCTTGTGTTAACTCGGCAACCCCAAGTTCCCTTAAACGCCTAAACATTGTAACGCCAACGCAGTAGGGCCCAATGTTGTCACTAGAGCGCGCTACTTAAGTGAAAGCGTCATTATCGTAGAACCCTGTCGCATTAATGTAACAGTTGTACCTGAATTAGGGTTACTTAAATCAGGCAGGCAGGGGTGTTATTCTGTTAAAAACGGTGGTCGGTCGAACGAACGAGCGAAAGCGCAGAGCGGAGTTTAAGTAGTCCCGTCAGAGCGAACAAAACACATTTAAGCGCGTATATTCAATTTGGCAGCATGGCTTCTCGAACGTATAAGGCTGCTTAATTGAGAATGCACGCGCTAAAATGTGTTTTGTTCGTTCGGACGGGACCGAATACTTACTTAAACTCGCCGCGTCACATTCACTCGTTCGTCCGTCCATTCGTCGTCGTTGAGAGAATCACACCCCAGGTCTGCATGTAAAAGAAAGCTAAATCGGCATAGTTCTTAGCAACGTTTCGTGGAAATCAGTTGAGCCGTTTAAGAGATATAAGCACTGTGAGAGGTCGCCATTATATCGAGGGTTTTTATATATTTTAAAATTTTACAATAAGGTACTAACCTTACAAGGACAGAAAATAGACAACAATGCAGTAAACAATATTTATTCAAAGTAATTATAAAAGAAACTTTTTAAAATAAAATCATAGAATAGCAACCTGGGTTACAAGAACAGTTAAAAAATAACATTGATTACACATTGAGTAAATTGCGAAGAGCACAGAAAATAAACAAAAAAAATCCATGGAAAACAAAGAAATAACTGACCGCATACTTAAGCAACACATTTTTTAAACATAAAAACGTTTAAGTACACTCCTTATCATATAAATGATAATCTTTATAAATCCCGCTGACTGTGCTTACCCATGAGAAGGCAAAGCAATAATCTCATTTTACAATTTCAATCTGAATAATAGGTTATATTATCTACGTGCTGTGTTGCTCATGTATGCAGTAAAAAAAACATAAGTTACTTAAGTTATTTACTTCATGTTTTTTCTTAATTGAATGCAATGTTAACTTAGCCATTATTTTTCTGATTCTATCTCAACTCCCCCATAAAGTAACACCTAAATCTACGTCAAGTCTTCTGTTCAGACACACCCTAAATCTTAGAGCTTAAGGTGCAGTAACACTGGCAACTTTTCAATGCAATATATTGCCGGCAAATAGTTTTTCTTTCAATGAGTTAGAAAAAAAACTGGAGCACGGCACTATAATTGCAGCGAATTTTTTACCTGTGTAAACGCACGATAATAGATGATATGACGACAAACCTAAAGACTTGGATTGCAAGCTAAGATTCAGGCGTCCTTGAAATATATCCTAAATTGAAATTCGATAAACGCAATAATTGCATTCCAGTCTTTGGCGTTGAAGGCGCCGGGACGCCGACAGTAGGTAAAATACAACTATAATGGAAATATTCGCTGTCAGTCGAAACTGGATCAGAGATTATCGATAATGATGTGATAGTGTTAGATGATATTACAAATTAATGAATTAACATGTCTGTGACAGCGTTTCTTATACATAAATGATAATATAGCTGTATGTCAAACAACAAGATGTCGTCAGAAACCAAAGTAGGTACAACTGGTGCAATAAATATTACACCCCGGACAGCCTCAGACGTTAAAGTTTTGTTGCGATAGGACTAACTTTCTGACCATTGGCAGACTTGCAAGACGTCGTCACGTGAAAAACGATGCATCTGTTTACTTAAACAAGATAAACTATCAAATCAATACTTCGTGTGTACACGAACTCTAGAAATACATAAGTAAGCAGGAATAGCAGTGTACTATAACCAAAAGAAACAATTTAAATTTAAAAAATGCATTCCCTTGAAATTTTGTTAGGCTAGGTTATGTAACGTATCCACTGCTGTCACTATCAAGAGTTAACGGTTACAGTGAACGTGTTAAGAATTTAGACAGCGGCCTAGATCTTTTAACATATGGATCTAGGGAGCCATTAGACGCGTATGCGCAGTCTCTCCTGAAATATATCACAGCCACTTAACTAGTGCGTCCTACAACAAAGTCGTATAAAGGAACGTGGCATGAGCTTACCTCTAGATATTATAAATGAAAATGAACAATACTGAAATTCTATCGAAATTTCTGTGTTCAACTGAATATTTTTGGGCCCTGTAGAAATAAATGTTTAATACTCTTAAGATGAAGTACATGAGTAAATAAAAATAACTTCATCTTTGAACCCCCAAAGACCAAAAATATCTACAAAATATCTAATAGATTATATACTTGAACATTGCGGTTACTTAGACGTGACGTGAACTTACAAAAGGTAATGTCTAGGTAGCTAAAATTTTCCCTTCTTTCGCACAAATAAATCCACTGGGCCAATATAACACAAAGCCGACAAATTTTCCGCATAATCTAACATTTTTAATACCACAGGCCCAGACTAGATAGCCGATAGCAAGGATGTCCTTCATGATGAATTTTGCATCGTCATATGATGTTCCGATCTAGGGTCGCAGTCAAGATGTCATAAGAGCAACACATCGAGCCTGTCGCATTCATTAGGAACTATAGCCGTAAAGTCCACGTCACCCCTGGCTGGGTTCTACTTGGTGCCGTTCCCGGCGGCGACCTTGGTCTTGATCCACTTGTTGGTACGCGTGAGTATGTCCGGCTGCTGCCCAGGGTCCTGCCAGGCTTCTAGGTTCACCTTCTTTATTTCGTCGCAGGGAACGGTTGGGTTGCTGTAACAAATGATATTTTATGGTCAGTGAAGTTCGTTTTGAGAGGTTCTACTGATTCAATATATTTCTAACAAACTATACGACTCGTGAACCACATTTGATGATACCTTACAACACGTTGTTTTTTCCATGTTTTCCCATAAAAAAATAGTGGCATGTAGAAGACAAATAAACACACGGGCCATCCAATAGTTAGTGGAACAGTGGCCCTACACAAGATTTGCGAGAGCGTTATCGTTATCAAAAATGTATAGCGCTGACGTAAGCTGCCAGACGGTCACGTCCAACGCTTATGTCAATTCAATACATTTTGTCAGTTTTCAAAAACCGTTTACGATAATATTATGCATCTTGTCTAGGGCCTCTGGTCCTCTGTTTAGGCGATAAAAACTATATTGTCTTTGACCTGTAATGGTATTGTTTTTAACTCTGCCGCCATTACTGTCTAGTAAACAAGAGCTATCAAAACGTTGGCAATACGATAACAGGTCAAAGGCGATATAAAAGGCTTTTAACCGCCTAGAATCTCGGTCCAGGCAGCGAATGTAGCAACGAATTTGGCACCCTGTGGACTAAGATTAAATGCCTTCATGCTAGTCATGTCATGTCACGGTCTGATTTACCCCCACGCCGGAAATAACGTTAGCAAGAATGATGGTGGTGGTAATGGGGAGAAACACTGCAAAAGATCCTGCCACTATTACATACTTCGATTTTATTAAAATAATACCAAAGAATTTCACCTCTAGTCATGCCATTCTTCCTGGTGGCAACGACCAATTACGTCCAAAAATGGACCACGTTGTACACGATCACTATGAACAGTATCGTATATTTTGTTTGATTATATTTACTAAGTGCTCTTACCTATTAGAACTGGGTTGAAAGACGTCCCTCTGTACGGACGTGAGCCCGCCATTGTCGCAGAAAAGCCGCGCGAGAGACACGCGTCTCAGCTCCGAGAGCTGTCTCTTGGTGAAGCTACCAGCCTCGTCGGTGTGCGAGTAGAAGTAGCGGTCGCCCGCGCGCGTGCGCCATAGCTGCTCCTCTGTAGAAAAAAAAACCGGTGTTAATCAGACTATTAAAATAAATCTGGATGGTAGAAAGAGCGCCATATGACCCAAAGGTATTCCCATAACCTTCACCTATTTGCGATCCTAGTTTTCGGAAGATCTTGTACCCGACGATAGTCAAGTAAGTAAAGATATTTAACTATGATTTTAATTACAAAAACTTTTGAATTATCTCACTTGTCTAAGGACTACGTAAATCTGTTGCTAAGTACCAATTTCACCATACGATGTTAAACACTTAACAGACGATTAGGGCGTTGACAACTGTCAAAATGTATGACCTAACAGTGCATTAACATTGATTAAATTTAATATCGTATGGTGAAATTGGTACTAAGACTAAGTAGTAGTTAACTTGTAACTTACTGATGAGGCAAGTGAAGGTAGGTCCGAAGGAGGAGCCGGCCAGCGGGGTCTCGGCCATCGCTCCGACCACCAGGTCCACGTCGTTAGGGCTGTCGTACATCTGCATCAGCTTATGGACCGTCTGCAAATAAGGGTTAGCCATGAGCCGGGGTTCCAAGAAGTATATGATGGTTTTGAGATGCCATGACTTTTCCTAATTTGATTCTTAGGTTAATTTCTGGTTTCATGCTCTTTATTGACTATTATTTTTTCAAAATATTTTTAAATTTAACAGAAACGTCTGTTACGAAATTATAAACTATATTTAAGCGATTAGAAAACTCGGCCCGGAGAGTCAGAGGTAATGTAGGTTCAAATCCTACCTAAGACCGACGAATTTTTTTCGCTTTAATATATTTTATAATTTTTTCTACAAGAAGCATAAAAAGCATGTCGTCCATGTACAAAAAGTATTTTAAACATATTATGCATTAGACTATCTCCAGTATGGTCATCATAGTCGCCATCATGGAGAGTTTCCGACTATTAAGGAATTCTTCAGATTAATATACCAGCCGCTGAGTTTAAAGACAACAACAGTTTTAAAGTAAAAGATTTTATAATAGCACTCCTGTACTCTTTTGCGACATGGACTTTCAATCCAACCTGTCTCAAGCTGGTTTAATATGTAATTTAGATGAGGGTGATTAGTCACCCTACACTGAAAAAAAAATTGTCGATCCTACAAGATTTTTATTGTTGTGCATAAATGTCTTGATTCCATACGACTATGATATACGAAATCTGTCTTGCTTGGCTCCCATTTTTTTGAGTGTATAAGGAGAAAACAAAAAAGTTTAAAAAAGCAAAAACCCGCCTACAAAAAGCAAAAAATAACTTCTTTAAAATGGTAGGTAAATAGGTCAGTCCAACTGAAGTCGGCGTCCAACAATATTTTAACCAAAAGCAGACTTCAGTTGGACTGACCTATTCACCTACCATTTTAAAGAAGTTATTTTTTGCTTTTTGTAGGCGGGTTTTTGTTTTTTTAAACTTTTATTTTATTTTATTCTTTTTAGTGATCATAATTGTGCTGTTATTCTCCCATTTTTCTCCCATTTCTCAAGAAACAATAGAACATTTCAATCTCGCCGCAAGCAACGCCGTGGGAAAGTCATAGTCATATATTTAAACCTAAATATGCTTCTTCATAGTCGCTCAACTATCTTAATCGAAATATCTTGTCGCCACCCTCGAAATATATACCGTTTAGGAGTTCCGGTGCCATCTGTGGTCTTCATCATCAGTTCCACTTCACCAAATAGTGGTTTCCAAGACCAAATACACGAGTTACAATGAAAAATACCAAAATCGCTATAGGTGTGCCTATAAATTTTGAAGAGTTCCGTCGATTCCTCATGGATTCCACCATCAGATCTTCATTTTGAAAAAAATGGGACCAATCTGGAAGCACCAGATTTCAAATAAAAAAAGAATCTTCAAAATCGGTTCACCCAGTCGAAAGTTCTGAGGTAACAAAACAAACATTAAAAATAATAATAAAAAAATAAAAAAAAACAGACGAGTTGAGAACCTCCTCCTTTTTTTGAAGTCGGTTAAAAACTGAAAAGGTTCTACCATCCCTCAGCGAATCTGCTTTCTACAAGCAAGGTGGCCTTTAAGCCCAAACAGAAGGATTAAACGAAGTGGATACAGAACTTACCTCCTGCGGCATTGCGTCAGAGAACTGTTGGAAGCCGGCGACGGGCATTCCGCACAGCGAACGGTAGTGTGCGTAGCCAGGCAGCCCGTGGTCTCGTCCGCGCTGAATGTCCACGGCCAGCGAGTCCAAGCCACCCAACCAGCCTGATCGCAGCTACCCAACAAAGGAAACACCGTCAATTTCATGTTAGTTGCATCAACAGCATTTATAGGCGCATATTGTAAGGACATACTAAGGATGACATGCTTGGTAGGAGCACCCATTACCACGATCTTCCGATGACTTTGCTTAAAACGCTAAATTATGATACCACACCCTCTCGAAAATCAAAAGGGATGGCTTTATGTGCTTCCGCGCGAATAACGTGAGATGGAGATAGTTTGCGCGCCTTGATTGCAGAGCCAAATTTAAATAATTACTGTTTACTTTATAACAAAAATGGTTTGCCAGCATGAAGAAGTTATAATTACTCAACTATTCAAATCAAATCGTTTATTTACTAAAAAACAGGTTCCATTACATGACATATCTGTCAGACTCCAAACTAGGCTGGGCCTGTATCTTGGACGTCTGCAAGTGCGATTAACAAACTGAATTACATTACAAGTATTAAAATAAATTCAGGAGTGCTGAATGAAATTAAAATTAAAACTTACAAGAGTGAATCAAAAACCCAGAAATAAAACAAATTCTTAAACGTAAGTATACAAATTAACTCAAATTTAAAATCTGGCAAGAGTGAAACAAAAAACATAAAATAAATTAGAAATTATATATATATAAAATAAATATCGAATCAAAGGTCATCGTTAAAGATCGTAAGGTTTCGAAGATTCAACTGAACTCAAATAGAAACAATAAAAGTATATTTGTTTAAATAACCGTTTTACGGGCACTGCATTGTTATTGTTCTGTAGCTCTGCCTACCCCACTCTGGGAACAAAGGCGTGAGATTATGTATGTATGTATGCATTGTTATTGTTTATTTACAGGAATTAAGTTGGTAAAAAACATTAAATTAGTAAACATGTCCATTGAAAAAGCCAAAGCTAATATCAAAGTAATCATTTTAAATAAGACGCTGTAGTTACTATTAAGGTATAATAAGTATAAACTATAGAACCGAGCATATATTTCAGACGGAAGTAGGTAATTCATAAGTTAAAAACTAAAATCTAACTGGGGATTAGTTAGCACCTTAGGTTTTTACTAAAGATTTAAGCCCCTTTTTAAATGTTTAACTCATGAAAAAATAACAACGCCCCGTTTGCAGTAAGACTCACTGATGTTTATAGCTTTAGCTGGGCAAAGTGTAAATATTGTATCTAGGTATCTAGCATGAGTAAACAGCGTGCCGGTGAAGGTCGTGGAACGAAACAAAAGCATGTATTATGTACATAATAATGATTGTTAAAATAGTAGGTAAATATAGATATTCTTGGTATAGTCGACTAAGAAATGATTTCGATTTTTGCTACGTACCTAATATATGATAAAATTAGAGCACCCGTCATTTGTTTATTGCTTTTTATATTTTTATTTAAATAGGTACCTAATGACTAATGAGTTTTACGAAATGACAACGCAGCATTCTCTTTCTAGTGGTTTCAAATCACGTACCTTATAAAGAAAGTGAATAATGAAGTAAACAAATTAACTTTTGATTCCGTTTGCATTTTGTTAAAAATTGCAAACAATAAGTGAGACACATTCATTTACATATTTTTTAAAGCAACTTTTCGGTACCTATATGTGCTCGTCCACCAATTGCGTCAATAGTAACCACCTAAACCACAACTTCACTTGACAAAATATTCTTTTGACGAACTTACAACTTCTCAATTTATAGTTTTTAAGGTAGTAGGTAAAATTTTTAAACTTACATCATCATCGTAGTTCATGTCCATCTCCTGACTCTTCTGCGCTACCATGCCCTTCAGGATCTTCTCCAAGCTACTAGCCACCAGCTCCGGCTTGAAGAACGTCTCCCCCAGGCGGTGTGACGTCACGGTATCGCTGGCATCTCTCAACTCAATGTCCTGGTCAAGCAGGCTGTTGACGAAGTGGAAGGCAGCCGTGGCAAAGGAATTGGTGATGGTTGGGTCGACGTCCGAGTTGTAGCCGGAGTCGTAGCTTTCATACAGCTCGTTGAATTCCTTGCCTGAATGGGACATTGTACTGTGATTCATGTTTCGTTTAGTAGCAGGAATTTCTGTACAAAATTGACCTGATTCATGGTATCGATTGTGTAGTAAGTCACGTGACAACGTGAGCAGGGTTATGAGGTATAAACGTAAAATAATGGATTCTTTACTGCTAAGAATTCGAATGGTTAGTCAATGAATTGGTAAATGTCAAGTGACTTCAGCCGGCTGGACTGGACTTGGTGTGGCTAAGCTGCACGTGGAATAGGGCGCAAGGGTAGCGGGGAAATATTCTAGACTTCTAAGAAATCCTCACTAATATTATGAAAATGAGATTGTGTGTACTTCACGGTTAAACGGTTTAACCCAAAGATGATGCGAACGAGCCCGTAGATGGTATTTTAGATTTCGTAGTATCAGACAGTTCGTGAGGAAATAGCAAGTATCAACTTCTGCCTGAACGGAATTGCAGGCAGAAACAAGTAGGTAAACAAATTCTAACCTTAAAGATTTGCAAAAGTATTTTAATATTACCAGTAAGAGCAGGCAGCCATTGTTTATAGGTGATGTGTTGGATCTCAGCCACGACGATCCTCCTCGCCTCGTGGTACAACTTTTCAGTGTTCCACGCAGGGTTGAGCGCCGCGAGCGTGCGCGCGATGCGGTTGTGCTCTCTTACCCACAGGGCGTGCATGCTGGTGAGCCAGGGATGCATGTTTACTCGTACATCGCCTAGGGAAATGAAACTTTACATTAGAATAATGAAGCTACTTTCAAATGGAACTTATCGCTACTTGAAAACAAGATTTATAGTGTTTTAAATATAAATCTAGAACGTCACGATTCACAGGTGGTCACTTAAGTGTGAACTTTATGGTGTCTGGATCATCATATGATCGAAATTATAGAGTATCCAATAGAATAACTTTATTATCGGTAGCAAGGCCCATAGATGCAAATGTACCTTACAGACTAACATACATAACAACATGTAACCAAAAATTAACATAACTATTATAAAATTCGTAGCGTCAGGTAGCCGGCGGCCACGAAATCGCTGAAATATGACTCCCTTCGGCCAGAAATTTTTCTTTAAAAAGGTCGACAGATCTTTGGTCGGTACTCTCACCACAAAAAAAAACCTTGTGGCCGGGCTCCAACCACTTGACCCTCAGGGCAACTCTAGTTTTAACACGTACTTAATCTACGAGCTCCTTCTCCGTAGAGTAGTGTAATATATAGCCTCCTAAATTTTCCCTGGTTCTCTAGCTGTGCTCAACACATGAACTTACTAGCTTTAAAGCAATTGAAGTCGGGGATGACAGGCAGCAGTCTAGTGATTTTATCACAAATTACCACCGCGTCCAACCCTTTCGCACCGTACACTTGCAAGCCGTCCAGAATCCCTACAGCCAATACAATACATCAACTCACCAGCTTTGAAGCAAGTAGCGTCACTGCTGTTCACCAGGCATGCGGCAGTGGGGTCGGCAGCGAGGGGTAGCGCATCAGCTCCGGGGCCCGAGGTCTTCAGCAGACCACCGGTCTTCTCGCGAAGGGCCGCGGCTTCCCGCCCGTTTGCACCGTACACGTTAGAGCCGTCCAGAAAGTGAGTGGCTTGGTTCATCTGGAATAGTTTAGTTTAATTTAGTTTACTTATTTCATGAAATTACAATACAGGTTGTATCAGGAGGAGTGGATAAAACGAAGCAGGTCGATAGAGGACGTCAATATATCCATTTCACCCCATGTACGTTCAATTAAAAGTATAATGTCTAAATTAAAAGTATCTTCATCATGATTGTCAAAGACTAAATCATAAAATTTTAAATTAATAATTCAAATAATTTCACCATTAAAGATCGTCATAATAATTTAAAATAGGGGATATAATATCGGTCTTTGATTTACGTGCACTTCATTATTTGTATTCGTTTAGCGTATTATCAGGACAAAATCTCATCACTCGATTCGTACGCTCATAATAACCGGTTCCTGTCGTGTGAAATGTCAGGGGACAACCCTACATATTGACCTAGACCGAAATTGACATAACGGCGGAAGGAAAGAATCAACCGAACGCCCGCCCTCTATCCATTAACTCAGCTCCAGACTTGTACTATGGGTGTAATACACCTATACTCATACTTAAATAAAGAAATAATTAATTAAATACATAGAAAAAACACCCCTACTCGGAAGCAAACAAGATCCCAAGAGAATGCTCTCAAAAATTAAATCCGGCTGCTGTCACATTGTACCTATAAATTATATTTGACCTGGTAACTAGGCACGTTGAGCTTTTTATTCTGACAATAAGGCATACCCAAGGGTAATAATGTTTACGTAACACCTGGCCATAATGTGAGTTTTATCGCACGCTGCGCGCACGGTAAAACTCGCATTGTGGCCAGGCGAAGACGTAAAATTGTGTACTCATCACGGGCAGTAAAAAAGAAAGCCCTCTATCGCATATTTACAACCCTCGCCTACGGCTCGGGTCTCAAATACCTGCGATTTCGGGCTTTCTTTCTTTTACAGCCCTTGTTAAGTAATGTACTATTGTTATAATTCTTATAAGTAAATTCTTGTATAGGTATCTACCGGTCAAATTAAAATGAAATATGTACTGCTGATAGTGAATAAAACTTTAAATAATCCAGTGTCCGAGGGTAGGATCATGGTTGGGAATGCGCCTTACGACACAATTAAGTAAGGTAATTATTAAATGTGCGAAGAATACAAAGCGCTGGTAGGTATTTGAAACATAATGTTTTTGGCAACACGTTAATGTAATAAATGTCGATGTTGAATAACGTTAAAATTTAAAGCAGTAGTACATAGCTAAAAGTAGACGTATATAAATTTTATTTAACATGAGACATAATATAACTGATTAACCCGTTCATTAATAATCAACCTTTTTCCTGCAACCGCGCGCGGTTTCAAAACAAGGTCATTTCATCGTCAAAAGTCAAAACATCTATCCGGTGCATGATGCACTGGAAATTTCCACTGTTTTTTCATGCTAGAGTTTTAATATTGATATCGAATCTATGCGATATGGTCTAACGTGATAAGCCACGGGCTAGACAAGATAATTGTACAATGAGAACGTGTATTTAAAATATAAATTACTTAGATAGGTATCTACATGATAAAAAAATAAACTCAAAAATGTTAGAGAAAATAAAATAATGCAATTTTAGTATCGCATTTCACGGTAATATGAAGGCAATTGTTGGGTCTGTAGGTAATGTTTGTATTGTTAACATATCCTTAAAACTACCCTTATAATCTGTGCTCTGAAGCCCTAGCCTTTATTAATAATTACTTACTTTAACTTCTTCTAAATACAAATGGCAATTTAAAAAAAGGATGACAAAAAATCTGGATAGCTAAAATAAAACGCTTTAAAAAATAGTTGTTTTTACGCAGATCCATATTGATTCTCCGACGAGGTTGCAAAACAAGGACAATGAACTAAAATTTTATCATCGTTCACCATTGAACGAGTATTGATTGAGCGAGTTTGTATTTGTACGAGCAAGGTTGTACAGTCAGCGACACAAGTGAGGGACCTATGTTAATTTCACAGATCAATAAGGATACAACTTGCGTTCAGTGTTTACAGAGTATTGGTTCTTGTTTACTCGGTCATTTTAACCTTGAGATCGCGTTGCATGAATTGCAGCCGTTATATAAGTACCTACCTATACACTTCTTGCATGATACAACACACAACTGACGACCTGGGTTGGCGGTGTCCTATTTTTAGACTACTCAATGGCAGTCTGTAAACTTAGTACCTAATGGTTTATTACTCGTGGCAAGCACGTATATAATAATCATACCTAGCATGTAAACGTAACAAGATATCTTGAATTATTGACCATATCAGATATTTTTTGTCACTGTCATAATCTTACATGTCAGACCAAGAAGGCCAAATAAAACTAGTGTTGGCGGTTTTATGTCAATAATTTACGGAGTTATATGAAAACTGAATAAAGATCGAAATGTATATCTGGACTCTCAATAATCTGACTGTCAATAAAATTTGATTCCACTTGATAATCAAACTAGCGAGCGTGCGTGCAATTCTATGAAGACTATCTTATTTAAAAAATATTTTGGGTTAATTGTGCCTTTAATCATTACAATAGGAAAACATCAACACTTCAATACTCGTACCTATAACTCCGAGCAATCAATTATGAAGAATAGAAAGTGTCGTAAGTCAATATTGCGACATTACCGGAATAAATAAGGATGTCATGAATTGAACACGCTTCGATTGTTGACAGTGCTCAGTCACCATGTAACTACCGGATGGTAGAAATCGTTCACGCTCGTGTCAAGTATGAAATAACATTCTCATAACTTGAGAATATTTTGTTAGGTGACTACTACTTCTTCGAATTAAAAAAAATCTGTTCAGTTGCAGGACTACTTTCTATTTTGGGCGTGTAAAAGTATGCAAAACAAAGTCTTTATAGATAAAACAACGGTTTTGGCGTTTTAATTCACTACTGATTTGTTTTTCAAAAACCTAAGGTTACTTTAGCAACAAAATAAAACATCATCATCATCTTGCCTTTATCCAAATCGTCATCCCTATCAGCCTTCATCTCATTATTCCCTCCCTTGTTTTTCATATCGCTCTTCACACAGTCCATCCATCTCTTTTTAGGTCTCCCCCTTCCATAAAACAACTAAAGCTAAAACTAACCTGTTCCGAAGCTCCAAAGCTGCAGTCTCCTCTGTAAGTGGTGACGGAGCGAGTATACTCCATGCACGTCTGGTATCTGTTCTTGTAGATGGGATCCTCGAATGGAACAGTTATAGGCATGCAACTCGGGTGGAGGTAGCGCGGCATCAGGGCGGAGCCGTCGGTGTCACAGCAGCGGATGGCTTGGTTGGTGTGGACTGTAGAGACGAACGGCCAATTTTAACAACAAAATTACATTTGAGGCAGTCCTGTTATTAATAATGTTGATGACTTATATCTTTAATAGTTATTATTAAAGATATGTCTTCCTATCCTTACTAATCTTTACTAATATTATAAATGGGATTTTGTTTGTTTGATGTTTACGGTTCATCGCCTAAACTGGTCGACGTAAAATTTTACACAGAGATAGTTTATAGCCAGAAGCCGGACGTAGTAGGCTACTTTTATTCCGCAAACTCGGACATTTCCCGTGGGAATAGCGATAAAGCACTTTTACGCGAAAGAGTTCGCGCGCAAAAACTCGTTATTTTATAGTTAGATAGGCCAACCTAGAGCAATCATCGTCAGGTCATTGTATTCCCTCCAGCCTATTTCTATAAAACAGGTTTAGCCTAGCGAGGGCTGTTTAAGGCTAATAAACCGTAGTCCTAAGAGGTAAAAAATATTGCTCAGGAAACAGGAATATGAGTCACTTACTTGTCTTTCTTACGGGAGTGTGCACCAGGTCATGGTATATGAACTGACTCCAAACAGGGAAGGCGATGGTCTTCTTAATATCCGGCTGATCTAGGTTGCTGGTTAGTTTAGTGCTGACAAGGCGAGCGGACGGCAAAGGTCGGTTATTCTGAGATAAACGAGGCTGCAAAGGAAACGTACAGTTAAAGAAAAGACATAACACATACAAGGGACTCACGCGACTCAAGCGTCCACAGATAGACACTTCGGTTATAGTTTCACTAACCTCTTCAATGCCATCGGCATATTTCGGATGCAAGAGCCGCTTGTAGCCCGTGAGTGCTTGTCCCCACGAGGACCGCACAGGGTTGTTACAGGAGCCGTCGAAGGACCGGTATCGAGACAACAGCTTGTTAGAGCGACATGCCAGTCTCTCCAGCGCTGCGCACTCCTGCCCATACTCGCTCTCGCGCAGGCTCAAAGTACTAACGTAACTCGCGCACTCGTCGTTAGCTAAACCGTATCTGATGGACCACAAGAACTACCTTTAATACTGTGTTATCGATACTATTTGCAGTCAGTGACTGTACCCCAGGCATATCACCAGCACTGAATGGGTTATATAACTTATGAGGCCGCGCAAAACGGTCATTAGTAAACATCAAATCGACTTTATTACATTTGCGATGTTCGGAGAAATCAATGAAGACCTCTTATTATAGGTATTTCAACTTTAAACAAAGAAAATCACATTAAGCGTTAAAAATAGTCGCAAACAAGGAAAAACCTTAAGGCGACTTACTAACCTTGTGCATCTGGTTACAACCAGATTTTGTGACGCTTTCGTTATTATCATGGAAGACTTTTCATAAACCATCGCGTCGTCTGAAGGCAGGCCGTGGATCACAAGTGCCTTTCCTGCCGTGCCTGAGTTCGGGGTTATGCCGGCAGCCTCCAGGTTTTGTTCGAGCCTCTCCAGCATAGACACGGTGAGCTTGCTGATGCTGATAGACTTGATCGTATTGGCTGCAGTTACGGGGGGAAGTCTCCTTAACATCTCTTGGGTTGGAAATGGAAAATCGTACATTGGAGCTGGGTGGAGGTTATCTGCAAATTCGTAAAGCGGTAAGACTGCTTGCCCAAAACAATGCTACTTAATCCCTGATTTATATTTGGTTATCTTAAACTTACCATTGACTATTAAGTTGAACGGATACGGGGCGACGAGACTGCCGAACGTCACGCCCGCCCACAGTACGACTCCCAGCATTACCACCTTGATCATTTCTTCCAGAATACTGAAACAATACAGAAACACCAGTTAATATAGCGTTTGCACGATCTGTTGCGGAAAGATCTCATTAACTCTGTAACGAATAAAACAGAACGTAAACCGAGTTCTAATGTTTATTCATTTAATTACGCACTTGAGTAAGACAAATTAGGTACCAACCGACTGATAAACTTTACGTCTAACATGAATAAAGTTCTAACGATATCTGTCAAGTTTGTTGGAAGACTGGTCTACAAAATGAGTGGACAAACAGTTTATATGAAGACCCATATATCGATATCTAAGGGTATCAGTTGGCCTTTGACTGCTCCAGTCTGACCTTAAACAGACAGTTAGGTTTATAGATGTGTATTGTTATTACGTCTTGTTTTGCTTATCGACTAGCCAAGCCCCTGATGATGTAGGGACAAGCCCCCGGATCCTCTACGACGCATGTCAGACTTTACTGATATCATATCTAATGATAGTTAATTAACTTGTTTGGATGATCAATTAAAATCATAAACGATGAGATCCGCCTTGTGATATGACCTTTGCATGAGACGAGTACCAATTTAAATCGAATAGAGTTGCTTCTAACTTTATAAAATATGCACGCCTTGTTGTATTTCATTTTGAACGGACAACACAGTAGTTACCGAGAATCATAAAACAATACGCCAAGTCGCCATCTGATATAACAATGACTTTGTTTGCGATACTTTAGTGATACCGGTCATAATAATGATATTTTGTGCAGTATTTCAACTCTTGCTGGAATGCTTTGAATAATTTGAACAAGGGTGTTTGTTACTGATATGTTTTTGAGGTTATGGTATACCATTTATAAAGTATATTGTGATGTTAGATGTCACTTTAAGCTTTTTTTAAAGCAAAACAGTGTTATATAGATAAGTAAGGTTCCCAAGCATGAACCATATTTTAGCCGAAAAAAATACAAATACATCTCTGGATTCTGGACAATCGTGATTAACTATTGATTGTAAGACGACTGTCTTACAAATTTCGTACGAATTTTAAAGTACCTACTACCTAGCTATCGGAGCAAATTGTTTACAGATAATATTTATCCTTACCACCTTTATAATACCACGTAAAGTTTCAGAAGTAGATAAGAGTAAGAAAATCTTGTAATAGTTTACGTTTACTTGTAAATAATTCTGTAATCAAATATCGCAAAGGCCTGAAGGGAATGGAGTCCGATATGTAAGTGAAAAGCTTATGTAGGTATACATCATTTTGACTTCAGAGTGAAGCTTATAATCAGTAGCTATCGTAGTTCATAACATTGGAAAAGCACTTAGCAAGTTACCATCTTAAAAGGGAACCTTATTAATTATAGAAACCAAGTTTGTCTCTAACTGACTGAACCTTTAAGTGTCAAAGGTAAGAGGGGAAAACGCTACAGCTAGGAAGAATGAATTTAGTAAAGTTTAGTTAATTAGAACGTTATTTTTTTTACTGTGTAATGATAAAAAGAGACAATTTATCGGATTTTTTTTGTAAGACAAAGGATATTAATTACGTTTTCTTAATTGCGTAATTACAATATTTATACCTACGTAACCCAAGTTTAAGAAAGTGGTATTCTTACTTTTCTAACCGTTGCGAATCGGATCCATAGACTACGATTACATCTTCCGAAGTAGGTAATTAGGATTGCTAAACATGTTATAGTGTCACGAGTCTTTATAGTGGTTTAAGCTCTTGACTACCTACAAAAATGGCTGTTAATAATATTAATTTATAACTTACCTCACAACTGGTCAGGAGTCATTTAAGCGCGTAGAGGTATTCGCATCTCTTTATACCATTAGCTGAGGGTATTATCGCATTAGCATGTTGTTGCCATCTTACAAAACTTGTTTTATTCAGGTCATTGAACTTTCTTTTATTTATGTTATTCCTTTACACCCTTTTTGAATGATGCTAATCAAATCATACGATTTGACCACCACCGACCCGCCAGGTGGCTCCATTTCGTATCAAAATCAGAGCAATTGGCAGTGGAAGCGTAGCATACGAGTATGTTACTGACTTTTGGCACTTTGTTGTAGGTACCTAGGTACTTACTGCGACATGATTTTTGTTTGGTTAGTAACTTGTTTTTTTAAATGCAAGTTAAAACAGCAGCATCAGTTTTGGTGGACACTCGGTGGTGGATTGGTGGTAACAAGTACAGTCAGTGTAAAAATATGGGAGAACGCAACATCTCAAAAATATGTCCCAATGCACCTTATTCCAGTGTAAGGGCGATTGTGCATTACAAGGAATTTTACTGTCCGGCAGTCCGATTTTTTATGGTTACGCCATAAATAAGTACCTACCTAAGCACTAGTTTATGCAAAATCGGACTGCCGGACAGTAAAATTCCTTGTAAGTAGTGCACAATTGCCCTAATAAAAACTTCGTAACATATTTATGAGAGAATTCTTTCGATGTATATTTTTGCACTTGACTATAGGTACCATACCATAGGTATGTATTTATTTCATTCCATTATGCATGGAAACCTCGCTTGCTCGTCTGCCTCCTTTTTCATATAAAAACCCTATTAAACGTCTTAAATATTTGTCTTGTTATGAATCACCCAATGGTTTTAACATACCTACTTATTTGCGTGTTTTACCAAGTTCGTCAATAATACGTAGTAACGTGTTATTATTCTAAGCGCCCGATCCGACCTACTCATAACATTACATAAGCAATGTAAGTACCTATCTCTACTACTCTACTTTACCTTATATATAATCTTGCATATGAATGCCAAAATTATCGCTCAGTAGGTATTTATAGGGATTTATTTCAGTGCATTTACTTAGTAAGTGAGGACCGGGAAAAACACCCCATTGGGTTTATTTATTACCCATATTATAAATACACTTTTGTGATAGACTGTAAAAAAAGTACCTACTGGTGTGTTGTTCTCTCAAAAAACGGCGGCCGGTCGGACGGACGAGCGAATAAAAGCGGCGAGTTTAAGTAGTCCCGTCCGACCGAACAAAACACATTTTAGCGCGTGCATTGTCAATTAGGGAGCCTTATACGTTCGAGAAGTCATGCTGCCAAATTGAATACACGCGCTAAAATGTGTTTTGTTCGCTCTGTCGGGACTACTTAAACTCGCCGCTTGGACCTTCACTCGAGCGAACGATCACCTTGGCATGTTGAGAGAATCACAACCCTGTTATTGAATGATTGAATGAATGACTCTTGATGACACCTTACTTTTAGTCATTCTTGCAAACAGCTGGTAAGAATTAAGATTTAAAAGAATCACGTTATTTTTTTATACCGTATTACCGTTTTGCGTAGGTAGGTACGGATAAGGTATACGGATCACAGATAGGTAATAAATAAGTAATGGTCTCGCTGGTAACTTGATTAGTTACTTAAGGTTGTTGTATTAAGGTTTTATTAAGGTTGTTGTATTAAGACGATATTCATGAATTTATATCTCTAATGCATTACGAATCACAAGTAAACAATAATATTATTATGCGGTGCTACGTTATCGCTAACTTTCCATTAACGTACATTGCGTGCAATCTACCAAAACTCACTCACAAAGAGCTCATTAGGGGAGTCATGTAAAGAAAGTTCGAGAACATTAGATGCGTGGCATTTAGCACAGACTTACGTGGTATGTTCTTCGCAGCCATCGCATTCAGATCGCCTTCTGGAACACTTCTCGGGAGACTTCTTGGTTTCGGCGTTCAACACCGACTTTCCTTCAATGATCCGTTTAAACAACATAGTAGTAGAAGCAGGATTTGCTGTTTCCGACAATTGTCGCGTTTCTCGCGAATGTTTTGTTTGTTAAGCACTATAGCTGACGGAACTTGCTCGAAAAAACGATGTTCCATTAGATTGGCTATAGAGCCAATTTCGCCTCTACTGCCAAACTTGCACTGAACGAGCAGCGGCAATGGGGCCGCCGACGCAGCGATGGAGCCAAGGCAAGCGAGGCCCCGCCCCCACCTCACCCCCTCCAACTCACCTCCATAGGTAACTTGACAAAGAGCAGCAAATTACGCCGATATGCAGTATCATCAGAAAAAAATTGCTCCGATAAACTCAAATTTACATAAGAAAACGTCACAAGCTATATGCTGATGACGGGAAAACGTTAAATTATATTTTTGTGATTAATTATGAGGTGTTTTTAGCTATTAGCACTGGTTGTAAAGGTAAATTCGAGAGGTGCATAATAAATTTGTTAACTGAATATTTTTAGTCTGTGGATTTATGTGAATTGAGGGTTTTTATTAGTAAACCAACAGTCATTTTATGGTTTTACTATTTGTTAATGATAAAACTTAAGAGATTGATTGTAAATATCATTCTTGTAAGTAATTAAGATAAGATAAATAGATCCTTATAGGTAGGTAAATCATGATGCGTGTGCGTGATTTGAGTGAAATCTTCTTTTAGAGTCGATTTCTCTAAGGTAACCCCAAAATGTACGTAGGTACCTACCTCGTCAATTTATGTGAATAAAAGTAATACCGCCGTTACTTCGGGAACTGTTCAATATTCCGAGTAAAAAGTACCATGTTCTACCTCGGGGTTCAAGCTTTCTCCATGTTTCCTACCAAATTTCAACTCGACATGAAAATAGTCTTAACTTACCAAAATCAAACCTAGCGATGCATAGAGACAGTCCATATGTACGTGGGATTTATAAAAATATATACCAAGGCACCTGCGAGTATTAAAGACGAAAAGAAAGACCTCTGTTTAAAAATAAGTTAAAAGTATTCTTAACCAAAAAAGGGTACTAGGTACACAATTATTGAATTCTTGAACGATGCTGACTGATAAAATGCAACCTCTTAATAATTGATAGATCTTATACTTAATATCCTGATACGAACCTAATTATATTAATTAACTTGTAACTTAATCTATATTTATTTTTTGTCGACCTAACAATTGCCTGTTTTAATCAAATGATATCCTTTATATAACTTTGGAAAGATGTCATGTAAATCCTCGTCTTATATCGAATAAGAACTGTATTTCGAGAATGTGAAATTAGAATTAAAACATGATCGCAAATATTAAAACTAAATAATGTAATTGCTCACTTTAATCTAGAATTGCTACGCCCTAACAGGGCCCATATGAATCTAAATGTAGGTACTGTACCTAACTAACTTTAAGATCTGTACAACTATGGTTTGCAATAAATGCTTTGACTATGAGTATGACTATAATATGGATAGTCTAGCGTACCTATAGTATAGTATATAGTATGCATGTATCTATCTACATATGTTTTATAGATAATAGTAATTAAGTACTTATTTGAAATGTTTAATAATTAAGTAAAAGATTTTACTAAGCGTTTATTTTGCAAATGGTTTTCACTTATACAATCCTTCCAGACGCAACTCAACTTGTGACTTAACACTACCGTGCCTAAATACTATATGTGAGTAATGTAATGGAGCACCTATATGAGTAAGAAAATATATTCCTTGCTACTCTGGTAGGTCAAAAATGTGTGCACGGCAATAAAGTCTCCGCAGCACGTGGACGATGCATGCTGGCAGCGTGGTCCCCCAATCTTCTGTCTTGCTCTGCCCGCGTAATTGCATCTCGCTCGCGCGATCACGCTCTGTGAGCATGCGCGAATTGCCGGTTGGGTGTGTTTTTGCTGAAGAGTCGGTTCGCAGCAAGTAATGTATTCAAACGGACCTACCTTTATTTATAAACTTCGCCGTGGATCATTCATTACAAATAATTGACTGATTTTACTTATGCTCGGTAAGTGTATAAGATCCGTGTAATGTGCACAGCACATCAAAACTGGCCTATTGTGGAAACAACGTGGAGGTTGTTTGGTTCTGTGTTCGTTTGGTTTGGTTATCGGCTAGGTACCTATCGTACGAACGAGTACGTTTGCTCTTGGTATATATCGCACATGGCATTCAATACCGTATTAACTCAAAAATAAATTGTAATGCAAAACTATTTGTACTAGTTTCAAATTAGAATAAAATTTTCAACACTGTCACATTTCGAGTTAAGACGGTATTGATTGTCATGTGCGTATGTATATATTATATCACAGTTATTATAATAAATAATATACATATGCATACATATGTTAATTATAATGTAAGTATGATTAGTATACTTATCGCACATTTATTCAGTATATAAAGCAAATAAAATAATAAAGTAGCCGGTAGGTACATTATGCAGGTGACTTCCTACCTAGGTAGGTATTAAATGTACAGTAGGAGTGCCCATATAGCAGTACTAGCAGGTAAATTAAGTTCGGCAGCTTATGCTGTTAGGAAAATCAGGCAACTTACCAATGTTGAGACAGCTCGCTTAGTTTATTATAGTTATTTTCATAGTGTTATGTCGTACGGTATTCTGGTTTGGGGAAAAGCTGCTGACATACAGACTATATTCGTGTTACAAAAAAGAGCCATTCGTTTCATATATAACCTAAACTCCCGTGATTCTTTAAGATTACTATTTAAAGAAATTAGTATTTTGACAGTAGCGTCACAATTTATTTATGAGAATATTATTTATGTCATTAAAAATCAAGACTCTTTTGTTAAGAATTGTGATATACATAATTTGAATACAAGAAATAAAAATAAAATTGCTATTAAAAAATTTCGTGTCCGTAAGGTATATAAATCATTTGTTGGTCAATGCATTCATTTCTATAATAAATTACCTGACGAAGTTTTAAAGTTATCATTTCCAGCACTTAAAAATTACTTGAAAAAGTCGTTGATGTCGAAAGCTTATTATAGGGTCGAGGACTATCTAACAGATAAAAATGCTTGGCCTAAATTAAACACCTAAATAACTTAGTAATAGCTTAGTCAGGAAAATATCTAAACATTGTAGGTATAATTATTGTCTAGGGGACACGGTTTCTGTAGGAGAATGTATCAAAACTATGTGGTTGTTTTGCACCGTCATGGGTAAGTATATGTATATATATATGTATGTGTATATGTATGTATGTGTGTATATATATATATATATGTATATGTATATATATATATATATATATATATATATATATATATATATATATATATATATATATATATATATATAATTATTATTATTACTATTTAAGAGTTCATCTGAACATACTGAGTTTTGACACATTTTCCTGCTCAACTACGCATGATATATATATTTTAATGTTAAATTCATTGTTTTATATAATGCTAGGTTAAGTTCTATAATTGTATAAGTAATTTAAAAATAAAACGACTGACTGTTGAGTTTCTTGCGGCGTTTCTTCTCAGCAGTGGTCTCTTGCGAAGCGCTGGTAGATTTTTGACGTGTAAAAGTGCCCGTGCGGCCTACTTACTGAATAAACATCTTTTATCTATCTTTTTTTACAGCTAAATCCCAGTTTTAGAATTTCTATCAATATTAACAATAATCACACAACTGGACCTAAAAAATATATTTAAAAAATATATTTGCATGTCTAAATATGCATACTTACACTATCTACGCCCAATTATCTATCTAATGCGGCCCCCTATATAGACCATAGTTTCCCAAACTTTTTTGACTAACCGCCCACTTAGCAAGACACATTTTTTTCGCCGCCTAGCAATAAAAAATGGAAATAGAAAGGTTTTACTAACAGAAAAATGGTACGAGGATTAAAATTAGATATTATTAGGAGTTAGAAAAATACATCTATCTTCCTATAAGGAATAGGTAGGGTAGACTGGGGACAATTGAAACGATTTGACTTTAAATGCCTGTTGCCGTTTTATTTTTTTAGTTAGAAAGATGTACGCCTAAATTATTTCAAGGTTCGTTATCTGGTTGCTAAATAAAGTATATTTGGTAGGTCTATCATTAATAGTTATTTTACAATAATGTAAAAAAGAGAATGGGGGAATGTGGTTCAATTGACCCCACACCGTTGTCAATTAAAACACTATATAAGGTCAATTGAAACACTGTAATATCTTTGATACATTGAAAGTAATGTTATCAGTCCTACTAGTTTTCATCGCAATATTGGTATACAATACGACAGTCAGAAGTTCGCAAGCATAACATTAACATATCGTCATTTATAAGCATCAGAAAATCTCAATCATCAACCGCAGATAAAAAAATATATATGACTTGTAGCTTTCTTTGTAGCCGACTACCTTATACATAAGCCTTAATAGTAAATAGTTTTAATGTTACAATAAGCTATAATGATACTGAATTTTGTTAAAAATACAATATTATGCTACATACAAAAATGCTTGTTTCAATCATAACATTGTTTCAACCATAACTTAATGAATGAATGAACTCGAAACGTCGGGATTTTAAATAATATACACAAAATAAACAAATGAACTCAGTTACGCATTTAAAATATTAGTAAGGATACGGCAGAATGACACTAGGTACACATACCAGAGCAATACCAAATAAGGCACCTATTTTATTTAATTATATGAATGTGGAAGTAACTCTTTCTATTTGTCTATTTATCTAAGTCGCGGGCAAAAGTTAGTGTAGGTATAATAATTATTAACCATGACACAAATCACCATAAAAAAAAAGCCATTTACATTTTCACAATTCACTTTTGTGGCGGTTTTTTTCTTTCTTTTTGTTTTGTTTACGTTAGTTTAGTGTGTGTGTTTGCTATGTGTGTGTAATCTTCCGTGGTTTCACTCGATAGTTCCAAGGGAAGTTTTATGAGTATTGTTTGTCTGTTTGTCACGAATAAATGTTTTTCTTTCTGTCTTTCTATTTCACATTTATCAAAAAAATCATATGCGTCAAATACAGAACCTCCTCATATTTAAAGTCGGCTACATTTGGGGACGATTAAAACGCAAGGACGATTGAAACGTTTCAATCGTCCACTCGCAAATTGTTTCTATCGTCCCCAACTCACAGATTTAACTTCAAGGTCAAATATTAAACATAAAAACCACTCGAACGGTGATAAAACAGTTTAATCAGATAAAATACAAGAACAAACAAAGTTATAAAGAAATATACAAGATGAGAAATATTCAGTTTTGACCGCGAAAAATTATAATCGCTCCGTGACACCGCTGCGTAGCTCGGTCACTCGTGCGCTATTGACCATAGATTAAAATATGACTGACCAAGTCCTGAGTGTTGCGTCATAGCTACTCGTAGATATTATAGTTTTCGAGAAATTGGACTTGTTTCAGTCATGACGTGTTTCAATTGTCCCCGGTCTACCCTACCTACTTGATAATGAAATAGAAGGCAAATAACACCATAGAATGCTGTGAAACCACTAAAATACATTCGTTGCAAAATCTATTATATATTGTGGCGACTAAAATCGCCCCGAAGGTTGGCAACACAAACTTCACAATTTAAGTCATCCAGGGGCACGATCTTCAAGTCGCTTGGTTTCAGAGCGTTTTGTTTGGCCCGGTATGAACAAGGATTGCCAAGTGTGGGCTCGTACTTGCATTCCCTGTCAACGCAACAAAGTCACCAGGCACACTAGCACACCTTATGGCCATTTCACCTGCCCATCCAGCCGTTTCCATCATGTCCATATAGACATTGTGGGCCCACTACCCATGAATCGTGAGTACAGCTACTGTTTAACTGCAGTAGACCGATTCACGCGTTGGCCTGAGGCCTGGCCCATGTCTAACATTAAAGCCGAAGAGGTCGCCAACACCCTCATCAGCGGTTGGATAGCCCATTTCGGCGTCCCTAGCACCATCACTACGGACCAAGGACGCCAGTTCGAGTCGGACTTGTTCAACCGCCTAATGAAACTCCTCGGAACTCGGCGAATTAGAACAACAGCTTATCACCCGGCAGCAAATGGGATGGTGGAGCGACTGCATCGGCAGCTCAAGGCAGCACTAATGTGCCATGATGACTCGTGGCTTAGTGCCCTGCCGCTTGTTTTGCTCGGCATCCGTAGTGCTGTCAAAGACGACATCAAGGCTTCTGCGGCGGACCTCGTCTACGGCGAACCATTACATTTGCCCGGAGAACTAACCACGCCGGGCCTCTCGTCGCAGACATCGTCCACAGACGACCCAACGGATTTCGTCAATCGCTTACGCGCCCAAATGACACAGCTCCGGCCAGTACCCGCGTCACGCCACGAGAGGCCAGGAACGTTCATATTCAAGGAGTTGCCTACTGCAACGCATGCTTTCTTACGAGACGATACCACCCGGCGCTCTCTCCAACCTCCGTACACCGGACCTCACCTCATCGTCAGACGAACTGATAAAACAGTGACATTGCAAGTAAAAGGGAAAGATGTACGTATGTAAGTAACGGTCAGCGTCGACCGCGTGAAACCCGCTCATTTAGAGTCGGACGCGCAAACGACACCCAGAAGCGTAACTAGCGCACCTGCACCGGCCGCGGTGTTCCCATCGACAGCAGTAGCTCGCAGCGCACCGCCGCACGCCACGGTCAGCACCCCAACGCCTGCGGCCCGCACCGTAACGCCGAACGCGCCTGTCGAACGCCCAGCGCCCGTTACTAGATCCGGACGCAGGGTACGTTTCAAACAAATTTTAGATTTATAATAATTATTTTTTCCTCATGCTCTTTTCTCCGTGGGGGGGTGGTGTGGCGACTAAAATCGCCCCGAAGGTTGGCAACACTTCTTCTTGTCACTCAGACAGTGCAACACGACTCCTGCCCTGTGCTCGCAAATAACTTTATTATTAGAATAACCGATTGTGATTATTATAAACAAGGTTCTCTCAAAGTGCTCAATTTCTTTATGTTGATATCATTTAATGTGTTGTATCGAAGTAGATATTTACAAGAACGGTGGTGTTTTATTCCGGCGACTTCCCATCTTTAACGAGCCGGCTTCGCGCTGAGGCCCATTACCTCAACCGACGCCCTAAGACGGGATTCAACATCCACAATATCAATGGTACTTCGGTTAAATTTGTAAAGATTTAGCTGTCCGTACTCTACTTTATTTCATATTTTTTATTATATTTTATCAATACAGGTAGCGCCCCTGTCCCTAGCGTCAGCACCCCCTTTTTTTCTGAGAGCCTTTCCGTCCCCCGCATACCTTCAGCGCCCTCTGAGGGGCCGGGCGGTAGGCACCACTTTGGGAACCTGTGCCCTGCCCTAGACTATACCCCTAGTTCTGCCAGATCACTAACTGATTACAAATTTAAATAAACTCTGTCATAATCATACGGGCCACAATGTCCCAGGGGCTCCGTCAGATTGAAGACGGTCCCGTCTTCTAATCAAACGATATGGGCTAATCAGAAACAATGTGCCTATTTTTGATACTGAGATTGTCAAATTTAGGTTACCTAACTAAAAAAAATCAGCTAATTTTGACGCTGACTGTACCTACCTAGTAAACATTACACATTGACTACTTAGGTTAGGTACCTACATAGTCGTAAAATAAATAGCGAAAATAACGTGTTTTCTTAATCATTCATACATTTTCCACATCACAGCATTAATTTATTTGATTAAAAACATGTCATTTAAAAACGTGTCTAGCTTAGTTCTTGTTTGTTATTAGATATGATTAAAACATTTAATTATTAATTAGATACTATTTATGCTCTGTCTGCATTTGCAATCTTGTAGGTGGCCTTATAGCATCAAATATAAAGATTAACGGCCTGACTCAAAACAGTTAATGGCGATTTAAATCGTTCCTTAGTGACTATTATTCATACACAAGTTTGAAAAACTAAACTATGTAGTTAATTACCTAATTATCTCTAAAATATCTCTTAGTACACATGTAAGATGTTTATTTAGCAAGTAAAGCCGCACTGGCACTTTTACATGGCAAAAAACATTCAGTGCTTCCAAAGACTAGAAATGTTTGCTGTTCTTTAAACATTTTTACTTTTTACAATGATAATAAGTGCTTTATTCGCGTAATCTTAGGTAGGTACCGCCGTACTCAGAGCCATTTTACAATTACCTCGTTAGTTTTTCGAACTTGTGTATGAAAAGCATCACAAGAACTAAAAGAATCATTTAATGGTCATAAGTTTATAACTCACAATAACAGTCATAACTTATCATAACTGACTCTAAGAGCGGCCGCCAGGCCGTTAGATACACTATAAAAAAAGTTTTTTTTACCCAATATTCCCATTAAGTTTATAAATAGACCGAAAAAAAATTAGTAGGTACTTTTTTCTAGGAATCCTAATTTAGGGTTTAGAAAGATGTAGGTAGGTAATCGCAGTTTAGGATTTGATTTAGGTACTATGTAAGTTTGGAATTGTATGAATCCGATTAAGAAACCTAATTAGGATCCAAATGTTATAAATAACCACTTTAGCGTTAATTTTAACAGGCCCTATTTTGTAGAACCTTGTCGTAATGAAGATGTCTCGCATATATTCGGGACACCTCCTGTGACTGACTTAGCTATTGCCTGTCACAAGGTAGTAAACATTCATTTAACTTAAAAATCAATAAGGAACGAATTAATTGCCTTTTTTCTAAAATGTGGTAATGAAGTCCTTCCTTCTTCTTCCTTACCAACTATAAGTTGAGTGCGGCCGTTCGACTTTCAACTTAATTTACCCGCATTTTTCGTACATTTAGGTAAGGGGCCTTCTTCTACATTAAATAACATCTATAGCTATCTCTAGGGAATTGTCAACGTTATTGAAGCTCTCATTAAAGGGGTGATAGACGGGCGAGTAAGTAAGTACGCCGTTCTTGGGCATTTTCACGAAAAAGTGTACCCAATTAAGGACTGTAATTAAGGAACTTTAACTTGGTCAGTTTTGTGACGAAAATTAGCTATACATTGACGGCCGCCAAAACTGACAAAGTCAAAGTTCCTTAATTTCAGTGCTTAATTGGGTACACTTTTTCGTGAAAATGCCCAAGTACGGCGTACTTACTCGCCCGATATCACACCTTTTACTCAGACTTGACATTATAACTCTGTTCAGACAGCCTAGGATGACGCCTGTGACAGCTCATATAATCTTATTGTTGGGGTCCTTACTCCACAGACTACTAAGGGATACTAACGTATCCTTACTCCATATGGATACCTACACAGACCCTATGGGTTCTTTGTGTCAGATAGCTCATATAAACACGTACCTACCTATTAAACTTGCTTCTTTACATAAATACTACATCGGTACCAGCGTTGCCAGATTTTTTTTTATGCCAAGTCGGGATTTTAAAACTTTTTGAGTGAAAAAAGCGGGATTCTTTCGTCGAAAGCGGGACATAGTAAAAAAAACGTATACCTATAAGTAATCAGAAGTTTTTAAATATTTATCTTTTTATTTGAGTTTTAAATTACGTTTACGTGACAATAGATACCAAAAATAGCCATATAAAACGTATTTTAATAAGAATATGATATTTTAATTCAGATTTACCCTATCGTTAGGTAGTTGAGGTTGAGTTATCCCCGAAAAGCGGGACTGAGCCTGTTCGGCGGGACATAATTTCGATTTAAAAATCGGGACGGGGATAAGGCTGCGTTCAAAATGGCTTCAAATTAAACGTCCACGGAATGCATCCTCTATCAAACATATTTTAAAGCGTCTAATATAAAACTAAGCTAATATAACATAACTCGGAGACGAACTTTGAACAGATTTAAAACAGCTTATACATATAGTATACTTGTATCTCAGATATACTGTAAGCATAACTGTCCCCGTCGCCCATGATATTCGTCGATGAATAGTCGATTGTGTATGTGGTGCCTAAAACGCGTGTTGCTGTCAGCCAGCAAGTGCTAAGTGTCAAACCAAACCAAACCAAGTGTCAAAGTGGTGTCAGTCAAATTCTATTGAAAGAAGAGTGCATTCACAGTCTTACTCGGTTGGAAGTTATTTCTTTAAGTTATTCCATTATTTCATAAAACTATGGCATCTCACCTAAGCACTAAGGACAGATTGCTGTCGCTAATAGATGATATTGAGTTAATCGCTAAGTATGTACCTTCATCCTACTTCGTTTTGTGTTACGTGTGTTGATTAATTAAGTAATTCTTTTTTTTTTCGATATTGTTATAGGGAAATTATTGAAGTATCTATTGCACCGAAATCACAGAAGTTGTCGGCGGCAGATCATGCACAGTTAACCGATTTGCTGTTGGCCAAAGATATTGAACTCAAGAAGACGCTAGACTTGGCTGATGAACAGGCTAATATTCAGCAAAAAATGAATGAGCTGAAGGCAGAAGTGGATAATAAGGTATAGTACTTGTATATTTAAACTTCATCGCATGAATATAACACAAATTCATGAACAAAAGGTAGGCTCAGTACTATAAGACCTCAGTGAAGTGGAGCCAACATCCAAAGTTTACATAGAATTTACACTTTAAAAGCCTTATACTTTGATACTGCATTTTGTAATACGAGGGCCACACCGAAATGATCGGGAATTGATTACTTGGGATTGACTTAGCATAAAAACTTTTTTGTTACGTGAGTACAGCGGCTCTATTCAAGACGGTAAAAACAATATTGTATTTGATCTGTTATCGAATTGTCAACGTTTTGATAGCTCTTATTTTCTTGACAGTAATGGCGGCTGCCAGTTGCAATCGTAATGACATTTATACAATTTGAAAAAAAAACTTGTTTTTTTTCGTTATGCCAGTATAAATTTGACAGGACGATAGGCAAAACGGTGCTCGGGTGTGTAAATTTTCATGCCATAATTTATCACAACTTTCATCGAGGGTTTCTCAAGATGAATGTCCCAGTGAGCTTGTTTCCATATAATAATGTGGAAGCACCAAGCCAAACGACTATTTATCGCTGGTATTAGGAGTTTCGACGACGTCGTGCCTCTCTCAGCACCGTACATTCTAGTGTCTCGACCAAAAACAGCAGTAAAATCTGAAAATGTGACGCCTGTGCATAAAATTCTACAAGATGATCGACATGTGACATACGAACAGATTTAGGCTTTCATAGGGATTGGAATTATCGCAATTCAAAATATTTTGCATAATGAGTAGGGCGTCAGAAAGTTAATTTCCCGCTGGGTACCCCATAATTTGTCTAAAGAGCAAAAGGTAGCCTGTGTTGAGAGGTGTCGGTCTACTCTGAAACGCTTCGATGGAGGGAAGTCAAAAGCCGTCTATAACATCGTCTTAGGTGACGAATTATGGATTTATTCTTATAACCCTGAAAGAAAATATCAGCCAGCAGTTTGGGGGTCTTCAAAAGCAAGGCGAAGCCAACGAAAGTGGTGCATTCCCGTAGCGCATAGAAGAAAATGATCGCTCCATTTGGTTCCAAAAAAGGACATGTGGCCACAATTCCTTTATAGTAACATAGAACGGTTACCGCCGATTTGTAAACTTTGGTTTGTTTGCCAGAAATGATGAGTGAACTCCGTAGAGGTAATGTTACACGCTGCATCATCTTACACCACGACAAAGTGGGCTTCCATACCGCTCGAAAACAAAAAAGTATTTGATCCAGGAAAGGTACAGTTAATGTCTCATCCTCCATATAGTCCTGACTTGAGCTCTAGGGATTTTTAACATTCCCATAAATTAAGGATTTGTTTTGTGGTCAATGAATTAAAGACCCAGAAGCAGCAGAATAAGCGTATAAATCTGCCATCTTGGAAACGCCCACTTCAGGGTCGAGTTACTACTTTAACTGGTATCGAAAGAATGCAAAAGTGCATTAATTGCAAGGAAGAATACTTCGAATAACAATAAAATATAATTTAGGTATAAAGTACTTGTAGTTTTTTAAATTCCCGATCATTTCGGTATGCCCCTCGTACTACAATTTCTTTTTGTCTCGGATATTTTTAGTTATTTGGTTGAGAGCGTTATTCTTTAGAGTATGTATAGATTGGCTTTTTGGTCGGATCTTACCAAGGTATACTTATCTAAGAATGTTTTTACATTATCGTAGAGATCAGATTTATTATTACGTCCATACACATGAGGGGTTCTGGGGCCTGATTTTTAAAAGCACTTTTCAACTCTGCACTTTGGACTTTGCACTTTTCAATCATATTTCTGTTTAATAAACATAATAAATGTGAAAATGCAAAGTGCAAAGTAGAGGTTTTGGACTCCACATTAAAAAAAACAAATCTGACATTTAAAAAGAGACAAGTTATACACGTCATGTGAAAATGACGAAGTAGAAAATTTATCGAATCCAATTATACAAGTTCGTTATCATCCCTGAAGGCTTCTTCTGAAGGGTGGAAAAGTATGTTTAAAAATTAGGCCCTTAGGGCCCGTTTCATAAAAGCTTGTAACTTGTAATACAAGTGGACGTCTCTTTAATACATACTGTTGAAAATAAATTTCTGCTTATAATATAAGCTATTATTTTGTATGCATAGGCCCCTGGATGTATTATCTCACTATTTTTTGAGTAAGAAAACATTGAATATGTCCATCAATCAAGCTGAGCAGGTTTTTTTTTATTTCTAGGATCAAGACATATACCACCTGCAAAGGCAACTAAAAGATGCTGAGCAAATTTTAGCCACTTCGCTGTATCAGGCGCGGCAGAAGCTTGCTTCAATAGTAAAGTCTAGAAAACGACCCGTACCTTCGGAAGAGCTTATCAAATTTGCTCACAGGTAAAACCTATTTTATTTAAGCTCTTAAAATTTATGAATAAGTTGTGCATTAATTTGCAATGTTTCTAGGTAAATTTAACATACACACTGCAGGGTCGCTCGGCTTTTTCTTACTTACCCCAACACATAGCCCTGTGTTTTTTGTATCCTTTGAAATCCAATTTTTTTGTCATTTAAGAAGTTTGTTGTAAAATATTGAAAGAAATATTGAAATATTGATTCTGGAAGTGTTTGTATTAATTAAGTATAAGCTGTGGTATAAGTAACAAAACTTACTTTAATTATTTTTAAAACAAAACTTTCCCAGGATAAGTGCGTCGAATGCGGTGAGCGCTCCTCTGTCTTGGCAGCCAGGTGACCCTCGCCGGCCCTACCCCACGGACCTGGAGATGAGACTGGGAATGCTCGGACGCCTCTGTGACCTGCCACTGAACGGGCACACACCATCCACTCTCAACGATCTACACCGAATAACTACTGGAGGAGGTACGACAATGACTAACAAAATTTATTTATTCCAAGAACTTAGTCACTTGATTTTCCTCGCAATTTTTAATTACTTGGGGATACCTCATAAAGCACTTGGTTAGAGGAAAGCGTCGGTACACTGCGTAGAAACATCTGTTTATGCTTGTTCACATTAGCATAATCTACATCAAGTGACAATAATGTACCTATGGTAGATTTGTTTATCATATAAAAAAACGAAATCACTATGTTGAGTTGAATACCTTCATTTACATATAAATAAAAGTTCTGCCCAGATTTTACAATGGCGACTTGAGACAAACGTGTTTATCATATATAATACCTAATTTACCTATTGAACGTCGCAGTCGGTACGACGTCGGCAGATACTCGTGCCACCGACGCCCAACTTTCAAAACCTTCTCTACGTGAAGCTGAGGCCACAATTGACGTCCGAGGCATGTAAAAATACCACTGTGCCATCAAAGCAGGGTTTCTTAACCTGGTGTCCATGTCATGAGTGTCACAACTCCTTAATTTAACGTAGTGACCAGCAAAAATGTCTTGGCATCAAATTTGAAATTATCTGGCATGTCTCTGCTATAAGTAGCTAGCGTCAGATAATTTTGATGCCACTATATACCTTTATACGTATAAGTAATGTTTTCTATTTCTATTCAAAAGGGTTCCCTGACTATTTTGAAATGTTCGAAATGGTCGACTGCATAAAGGTTAAGAATCCCGTCAATGTAGGATGTTGAACTGATCGTTATTATTATAGTTCCAGCGACAGCAAGCAACCAGTTCACGTGGCATCCAACCGGGGAGCTGCACATGTCGGTCGGCGGCGGCAACTCCGTCGCGATCGACGCCCGGGGCAAGGAGGCGCCCGCGCAGGAGGACGTCGAAGTCATGTCCACCGACTCAAGCTCGAGCTCGAGCAGTGACTCACAATGAAAACGGATTAAGTAATTGTGAACACGCACCGCACACGAGGTGTTACGCTAGCTGGGATTTAATTATGGTCTGAGTTTTACCGGAAAGAAGTGTTCGCAAGACAGTCGCTAATTAATAGTGATTTATAGTGAATATTAGTAATAGTGAACTTATAGTGTTACTTTTATGGTTGTATACATGTCGTGTATGCACCATGCATATCAAGCATAGTGATATAGAGATCGGATAATCGAGTTTAGTGTTATGGAAGCGGACTTTGTATTTGATTTATTCAATCATGGATGACTGATTTAGCTGTAGGAAATAAATATTTACTTACATGGGCTATTAATTGCCCGTCAAAGTACGGACATTTCATTCTATTGTACAAAATGGGAGTAAGACAGCTAATAATGGCGGGTCATTATTACTTGAAAAAGCCCGTATAAGTGCAACTTTAAGGTTAATAAGCTTACTTAAGGTCGCTATTTAGTAATAAGACCGCCTGTTTTACTCACTGTTTGTATATCCTTTCCTTGCTGTATGTGGTGTTCAATAAAGAGTTTTTGCATTGTATTGCATACATACATGCTTTGATTACGAAATGTATACCTCTTAAAATTAGGATCAGATGCATATTAATGTCAAACATGTATAAGCATTTTAAAACGTTTTAATACAATGTACTTAGTTTTACTTCTTCATAAAGGTCAGCTATTCCTGTGTGATAAAATAGTGGGTAAATTAATTAAGAAGCAGCCTACACGTTTATTTAGTTTTTCTCGAGATTACGTGAAGTTTAGGTGAATTAGCTCCCTAATATTCGATCTCTGGTTATTAAGTAAATATACTTTGATTTAAAATTGACGTTTTATTATTAGTTTAAAATTATTGTTGTTCAGGGCCGGTATTCTAGGCGGTAAAAACCATATCATCTTTGACCTGTTATCGTATTGGTATTGTCAACGTTTCGATAGTTCCTAACTATTTACGTCACAGCAATTGCGGTCGAGTATTAAACTATTCCATAACTGCGATATCATTTGTACCACATAGAATATAGGTCCGGCTTGCGTGAATTCAAAGACCTTAGGCTGCGGTCCCATGAGGCAAACAGTTTGTGCCGTCCTGGGCCAGAGATTCTGGGTAAAAACCTGCCTTTGTGTACTTGACAGTAATGGCGGACGCGTTAAAAACAATAATATTATAGCCAATGGCAATATGGTTTTACCCAGTAGAATAGAGGCCCTGTTTGCCCCCTTTTTGTAGAGTTTACCTAAGGGAGCGTCCCCACTGAGATTAGCATTCGTGTGAGACATACCCTTAAATTCTGTGTTCGCGTGTAATGAGCATTCGGCGCGAATATCGAGTGGTGTGTAAGCTTTGTACCGCTCGGCTCAACGTCCGCACCACTCGAATATTCACGCGACTGCTCTCAGTGGGGACGCTCCTCAATGTGACCGCAGCCCATGTTTTTATTTAAATCCAAGATGTGCTTGCGTTTGTCCTCAGTCTCATCAGATGTTAAATTATGACGAGGTCGAGGTCTCTCTTTCACATATCTACGCTTCGTTCGGCTGTTGGACGATAGCACCTATAGTGCCAGTATAAGAAGTAAATAAATTCTTAATACGGCAAAAAAGAATTTGACATAATTTTATACTAAAGAAAAATGTGGTTTGACGGAATGGCATTTTTTAGATAACAATGCTCTGAAAATGGATCATGTTCCCAATTCCGCTCCGAACAGAGCCCTCGTTTCTACCAAACTCTTTTATTCCAAGGCTACACCGACAATAGGTATGTACGCTAAATCTCCGTGGACATGGCCTGTAACCTTAAGAAAATAATTTTGGTTGTCGCTAGGCAACAACACCGTTGCCATAGTTGCAAGGGGTCAAGATTATTTGTCAAAACGCTTACAGCGAAACATATTTCACGTTATATCAGAAAATAACAATCAAAGATGGCTGAGAGGTCTGCCGTTTCGGCCGAGGAGACGCTGGTTCGGTATGACAACCCGGTATTGGTTACCAAAAGGAAGGAGCCGGTGGTATGTAGAACTACGAAATATCTCGTATACATTTTACGCAATACTTTCACTTATACTTATGTAGTTTTTCCCTCGACTCTGTCAGCGCAATCGTTTATCGTTATTCCTTTATACATACATACATAAATTAAATCACGCCTGTTTCCCAGAGGGGTAGTATTCCTTTATAAACTGTTTGATTTCCTGAATAGTAGGTATCCTACGTCCGCCTCCGGGTTATAGACAAAGTATATTTTTTTTGGCATGGACAGGGCAAACGAGCACACGACTGGACTCAGAAACCTGTACTTACACATTTGCTATCTCATTACTGCAATCTTACGATGACCGCTGTCTTACTGCTGGAGTATTATCTAAGTACCTAACGTGAATCCTCGGGGAAGGCCTAGTCCAGCAGTAAACTTCCTTCGGCAGATATGATAATTGTCTAGTCTAAAATTGTGGGAATCTTCGCAGCCGCCACTTTGACACTATTAGAACCTTTCCCACGTAATGGGTATCAGTTGTGGGAAGTCGATGGATGCGAGTGGCACAAAACCGTCCGTCCCGTGAAAGAGCAGTGTCGAGCAGTGGACGTCCTGCAGTTAGCAAAATTTCACGTGGTTGGATGTGAAAACTTAACGACGGAACAAACATACACTTTCACATTTATAATAGGTATAGTGCATACAAGGATAGCTGCACGCACTGTTACGAATTTAACCTGCTTACCTATGTCCTCATAATAACTTACCGATGATTTTTCTCGTGATGAAGTACCTAACGTTTATTGTTCTGAGAAAATAAGTCTATTACGTAACCAAAACAGCCACAGACTCATGTTGCACTAATGCACCGCAGCGCACTTACATTGTGCTTAAGGAAATTGAAGCGTCTACGTATTATTAGATTCTTATTGGTTAGATTTTGCTCGATACTTTAACCGCGTGACAGTCGCTTTTGACGATGTCGAAATAGCAAGCTAGTAAGTGATAATTATGTTTGCTTATCAAATCGTATACCTAAGTAAGTATAAATGGGTGGATTGGAAGCACAAGCACTTGCCTTCTGGGATGAGAGACCTGCGACGCATTAAGCGACAATACAGAAAATGAAGTCCTTCCTGTCTTACTGAGCTTTTTCAGACTGACTTAGATTGTTGTGTATAATTGTGATTTAAATTACATTAAAATTGTTTTAACAATAGCCAGAAAGCGTATCTAACGCAGCAGCGCAACCTTGCATACCGACTGAAGCCAAACGGGAAACTGAAGAGATCCTGAATGCTATTCTACCTCCCAAGGAGTGGGAAGAAGACGGCCAGATATGGACTCAAAAGGTTCGAGCTTGTGAATTAAATTGATTCTATACTTTATTTAATTTAAGTTCATACCCTCGTAAGACCCAATACCTATTTAAGTAGGTACCTACCTAACATTGTTGTTGCACCCATGTAGAATTAACTTTAAGGTGTCCTCAAATCTGGGGATTCAGCAGGTTGACAGTAGTTTGGTTATGCGTGGTATAGTTCAGGAAATATGAATTGGCCGTATGTAATTTTTACTAGGATCTTTTTGTTAATATTAAACAAAAGGTACCTAATCGTAAAACTGCCCTCGTTCTTCAAACAGCACAGCACAGTGGGTTAAAGGTTAAGGTTAGGTCAGGTAAGTCTTAACGCAGAAAAAAAAGATCTCAAAGTATAACAGACGGCCAAATCATATTTCCTGAACTATAAGTGATTTTGTAAGGTTTGTAAGATTTAAATTTGATTGAGTAAATGTAGGTGTAGGTTCTATGCAGGAAGTCCTGCTGCAAATGTTCAACTCCGTAAGTTAGCTATTCGTCGCTAGCGTTGACTTTCACCGTGCGGTTTACGTTAACAAAGTCATTATAGGTAGGCCCTATCAACATGACTGATGCTTTACGTAGCTGTAGGTTGGACAACATTGCGCCAGTGAAAAAAGGTGTCGGATCTCTCAGACGTTTTGAAACGAAAAGCAACTTTGACTTCTAGATATCCTCGACGCCGGCCACGCGGTTGGACGTGATCAACCTGCAGGAGATGCTGGACACGCGCTTGCAGCAGCGGCAAGCACGCGAGACCGGCATCTGTCCGGTGCGCCGGCAGCTCTACACGCAGTGCTTCGACGAGCTCATCCGGCAGGTAGGACTACTGAACTTACAGTAGCACATAGTTCACACGCTCTAGCCTGTCGCGTCATAAATCCCGTCATTACGCTGCGCTGAGTTGGGACCATTTTGTGGCTACATTTTTCTTGTTTTAATGTACATTGCTATGTTATTGCCATGAATAAATTATATGCTTTCTTTATTTTCTTTCAACATCCGAATACCTACTAACCTAGCTATCTTTGGGTTTCATAAAAGCTTTGAACGCTGTCATTGTGTAGACATTTATCTAACTTTAATTCAGTTGAAACTATTTTCACAAAACTGAAAATTACTCTTCCTCTTTGGACATCTTCTGAACTAGAGTGGGTGAGCTTTTTCCAGATTATGCAACGATATTTTAGCCATCCCAAAGTCATAGAAACCGCTGTGACATGAGTGCACAACGTGCTTGCTGGTTTATTAACCGACTTCAGAAAAAGGAGGAGGTTCTCAATTCGTCGGGTTTTTTTTAATGTATGTTCCCCGATTACTCGAAGACCACCGGACCGATTTGAAAATTTTTTTCTTTGTTTGAATGGGTATACTTTCTTGTTGGTCCCATTTTCAACACGTCAGGATCTGATGATGGGATCTTGGAGAAGTCAAGAGAACTCCTCAAATATTATAGACACACCTATAGCAATTTTGGTATTTTTCACTGTAACTCGTGCATTTGCTTTTGAAAAGTACTATATTGTGAAGTGGAACTGATGATGAAGACCACAGATGGCTACCGGAACTCGTTAACGGTACCAATTTCAAGGGTGGCGATAAGATATTTCGATTAAGGTAGTTGAGCGAATATGACGAAGCACATTTAGGTTTAAATATGACGATGACATAACCGCGGCGTTGTCTGCGGCGAGCTTGAAATGTTCTATAGTTTCTCATTAATATTTAGAAGTGGAACTACGTAACAGCATAAATAGGATCACTAACAAGTATAAAATAAAATAAAAAAGTTTAAAAAAACAAAAACCCGCCTTCAAAGGCAAAAAATAACTTCTTTAAAATGGTAGGTAAATAGGTCAGTCCAACTGAAGTCTGCTTTTGGTTAAAATATTGTTGGACGCCGACTTCAGTTGGACTGACCTATTTACCTACCATTTTAAAGAAGTTATTTTTTGCCTTTGAAGGCGGGTTTTGTTTTTCTATACTTTTTTACATAATGTCTTCAACAGGTAACGATAAATTGCGGTGAAAGAGGGCTGCTGCTCTTAAGGGTGCGGGATGAAGCGAGGATCACTATGGAAGCCTATCAGACTTTGTATTGCAGCTCTATTGCTTTTGGTATGAGGAAAGCTTTACAGGTACCTAACGCTTTTTCGTGTTGTCGCTTATCCTTTATTAAGTCACATAAGTACAGTCACGAGATTTAATTTGGTACCCACCTTAGATCCAAAGTCAATCTGACATTCTACAACAATAAGGTTGAGTTTCCTAAAAGTTACAAATGACTTGACATCTCTAATGACATTGAAGACTTCAAGCATATTTTTCTTGAAATGGGTCCCAAATTAACGCTCGTGACCGTATATAGACATAATTAAAAATAACAGTTCATCCAAACAAGTTTATTATACAATTCTAATTAACAACAAAGAGTAGGTAGGGCTTGGCAATTGTAGACATAAAGAAACACAAATTGTGAATTTTTGATTTATACAATCATTCAGATACATACAATCGAGATCTTGTTGTGGGCTTCATACAGCTTTTTCTGCTCCATCCTCCACACTAACACTACTACTACCTAACAGTCGGAGCAAGGTAAATCAGACCTGCTAGAACAAGTGGCCAAGCTAGAAACGGAGCGGTCTGCCCTCGAGAAGACCTGTGCTGAGCTGAAGCAGAAGACGGAGCAGCTGGAGCGACGCGCCGCCGAGCTTCGAGCAGCCGAAGAGAAGCGCCACCAGGAGGAACTGCTAGCGTTGAAGAAGACCAACGCTCAACTGAAGGTCAGACCTTTTAAGCACCAGGGGTCGAACAACATTATATGGTATACATATTATTATCCTCAAGTTACCTGCGTTAGTTCACTGCATAGGCCTCTATTATAGAGCTCCAACTCGTAATGAGATCATATAAAATATTCTAAAATTATTAACTAAGTAAATGTTTCATATACACATACTCGTACCTACTGATGACATCGGTATCCTGACTTTTTACCAAATCATCATTTGACAAACTATATCATTTTACAAACTTTCATTTCGCAAAAATGTAATTATGCTTAAACCATTACATATCACATAGGTTACATGGGCATTTTAAATAAGTTAGGTTAGGTTAGATTAACGACCTTAAAAAAAATGTGGCGGGAAGTACGTCTTTGCGAATTGAAAGTTTGTAAAATGATATAGTTTGTCAAATGATGATTGTTAAAACATTAGTGAACCGATGACATTAGCTTAGACCCTAATGAATAAGCATATTGTTAGAGTAATTCTCTGATTATAATATGAGCAAACATCTTAATCATCAACTGATATTTTGTATGAAACATGCTTAAAGAACCACATTGAGGACTGTTAAAACTACATACGTACATAAACTCACGCCTTCATTCCCAGAGTGGGGTAGGCAGAGCTACAGAATTAACAACAACTCGTTAAAACTTTTTGATAACTATGTAATCAGATTTTGCACAATTAGGCTAAGATGACCCTTAGAGAACAGTGTGTTAAAACTACAAGTTGTGAAAGGGACAGAACAATGTGGTTGAAATAGCTTGTCATTATACTGTCTGGGTTCGGCAATATATATATAGTGGTAAAGTCAACGTCAAGGATATGTTTACATTTCTGCACTTTATTACAATTTGAAATAAGGTGACAAGGGTAGGTAAACACACCTTTGACGTCGACCGTAACTAACAAGAATGTACAGGGTTGTAACAGATGCAAATATTCCAGTCTTTTGATGCTTTGGAAGTTTATTACAGCTAGTAGACCTGAACAAAAAGCCTGCCTGCCTGTTTAGCCTTTTGCAGAATATGAACAACACAATATATTATGGTTCGACAAATACTGCCTTGCTAAGACCAATGGCGGTATCTCAGGCAACCCTTCTGCAGGAAGTGCAACCTTCATTTTAACGGGAGAGTAGATACTAAATCCGCATTGGCTATTGAATTTGAAATACCGCCTATCGTTATGAGGGCAGATAAACCGATTCGAACTCTCTCTACGCAATTTATAAGAATAAGAAAGCCTTATTTAACTTTTTTTTTCAGGCGCAACTTGAGGGCATCATCGCTCCAAAGAAGTAATCAATATAAAAATCGGCGTCTTCGTCATTATGTTTTTAAGTTTTTTTTTTGTTGCTCTTGTTAATATAAATTATATTCCCATTAAACCTAAAATAAAACATTTACACTACCTATAAAGTTTGTTTAAGTGTTATTAATATTATAAATACGAGCTTTTGTTCGTTCTGTTTTCACGGTTAAACGCCTCAACCACTCGAGTATAGATTACTAGCGACCCGCCCCGGCTTCGCACGGGTTTATAAATAGAATAGAAATAATTTATTCAACGCATACACACATTTGAAAAAAAAAACAGATAAAAAACAGAACAAAACATTTAACATGGCGTTGAAAAGGGCCCTCTCAGCTTTGTACCGCAGCAAGCCGCGGCGCTGGTTTTCAGAGGGGTTTACTTCGGTACATAAAACCTACAGTATGTGAGCAGTTAGGTGCTTCGGGTTTGTACTTCTCTTACTCGCTCTTAATAAGAGCGTATGAGAACGAGTGAGAGACAAGTACAAACCCGAAGCACTTAAGAGCACTTTAATTCGGTTTTATTATACAGGTGTCCCAGAACTTGACGTAAATACGGCTAAAGAAAGAGCTTTCTTTATCGGTCCAGATTAATTTTTATTTTCCTACATGTTAATTAATTTAGGAGTTTGTAATTATATTAACCTTTTCAACACCATTGACGGATATATCCGCACTATTGGTTCAATGCCATCGACGTCATATTCAAAAAGTGTTTCAAGGTATTTCTTTTCGTAAACTATACCTAGACATATATATATATATATTACAAAAAAGCATTATTTAAGTATAATTCAGGTCGATTTCCTACGCCACTGACGCTTTATTCCGTCGATAGTGAGGTGGTGAATCGAATTCGGCATTTATCCTAGCTTTATATTTATATTAAAAACTAAAATACACGTCATTTTACAGAATTCGTAAGCTTTTTAATACCTAATCAATACTCAAATGCATTCAAACTACACCATAATACAGCCGCCATTTTCATGCTATTCATTTAAAAACATAATTTGAAAAAGGAACTCTTGATATAAAATATTGATTTTTCTCAAACATGCTCGGAAATAACGGTTTTCCGATTGAAACACATGGACGGAAAAGGCCTCTTTTTACTCATCATAGGATTTTAAACCCATATGAAAACACTTTCCGTCCATGTCCATATTGTTTTTTCAAAAGTGCTTTCTATTGCGTATAAAATCAAAAGGATCATGAAAAAAATCCCGTACACCCAACTTGTGAGGGCGCAGTGAGGGGCGGCGGCGCGGCGGGGCTCTGCGGAGCGGCGGTGGCGGGCGGCGGCTCGTTGTGCGTGAAACTATTTTAACTAATATTCGTATGACGCAAACAAACATTCTCTCCGAATTTATCAAAGTTTTTTAAAAATTACTTATAATCATGTATTTGTATAATTTCCTCGCATTGTTTGACAAAAGCATTGTGTATGCCTCGGCGGAAACGAGGATTTCCTGACTCGTATTTTAGCTGGCCTCGCTGTTGTTCGGCCTGCTAACCACCTCGTCAGGAAATCCCTTACTTTCCGCGCCTAGGCAACAATGTACTATTAGTAACAGGAATGACTTTAAATTAGGAAAACGCAAGATTCCTACGCCATTGACTGATAAATCGTTCACTTATGACGTAATAGGGTTACGTAGCAAAACATCTAAAATCAAATGTTATAAGTTCGGTTTTCATATGATCAAAATATATAAAGTCAAATTGCATAACGTACGGATTTTTTTTTTTTTTTTTTTTTATTATTATAAGTATATATTTTTTACATAGTACCATACTCTAAATGTCGCCAAACTGTGTGTCAGTTTGTTGGCGACTGAATTAAAAACATCTTATGTGATAAGTTTAAAATTTCTAAGATTTAAATTCATAACGTTTATAATTATACTGCGCACTATGAGTTAGGTTTAGGTTATGTTAGTTCTTCAGCCGGCCCGAAAAGCCAAAACACCCAGAAATAGGAGCTCCGCGGTAGCGGAGCTCCTACGACTCTATTAAATTTGATATTGAAATAGAAATTAAACTAAAATTCATAAACATATTTGTGTTTCGAATTTTATAGATTAACAATATTATTCATTCAGGCTTTCTACATTATGTATACCTACATATGTATTAGTCTAGCAATTTTATGTCAATTAATAATATTAATTTTGTACTTCGATATTATATTCATTCGACCAGTCGTGTTGTATGTATTTCGAAAGTTATAGATTATAAACATTATTCATTTAGGCTTTCGAAAGTCTAGACGTAACCCGTAATAGCAATGTTTAGTGTTTAACGTAGATCTACAATCAACTTTTTGTTGTACCTCGTTGCCATGGTGACGTCTCCTGGGTCCCTCTTTAAAACTACGATTTCAAACGATATAAGTGCACTAACAATCAGTTTTATTGGCAATTACAAACCCATTCTTTAATGGCTTTTCTCCTGAGTGTCCTAGGAGTACGTATTATAAAAAAAAATCTAATAAACTATCACTGTTGTCTACTGGCTTACGGGACAGAATAACAACAACAAAAAGTTGATCCACCCACAACATGAATTGTCAAGAGTCATTACGAATTTTAGAAAGTTCTGTCCCTGATGATTTTGACCTCGAAGAAGATCCTGACATAAAAAAGTTCTTTGAATTAATTTAACAGTAAGGAACGTGTGACGTCATAAGTAGGTTCAGTGTTTCATACAAAACTCCATATATTTTATAAAGCTATCTTGTTGACACTTCTTCAAAATGTAGCAGATTTTAGCTAGGTAAAATGCAAGATGTCTGACAGCTGGCTGTCATCTAGCCCATTTCTCGAAAAATCTTTACGTCCTCTGTGCCCAATTTCCAAAAACGAAGCAGGGCAAGTTAAAAGAAAATAGGTCAAGTTTCTTTTAAAAGTCATTAAATCAGTAAGACCAACATGGTTTATTGTATATTATTTAAATAATTATTTATAAAACGGAAACGAAACAGATTGCAAATTATCCTGCTCCTAAATAATAAAAAATTCGATAAAAACGATTAGCATCCCTAGGCTGTTATTTGTTTTATTTCTACTACCGGGTTCGGCGTGCGAGTGACGACTTTTGTATTTGACATGGCGTTGAAAAGGTTAAAGTTATATTTCGCAATTCAGTAGTGCTCCGATTGATTGTTTTTTTTTATATTGCACAAAAATACAAATTAGAGTACAAAAGGTGAACTTAATGCCTAATGGCATTCTCTACCAGTTGACCTTTGGGCAAATCATTTTTTTTTGTAGGCGGCGCAATATTGTATGACGAAAGCATCGACATTACATATATCAACTCGCAAGTGTGCACATACTGACTCACAGAATCGAGGACCTTGGCGTAGCCGCCCGGACCAAGAGGTAAAATACTTCTTTAAAAAGTTACCCTAATCCTAAGGTGGATCTACGTGCCGACAGGATGCATGGCTTGCAAGAGGCAAATTCTAAGCGCCAACCTCGACGGACCTGGCAAAAGTCCTTGTATATTGCCTTCTTGAGGGAATGGGCGTCACCCCTCTTGTGACGTTTTAAATCAGCCCTACTCGTGGTAACAAAATGAACAATTCTGAAAATGTATTAAAATTAGATAATAGTAGCCCGAAAACTATGACCCAGCAGCTTTTCCACAAAGGAATGTTTATAAATCGGACAAGATCCAATTACTTTAGCGGAGCAACTAGTCAAGACAAAGTGAACATTGAGCTAGAAGGTAAAACAGATAGAGAATCTGAAGAACAGCGGTTCACCGAAGTGCACTATGGCAAGAGGCAAAGATCCAGCCCAGACACAGTAATGCGCAACCAAAAACAAACAAAACTGAATTACTGGCTTGCATCACCAGCTGTACCAACATCCAACAGATTCACAGGGTTCGACGATATAGAGCACGCAGATAAAACTGAAATACAAGCACCGAAACCAATAAGACCCCCTCCACTATTAATTGAGGGCGTCAAAAATATCCAACCATTACTGAAATTACTAGAAGAAGTAGCAAAAGGAGAATATGAAATTAAGGTTCTACGAGGCGACAGAGTAAAAATACAAGCTAAGTCAGCCGAATCATACTCCACCATTTATAAAGAACTGAAGGCTAAAGGTACAGAATTTTACAGTTATCAGCCAAAACAAGACCGCAGCTTTAGAGTGGCACTTAAAAATGTACACCCATCGACAGATAAAGAGGATATAAAAATAGCTATTTAGGAGCTCGAACATAAAGTAACAAATGTCTGGAACATCCAAAATTCAAGAACAAAAAAGGCGTTACCAATGTGGAACATCGAACTAGAATCACGTGAAAATAATGACATATACAACGTAAAATCTCTTCTACGCTGCCGCATAACATTCGAAGCACCCAAACTAAATCGAGGAATTCCTCAATGCACTAATTGCCAAGATTATAACCACACACAAAAAATCTGCAATAGAAAGCCTAGATGCACTACAGCCTGTTTACGGAAAGAAAGATCAAACCTAGTTAAATGTATCCTTTGCGAGGGGAACCACCCAGCTAACTACAAAGGGTGCACAGTCTACAAGGAGCTGCTGAAAGTCCGATATCCTCCTCCAAATATCAAACTCAGAAGAAACCCCGTATGCACGAGAGGTGAACAAGAACCGACAAATAACGGAAAATCGTATGCCCAAGCGACAAAAGAAGTCCCCGAACAACCCATAACGCAAACAGCTAACGCTGAGAATGATAAACAAAATAACAATTAACTCAAAGCCATTAGGGAAACACTTGTTGCACTGATGAACCAAATGTTAATTATGACCCAAACGTTAACCGATTTAATTTCAAAAATGTCATCACATTCACAGCACTGACATTGTGTGTATGGAATGCTAATGGCTTGTCAAACCACTCGGAAGATTTAAAATTATGTGTTAAAATACACCACATAGATGTTTTACTAATCTCAGAAACCCATTTCACATCCAAAAGCTACTTCAGAATACCAGGCTTCAATATGTATCACACTAACCACCCAGACAACAAAGCACAGGCATAAGAATAAACAATAACTACACGTAGAAGCGAATCTCCTTTACCCAGGCCCCAAATGCCGCGCTTTTAATACCTACTTCCCCCTTCACCCCGCTACGCCCGTCTTCCGCGTCCAAAGTCAGGGCTGTCACTTGTGAAATATTTTAATCGGTTTATGGTTGTGTAATACAAGTTTAGTCACGAAATGTTATTTATGTTTTCCTTCAACGTGGAAACATTGTTGCAAAATGAGTTTTTTACATTTACGTTAAATTATGTAATAATATTTTTTATGATATTAAGATTATATCCAGAAAATTTAATGGCTTATGTGGCTATTAATCATCTTTAAAACACAGAAACGAGTCTATAAATAAACAACCATTTAAGCTCAATAAGTTTTAAGTATAGTCTGGGATCCGGAGTTACTTTCTACGTTCCTTTCTGGACCATTAATGTCAATTTTTATTAAGTTGAAAAAGCTTTATTACCAAATACTATTCTTATCCATTAATTCGTTTTTAATGTTTTCGTTTTTTTATATTCAACATCTAGGGGATGTACTATTTAACAAATAAAACTCTTTCATTCAATCAATTACCTATTTCTAATCATTTTGCCGTAAATAGTCGTTCACTTTTTAAAACACTATCTTAGTTCAACCATAAACACTAAAATCAACACAAATATGAAAACCAATTCAAGACACAATAACAATATCTCGGTTAATACATATATATTCCGTCTGTGACGCCCCTGACTGACTAGACACCTCAGGTGTCGCCAGGCGGTAGGCATTTAACGCGCCGAGCGCGCGTCCGGAGCCGGGAGTTTCGCTTCTACGTGTAGTTATTGTTTATTCTTATGGCACAGGGAGGATCGGCAGTCCTTATCAGGTCAAACATCAAGCACCATATACTACAAGATTACTGCAAAAACTACATCCAAGCAACAAACATCGTGATAACAGACTGAATGATTGCATTACAAAATTACAATATCGGCACTCTACTGTCCACCAAGATTTACTATCAAGGAAACGGAGTTCAGTGCGTATTTTCAATCCCTTGGAAACAGATTTATTGTAGGCGGTGATTATTATAATGCCAAACATACGTTTTAGGGTTTCAGGCTTATCCTACCCAGAGGGCGAGAACTCCTTAAATGCATTCAAAAAATAAATATGAACGTGATATCGTCCGGCGTACCGACTTACTGGCCAACAGATAAAAGAAAAATTCCTGATATTATTGACTTTTGTGTCAGTAAAGGAATAGTCAAGAACAATAATATATCATGCCGGAGTTGCTTTGATCTATCCTCAGACCACCCTCCAATCATAGTAAAGTTACACACTACTGCCCAAGAATGCGTCAAAAGATGCGTTCTGCATAACAAAACAACTTACCGGCCCTTATTTCGAGAACTCGCAGACAAAGCATTCCAGGAACCGGTTAGTCTAAAATCTAATGACGAAATAACAGAAGCGGTTCTATACTTCAATAACAGTGTGCAAGATGCAGCCTGGTCTTCGCCTCACCACTGCCACCTAGAAGCGTAGACAACTATGTAGCGAAACATACACTCGTGGACCAATAATACGGGTCGGAGTGCGTTTTTCATACAAACGAGGCTATTTCGAAGCCTTGGTTCCTCGGCAGGGGTTGTTTTGAGTGAGGTTTAATGGTGGATACTCCGAGGTTCAATAGAGGTTGTCAAAAGTTCTTAAGATACCTAACTGATCGCACAATCAGATAACATCACAGCGAGAGAGTTTGGGTCAGCGTTTGGATTTCCTTACATTTTATTGCAAATTTAGATGTTTTCCTGAACATGCACGATTCCGGCGTTAACCACAGATTCAATCAGTTGGGTATCCTAGGCACTCTCGAAGTCCTTTATCGATGCTCGGGGTATCCATCATCAGATTTCACTACAAGCATCCTCCGGCAAGGAACTAAGGCTTCGAAGTAGCCTCTTTAGTATGAAAAACGCACTCCGACCCGTATTATTTGTCCACGAGTGTATATCGGATAAAGTAGTAATGCAAAAAAGGAGAATACGGAAACGCTGGCAACGAACAAGAGACCCTGTTGCCAAAAAACATCTCAATCACGTCAGCAAACAGCTTAAACACAAATTCCATAATTATCTTACTGGCCTGGACGCTACTGCCTCTTCAGATTATTCTTTATGGAAAGCCACCAGAAGACTAAAACGGCCCGTTAGTGTTTCTCCTCCTATAAGAAAATCTGATGGTACCTGGGCACTAGGGTGGTCAAAATAGTATGAAGAAAAAAAAAGTATTTTTCCTTCACAAGGTTTATTTTTTTTGCTATAAATTAGTTACTTATGTGTCAAAAAACTTGTTATGTGATCGTTTACTGGTCGCCCAAAGCGTTTAGTTTATGCCAAAAAGATCTGATTCCCATACAAAACGATATCTAGTAAACTTAGCAAAAACTAAAAACAGAAGTAGAATATTGTTTGCCTACTGCTGCAACTCGGAATACAGTGTCATGATCAGTGATCGGAATAGGTAGAGCTAATTTGCCTAAACTTGACGCATATTCATTCATGCGTGAGAGAGATGGGAATACATTATTGAATGAACATGCATCAAGTTTAGGCAAATTAGCTCACCTATTTCTGATCACTGGTCATGATCTTTCCAAGTCCTTCTCATTCGCTATCTTTATTAGATGTGTGACGTTCTATACATTTATATGAACAAAATTTAACATTATGGGCGACCAGTAAAGTTTATTCAATTGCAATAAAACTTGGTAAAGCGGATTTTTGAGTATTTTGAAATAAAAAGAAACTTGTGGAGAAACAATATTACACACTTTTATTTTTTGGAACACCCTACTGGGCACGGACGGACCAAGACAAAGCAGGAACCTTCTCTGAACATCTCTCAAAAGTATTTACTCCTCATCCATACGATGGCTCTCCGGTAGACGCAGCAGAAATTACTGCCCAATTAAATACTCCTAAAAATATGGAGGAAATGCATTTTAAATTTACAAAGACGATAGTTTCCCATATCATAAAAAAGGGGACCCTAAAAAGGCACCAGAATACGACCTTATTACGAACCGGATATTGCAAAAACTACCTCAATCTGGCATAACTTTCCTTACGTATTATATCCTTACTATTAAACGCCATGACCGGACTGCAGTTCTTTCCCCTGGAGTGAAAGGTCGCACAAATTATAATGCTACTAAAACCAGATAAACAGCCTGAAGAAGCTAAATCATATAGACCCATAAGCTTGCTACCCATCCCATGCAAGATATACGAATCTCTACTACTGCTGCAACGAATCCTACCTATACTCAAAGAAAAATAATCAATTCCTGATAATCAGTTTGGGTTCCGCAGTAAGCATGCCACTATCGATCAGGTCCACAGATTAACGAAAAAGATCTTGGAATCACTCGAGGGAAAATCTTACTGTGCCAGTGCATTCTTGGACATATCCCAAGCGTTTGATCGCATGTGGCACGATAGAATGCTTTATAAATAAAAAAAAGCACTACCACATCACTTTTACAGAATACTAAAATCATTTCTACAGCAGCGCCATTTCATAGTACAAAACGGGGAAGCACTGTCTGACCTGTGTCCCATAAAAGCAGGAGTTTCTCAGGGTAGCGTACTGGGTCCCATACTCTATTTATTGTTTACTGCAGGTTTGCCGCCATCTGAATCCTTAACAACTGGAACCTTTGCTGATGATACCGCCATACTAACTGCACATAGCGACCCAAAAATTGCTACACAAATACTCCAAAAAGGACTAAATAACATATCACACTGGCTCAAAAAATAGCGGATAAAAGCCAATGAAACAAAATCAGTCAATATAACGTTTACTTTAAGATGAGGATCTTGCCCTGCAGTCACTCTTAAACAACATTGAAGTTCCACAGGCAGATCATGTGAAATATCTTGGATTGCACTTGGACAAAAGACTTACTTGGCAGAAGCATATTTTCATTAAGCCGAAGCTTGGTATTAAAACACGAAAATTTTACTTGCTCATTGGGCGAAAGTCCCAACTAGCCCTTGAGAACAAAATACTTTTGTACAAGGCAATAATAAAACCTATCTGGACGTATGGGATTCAATTATGGGGCACTGCATCTCATTCGAACATAGAAATCTTACAAAGGTTTCAAAATAAAGCACTGCGTATGATAACCAACGCTCCCTGGTTTGTGCCCAACGAACTATTACACCATGACCTACGCATACCCACTGTGAAGCAGGAAATTGTACGCCATAGAGGTACTAAGTCTTACAAAGACCGCATCGAACAACATCCGAATACTCTTGCCCGGCCATTCGACCCCCAACGGGAAGAAATAGGGGGAGTAGCGGGAATCTAATTCTAAGCGTACGAAGTCGGCGGCGTCCTCTGGTTTATACACAAATACAATAAATACATACATACATGCATTAAAACACGCCTGTTTCCCAGAGGGGTAGGCAGAGACCACTTTTTTCCACCTGCTACGATCCTGACAAATCTCTTTCGCTATAAAAACACTATAAGGATATTTAAAAGATATTATTGATAAGTTAACTGTATTCTGAATCGGTAAGGGGCTTTCTTATCCCTCAACATTTAATTTTAAGTTCGAGGACACCCTGAATATATAACCATTCCTTGAAAAAATATCTAACTGATGCTGGAAACTGCAGCGGGTATACAGACAGACAGACAGACAGAAAGACAAACGCGGAAAGATATAGACTGGAGAGGGACATAGGGTACTTTTAATCTCGAAATGGAGGATAGTCCCGGATTGAACAGCGATAAAAAACTTCTGCGTGCATAGAGTCGCGGGCAAAGACTAGTGTGGAATAAAACGAATACATGTTTTTATTAAAATATATATTAAACCATTTAATTGGGACAAACATACAATATTTTCATTAGTTTACAATTCATATACCGATAAAGAGCCTTAGAAAGGTATAAAGGGCACACATAGAAACATCTCATTCAAAACATTAAGTCTATCCATTACAATACTTTTCCCATTAAATATTCATCAACATTACAATTTCATACAGACATCTCCGGAATATACAATTTGAGATTAATGATTTTAGATAAACATTTTTTTTATACAAAGGTTCATACAACAACGGTCTAACGTACCGGGTGACAATATCAAATATTTGTCTGCAAACGACAATTGAATTATTTAAATAAAAGGTATCATTTACCGAATAAACTCCACACTAAAAATCATAATGTAAATACATTGGCAGAGGTCATTGACAGAGACCAAAATGCAATCGAATTAAATCACAAATCCATTGTAACATTACATACAACATTAATACCTTTTGAGAAATAACGGCACCACATAGATATAAAACTAAAATCCTTACGTAATAAAAATACTAAGACAACGCTAAACACAAATACTGAATTAATAACACTGCACAAATAAAATTTTAAATATTGAATGTATGAAGAACAGCTGGATGGATTTGCAGAAGCTTGCTGATACGATGGAAACTGTACACTTGTTTTCTCTCCCTGTGGTATGATAACCTGGTACCCTATTCTGTCATTCTAAGCAAAAAAGATGCACCTGCAACTTATTAGCCTAGCGCCACTCGACTCTACGTTAGTTAAAGGTCGTAAACACTATAAGTGTACTAATAGCACATGCGCCCTTTTGGATTAAAGGGGAAGTAGTAAATGTTCTCTACGTACTCGGGAAGCCAATAGCATCTGGGCAGCTTAACCAGAGCTTAACCATTCAACTATAACCCTAAAAATACCATTTTAAAGGTACAGCATCAACATAAAAATAAATACTTAATAGTGTATCCAAGAAGAAGTCAAAACATTAAAAACTCGCACGGAATGAAAATCATTAATATTAAATTAATACACAAAGTATTCAAATATACTATATCAAAATAGATAATACCTACCATAATTATACGTCTAGCAATCTCCGTCGCAAAAATAAAATAGAAAAATAAAAATTGTGATCCGAATGTTCGTCTCGCTGGTCGATTTCTTCAAATTGCCCCTCTATATAGTCGGTGGAATATCTAATTTATTATCACAGTTACAATACGAAGCTAGGATGGAAACTCGTGCATCATAGATATATAGATAATATCCGTTCGTTCGTTTGAAGAAATCTACATTCGAGGCCGGAGGAGGCCTACAGTGTGTAGGCGCGTGTGAGGGTTGTCATGGCGGGACGGACGGGTTCAGTGCGTGGTCTCCTTGTATGCGGTGAGGCGGTGCGCGGGCCCGACGGGGATGGCGGTGACGCGGCCGGCGCCGCCGTCGAGCAGCGGGTTGACGACCTGCACGATGTCGGGCTGCAGCGACCCGGCGCCCGAGGGCTCCTCCCCCTCGCCCAGGTTCATCTCCCCTACCTCCGCGGGCGCCGTCTCGCTGCTCGGACTAGTCGTCAATTCCAATGATATTATCTTCTCCTGGGTAGTTTCCACCTGTGAATATCGTTTTTAGTCAGTCGGTGCGTTTACAATATTTAACTAGTTTGCTAACTACTGTATCAGATTGAATGATTAGATTGTTATTTTAACCATGTTAAAATCTGATCTATCTAAGACTTAAGAACTCTTTTGGCTACAAAATAATTCAACTTGCGTGTTCATAAACGCAAAAAGTTACGATTTTGACTATAGTTAAAACATAAATGAAAATTATAATGGTTATGAACGAAACGATCAAAGGTATTTTTGATGTTTTTATGAATCGAATCTATATCTTTACATTGTATTGATAAGTTTAAACAACACAAAACGACATGCACAAAATACTTATTTCACAACTAACCATATCCGCCCCCAACGCAGCAACTTTGCTTCAAATGCGTAGAAATACTACTTTAAATTATCCACAATTACTATTTTTAATTCTTGAAATTTCAAAGTTTTGCTTACATCAGAAACAAAGCGGCTGAAACGAAATTATGCCAGCAACCTCTAAACAGCTAGACTATTACTAAAATCATATGGAACACAACAAACCGTTAATCGGGGTGATGATTTTCCGTGACTAGAATCCAGGTATCGTCTGGTAAAACACACATCATCAATATGTAATCATGCCATGCTAAAATAACATGCAATATGCGTGGAGAACATTTATAATACACCACTTAGTATGAATCTATTCACATTCCTGTATATTTCATATATACTCGAGAATAAGTTAAAACCGTACAATGTGCTTGCTAAGACTCGTGCTAAGTGATAAAAATACAATACAACAATAAACAAATATAAACTTCGACATACACATCATAAATTATGCTCCGAAACAGACACAAATAAACATTTATTACATGAATACTAAAGAAGTGAGTGTTATGACCAAAGCTTGTTAATACCACATCAATATATTTCTATTGTGAGCAAACGTATTCTATCTACATACAAGTTTCTAGTCTCAAATTATGGTGTATCACGGATGTGCCAAGGTGTGCTTACATAGACCGCCCCACTAGATTACTTTAATATTGTGTTTTTACACGGAGTTTATAACCGTCAGTCAATGTTATTACAGTCGTTTTATTCGTAACGTCTTAATGTATAACAACTGTCTAGTCTCGTCTAGTGTCGTCCGTAATAATTGCACGTAGAAAGCTAAGCGTTTGTTTTAAGATATACAAAACAGATAAGTAATAATAAACAAAACCAAATACACGCAAAATACGGCGTTGCTTGTGTACAGCTTCTTTAAATACTTAGTGGCAGGTATATAGCGTAATGTACAGTTCGCGGCTCGCCGTACCTCTTTCTCAATCACTTTCTCAATGTACTCGATGGTTCGCACTTTAGTCTCGCCGGTCGCCGGACACACGAATTCCTCCGAGCGGAAGGTAATCCGCTCGTCTAACAGTTTTTCCTTCTCCTTCACGGCCAGTATCTGCCCGGGTTTTGTACGTAACGCGATACGTGGCAGGGGCCATTTCTATAATTTGTAAAGCCAATTGTGACACTCAAACCGAAAAGGACGGACAACAATGCCAGCTAAGCGACATCCCCACCCACATAAAACATAGACGATCACAGAATGTTAGTTTAGATCAAATCAATTGTATTACCATCGGGCTTAGCTCTCTATGGTATGCATTGAACTCGATGAATGGAATCATTTGGTGCGGATTTTATTTTAATTGGTATTGTGCTAATGATTGAAGGGCATTAATGGGTAGAATGTGGGAGATAGTAATTCATATTCAAACATGATGCATTTCTCTATGAGACACCAACTAAATCATTAGTGTTAATGACCATTTGATGTTAAAGGTTACAGACAAACAATTAATTATTTGGATTACAGACAACATTCTAAATAAAGTTGGAAAAAACAAGTTCTGAAAGGTCATCAGAAACGAAAGTTAGATGTTGGATAATTTTAAACTCCATACTCCATGAACTCGTTTCTTCCAACAGGATCCTCTTCGCTTAGTAGGTTTAATTCGATAACAGTTACGTTCAAGGATAAATATTTTCCATACGATATTTACCTCCGACGGAGACTTATCTCTGGAAGGATCCTCGCCGATTATCTCGGTTGCTGGTCCCACCATACTTTTAATTACTTTTTGCGATTCTAACGCTTCCTGAAAAAAAAAAACTCATTAGCGCAGTTTTTACGTATATTGCTTGGTAGTCAGGGTAAAGAGACAGTGATTTTTCTAAAACATTCAAAATGCCAATATGTCCCAACTGAAAACCAACAGTTAGGTCTGTGTTTACGGCCGCCTGCAGCATCACAGCCACAGCATTACGCCGTACGCAGCGTCAGGATTCTTTCTACATAAATGTACGTACCATGGTGTATTTCCACATGATACTGAAGCCAACAAAACATGTTTAATTTTTATTTTTAATTAATATTGTACTTATTAAATAAATAATAAATATTTCCTGGTGTTGCGCTGTTTTAAAGGAGATCGAGGCCTTAATCAGTCGACGGAAATAAACTCAGCGTTTTTATTCGTCTGGATAATAATTTGCCACACTAAGATATGCTTACATTGGAAAAAGGAGCATCCGATTAGCCCAAGATATCGCGTAATATTAAAAGACGTTTACACAACAATCGAAGGATTTAATTATTTCCTTATGGCATACCAAATAAACACACAGGCTACCTGATGGTAATTGGGATCTGCCCGTACATGTTTGCGATCTCAAGACGGCAAAGCTAGGACTGCAAATGCGTTGCGAACCCTGAGTACTAAAATAGAATGCCGAATTTATCCGGTTCGGTTGTCTTATAACCCACACCTGCTACTTAGAGGCAGCTTAACCTCTTAAGGCCCACCATACAACAAGCAGGAAGAATTTTGTGTGTGGAACTTTAAATCTTCCATCCAGTCTATAAAGTTCAATTACGTTTGTTCAGTAATGCCGTTTTCAGTTTAAGAAGATAGGAAAATAAACTTTATGCTCATTGCAACGCAGTTCAAATTAAATTGCCTTGATTATGTACACCCTAATTGCAAACTGGGCCTTACGAGGTTGCATAAGATGGTGGTAGTGATCCGGACGGAAGCTGCACACAGTCCTATCACAACATATTCCTATCGTCCGATGATTGTGATATTACCTGTTCGAGCGAGCGCAGCCTTGCAGCCCGCCACGCGGCGCGCTTCGCGGCGCGAGTCTCGGGGTCGTCGGAGTCGCCTCCGCCGCGCCGCCTAGACTTCGCTGATGGACTCACGCCACCCGTCGACACACTGCGGATCAAAAATATTACATTTCAATGCTGTTCCTCAATATCGCGGGCGCCCCGCTGTCAACGTGTAGGTCTACGCTTTGTAGAACTTGCAATGACATACTGGGTACATGCAAATACGATGGCAGTGGCGTCCAACGGGTTACGAATTTGGAATGAGCAATGGAAGGCAGATACATGACGTGTTTACGGTGCACCAAAGAAAATGTTGAGCTCTTTGTGTTGTTCTCAACTCCAAAATAAACAGAGTGGCAAGTACGATTTGGTCAATTACAAGATTCTAACATGCTCACTATGTTACGCCGACTCTATATTGGGTTCGATGTATACATAAAAAAACCTGAAACTGAGCACACAAGAACACAACACGAAACGATGACCTGCAGGAGTTTAGTCAATAATGTAGTGTGGGGGGTAATATTTGTCACATTCAAAATTGTAATTTTTAAAGTGCGCCCCTGTTAGTAATGAAGCGCTATTAATTAATAACATAAACCTATAATGAAAAAGATGCAATGAACACCAAGTAATAAAAAATTGTACCAATTTTCTGTTTATTACATGATCGATATATGACTTTTGTTGTCACATCAAAAGGTATGATGAGCCACTAAATCAAAATGACAATGAGACACAGGGAATACTAGTATACTTTATGGTGATACATCACGTAAGTTTCGGGGACTCTGTAACTCACCGATGACGCGGCAAAATGCTATTAGGACGTGGGATCCTTATTTTTTTTCTGGAAAGTTTGCAAAAGATAAATTAAAACTATAGAGATTTTAAGAGGAATTTGTATTTAAAGTAAGTAAACAACTTTACGCTTAATTACAAATTCAAGAGAGCAAGAATCGAATGCACGACGCTGATGTTACCGTTATTAATTATTGATTTGACATTTATAGACAGACTACTTTTACGAATAGCATAACTATTGTTTATTTTATTGTATACATAACAACATTCATATACTACATTTTTTTTTAGTACATCTGACGTTAGGGCACGTTATTTGACAGTGAAAAGTAACGGCGATATGACCACTAGACAGTTCAGGAATACCAAGTATCCAAAGTAAGGTAAGGTAATAAAATCAGTGTATAATAATACCTATGGCCATTTTCATAAGGCTCATCGTCCGAGTGCGAGCTGTATCCGCTGTGCCGGTCCTCCCCGGGGGACCATGAGCGGAGCTCCGCGCGCGACAAGGACGACATCTTCCTTTCCTCTTCTTGCTTCAATTTCTCCACCTCATCCGCCGATAGGAATGTGAATACTTTTTCTGTGGGACACAGGACATCTTAGATTGCGTAGAATGTGGCACGGAGTAGGCAAAAGAACAAACCTCCTGACGGAAAGTGGGCTCTGAGATCCATAGACATTTTGCAAACTTAGATTTAGATTTTATTTATTTCATAATATAAGTTACAGTTATATTGCACACATGTCAATTATACAGAATTCATATTATGATCTTCAGAGAAGTAAAACAAAAAAATAATGTAGCAAAAGCCAATGTCAAATATTAATGGATTGAATCAAATGGTAGTAGAATAAATAATCTCAAAAGTATAGGTTGGCAAATGAGTTGCCAGCCCTGAGGACTAAGTTGGAATGACTCTATTAAATACCTATGCCTTCTTTACGGCTTTATATTATCCGTGATGGAACCGTACTTAAAGATACAGTGGTTTTCTGAGCTGTATGAACGGTATTTACCTGGTTTAGGTGACGCTTTGTGACTTTCTTCCATCGCATTCTCAAAGAACTTTTTCTTGTCACTGACAGAAGCTTTCACAATATTACCAGAATGAGGTGGGGAAGCCTGTAAACACGACGCATATTAAAAACACAAACACACTAGACGGAGAAAAGTTAACGATTGCGATTAGTGAGTAAAAAAGCTCATGATATATACAAGCCATTGAACCCCCCTTTCCAGGCAACAACACTCATGCAGTCAGTAAATTGTTAGAAACGCAAATGTCAAAAATATTGTAAGTCAATGATAAATTAAAAAACATGCCAAATAAGTAAAATTGCAAGTTAATAACAGTATCAGATCGAATGAGTAACATAAACGGGTACGGGATGAGGCCGATGAGATGAGGTTTATTTGAGTGGGTGGGGTCGGGTCGACGAACACAATCAAAAGAAGCCGTGTGGGTGAGAGGCGTACAGAATGATTACCTCGCCGATGGCGAAGGCTTTGATTTTGCTGCTCCATGCGGGGGGGTCGTCCGCCGAGGGGGGACTCGGTTCACGCGGCGGAGCAGCCGTCACTTCGCCGAAACGGACTCTTCTCTCCGACTGAACACTTTTAGGCACTTCGTTCAAAACTAATGGAACAGGTTGACTAAGGTTTATATCTACGTCGGGCTCTGATTGGCTCGTAAATGAGGGGGACACTTGCGGTTCATAACTAGAAAGTCGATTCTGATTGGAATAACTTATTTGATGAGGGCTGGTGTAGGGATTGTAGGTGCCCGCCACCGTAGTCAAAGACGGATACGGGTTGATAGGTGGGTAGGTCACTGAATGTACCATTTTAGGTGATAGACTTTTGGCGCGAATATCTCTAAGCGATTGCCGCGAAGAAATATAGGTGGGTACGTCATCTGAGTAGGTTTCATCAGGGTGCAAATTGCAAGGTGAATTGGGTACGTGCGATACAGTCGGCAGTATTTTATATTGCACGTGCAGCAATTCGGGTGGATCGGGTTCCTTACCGGGACTTACAGATAATTCATTATAGTATTCATCACTGCTAACGGATGAAATCAATGGCGTACGGAAGACTTGTTGTGAAGGCACTTCAGAGATAATGGCTGATCGGGACGGTGGGTTGATAGTGATCGGTAGAGAGGCCAGCGTCGGGTAGGCGTTATAATTTACGGGAGGGGGGAGTTCAAATTCCGGGGAATTGGTGGAATCTGTGGACTGTATGGTCGTTTCGGCCACATGCGTCGCGGGAAGCACGACGCGGTCCGGCACGACGGTGATCGGCGGCGGGCTCTCGTATTCGTCGTCGCTGACTACGCTATCGCTCACGTTCGTATCGAACGAGGGCGGAGGGGGGATGATGACATCACCGGGCGGGTCGGGACTCACTCTCAGGACTTGCGGAGAGACTCGCTCGTCGGGCGGACCGTTTCGAATTAGTAAAGGTCTAAGTGTCCCCGCACATGCACCGTTAGTGTCGGTCGGTCCGGGCGCCGGGCTGGTCTCGCGCTCCCTCTCATGCAATATGGGACGGGTTAGAGATTTCGCATCGCCGTGATACGTCGCGTGTCGTTCGGAGTGATCGTAGAGCTGTTCTGTGAAACTAACTCGCTTCGTTTGCGGTTTGCGCGGCACTTGCGGCTTCGGTTTGGCGGGCGGTGGCGGCGGGGAGTGTCGGGGCCGCTGCAGTGTCGCGGCCTGGGCGGGCAGCGGCGGCAGGTCCACGGCGGTTCCATCGTCGGCCGGGCCGGGCGGAGGGACCGGCGACTTCACTTTCTGTTGCGTGAACGCCGCAAGGGGCGACTGCGGCGCCGCTTGCAAACTAGACGACTAACCAAACCAACACTTCTGTACTACGCTCCGTTAACTACAACTAAAGGTTTAGCCGACTCGCACACTTCTTTGCGAGTCGAGGTTCGACTTCGAGCGAAACTACTTGCACGAAAACATAGCTCACGCTGAATACTAGCGGAACGAAACGGAAGCTCGGATCAAACGAAAAATCTTCCAAAATAAATGTCTCAAAACAGGCTTAACAGAAATACTTAATCAAAACAAACTTTAAATGAACAGCATGTATTTAATGCAACACTTAAACATAACGCCAAATAGAATTTATTAACATTAAAACTTAAGATAATTCAGCACGATATATAGCTTGACATAAGTACAAATTGTAACTAAAATATAATCGGCGGATAATTCATATGGCCAAAAATGTACTAAAGCGATCAAAGTCCGTTCTCAATTAAATGAGTGTAAATATAAAATCTTGAAAGGTATTCAAATAAGATTTAAATACAAAAACAGACTAAAACAACTTATTAAAATGATAATATTAATATAACTTGTATGCAATTGAAAACCTACACTTCCAAACATTACTGGAAGTAGTTGCAATGAGCACAAATCGGAACGTTAAGAACACTTTACAATATCAATTCTAACTGGTTATTTGATTTACTACAGGTATGGTTTCGAATATAGCAAAGTACCAGATTGAATGATAAACGGTTATAAAAATTGGTCTTTGTAATGGATACACAGTACACAACAGTTAACGTTTATAAAGTAGTCAGAAAAACGCACGCATGATTTAAATATTTTGAAGAAGTGGGATACATTAGAATTGTAGGTACCTACATATTCTCAAATCGTTGTTCGGATAAGTATACTGCACTAGTATGGAAATATAGTTTATATAGACGATTATACACGGAACGTCATTTTCTTGAAATTGTGAGACAATACAGCTATCTATAGCATTTAAACATACACGGCAATAATTTTACTATAAGATATAATAAATGGCTTCGCTAACATTAAGGAAAACATTTAATTCATTTTAAATATGGAATCGAAAATAGTTATTTTATCTTAATCAGTAGCAACATATATCAAACAATAATGTATTTTCTATATGTAATACTTCCAACCATTGTAACAGCATTGTTAACATAAAGTCGCCTTCTAAGGAGGTAGTATCGAGACCACGAAAGCTCGGATGTTATAGTCGAAAACTAAGAAACTATTGGCGGATACGTATCTGCTTTTTTTCAATAAACCTATTAGAGTTAGAATTATGCGTGATTCGGAAACGGTTCTGGCTGAAAATCTGCGCTGTAGACATCTGATCTGACTACTGATGTGCAAGTTGCGGAAAGTTTCCAAAAAGTTGGAAAAGTTCTAAGAAATTTCCGGAAACTTTCTTTAGAAATATAGGAAATTAAAATTTACGAAACGGAAAGTTTTAGTCCCCATACAAAATTGTGAGAAGCTTCCGAAATTTTCCTACATGACATTTTCCGCAATTTGGGAAAGTTTCCTTCGGCACATCAGTAGATCTGACACCTCAGCATTATACTAAAGCCAGTGTCCGTTCCACTGCATCGAGGACACACGGTTATTTTTTTTGTTAAATAACTATTTTTTCATTTCTTTGTGTGCTCTCTGATTACTGGGTAAATGTATTTTTTTTCTAGCATTTTCTATTTAATTGAAATGTCTGAAAGAAAGACAATGACAAAATACATTTTAAGAATAACTGAGCTATTGTGGATTTATGAATATAGCCTAAGCAACGAAGATCAAAAACTGCCCTCAGGGGAAAAAACTCGTGTATAAGCGATTTATGGCATAGTTGTAGGGAATGGTGTTTTAAACCACATACTGAAAGTACTGATGGGCGGGGGTGGAGCTAACGGGTTGAGGGGGTGTAAAGGTCCCTTTTTTCGTAAATAACTCGTAAACGGTGGCCCATAGCAAAAAAAAATCCATTACAGTGAACACGACAAAAATGAGGTATTTAAAGAAATTAATGAGTACCCCAACAAATTTTTTCAATGCCCTTTGAGGAATTCCTGAGCAGTTAAGCAACATGTAAGAAACCTTTGGGCTTTATCGTCCTATAGTCCCTGAGCAATAAGCAGTTGCTGCGGTATGACGGGAATGAATCATGGTTACCGCAGCTTCCCTTAACCAAACTCTCTTCTACATCCATAAAAATTTTACATCTAGTTTATATACATATAATTTCAGTTTATAAAGATAAATTCACATGTAACGTGATAATATACAAAAGCTTAGGGTACGTAAAAATATAAGGTTGGTTATATGGTATTCATACCATGAGGATAACACCAAATAAGACATTACTATATCAAGAAGGAAGATACACATATTACAGTTTGGCTAATGTTTGACACGTACTTGTTTTATTTATAATTACCAGTTCTAAACCACGCGATCGAATTGAGAAAAGTATTCCCATAATGTGGCTCGCAATATCAATTTATTTTGTTAAGCACCGCATGATCCTGAATTGGTAATTTTGAAGCAAGAAAGACTTCAAGAGTACAATATTCTTATTATGAACGCTATGATTACACGTGGATACCGAATCTCGGATCCGTATACATCAATATTCATACGATATATAGTTTGACACATTGCAATTTATCTTCGTAAGATTAAGTATTTACAACGAATTGGACAGATTTAATTGATGCACTATGTGTTTCCCTCCATTTCCTCGGCGTTTGCATTCTGCAATGGACGTAACATTTTTTGTCAATATTTTTTCTAGAATGCTTTTATCACCGGTACATAAGCTAACACATGACAACATTGATCTAAGCTACGGTAAATTAAAATAACAATATAGTTTTTCAAAAGAAAACAACACAGCATTTTATGTCGATTCGTTTCTATGTCTAAATCTAACTAAAAACCTTGGTACGACCAAAGATAAGATGTTACATGCACAGTACTCCACGCACTGACCGGTACCAACGTCTTGAACTTAACAATGATAAGACCCTAATTAGACAGTTCTAAACGAGATAGGAGAGGAATGTACTGAAGTGCCACCCTTTCAATAATCTACATATTACCAGGCTTTACGTATAATATACTAAACAACATTTATTTTGGAAGATAGGTGTTAAGGTACGCCAGTAGGTAAAATATTAAAAGTATCCATATAAATATAATCAAGTATATTTTCATGCAAGCAATATGTTTATACTACAAATATACAAAGTGCATGCTCTATAGTAAATACTGCCTCGGGGAAATTCAATCGTGCCAAACTTCTCAAGACTTTACAAAATAAAATTATTAAGCTAAAGATAACTTTCATGCTACAATTTTACCATAATAATTTGAAAAATATAAAGCTTTCAAACAGTCATTACTTAATTCTCATATTGTATCATGCAAAAAAGTACAAAATAATTGTATTATATATCAAGCTTCATATTAGCATAAGAATAAATAGCAAATTTAAAATCTCTCAAAGCTAGTTTTAGATGTCCAAAAATTTTAAATTACACGTTTTACGCGAGTCTCAAGAGGTTAAATTTAGCTTTCATTATTACATAAAACTAGCAAGGATGAACACAGTTTACTTTAAAACGCTCCTGGAAGCTAGCATTTTCAAATTTAGAATTACCTTTTAAGTTGGCAATGTTACTAGTTCAGAGCAGAAACTGAAAGCGGTACCTTTACAACCATGTGTGGAGTTATTGTCATCTATAATGATGATAAACGACAATGATAATAAACTACTGCCATCAAACTGGCGCAATCACATCACTAGTAGCGTATTTAGTTTTTAATTAATCACGTTTATATTTTAGTTATAAAGGTTCCGCTCAGTCTTAATGGTACCTATACTCAGTGAACTTTAGCAATAGCAGTTTGTTTGGTGTGTTACCTGAGGTTGGCGCGTGTGCTTGGACATGACGACCGTGGTGGTCTTGTGTTGCGGCTCGGGCGACGTGGGCGGCGCCGGCTCCAGCGCCATGCTCTCCACCGCGTGCACTATGTCTAGCACCTAACAGATGCCAGAAGATACAACCTGCTGGCCTTTGCCTAACGCACTCGCAATCGACTTCAGAGTAGAACAATAAAATGGTTTTCATTTTGAAAGCAGACTCGCCTTCGGTCTGCGTTAATGAAAACGAATGCTATTGCGAGTGCATTAGGCAAAAAGCCTGCCGGTTCCAATATCTGTGCACCGCGCCCCGTGACGTCATATCGAGGATCTAGGTACAATGCACTAAAAGTACTGACGCGACGGGGCGAGCGCGGGGAGGCGAAAGGGGAAACGGGAGCGGCGTCGCATTGCAGCGAAGTGCTCAGACACTGTGACCACATTGTAACTAGAAGAGCCGTTTTCAAAAGCTTAGCTTTTTATTAATACGACCCATAACTTGGAAACTAAGTTTGAATAAGCATATTTTAATTTTAGACTGCCAAAGCTCTCTGTCTGTATTTATTTTTGACAACTTTTTAAAGAGACGTTAAAATGTTTTACGTAATACACTCGTGGACAAATAATACGGGTCGGAGTGCGTTTTTCATACTAAAGAGGCTACTTCGAAGCCTTGGTTCCTCGCCGGAGGATGCTTGTAGTGAAATCTGATGATGGATACCCCGAGCATCGATACAGGACTTCGAGTGCCTAGGATACCCAACTGATTGAATCTGTGGTTAACGCCGGAATCTTGCATCTTCAGGAAAACATCTAAAATTGCAATAAAATGTAAGGAAATCCAAACGCTGACCCAAACTCTCTCGCTGTGATGTTATCTGATTATGCGATCAGTTAGGTATCTTAAGAACTTTTGACAACCTCTATTGAACCTCGGAGTATCCACCATTAAACCTCACTCAAAACAACACCTGCCGAGGAACCAAGGCTTCGAAATAGCCTCGTTTGTATGAAAAACGCATTCTGACCCGTATTATTTGACCGCGAGTGTATGTATGCATACGAAGGCTGTTCCGTAAGTTTCTAGTTGTGCTGAACCTATTTGCAAATTTATACTTTTTATAGTACCGATTAAAACCTCTTTTTATTGAGTTCATATCCTTAATCAAAATAAATAAACAATACGATTAAAAAAAATGTCTTAAAAAATATGTGTTACGCATAGTTTCGATAGCAAAATGAACGTTAACAGAGAAGAATTTCGTGTTATGATTTACTTTGACTACAAAAGAGGGTTGACATTTAAACAATCTCATGAAAACTTACACGCAGCTTTTGAGGAATCTGCTCCTTCGTTAGCCACCGTTTCCTTTTGGTTTCGTGAATTTAATCGAGGAAGAAAGTCTGTCAAAGACGAAGCTAGACCTGGGAGGCTGCCGACCGCAGTGACTCACGAGAATGTCAATCAAAATCGAGTGGAGTGGCTTATAGGAATAACTGCTACAGGACCACTACGTCGAAAACAAAACGGCTATAATTTAAGGAAGTAGTAGTGGTAGTAGTAGTAGTGGTCCTGTAGCAGTTATTCCTCTAGAAATAAGAAGACCATCACTAGAAAATGGTATACTGAAGTATGCCTGCCTCATGCCGTCGAACAGCTCGGCGAGGGCCGTCCCAGGAGCGGTACCCGTGGCATACTTTTTCACCAGGATAACGCTCCCACTGACACTGCTGCTCGGATCCTTGAATTTTTGAATACTTACGGTATGCAACTATTACCGCACCCACCATACAGCCCAGACCTGGCCCCGTGCGATTTATTTTTGTTTCCCACCATAAAAAAACCATGCGTGGGAGGACACCCCATAACCCATATACGCTGGTATACACTTTAAAAAATTGAAAATAAAGATATATTTTTGTTTTTTTGAGTAGCTAGTAATTTTTGGAGCAGCCCTCGTATAAAATACCAAAACACGATTATTACTTTAATAAATAATCGTAGGACAGAGTGACAGTCCCGACATATGTCATATCAGACAAATAACTTATAAGCGTCAAAGACGAAAGAAAATTGTTATGGTTTGGACAGTTAAGATTTTAAGGAAATTCATGCTACAAGCATTATTTATTATAGTTACCTTTTCCGGCGTAGATTTTTCCCTGACTTCCGCGACTTGTTTCTCTTGTTCAAACTCAACAAGCTCTTGTTGAAATTGCTGCTCCTAATTACAAAACCGATAGATTATCATTTATTCACTACAACAGTTAAAAGGTCAAAGTATGTGAAAGTGAGTATGTTTATTCTGACCTGTTGATGTTGGTGCACCGAATCATCTCGATCTAAGCTTGACGTTGAGTGAGACAGAGAGCCGCCTGTTTCCGCCGTTCCACTCTCGCTACCGGTCTGTGACAAAAAGTTCGTTTTCGAAATATTCTTGTAAATGACATGACCACTTTTAACCGCGTAATGTGCTTCTACTTGTCAGTTTTTAATCAATTTCAAAGATGCTAATCACAAATTATAATCACCTAGTACACAGCAACATAAAATTATTCTCATTAAACAAATAACTTCACTCCTCGACTTTTAAATGAATGTGAATTTAATTCTATTTAGTGGAAAGCTGTTAGATTTTAACACAGCTTTCCACTCAATAACGAAATCCGTTTGTTTACATCTTTTTTAAATTGGCTGGACTCAGATTTCAGGAATTTTTGGTTGTACTTACAGCGTATTTATCGGGACGAGTGTAGCCCTGGCACACTACGAGACGAAGGGGTGCGTCGGAGGCGGCGCGCAGCGCGTTCACGGCCTCGTTGTGAGTCGCTCCCAGGAGGGACACGCCGTTCACTTCCAGCAGCCGCATGCCGACCTACACGACAACACACAATGACAGCTTGACAAAAAATAGCTAGAAAATGATGGCGCTTTTGGCAGAAGTATCCAATTTAAAACAGATATGTACTCAATGTGTTAGTTGCCGCTTGAGGAAATTCTAGTTATAGCTGTCGCCACGTCAGTATTCTTAGACAAGCTTTACAAATGAGCAATCGGTTTTGCTATCCCACGGTAGATTGGGACAGTTGTTAATTTGTTATACCTCACAGACTCATAGCTTGTTTGAATTAAATGTTGTATGTTTATATGTTTCGGATATAAAAGAGCAAAAGCGATTCCTTGATGGTACGAGGACTGCACTGAAAGTTTCGGGAATAAAAAAAATAAACAAGTGTAAAGAGTTAAATGTACATTTACTGTTTTTCAAAGTATTCTCCATGCATATTTATACATTTTTTCATTCGCTCAAACCAATTATTAAAACATTTATTCCACTCCAAAGATGTAGTCTCGGAAATGGCACTTTTGAAGGCGTCTACTGCTTCTTCGGGTGACTGGAATCGTTGACCGCGTAGCTTTTCTTTAATTTTAGGTAAAATATAAAAAGCGTTAGGACTCAGGTCGGGGCTGTAAGGAGGATGAGTCATTAATTCGATGTTATGATGGTCCAAATACTCCTTTGTTTGACGAGCGGTGTGTGGGCTAGCGTTGTCGTGATTAAGAATGATGCGTCGGTTGCAGTTTTCTGTTCTGAGTATATTAACGATTTCAGGCAGACAAATTGTAGTATACCAGTCAGCATTAACCGTTCTACAATCCTCAAGTGCAATAGTCGCAACATGCCCTGATTTCGAGACAAAAGTGGCTACCATCTTTTTCGCGTTGCTTCGGGAGCGAACAACCTTGGTCGGTCGCAGCTCGTTTTCAAACACCCAAACTCTTGATTGGTTTCTGGTTCGTAAGCATGTATCCACGTTTCATCACCCGACACGATATTATATACTGCGTTGGAAGTTCCTGTGTTAAACCTTTCTATATTTTTTCGGCACCAATAGGCTACTTGACAATTTTTAAAAATCGGTTTTTATGTATGTAGAATGTGGTAAACTAAAACAAAAACCAAAAAAATTGATATTTTTTGTCTACTTATTATGAAATTCTTATTTTTCTAATTTAATTTAAAAGTATATACAGTTTCGAGTTAAAACACGATATTCTGTGGTCGTGACGTCACACCGCTACAAACAAGCTAACCTCTTCGCGTGCCTCTCGAAGAATTATATCTCAACTAAAATAAAATGCCTTTACCAGCTTATAAAGTATGTGCAGTGCGTTTTTGTAACAGTACAACAATCAAAACTCCTGAAAAACTGTTTATTCACTGTCCACAAACGTTGGAATTATTCATACTTACTGTGCACTTTTCACATTCCAAAATTCAGCTGAACAAAAGTCGGGATTTGCAACAAACAAGTGAGCTACCATATATGAGTCCACTTTGGGCAAATTAGCACTGTCTGCTTTGCTGTAATGATTTTCCATTTTTGTTTATCTGGATTATAATAATAAGCCAAAAAATCGCGAATGTGTGAGAAGATGAATCGTACAAAAACAACCTCCAATTGACAATTTAGACAGCAGAGGCCCTACTTTGAAAATCGAAGTTCGAAGTTACGTTAGCTCTATCCCTTTCTCTCGATTTAGCCTGGAATGACGAGTGACAGGGATGGAGCTTACGTAACTTCGAACTTCAATTTTCAAAGTAGGGCCTCAGCTGTCTAATGCGGCATGACGTCACTCGCAACATCGTGTCGTTTCGATCATTTGATTCACAGATAAAAAAAACATAAACTTATTAAAATAATATTAATTTATTCAATCATTTTCATTGAAATGTACTTAGTTATTAAGTCTCTAGGACTTATGAGCTACATTTAAAAATACGTTTTATAATCATTAATTACATGTGTCAAGTACCCTATTGATCCGGGCCCCCTTTTGTTCATCAGAGAGTAGGTGTGGGATCCAACGGGAAAATAGCTTTCTCACGCCCAGTTCTGTTTGCAAGATTGTTTGGATTTGACTAATTCCAATCTCTACACATGACTGAATTTCACGATATGTGACATGTCGATCTTTATTGATCAGGTCTCGCACTGCATTGACGATTTCTTGAGTAACCGCGGATTTGGGCCGCCCTTCACGATCATCATCACTGAGTTTCACACGATCGCGTTGAAATTCGGAAAACCAGCGATACACGGTCGTCTTTCTTGTAACTCGCTCCCCAAATGCAGAAGTCATCCGCTCAAGGCATTGTTTTTGAGATAAACCACTTTTAAAATCATAAAAAATCATAGGCCATTATTTTCTCGCGTTAATTCCATTTTGGCGGCATCGACTCCGTTTTAAAAACAAATGAAGACAAACGAAGAAAAGAGACTACTTTTTTTTCCAAACTGTCAGTTGTAATGAGTCGACAAGACCTCTATGGTTATAAAAAGGTTGAATTTGGAACACTATGATAAAATTAAATAATAGATTCCCGAAACTTTTAGTGCACCCCTCGTAATTCATCGTAGTGACCCGTGAAAATAACATGACAACACGTTTTAGCGGAGGAGGATAATTATTACCGTCCTTTAGAAAAGAGCAACCTTCCTGAGTATTGAGTACGAGACGTTAGTGCTGTCTAGCGCCTTTTATTTCTTACTTTTAAGATAACTGCACAACAGTAACTTTTACTTAACAAATGTGTCTTTTCGCTTACTTTGAGTCCGCCGTCTCGGCGAGCCGCGCCACCGCTGTTGATCTTGGAGATGAAGACGCCCTCGTCGTTCGGGTCGTTGGGGTTGCCTCGTTGCCCGTTGAGACCGCCCTTGATATGCATCCCTAGCTTTTCACCCTCTTGCTTTACTATCGTTAGGTCCTGGACAATCAATGTAACATTATAATTACAAAAATCTTAGAGACATGAGATGAATCATATAATATAATAATTATATAATAATTTTATTATGGTGGAGAATAAAACATCTATTTCTTCTGAAGTGACTATGGAGATGGGGGATCTAAATACAATACATACGTGTCATGCAAAGCGATAACAATTCATGCACTAAGCAACAATATTCTAGCACAAAACAATGTAATTTTATTTAGGAAGTGTAGAATAAAAACTATAAAAATGAACTATGGCGTCTCTGGTGTCTTTATAATTAGAAGGAGTCGACTACTATCTACCGAATTAGGAATCATTCTAAGGTTTTTTTTGGCAACACCTCTCGTGATTCGGGCATCTGCCCCATGTGGGAATGATTATAATGGCGATTATACCGAATAGTAAAAATAAATATCTACAAAGTGAAAGAAAGCGTCATAATACACCGCGTTTTTTTTTGATTAACGTTAACTTTAAGGAGACATTCTTTATAGATAAAGATATAATATCATAAAGATGATAATTCGTACTGTTTTAAAGATATTTAATTATTAAGTTGAATCTGTTAATCACGTTAAACTAATGTATAAGGGCCACTTGCACAGAAAATTTAACCCTGGGTTAAGTCACTAACTCGAGTTAAAATGACAGTTTTCGTATGAATCTGACGTTTACTAACTCGGGTTAGAGTCGTAACCCAGTGTTAAATTTCCTGTGCAAGTGGCCCTAAGGCCCATAAATGATATATTCCCGATGCCACACGACTGATAACGATGCCGACATGTAAATCACGGAAAACCACGTCCAATCAGCAATTTAAACTGAACAACCGCCACTATTGGTTAAAACTGAACTCAGTCTTTATTGGTCGTTACAAAAGTGGTTGCTATGGTCACGTTTAAATAACAGCCCCTATCGGTTCAAACTGAATTCAGTCTTTATTGGTCATTCGTTATAAAAGGTTTGCTATGGTCACGTTTAAACAACAGCCACTATTGGTTCAAACTGAACTCGGGTCTTTATTGGTCGTTACAAAAGGGTTGCTATGGTCACGTTTCAATAAATATAACAATGTCACAGAATTTTCGTGGTAATTTGTATGATTAAATGACATATTTGACACTAATTATTAGTTAACTCGGAACGCCCTTTTACAATGAACGTAGATACAATATTTAATTACTTTATTCTAAAACGTTTTTTTTTTCGCTTCTATTGATGTCCCTAGTAATATGCCGAAGTTAACGTGAATCAAAAAAAAAAACCGTGTATAACCATTCAGTAACGACGTTAGCTGAGCACAGTAACTGAGGGAGGGGAGGTTCGATCGACACACGTATCTGGTAACACACATAGGTCTGAATTGCCGAGAAGGCACTTACAGTTGCGTCAACAATCTCAACTTGAACGAGAGTCTGAGCCGCGGAGTCGTCGAGTGCACGTGTGAAACAGAATAACGGTATGGGTGTTATAGCTGATTCAAAAGTGGATGAAATAAGAGAGAATACAAAAAGGTCGCGCTATAATGCGTTTGCGCTATCAATCTGTTCCTATTGTATGCACTGTGCATTTGAACAAGTATCTGATGTTATTGACAAGTGATTTTCTAAGACATAGCTCGTGGTAAGATCTTGCAGAAGAAAGCCGCTATGTGATAAGGTTACATGTGATCTTACAAGCCTGACAGCGGAAAGCGATAGTTTGCGTACACGTACCTAAATAGTTTTCTTTTAAAATAAATATTTTGTATTTCGAAAACATAATAATACCCTACGTGCAATTCATCCCATTTTTCGTTCATCTCAAAACCGCCAAAAACTACTGTAAGCAATACTCAACTCGGTCTACTCAGAATACCACATTACGCATTATTCAATAGTCATTCAATGACTCACAACCCGACCACTGGCATTCATGCAAAACATTGCGCGACTTACTTGCGTGTAAGTACATACAAATTAAAAGTATAATTAATAAATAATCCATGTGCAATTCTAATCGTAAAGTCTGAGTCCTCGTCCTCGAGTGAAAGTCCTCGCGTGGTTGCCGAGTTAGAATAGTGCCACTCCATGTCTTCCCGTGGATGTCGTAAGAGACGACTAAGGGAATAAAGGCTTGTAGTACTGTTAGGCGATGGGCTTGCAACCTGTCACTAATACGCTGGTAAACATCTTAGCCTAATTGTGCAATTTGTGGTTATAGAATTATCAATAAGTTTTTAGAGATGTTTGTAATTCTGTAGCTCTGCCTACCCCACTCTGGGAACGAAGGCGTGAGATTATGTATGTATGTAAGTCTGAGTTTATTTTAGGTACAAAATAATTTGTATTCATTCGTAAGCGCTTGACATTGGTCTTAATAATATCTCATTTTAACAGTATCTTAATAAGGTTAACTGTTTGTTTTAGGAACAATATTTGGTATGTAAGTTCGCCCGAAAACCTGCTAATTAATTTAGGCCTACGTTGTTCAGGATAAGCGCGAATCCAGTGATAAACGAAAATGATCATTAACATTTGACACTGTATCAAGGCGCTACCCCAGGTTGACGCAAGCTGAACTAAATTAACTACCAGAATATTTTAACTTTCGGCTGTTTAGGGTACAACCAAGGACAAAACGATGGTAGTTACTAAAGTCTCAAAAATATGATACGTATACAAATGTTATACGTGTAATTTAGTTGCAAAATTCAAGTTGATTAAAATCAAAGAGAAGAAATTTATATTATGTATGTAAAATGCGTGTAACTATGACACCAACTCCCTTCTTCTGTGTTATGAACAGCCTCACTGATGCCTTTGAGAAAAGAGTTTATATCTTTAAAAGGAGTAATCTTTTTAAGTATTGAGTTGCCTATATTTATGGGTGTCAATGATTACTTATTCTCATGAAGCCGAATGAACATCATAGTCTTGTCATGGAAACCAATCGACAAATCAGTCAGTATTACGACATCGTGCTGTCACTCTCCGCTTGCTTAGAGTGGTCGAACTATAGTGTACATATTTTTGAGAACTTTGATCGCTACGTCCTTGACTGCACAGTTTATTACCAGCCAGTTTCATGCCGTTAGTTGGTACCAACCTGGAAACCCATCGGTAGCGGGTCGTGGCGCACCGAAAGCGCCAGCTCCCGGCCCGGCGTGAGCAGCAACTGCACGGCGTCGCGGTGCGTAGCGCCGGTCAGCTCCGCGCCGTTCACCTTGAGTAGCCGGTCACCCATGCGCAGCTTGCCTGAACGCGCTGCCACGCCGCCGGGGACCACCTGAGGAAATAATAAATAAATAAAGTTTACAACGTTGCATTGTCATGTAGTTCTAAGCTAAATTCAAAGTTTCAAGTCAGCTCACCGATAAGCCAGTTTACATACAGATAAACGAGCGATTTAAACAATACGTGGCAAAAAATAAACCTGTGATATCTCTTGGTCTTCAGTTTAGGATGAAGACCGTACTGTGCAGTGTCTCTAAATAATAAAATTAAGTGGTATTTTCTAATTTAGAGAATTTAGTCTGGAAGTTTTATGTGTAAAAATACAACATATAACCCCACCCAAAAAAAAACCCACGCAGCAAGTCAAAGAATAAGCGATTTTATAATTTTAAAGACAAATCTTGTGAGATTATACACAACGCGGTTTTATGAGGTACTCTGCCTCCAAAGTAAAAAATAAAATCATTATAATCCTTGGAACTAAAAATTAAATATAACTCTACTAAATCTAGACATATTACGCAAAATCTGTCTAAATACAAACATCCATAATTGATCGTATTACTTACATGCGATATAAATATCCCCGGTTCCTTCCCACCGAAGGGCACGCACGAATGGTCCGTGCCGCCAATGATACTAAAACCGAGAGAACCCCCCTCCTTGACCAACACGACCTCCTGCAACAAAGAAACGTGCTTTTGTGTAATAAACAAGTATCGAACCAACGAAGACCGCATAAGCATAAAGCTTTCTGAATTTAACTCACAAAACTGTGTTAAGTGCATTGAGCTGGCAGATTGATAATTTATAAGCAAGGAAAATTTATCCGGAGTTCCAAATTTTCATGAAAGATTTGATTCCCGGAAGCACAAATAAAAATCCAACGATCCCCTTTTTTGTATACCAAAGTCAATTCCAAACGGATGGTAGCTCTCCATCCGTGGAATTGCAATGCTGATTAGTAACCATTACTTGGTCTGGTTGATTATTATTGTATTTACAATGGTTAAATCTGTGTTATTTGGCTATTTCTATGTTATATAAGGTGCGGCAGCGGCGGTGCCTCGGTGCGACGTCAAGCCTTATGTACACTGCAGACTGCGCTAGAAATTGAATGTTAATGTAAAAAAGTGTCCATAGCATCGGTAAACTTCCAGTCTAGTCTACTTTTGGTTTAAAATTAAACCAGTTTTATCTTCAGTCACTATGACTTTTAGTAAAGGCGAGACTATACAGACATTGGGTATGGAGAGGAGACAGCTAATAAGTGTCTCTTTCCGCTACCCTCGCTAATGTCTATCACTCCGCGAAACAGTCGCTCATACATTTATTCGATCATTTTTTACTCCGTAGCGCCATTTAACGATCTCGAAGTTCATGATTCAAGAATGATGCTTTTAAACTCTTACTAGACTACTGAAATCGAATAGTTAAGGTTTTCTATTTAAATTCCGCGCAAAGGACACAATTTTACATTAAACACTTTATTACTTACTTCAATGATGAGCGGCGCGACAAGCTGGTTGTCCGTAATCCTGGTGACCGTGGTCTCGGTGAAGGTGGACTTGGTGATGGTCTCGGTGACGCACCCGACGGTGGCGGGCGGCGGCGGCAGCATAACGGCCGCCGCCGGCCGCTCAACGGTCACCCTCACGCCTCGCTCCGGCGGGTCCGCCGCGGCCCGGCGGCCCCCGAGGAAGTGAGCCGGGATCATCGCTTGGAACTCCTCGTTCGTAATCGGCCGAGATGGCTGCGCGGTCAACACGTTCACATCAGAAATATAAGGTTTATGGAAGGTATAGATAGCGTTGAGGAAGATCGGTGCACTTCTATGGCGTATTGCTGGCACCGGTTCTTATTATTTAGATAAATTAAGGCTCGATTTAGAAATTTATGACTATCAAAATGATAATAAAACCACACGTAACTCTAGTGAAAATAACAGTTGTTGAGAAAAATATTTCCTAAACGGTCGGTTTAAATGTGTTTTTTTCCTTTGCTTTACATGTATTTTAATTCTTTTTCTAGATTTTACTTTACAACTTTGTCGGCGTAATTGAAATATATAACTATGCCAAATTACAGCTTTATAGTACAGTCAACAGCATAAATAAGTGATCATTTATGTACCTTGTCGCTTTCCATCGTTTGACAATTTTGTATGACATTTCAAGCACGACGTTAAAGTGACAAGGTACATAAATGATCACTTATTTATGCTGTTGACTGAGCTAATAGTCTCTGAGATAGACAGACAGCCATGGCGGAACTATAAGGGTCCCTAGTTTGAATTCGGAACCCTAAAAACGCATTCATTCATTCATTAATCGTAGGAATACTTGCCTTGCTTTTGTCACCTAATCACAAGTAAATATTTCGTTTGTTCGTATATATGTGTCCGCGTAGAGAGAAATCATTTTAACAAGTGTGATTCGTATTTTGATAAAATCACCTTATCGATGAGGTATTGTCATCTAGAAGTCGCAATTCACACTGAGATATAAAATTGTATTAATCTGTAAAGGAAATAATGAATATATATTTTTTGGAACAAGCTTTTGTTGCAGACTGTACTTTTCTGCACAGTCGTCGGTCGATGACGATTCTAACGAGTCCTAACACGACGGTTTTACCGTGTGTAATTTAGGACTTCCTATGGCCACCCTACAACTCCGCCATCAGATCAGCTCGATTGTGCCATATTATTGTATTCTCATCGAAGTTACGTAAGTATAACGAAATTTCAGCTCAATCGGTTCCCGGAAGGTAGTTCAAACATTCCTTTGAAGATGTAACCCGAACATTGCAAGTTAGAGCTAAACCGGATAAACTTTGTCCATTGAATGTGTTTTATGAACAAAAGTGGAAGTGCATCGAAATATAATAAGTATGGAAGAGTAACACCGAACAAACTTGACGTTGAAATATGTCCCATTTCCTCTACGCTTGAAACGTTTGAGTAGACGCCATTACTGTAGAGGTTGTATATATTTTCACCCATAAGAAAACTTTGATTAGTTAAACTGCTATGACAAGAGATTTGATTGGTCTATATTTTTCTCGTTATGGCTAATCAAACACGTTAGAAAATGACACATCTGACATTTTGCTGAACTTGGATGGTTTAATGCAGAAGTGATCCGTACTTTAAATAAGTTAAGGTGTATACTTTATTTATACAGCAATAATGTTTTAGTAAATATTTATTCTTAAAAATATAATATTTAGTAGGCAATAAATAACGATATTATACGGATATAATTATCTACATAGAAAATCGACAAAACTCACATTATTATACCTAATAGGTAAATCAAGATTTGTTATGATGAGGCGTGGCGGTATTTGATCGTACCTAATTTAAATAAAACAAGTTGCAGTACCTAAGTATTACCTACTAAAACACATATAATTAATTTTTTTATAAAATTTCGTAAAATGAATGATGAGGTGTGTGAGGCTATTCAACATAGTAAAACTGCACTTTCGGAATATAATATTAATATAGTCGTTTATTCTTAATATCATCTTGTCCAAACGCTAAAAAAACATCACTAAATATATACAAAATACTATCAGAGTATGTCTCCTTAAAGTAAAATGAGCCAACTTAAGGATTTAAGGTAGTTTCCCTCCAGGGCCCGACTTATTTTCCACACAGTACATGAAAAAACGAAATCATCATCTACAACCTTGATCAAACCTTAACTCGGCAGATTCAGGTAAGTTACATACAAAATTACAGATTAGCTATCAAAATCTCGATACGATGCAGCGTATCCAGCCAAGTTCAAAGAAAAAGAAACTGGCGACGTAGCAGCCGTGTGTTGTTACACGAAACATTTCTATCTATTTTTGACCCCATCACAACTCAAAACTTACTTAACCTACTTACATACAAAATATAGCTGAAAATTTAGAAAAAAATATATGAAAACCTATGTACCGCGAAATATGGTTAATTTGTTTAATTTTTGACGACTGGAATTTAATAAAGAATCTTGTTTTGCGATGTAATGAAGCCTCACTCTTAAAAATTCTTCTATGACCGTTTTCAATAACAGCATGGTATGGTTGCTGTCGAACGGATGGCTGTTTGACAATGCCCTTAAAATATCACCGTTTTCTATTATTAACCTTTGACACTGATTCACAATAACTTGAAGGTTTTTGGCTCTGTACAAAATCTTCTCGTGACTATTGCGTTTTATCATTTCTCTTAGTATTCGCTCTGATTGGGCACATATTTTAAATACTATTACTGACGAATAAACCAAACCGCCAAAATCTTTCAAAGATATGAGCTTATGAAAGTACAATTTCTCATTTGCAAATAGCAATTTGACGCAATCTGGGCAATGTAATTTTGAATGAACTTTATTTGCTACAAATCCTGCAATGTATCCGACAATTTGCTCAATAGTTTCTGGCAGTGGTCGTTCACTATCCAGCATATTGGAAAATATTGAGCAATTTTGCATTTCCGTGTCGACCGTACTAGTTGCAAAAACATCTTCACACTCTTGATCGTTATGTCGATACCCAAGAGTGGACTTATTAATTGTCGATGAGCAGTTCAGGATTGGAAAATCTTGCAAAGGGATGCAATTACCGGTGAATTTGGATCGTAGTTCTAAATGTAAGAGTGTTTTTTTATAAATACCCATAAACTGTTTTGCGTTTGGGTTGTTATTGCAACGGCCGTGGTTCCGAATGACTCCAAAAAATAGCTCAAGGTGATCTTGACTGAATTTATATGGCAGTATGAATTTCAGTTTCTGTCGGTTTTCAACGAGATCTGTAAATAGCGTTTTTAGACTTTCAATGCATACAAGTAGTCCTAAAAAGCCAGTTTTAGATTGGGTTTTTGTTATACATTTTTGGGTTGTACTGTTTACCGTTATTTTTTGACCTTGTATTATTCGCGTTGATTTTGATTGAACGTCAATCTTAAGACCTTTTATATAAGCTTTAGCTTTATCGAGAAATTTAAAATAATAATCTTTTTCTGTAATGGAAAAAGGATGTTTAAAACCATGACTATCTAGTGATCTAGTGTTCAAAATATCAAATAAATCGTTGATTATTTCTATGAAATTAATTGTTCCGTCCGCATTCTTAAAATCGGGAATGTTTAATTCATGAGCACACAACTTAAGAGCGGAAGCAACACTATGACTGAGTGTTTGTGTGGCTAATTTGACATTCATTATGTTGTTTCGAAACTGTAAATGACGTTCCGTCAATTTATTTCCAAAGTGCAGTCCAATATTATCTTGTAGAAGTTTCAAATTTTGCAAGTATTTCCATTCAACTTTTTCCCCGTTTTGATCGATTATGGTTTTTTTCGCTTCAAATGTATTTCTTACAAGTTTGAACATATGGCATGGGTCTAATATAAGAACAACCGGCCTTCCAGTCGAAGGATGATTGAAATGAGTTTTTAAATTGTTTGGATCGTCAAAATTACATCCTAGAAGCTTAGCGGTTCCAATATTAGATGGACACCCATCGAAAGTTAGACTGACGACTTCGGCACCAGCGTCATGACATGTTTTTAAGCACATTTTAATGATATTGGATCTCTGTTCTGCAGCCAACCCATTTACAAAAAAATATCCCAAAGGCAACTTAAATGAATCGTTTAGGGATACAATCATCAACACGTAGGCTTGGCTGGCAATATCTCCTTTAGGACTGAAAGTGACATTACCCACGAAATCATTGCCATTTAAAATCCTTTGCTGTCGTATAGCCATTTCATCTACCATTAAGCAGGCAAGATTTTTGTCACTTTGCTTATATTTTGATTTAAGTGCCCTGAAACTTTCCTTTGTAAAACCTGGCCCGCCCTCGATAGATTGGTACCATTTTGTTAATGTGGAAGGATGCGGCAGACATAAGTTTAATTGCGTTCTTACATATTTGTAACCAGCTGGGGAGTAATAATTTAATGTCAAAGCAAATTTTTTTATGGCTGGTGTGAACTTAAAACTAGCCCTACTTTTTTGAGATTGTTTTTTTTGTAAGTTAGTAACTAAATCGCCAGAAAATCCCCCTAATGCGGTATGGATGTTTGACTGCCCGTGGCCTTTTTTCTTTAATTCTGTAAGAACATCCTTTAAACTTATGTTTGTTTTCAAGATGGTTCGGTTTCTCCGTTGTAATTTTTTAATTTTCGTAAGTCGCTTTTCTGCTAGATGTGTTTTACGCCTGAGTTGTTCTTTGATTCGAAATGTTTTTGGAGAATTTAAAGTAGATTCTATTTCAGAAGATGAAATTGAATCGAGGTTATCTTGTCTTTTCATGACTTTGGAAGGACTTTCGTTGTCATCGTCTAAGTTACCTTGCACATTAAACTTGCATTGACAGTGCGGGCATTGAATCGTTGAGCTTGGCTGCAATGAAGAAACTAATTTATATCTAGTCATTTAAGATAGGAAAAAAAATCATCGGCTTAACATTTTTTTTTGATTCTCACCAGTTTATGCTTACGTGACCTTACGTGAGGTGGTGTCTTGTTCTTGGTTTCTGCGATTACACCAAGTTCGCGATTTCCGTTTGAGTGAATTTTTCGTGAATTAACCATCTGTAATATTTAAAAGCCGGTTAAGTGGCCCTAAAAGTATTGTTTAGTCCGTATTTCAAAAGTTAGAAGAGAAAAAAGCGAATACGTAAGACCTTTGTGGTTTTACATTACATTTATCTAATAAGCCCTATATAGATGCCCCACCTCCACGCTTGTATTGAATTAGTTTTTTCTTACTTCACTCAGCTTGTTGACATTATATAAGTATCGTAGGATACCTATATGTTGCGGTTTCACATTTAATCTAGTTAGACTGAATAGGTATTTTAGTCTCAGAGAAATAAGCTGTGACATACTGAATGGTTATTATAAATAGAATCGAATAAATAGAATAGAGTGCACGAATGTCCTTCGGCTAAAATGATGATGATGATGATGATGAATGATGATGCATGAATCTAATGTATCCATTGTGCATATATATTTTTAACGTACTGTGCAATTTGGAACCGCTGAGCATTTCAAAAAATGTCTCCCAGTTTTTGAAACTAAAAAGTCAGTTTCTTCAAAATGGATACTGCATATCCTACAATGTTTGCTGGGAAGCCACGTTTCATCGCGTTTTTCTAAACGAACTGCAGCTATCCAAGCAAAACGTTTTTCTTCATTTCTAGGAAAACTAAAAAAAAACATTAATCTTTAATATTATAATTATTTCAGAACTTATATTGCATAACATCGGCCATGTCCATTTTGTAAGGAAATTATTTAATTGTAATTACTTACTAATGGAATGAAATTACATCCTTTTTAGGGTCCGTGCGACTCCTACACCAATTTACGGTGCACGTCGGCATCGTTGTTGCTATAGTTTCTTCTTCTTATCAGTTTTTTATAATTATTTTACAAAACTATGATGACAACCATTTGACATAACAACTCAAAGCCTACTGCAAGCCAGTTGAGCACCAAGTATTAGCTCCGCCCATTTTAGCACTAAGTATGTGGAACACTTTTTGAATGACAATTACTCTTCCATACTTATTATATTTCGATGTGGAAGTGATAACTAGTTTGAGCGTTAAGTATCGAGAATTGATTTTATCGATATACGTAATCTCTACTCGTTAAATGATTTTGCTCCAAAAATTCCGATATTTGGTAATAAGTTTAACAGTATATATTTATAAAAGTCTATGTAAGTATGAAATTTTAAACTGTCATAATGACTTTTCGACAGAGATCGGAATAGATAGCGCTGATTTGCCTAAACTTGATGCATGTTCACTCAATAATGTATTCCCATCACATTCACGCATGAATGAATTTGCGTCAAGTTTAGGCTAATTAGCTCTGCCTATTCCGATCTCTGCTTCTCAGTTATCAACTTTTGACAAATATCGATCAATTTAACTACAAAATAAAATTGTTAGCAACTTATCGTGTTATGTACATGCTGGAAATTAATCGAACGAACTTGGATTAGAAGTTTTGAATTGATTTTGAGCTGAAAATAACTCTAAATAAAAAAGCTACTTTAAATAAATTGGTAACAATAGTCATCATCTTGCCCTTATCCCAATCATTTGGGGTCGGCGCAGCACGTGTTTTTCTTAACAAAAGTACGCGGAACTTATTAATAATGAATAAGATTTCGTGATACTGTTCTGCTTGTGGCATTAGTTAGAAGCAGTTCATAAATATGAAAAAACATTTGTTAGCACAGACACGAATTTTGAACATTAAATTAAAAAACTTATTGGAAAAAAATTATTGGTATACGTCGATAAACGAAATCGATAAATGAGAAGTCACTATAAAAGCTCAAAATTATTGCAAACATTACGTACTCTGGATGAAAAATTGGGAGTACAATCGGCCAAAAATGTGGTCTACCACCCTACGGTTATAGTTCATTTACACGTCATGATACAACAAGTTCAATTTTCCCTTGCAATAATATTATAACAGTGACAAATGTCAAACTTAGAGATAATTAGATCTCACAGAAACTTTTGTCAAAACTGGTAGACCACTTTCTAGGCCGACCGTACCACTAAACTATTGGGCCGATTTTCAGAATGGGTTGTCATATGATTAGATTGGAGATTGGATTTCGGTAGTTTATTTATCTTAAGCTTTGCCGAAGGTTGCTTACACAGGGTGCAAACTTAAGATGGGTCACATATTGAAGTTAAAACCGGGTCTCAGAGTGATAAGCAGAGATCGGAATAGGTAGAGCTAATTTGCCTAAACTTGATGAATGTTCATTCAATAATGTATTCCCATCTCTCTCACGCATGAATGAATATGCGTCAAGTTTAGGCAAATTAGCTCTACCTATTCCGATCTCTAGTGATAAGAACCAACGACACGGAGGTATCGTCAGGTCAACTATTGTTCTTATCTTATCTTATAATGTAGTACAGATGGGCCCTTTCGGATACACTTCGACCCTTTAGGATCTTTTATGCAATTACCCTCTTACACACTCAGCTATTCGAATGTGCAGGTTTTCTTTCGATGTTTTCCTTCACCTTAAGAACATCGGGTAATTTTAAAGAAAAATAATACTTGGTGACTGCGAGTCTTCGAACTTGATTTTACGATCACGAGTCGACATCCTAACCAGGGATGTTGCGGATGCCGATTTCTTCACATCCGCGGATGTGAATGCGGATGCGGATTTTTGAAAGCTCACATCCGCGGATGCAGATGCGGATGCGGATGTTTAAAATCTTATATGAATATAGTATACCTATGAATGAAGAATTAAAAGAAAGATAAAGTAATTAATCTATACGATAAGTAATCCACAGCGAAAACAAACCCGTAATGATTTATTTACAAGAAAAAATGGTGCACCACAACAAACGCGTCGGATCTTGCCACCATTTTTTTCGCTCCCATTGGTCATTGTTACGTGCGAACGGCACGCGCCATTCGCCGGTCCCGCTCAATTTCTTGTCGCAACTTGTATTACATCCGCATCCGCATAAAAATCCTCATTGATTATTGCGGATGCGGATGCAGATGTCCAAATCTATGCGGAAGCTCTGCATTTGCGGATGCGGATGCGAATATTCGCAACATCCCTGATCCTAACCCATCAGACCACAGACAATCTAAAGACTCCAATATCGATTACTAGACCGAGATCCAAAACCCGAAGGTCTTATCTACAATCGCCACTATTACCCAAGAATGGTTCATGAAATCAGAAAGCATAGGAATATCAATCGGGGAGGCGTTTGGCTAAAAAATAACTGATGTCAATCTATTCCAATATTTTTAACATGTACGATGCCATTGACGGATATGTCTACTGTGGTTTAGATATGTCCAAAGACCAATCAAATAGACCTGGGCATGTTTTCGTACGGTTTAAATTAGTGTTGATTCTTGGTTTTGTATTTGAATTAATGTTAAAATAATTAAATAAGGCTTTCTGATTAGAGTCGGATGTAGTTGGGTTAACGGACCCCTTATGTTTTGTGAGTTAAAAGATAATGTAGTTAATAAACAATGTCCAAGGGAACGGAGCTACTTTTATCTATATTTTCTACGAGGGAGAGCAGCCTTGCCCACTCACACATTCGAGTATGGATCAAAAAACCCTTATGTTTAGGGTTCTCAATTTTAGAGACGGTAATCGACAGTGATTTATACCGATAGTGATAGGAACACGAAATGTTTTATCGACTTTTAAAGGCATATGAATAATTGTTGTTTTTATTTTCATTTTATTTAACAGCTATTTATAAAGAAAGTGAATCTCCCATGAGATACCTATAATAAACTTGAACTATGTAACCTAAGGGCAACATAACTTGCAGCAAAAGATAAATCTAAATTCAGGCCCACGCTCAAGTCAGTAGTGCCGAAATGTTTGGTATTTAATTGTCAATCTTACATCTAATTTTCTTTTTCGTGTCTGTGGCCCGTCATAACTATTAAACTTGACTTCTAGTTCAAATTTTATTACATTGGGTAAAGAAACTACTATAAGTCAATTAATTTGTATTAAGTAAATACTTATAACTACAAATAAATGAATACTTGAAATCCACACCCATTCATTTAAGACATTTGTATTCTATGTTAATTTACAGACTCATATAAATAAAAATATTTTTCTCCCACATGCTCGAAAATGTTAACCTTATTGTTGTTAAATCAGCACGCGAAGGTCTAAGTTTCAGGCCCAGATAATAAAAAAAAAAGTTATTATTTACCAACGGTAGCGGCCGCGAAAATGTATGAAATTTCATTACATACCCGGTGTTTTACTTTTTAAAACCATGTTTCGACTAGGATAAATAACTCTAAACAGCCAAATACTCGTAAAATAAAAAATCTAAATTATTCCATGTTTATTTTACTTTTTAAATGTCATATTCTAAAAAGGTAGGTAAATCTTTTCAAAAAGCATTTTATCGTATTTAAAAGTGTATCGAATAGTTTTACTTTTTTTAAAGAAATTCCGTACATAAACAAAATAAATTGCCGAAATACCTATCATAAACACGGAATAAATGTAATAATTTAAACTATATTTTAATTCAAAATAATATAAATCAAATTGAAATTGTTACGTTTGAATTTGTGATTTTATTTAATACTTTATTTCAGTTTCGTATTAAATCGTACCGGTTTTGAATGTAAATAAAATTGTGAGTAATGTAGACGATGTTTTTTTTTCAAGGAAATTTTGGTACTGCGTTTAATATTATTAACAATTGGGTTATATTTTCTGGCATTGTTGGACAAAAGCGCTATACAAGCCTGAACCGCGAAGGGAGGGCGGTTGCTGGACTCGTATATAGCGCAGCCTCGACTGCGTCCCGGCCACGCTAATTTATACTCATCCCGCGACAGCCATTTTCCCGTTCTCTGCAGTAATGTTCTATTCACTTTCTTATTTAGCGGTTATTAAATTAAATGAAAACAAAATATTGATCAATTATCGACATACTTGAAAAGCCTTTCCCTTTTTAACCGACTTCAAAAAAAGGAGGAGGTTCTCAATTCGTCTGTTTTTTTTTTGTTTTTTTTGATATGTTTGTTACCTCAGAACTTTCGAACTTTCTTTATCAAAATGAAGATCTGATGGTGGAATCCATGAGGAATCGACGGAACTCTTCAAAAATTATAGGCACACCTATAGCGATTTTGGTATTTTTCATTGTAACTCGTGTATTTGGTCTTGGAAAGCACTATTTGGTGAAGTGGAACTGACGATGAAGACCACAGATGGCCACCGGAACTCCTAAACGGTATATATTTCGAGGGTAAGTACAAGATATTTCAATTAAGATAGTTGAGCGACTATGACGAAGCATATTTAGGTTTAAATATATGACTAGCTATGACTTTCCCACGCCGTTGCTTGCGGCGAGATTGAAATGTTCTATCGTTTCTTATTAATTGAGAATAACAGCATAATTATGATCACTAAAAAGTATAAAATAAAATAAAAGTTAAAAAAAAACAAAAACCCGCCTTCAAAAAGCAAAAAATAACTTCTTTAAAATGGTAGGTAAATAGGTCAGTCCAACTGAAGTCGGCGTCCAACAATATTTTAACCAAAAGCAGACTATATATAACTTTTTTTTTATTTTGCTCCATCTCTACTGGTGATATCACGAGCCCTTGTTATGTTGCTACGTAACGGCACGAGCTAGATGCAAACAGAGCCCTATTCCGCCTTATTTAATTTTTGGTGGGCCAATTGCCGCTAACAATCGGCGAAATTTTTGACTAACAACACAAGGCCATAGAATCTTCTCTATAAATATATCTTTTGTCTTAAACGTTAGTCTTTATTTAACCTTTAAATCATCCGTCTTAAATGGGCTTCACTAAACTAAAACTACTACGTTTACTAAAAAAAAATCTCGGATAACACTAATGCGACCAGACGCCAGACTGCTCGTAGACGATATATTGATATACTATTTTATTAATATATCGACTACGAGCAGTCTGGTATACTTAGGTCTACATTTGAATTCTTATCGTTAATTCAAGCTATTAAAAGGACATACTATTAATAAGTATATTTTGGGTACCATTTCTATTTTTAAGATATAAACATCTAGACTCCAGACTAAAATGTTAGATCCTACTATTTATCGCTACGAATAGATGAAATTCCGTAACCTGATATCAGACCCTATTTTATCAAACTTTGAATTACTACAACACTAACGTACCTAAATTTTATTAAATTCCTGGGTATAGTTTACAGTTACAACTCCAAACGTCATAACTAAGAGCTAATTACGTTGACGCGCAACAGGACAATTACTATGACGTACGATCAAATTCTATGATACTTATTTCTTTTCGCAGACTTCCTTTAAAGTACAATTCGTTCTACAAGCATAATCAATGCAAATCAAACCATGCTTTAACCTTCCCTGCATTCTTCTTACTATGTTCATTAAGTTCTTGAATGTTGGTGCTATTTTAATCATGTCATGCAGGAATGCAATATTGATAGACGCGTATCGTACACATTTTCTATTTCCATGTAACTTTATTGAATTAACTATCTATGCGGTGCCGCAATTCACGCAATAAATGAGAAACATCACGCTAAATATTGTGCGCTGTCTCTGTTCTAAGTGGCTGAAAAAAGGCAAAATAAGGTTACAACTTGGACTAACAAATGTACAGATAGGGTAGCTGATTCGTTTTAACGGCTGCGTCGGACGCTCCATCTCGCCATCCCGAAATATGAGCTCAATATTTCGAGACGCGTCGGACGGGGCGTCTCCCGCCGCCGCTTCGAAAAGGGACGTTAAGAGAGAGTTTGCGTATGATAAGGGTGTAAAGCTGAGTCAGACAAGCACGAATGTGAACGTGTTAAACCGGCGTATAACCATCACCTGCGAATGTTGTGGGGTAGAGAGCGGCTTACCTGTATGTCGTCGAAGACGTCGTCGTGGGACCCGTGCAGGTTAGCGCCGGGGGTTAGGGGCGTGCTCGTGCTGTTAGTCGACGACTTGGGGCCGGCCTGGTGGCAACAATATTATAATTATTTTCCTTATTAAACTATGATCAGCTCGTGAGCAAATAAAACTAAACACTAACTATACAACGTTAATGTGCAAGTTTAGTTATTCAAAATCAATTATTTTTTTTGACGGTTAAATATTTTACTACAAATGCAATGTTTCAAAAATTCGATTTTTATAATTACTAATACAAGATCAAATTTACAGCGTGCAGCTTTTAGTGGCAGCCACAAGGAGCAACGTTAATTGTGGTGTTCCGACTCCAATTAAATGCTATGGATCAAAATTGATCAATTGACAATCGTCGTTGACAAATCTCTATCATCGATGTAAAAAAAGAGTGCTGTCTTCGCCAACAAACTGCTTTGCAGTTTGGCGAAACTATTCTTAATGATTTTTCAATGTATTCTTGGCATAATAAATTAAAAAAAAAACAATTGATTGATTATTTGGAGCGGTAACAACCATAAGTTTTAAAGTTAACGACTGTTTACTCGTTTCTTATAGCTACCACTGGCTTGAAGCTAATCGTGCCAAGCAAGGACTACTTTTTACATAGCGTGTTTTCATAGGCAGGGCTTCGTCATATATGACCCTTAGTTTATGAATGTCAAAAGTAACGAAACTTCCGTGGCAAGATAGCTGGCATGGCATAGACAGATAGATCTCTTATGTCAGCCCTCGTCCGGGACAAAGGTCCCTAAAACGAAATATACAAAGTCTATCTATTGATATTTTTTTAATCAAGCGAGTGTCAACCCTCACCTGGCCGTTGGCTTGGCTGAGCCGTCGCGGCGCGGGCTGCGGCGGCACGGGACCCTGTTTCTGCACATGCGTGACTTGTGTAGGTGCTACGTGCGTAGCACGCGGTGCCTGCGTGTGATTGGCTACGGTGTGGTTGGCTACGGTGTGATTGCCTACGTTGTTGTTAGCTACAGTGTGATTGGCTGCGGTGTAGTGTGCTATGGGTGCGGTGTGGTTGGCTATCGTCGGGTGTTCGGAGGGTTTCGGTGCCGCGGTGACGTTCGCATTCGGCAGACTCATCTTGTGCTCTCTCACTTCGTCCGATGCAGACTTGCGCGGGAGCGTTTCGCCTGAACGGGAGAAACAAAATGTGATTTACTCAAATGGATAAAGCAAAGCGGTCATGTACTATAATTAAATATAAATGAGAATGGTGTACTTTTCTGTCCATAGGTCGTATAATCAACTGTGAAAACCACCACAATTGTAAAGTAAAAGGAGTTATAATATGACCTTTTACTGTTTAGAACAGCAAGTTTCAACAATTCATGGTACGACCAAATAATCTTCAATATCTATAAGGACGACATATCATAGTCATATCTATTTAACAATTTCTTAGACAACATTGGGAGAAATGTAATTTTTACCAAAGTTTATTATTTATAACTATGGTATTTCAACTGAAATTATAAACAAATTCAAGTTTTATCTCCAAGCTAGCGCAAGCTTGACAGACCAGCCAAAACAATACAAAACAAAAGATGAAGCAAATCGTTACCACATGCAGCCGAGTTCGTATCAAAAGCATAACAAGGCTGGTATTTTTAATCCACGAAGTCGCGCCGCATCACTTATTTTCAAATACATTGACGCAACTGGGCGACGTTAATTTGAGTGTATTGAAAACAATGTAGACATTTATCGTCCAATTATGGACATGTCTATATCAAGTCATGAAGCTGTCTTATACATAAGAGACCTTACGGCGCCTTGCGGTGTTTATGGTGCCACTGTGATCCGTATTTTTGATGGAAATTAAGCTGTATTTAACTCTTATATTTTGACCGCTTTTTATTTTACATAAATTATTTAATCACACCCGTTAATACATAAACACACCATTTAAATGAGAGCACCCTTTGTGCAAAATTTCGTCATTATAACGTCATAGGCACCAAAAGTTCGACCCCTGGGTGTTACAAATTCTTCAACACAGCTATGCACGCATGCGCTATGTGAAGGTACGTTTACAAAATATATGCAACTTAGATTTGTGTGTTGGTCGGGCGATTAAGGGTCAATGCCACACAAATCAAAGCTGCATATTTATTGCACACAACCGGACGCAAAGTTAAGTCGAAGTAGCTGTTCTAGCAGCTCCAGTTGAACATGAGTGGTACATAACTACTATACACTTTCCTTTTTTTTTGTTGGAAATACTTTCAAAATGACGATCAAAACCGCATCAAAATCTATTGCAGATATTAGAAAACCAAGGGCCCTTACGCACTAGCGTTTAGTCCGACGATTTAAAAATCGCTCAATAATCGCCGGTCAAAACGCCAGTGTTAACGGCAAAGGCAAAGAGCGCCATAAGATGAAAAATGCCATTATTCAGAGCAGCGTCACCATTCAGCATAAGGTCCCTTAAGGTTTGGACAGACATAAAACAGTATAAGTAATAGTGAACCTTGGTCAGGGGTGATGGTCCGCTGCAGCACGAGTCGAACGAATCTCTCATGGCCCGTGAGCAAGCCCACGGCCGCCTCGTGACGCGCATTCTCCATTTCCACACCATTGATCTGAAACGTCAACACAACAACTTAGTCACGTTTCTCCGTATTGATAGTTATGTTCCAAGAATATCTTGATAACGTGACGGACGATAGACGTTATCGTAGGTATATTATGTACCTACATTTCATTCAGTGATATTAATCTTCACTTTATTATAGACGTTGTCAGCTTTTTAGTAATGAATTATGATCTTTAGCACTCATTAAAGGCAGCTTGACATATAATTACTAAACTACGCAATGGACATTGACCTTATACAAACTAATCAATATGCATATGCTCCCTGTAAATAGTTTATACAATTGAAACATTAATGACATATCTAAGGGTGGTATTCCACTTGTCCAAGATCTTTGTCCCATGTGCATTGCGTCTCACATTTTTGTAAGCAAACTGTGAGACGCAAATACACATTGGACAAAGATCTTGGACAAGTGGAAAACAACCCTAATCTACTCCACTCGACAGAATGCCTTATTGATGTAAGTGTTTTCTATGCACGAAGACGCGATTACGTTATTTTTAACCCCTGACGCAAAAAGAAGGGTTGTGTGAAAAGTTTGAGTATATCTGGTTGTGTATGTCAATGTTCAAACAGCTTTTTTTTAAGAAGAGTTTAACTAGAGTAGTTCTTAGCTGAATAGATTGGGCCGTTTAAAAATCAGGTCTTAAAGAAGGGATCGCAATTTCGTCGAAGCTTTAAAGTTTCACGATCTCGTAAGTACGCAAAAATGTATGGTTTGTAAACACTACACTACATGTATGCACGTCATGGAATATGGGGCACCGTAAAACTGCTGTCCACTGTGGCGGTCAAACTTAGCGTTAGCAACTGATCATTACCAACTCGTACTATCAGCATCACAGTTAACTGACCATTTGTGAATCTTGTAATCTTACAATAAGGCTCAGTATTGGTCAGTTAACAGTGATTCTGTTAGTACCGAACCGTCCAGGTTAACGATCCATAGCCGAACCACTTGACCTTGAAGTGAAGCGCAGATTCAATTAAGTATTACTTTACGATTCTGTGATGGGAATATTGCACATAGAACGGATAGACGATTGAGCTAGAGTTCTCTCGCTTGGCGACCGCGCATCGGAAATTGGCGGCATTAAAACCTATAAAAAAAAACAACAGAAGACCTAAATAGGCTGTTTAACAATGTAAGTAAACTGGCTCGAAGAAAACGCCCCCCCCTGCTCGCAAATGAAATACGAGAGCCGACACTTGTACTCCACTGGTGAAGACCTAAATTCTCCCTAGATCCTTTGTACTCATATATCCTGTGTTCGATATGGTACTGACCGAGATGACCTTGTCGCCGACGAGCATCTTGCCGTCCTTGGCGGCGGCGCCCAACGGCGACACGCGCGAGATGAAGATGGCGTCGCTGTCCTCGCGGTACGGAGGGGAACCCTTGCCGCCGGCGATGCTGAACCCTAGGCCCGCGCCGTCACGGATCAGAGTAGTGTGCACTAGGACTTTCTGCTGGTACGCTGTAAAAATTAACAATATTGGGTTGTGTTGTCATTTATTTCTTTTTGACAAATATGCCAGTGCGTAATTACTGTTCACTATGGCCCGAAAAACCGTGCACGATTGCAAGTAAATAAATAATAATAAATAAATATCTAAAATTCAATAGCCAAAGCAGATTAAATATAGTGCCGTTAGTAAACAGGGGGCCCTTTCGATAGTAGTTTTTTCTAAGATACCGCCGTTTGTCTTAGCAAGCAGTACAGTAGACGTACAATTTTTCCCGCCCATCTTTTATTGTTACTTTAACCGACTGTCCAAATCAGACAACAACACCAAAAATACATTTATTTGAATGCAGAAAATGTTCAACAATCTTTGACCTTAGCTTAGGTACATACCAATAATACAAGACCAGTCAGCCAGTATGTCTGGTATCGTTTTCTGATTTGAATTAGTTATATCTATAAACCCTAGTATAGGTAAAGTCAACTAGCTGACAATTCTATAGCTCTTCTAGATAAAATTCGCTCTCGATAACAATTAAAAACTAGGTGAATATTATCGTTTATGGTCTAGTGTCTAAGGTATTATTATTAAATTCAATATATAATGTTCTTGTTATTCCATTCCCATAATTTTTGAATTCTTAACGAAGGATCGAACAAAACAGTGCTCAAAATACGCTGACATACCGTAAACACAGTGAAGTGACTTTTGCGTCATGTTATTAACGCGTACCGCCCACACCAAGTAAGTCACGTCACTGCGTTTACCGAGCGCCCGTATTTTGAGCACCGGTGCGGACGGTATACGTTTAAAACGCCAGTGTGTTTTGAGCGCGAGTGTGGTGCATCCTTAAGGCGGCAAATACAACGGCACAACAACCAGTGTAAGTTTATAGTTGAGATTGCTATTGAATTCCGCAGATATACCAAACACTCGATATCGATACTACAGTACTAGGCAGGAATCATGACACATTGCGCGTCCATGAAGTTTCTGACTATTGACATTGTTGACAGCAGTAAAATAATGCTAAACTTATCTGAGGCGTGTGAAGGAATTGTAATAACAGCATTGTTTGACTGCTGTTAAGATTATCGATATTCAGAAACTTGTGTGCAATGTGTAAGGATTGTTATCGGCCGGGCACTAAAAGATGCTTGCTTACTTATGTTAAAACGTTATTTTACGTTTAATTAGAGTCTTAAATCAGCATAGCACAATAGTAAATTGTGTATTAAGGGTGGTAAAGACAGAATTATAAACGACAGTCTGTTAGAAGCCCGAAGCCGAAGCATAAGAATAAACAATAACTACACGTAGAAGCGAAACTCCCGGCCCCGGACGCGTGCTCGGCGCGTTAAATGGCTACCGCCTGGCGACACCTGAGGTGTCTAGTCAGCCAGGGGCGTCACAGACGGAATATATTATGTATTAATCAAGATATTGTTATTGTGTCTTGAACTGGTTTTCGTATTTGTGTTGATTTTAGTGTTTATGGTTGAACTAAGATAGTGTTTTAAAAAGTGAACGACTATTTACGGCAAAATAATTAGAAATAAATCAATTTAATGAAGGAGTTTTATTTGTTAAATAGTACATCCCCTAGATGTTGAATATTAAAAATCGGAAACATTAAAAAACGAATTAATAGATAAGAATAGTATATTTTGTAATAAAGCTTTTTCAACTTAATAAAAATTTAAATTAATGGTCCAGAAGGGAACGTAAAAAGTAACTCCGGATCTCAGACTATACTTTTTGTTTATTTATAGAGTCGTTTCTGTGTTCTATAGATGATTAATAGCCACATAAGCCATTAAATTTTCTGGAAATAATCTTAATATCATCAAAAATATTATTACCTAGTTTAACGTAAATGTAAAAAACTCATTTTGCATCAATGTTTCCACGTGGAAGGAAAACATAAATAACATTTCGTGACTAAACTTGTATGACACATCCATAAACCGATTAAAATATTTCACAAGCGACAGCCCTGACTTTGGGCGCGGAAGACAGAGGGGCGTAGCGGGGTGAAGGGGGAAGTAGGTATTAAAAGCGCGGCATTTGGGGCTTGGGTAAAGGAGATTCGCTTCTACGTGTAGTTATTGTTTATTCTTATGGCCGAAGGCTGAGGGCTGTCATGACTCGAGCTTTGTATTTCCTTTACTACCCGTGTAACATACAATGTTTTTCATCACAATTGCGAGGAAATGAAATAAAATCAGACAAAAGATCATATTTACGATTGTCACTAATAATTTTAGCCGCATTGGCGATGTCCGGCGGAGTCGCATTATCCATTTCTTCTGATGACGATATGTTTTTTATTGATATATAAATTTTAATATGTGCACAAAGACACCCTTTTAATTATTATTTTGGAATAACACAGTTTATAATCAGTATTTATAAATTAGCGGCAGACTACATCATTGTCTATGACTTACCACAGATAATGTCAAACGTGTTCAGGAGTCCGATTCTAGTGACAGTCGAGATCAATAGTTTATAAGAGAGATTTTTAGAAAATTGTATTCAACTGATATTTCATCTCGAATGAAAATTCATGTCGAATGGCACAAGAATTGAGGTCGTATTATGATAGTTTGAGTCCACGTATTATATTTAAAAAAAAAGCTATTACGCACGATAGGGTGTAGTGGTAAAAAAAAGGCCCGCGGGTATTATTTTGGATTTACGGTCGATTTTTCTAGCATATTAGACAGCTGTTTACGGGCAAGTGTGATGAAAAAATAATTACGTATCAACTTGTAACGCCAATTTTACAAAGTTGATTACTAGCCAATATGAAGTGACATAACGCCAACAATACAATACGTCTATAAACTCAATAGCTATAACCATTTACTAATTGAAGATTAGCTATGGACATAACAGCGAGAGTACATTGCGTAACATTCTTTTTTGTTTCTTTAATATGCTTGGATATTTTTTATTGCTTCTAATTATATTTCATACAGCTCCACAGCAAAAAATGTGTACAATAAAAAAGGAAAATGATCATATTTTTACTTGATTGAACAAATGACATGCAAAATTTAGAAAGACGAAATTGAGATTGGTATTTGTCACTCAATTGAACACGCCATGCCTTACAAATCAGAGATCAATAAATTATTTAACCTTCACCTTAATTGCGGTATAAGCCGGAAACCCTATTGGAACTTAATTAATTGACCAAATAGCACAATCATTGACATTGGATCTCAAGAAATCTTAAATTGAGGGCAAATTTTCCATACCTATACACTTCTCTCTGCTTTGTAAGAATTAATAAGGAATATGTACCCATTAAGAAAAACAAAATTAAAATGTAATTGCTTTTCTTGCGTTGGAACTTTGACGTCACCTAGCTAAGCAAGTTTTAAACCAAGAGGATATGACATCAACTGATAAGGACGGTGCTTGAGTTGGGTATTAAGGATAGATCGGCCTTATTATTATTGCTTTAACACTTTTAACAGCTGTTTGCAACCTTGGATCACTTTACCACGCCTTATGTTATGTAATTTAGCACATAATCTCAAAATCACAGTAGGTACTATAAAAAATATCTGCTTTTTTACATTTACTTCTAGGTTTTGGAATCTATTCTAGGAATAGGCTAGTGTCCTAAAAAAATCTAATTTGTCCGTAATTTACATTATCAAAAAATATTGAACACATATTTTTTCTTTTGTCAATTAAACAAAAAATGAAATACGTGTTCAATATTTTTTGATAATCTTACTGACGGACTAATTAGCTATTTTTTTTACCCATGACGCACCCCTATTGTATCTAATTGTACTTCAGGATTCTATCCAATAAATAATTACAAGTGTACAATACGGTATAATTTTCTTCTTCTAAAACCTCTTCCTAATTGGTTGGAAATAACTATGCGTCAAAATGGTAAAAAGTGGGTTTGTACTGGGTAATATGGTAGAATTTCCAAGAGAAATCACTAAAATATGTATCGGCATTTCGGCAACGGAATTTAACTTGGAGCAAATTGTAGAAAATTAAATGCAAAGACCTATTTAATGACCTAATACTCAGCTCTGTTAGTTTTTGGAATAGACTTCATGCAAAAAGTGTTCATGGTCTCAAATATAATATTATAAACGAAGTAATCTACATCATAATTAGTGTGCTACTGTGTGGGTGGTAGGTGTATGACGAAGTTTATTGCGTAAATTTAGCTCTGTTAAAGTTATTGCAGATCTATAACCCTCAAGTATGACATTCTCACTAGTAACACTCGGCGTACTTACTCGGCGGTACATAGGGCTGCGTAAGCGGCGGCGGCGAGGCGTCGAGGCGGTGGTAGGTCTCGGCGGTGGCCTGCGCGGTCGGTGACGGACTGAAGTGCAGCTGGTTGTTAGCCAGGGCCTCCTTTTGCTCGGGCTCATACTCCTGGGCGTACGCGTTGCTGATTATCAGCGGCTTCGTTGGAATGCCCCGCCCAGTTGGTATCTGTAATGACATATTCCATTTATACATTTATAGTGTGGTATAGTACTGCCATTTGATTAATAGACACCGGCTGAATATCGGTATCATTAACACACACGCACTTGCATCGGACAGCATATTTTGTTACTCGTGTTTCGTAGAATAAAATACACAGAATAGAATAGAAAAGACGCCGATAACTACTAAGAATGGTATAACTGAAAAAAACTCATCTTGGTTTTTTGACATACATTACTCCAGCCTACACATAATTAAAACTCTACCACTATAGTAAAACACCACATGATCTAATATTAAATATGACTAGTCTCAAGCCAGACCCAGTAGCAACCTCAATACAAATATTAGTACAGTTAGAGTTTACCTGTCCGTTCTCCAAGGTCGACACCGTATCGGTTGTGCTTGATACCGAATGGTGGCTCGCTCCGCTCGGGGCTCTGCTGTGAGTTCTATGGAAAACAAAACTGTTGTACTCGAATCGTTCGAAAACTATTTTCGTTACGTCCATTACTCGGCCCGGTTAAAACATCAAGTGCCAAGATTCTGAATTTTGATTCGAATCTGACCCCGTATAGTAGTTATTGGCAAGAGCAACGCAGCGTTAAGTTGGCCGACCTGTTCGTTGCTCTACTTATGAGAAAATGCACAGAATCGATTAAGCTCCCCGAGATTACTATGCTCCGGAAGATATTTCGTTCAAGTACGTAAGTCATACAAATTTTAAAAGCGGATCGTTATGGACGTTACATGGTTGTAATACGAACCATTTTAGTACGGGCTGGTAAACAATCAGTACCTAATGTCTAGTAATTATTGGTGATTTGCAGCAAGATGTGTTTGTTCGTAAATCATTCAACCGGACAACACTTGTCTATCGAGGACGCAAACTGAGCGCACCATGTTTTCGTCGAAAATAATATTCTGAGTGAAGTACAATGCACATACTTGTCTGACGCCAACACTTCGGATGTATTTTGTGTACCTATGTTGAAAAATAAACAATCTCAATAAGTACGTAAAATTTGCGTGGTTAAATAAACAACGTTCAATCCGAGATTAACCTTAGATTTTATTAAATAAAGTTCCGTGTTTTTGATGCAAATATTGGCGACATACTAAGACTAGTAGAAGGAACACAATTTCAAGTCCTATAAAATACTAAACCAAGGTTTGTGAATTTTAAGTGTCCGGCAAGACGTTTTCGTTTGCTACTATGTAGGTAATATAAGTTTGCAATAAAACAATCCATAAAAAGATCATCGTATCATTGGTAAGTACTTTTTTTATTTAGTCTAATATCCTAGTATACCTTCCCCAAATAACGTTAACATAAAAAAACAAAAGCCCGACTTCAAAAAGCAAAAAATAACTTCTTTTAAATGGTAGGTAAATAGGTCAGTCCAACTGAAGTCTGCTTTTGGTTAAAATATTGTTGGACGCCGACTTCAGTTGGACTGACCTATTTACCTACCATTTTAAAGAAGTTATTTTTTTCTTTTTGAAGACGGGTTTTTGTTTTGTTAAACTTCTTTTTTTAATACTTTTTAGTGATCATAATTATGCTGTTATTCTCCCACTTCTCAATTAATAAGAAACAATAGAACATTTCAATCTCGCCGCAAGCAACGCCGTGGGAAAGTCATAGTCATATATTTAAACCTAAATATGCTTCTTCATAGTCGCTCAACTATCTTAATCGAAATATCTTGTCGCCACCCTCGAAATATATACCGTTTAGGAGTTCCGGTGGCCATCCGTGGTCTTCATCATCAGTTCCACTTCACCAAATAGTGCTTTCCAAGACCAAATACACGAGTTACAATGAAAAATACCAAAATCGCTATAGGTGTGCCTATAAATTTTGAAGAGTTCCGTCGATTCCTCATGGATTCCACCATCAGATCTTCATTTTGATAAAAATGGGACCAAAAGGGAAGCAGCAGCTTTCAAATAAAAAAATAATCATCAAAATCGGTTCACCCAGTCGAAAGTTCTGAGGTAACAAACATAAAAAATAATTTAAAAAAAACAGATGAATTAAGAACCTCCTCCTTTTTTTGAAGTCGGTTAAAAAGGTAAGCTTTCAAAACCCGACTGTTGCTAACCAACTTTAAATCGTTATAAATTCTAAATGATCATTCAAAATGAAAAATGATGAAAGAAACCTAAAGATCATTTTTAAATCTCTATTCAATGATACCCCACTTGCCATACTTGATCGACTTTTTTTTTTAAATTTGCACAATATGGCGTCTGGTGGCCGCCATATTGAATTTTGATTACTGTCATATCTTCAGTGACACTCACCAGATTAATACAAATCGATTGACATAAGAATCATCAAAATCGGACAACGGGTTTAGTTTTTATAGTGCCTCAAAGGAACCAACATACATATATAGGCTGTGAAACACATTACCCTGCTCCTTCGGTAGACGGGTAAAAAGTCATCAACCCTCCAGTCATTTAAACAATTAAAATATTACCTGGTAGATGTCGGCGTGTCCCTGGTGACCACCAGCACCAGCGTAGCCCCGCTAGCTTTAAGCACCTCTACGGCGTAGTAATGGTCTACATCCACCACAGAGGTACCGTTCACAGAGAGCACCTTGTCACCGACCTGTACAATCAAATCAGATTATCCGCATGTTACAATGGCTTCGCATTCCCGAGCGGTCAAGGATGGGTTTGTGTGTCGCGCTGTCTAGATTTGTTGTTCTAAATCGGTTCAATTGGCTGTATATTACTGGTATTGCTTTATAGTAAAAATACGATAGTGTTCGTCACAAATAGCCGGGACAGTCTTTAATTAATATAATACTTTTCCCGATAATTTGAACATCACCCGAAAGAACAGCCAATAATAAGTACAAGGCACGTGCTATTTTTAACCATTATTGGATTTGTTGTCGACGCACAATCTGAAATGAATTGAAAAATTTCTGTAGTAATAAAAATCAAAGCAATTGCCCAGAGTTAATGAGTGGGTAACAGAGAAAGTATTCACCTCTAGCTATAAACACTCGCTATACCAGTGTAATAAATGAAGCTTCCCAGGAGTCGTCGTGGCGGCGACGAGACGATTACTATGCATTTTTGCATTTCTTGTAAAAGTTAAGTAAAATGAATATTTTCTATTTTATTTGTTTTTACCGTCCTCGACAGTCGCCGCCGTCTCTTAAAATACTCATAAAGTCGCTATAGTTTTCTTCCAACTTACCCTCAACCCAGCCAAATAGGCCGGCCCATTTGGCGTGACCCTCGATATGAATATGCCATCATCATCTCCAACGAAGGGTGTAGAGCCGCGGCCGCCTGCTATGCTGAGCCCTAGCCCACCCGCAGCGCGCGCGATGCGAACCTCGCGGCATCGTTGATCATTTACCAGCTGGGTGACGCTGTCCGCTCGGTCGGATACAGATTCACCTGAAAATGTATCCTGCTGTAAATACTTTGCGAAATTCTCAGCTTAATTCGTAATAAGATTCGTAAGAGGTTCAATGCTTTTCTTTGCAAATTGAAAAAAGTAGTCAGTTCCAGTTTCATTTGACCAACCTATCCAAACAAAATAAATTACAAAAAAAACGGAAGATATACATCACAAATAAAAAATCATTTCCTAGAAAAGTTAAAGGAGGACAACACAAAGTTTGGCGCTGTTCGGAATGTGTTGGCAAATAATCAAATTTTGATCCCATTTTGCTGCTAAATAATGTGTTGGTTGCCATTTTTAGGGTTCCGTACCAAAATGGTAAAAAAGGAACCCTTATGGTGAGACTTCGTTGTCTGTCTGTCTGTATATCACAGCAGGTTTTCTCAGCAACTACAAATGCTATCAACTTGTTTTTAATTTTCTGTGATGTACTTTTTTTTATTTATAGCCAAAAATGTAAAATAATGACCGTCCCCCCCTCCTAATCTGCGAAGTTTATTAATCAAAAAATCTGAAAAAATCCTGACGTATAGATAATTAGTTATATTTTATGGGAAAAATAAAATGAAGTGTTAATTATTTACAGTTTTTGAGAAATAACAAAAAATCTTTGAACATCTGAATTAAAATTTAGGGTAGTCAAAATGGACCTTATTACGTAGATAATAAAGCTCATAACAAAATGAGTACTTTCTATTGCATTTTCCAAACATATTATCTTAAATACGGAACCCTCGGTGCGCGATTGCGACTCGCACTTGACCGGTTTTTAAACTATTTTAGTTCCACCTGTCACCACGTCAAACTCTTTTTACCAGGCTAATAGTCGTTACGATAGTATATTCCTGAAGAGTACAACCGAAATTGCGTTTGTTTCCGCAGTTACGAGTATAATAATGAAACAAGTTTTATAGTATAATAAAAATTGCGACGTTAGGTAGGTAGACGTTGCCGTAAGAGAAAGCTTGGTCAATATTGGATTGGAATACTTAACATAGAAAAACACCGTGAGTTTTAGTACATTACTGCACAGACCGGGAAATAGGCCGTTGCGGGACGAGTAGAGTTAGCGTGGCCGAGACGCAGTCGAGGCCGCGCTATATTCGAGTCCAGCAACCGCCCTTCCCGGTCGAGCTTTGTATAGTGCTTTTCTCCAACGGTGTGAGGAAATTGAACGCAATTGTTAATAATATTAAAAACAGTCCCAACATTTCCTTGAAAAAAAGAACAGACACGTACGATTTAGTATGACACTGAAATAAAGCATTAAATAAAATCACAAATTTAAGCGTAATAAATTGAATTTGAATAAAACATAGTTTGAAATATAACATTTATTACGCGTTTATGTTATTTCGGTAATTTATTTTGTTTATGAACGCAATTTCTATTAAAAATAGTCAAACTATTTCACACACTTTTAAATACGTTGTAAACGCTGTTTGAAAAGGCTGAACTTTTTAGTCTATGACATTTAAAAAGTAAAATATACAAGGAAGAATTTTGATTGCACGAGTGTTTGGCTGTTTGGAGATAGTTTTTCCGAGTCCAAACATGGTTTTAAAAAGTAAAACACCAGGTACGTAATGAAATTTCATACATTTTCGCGGCCGCTGCCGCTGGTAAATAATAACTTTTTTTTTTAATTTTGCCTGGGCCTGGAACTCAGAACTTCGCGGGTTGATTTTACGACATTTAGGTTAACATTTCCGAGCATGTGGGAGAAAAGTATATTTAACTTATGGTTAATGGTTTACGATATTTATTTCTCATAAGATTTACATAAATCACTTACTGAGAAACAATGTTATTTAACTTAGATCTAGGTAAGAGGGTAGCATGCAAGAACGGTAGACCAAATGCTATAACTAACATAAAGTATAATAAAAACGGGTAGTCGGAGACAACGAGTGCTATAGAATAATTATTTAGCTACTAGTTCTACAGGCCAGTTAAACCATGATATTTTGTTACAACAGTTAACTATCGGTTACATACGAGCGGTTTAACTTTCAATGCCGAGATAATAAATATTAACTTAAATATATACATTTAAGTTCATTTTATAGGTATTAATATTATATCGATGTTTTTTAGGGGAAGCCGTAGTATATTAAAATTGTGAGAATTGATGATTGGTTTAAGTATTTTAATTTACTACCTTTTATTTTAATGAAATAATGGTTTATATTTATTTAGAATAACTATGTTATTCTTATTTATTTAAAATATGTTGTTTTAGTGCTTTTTTAAATACCATTATAGATTTTGCATCTTTTACTTGATTCGGCAATTTATTATACAGCTGCGCTCCTTCGTAAACTATATTCCTTTTCCCATATAATGTTCTGGGTGGACGAAGTACAATATTATTAGCTTGTCGAGTGAGTCGTTTTTGAATTTGGGATCTTTTCGTAAATGTTATGTGGCTGTGAATGTCTTTATTTATTATTTTTCTTATTAGAATGCATGTGTTGTATATATATGTTTGTGAGATGTTTAAATTAACAATCCTACTTATAGTGTAATAAGTTAATAAATGTTATTTTAATGTCTCTGTTTTAATATGAAAGATAAGCTGTACTTTGCTTCATCAGAATTTTTAGGCACATCGGAATCAAAATAAACAAATCTTGAAAGTTATTTCGATACATAAATAAATTTTCGCATCTGTCAAAATTTATTGGAAAGAAAACTAGTAATATTAAATATTTACCAGCTTTCGGGAAATAAACCGCTTTAATGCCTCTTAAAAACCGGTAATTAATATAACACTACATTTAATAAGAGTTCTTACTACCAACCAGTATAGCGATCATGCGCTCATTACACCAAGTCGTTAACGACTCATCTTAACTTTCGCAACTAATGACATATAATGTAAAATGCAATTAGATGGCGCTTTATTTATTCGCAATGAAGTCAAGCGTGTAATTAAATGACTCTACAAGTCTTTATTAAAGTAATAACTTTAAATCATGTGAGACAAAGAATTGATGCTAACAATCTAGCTAGAAATGTCACCATAAATGATTAAAATGTAAAGTAAAAAAACTTAAAAAAATAATCTCTTACATGTTGTGGTCATCATAAATAATATTAAATGTACGTCAAAATTCAAATAACACAGATTTACGGCTAAATGCGAAGTTTATCTATGATTTAATGAAGCAGATACGGATAATGGGTTATATTTATTTTATAGACAAAGGGATAAATAAGTATAGATTACAGGAAGGGGCAGTTGTACATGAAAGAGGCATTGAACAATAATAGTAAACACGACCAATCAATAATAAATTGGAACGTCGAAGATAAACCAAGCTCGTTATATCGATTATGCATAAACTATTGTTTCAATGAGAAAGGATATTACGCAATGGAAATTCTGGCAATGACTAAATAAAGCAAGGTCAAGATAAATGGAGATTTAAAAAGTATTGGCCAAATCTCTAACTGTTGTAATAATTATAACATTTATGCTACAACGCCTCACGCATTACGCCTAAATAGGTGTTAATTTTAAAATGTCACTAAATGTCCCTAAATTATAAAAATAAATCTTTAGTATTTTATACACATCAGAAACACCGACATTGAAATGGTTCTCCCGCAATTTATACACGTGGCAGTCTAGCATACAGAATCTTTATCTAGTCGATAATATAAGAGCTTACAAAATTATGCACTATTGTTAGAATTGCATGTAGCTAGAAACTGCAACCACGAAAGAGCAAATGGTTTTACATCGTAAGGTCCATATAATTGATGGTGGGCGTTAAACGCACCGTCTATTAATGGTAATTACCGCATGACAATGGAACACGAATGTCAAAGGATGCAGTGCAGTTTATTGCAGTCACAAGTCACAAGGTTAACACTGTAACGACGAACGCGATTGTAAAACGCTTTCGGCACGACAAAAGTGATAAAGTTCACTGAGTAGGAAAGAATTTGACTTTCACGCGTTGAAGCTTTGGCAGGCGATCCCTAAACGATGCCATTATGTTGGTATAGATACATCCATTGTTACGCTCTCTCGAAGCTGGTTTCGGCTACGTTGACTGATGCCTCGGTTCAATAGTGTAACATTTATACCGAACGATGTCGATGTACGTGAGGTGTAAAAAATAAAGCGCGTTGATATATCTGCAATCTGCATATTTATATGGAAGCCCCGTTATATTGTCGGTAAAATCCGCACTAAATTGAATGCTAAATGAGTTTGAAACGAGTTCCCACGACCATAAATATTTGATGAAATAAACAAACCGACGAGCAGTGAAATCATGATCCAGACAATTCGGAGCCGCATCCCGAGTTGCCTCTCGACAATGGTCAATCAGTCACGATACTTTCACCCCCGGATAATCTTAATAGAATAACAACGCAACTGTGCATTATATCTCCAAGTAGTCGTGATAGTGCACAGAGGGACTCGTGACTAGTTTTACAGTAGTCTTATTTTAATGGAAATGCTCTTTTCTAGGAATGACGGTAATTCAGTTCCAATCGAAATGTAACGGACAGGTGAAAGTCATTGCTTCGGTAAATTAATGGAATTTATTTTATCGTGTATTAGCACAAGATTACACCTGTTATAGAGATAAAGTGCATATATTTAGATTGTATTTAAGGCTAACCTACCTAACTATACCTACAACGCGTTAACTAGTGATCGCCTGGGACTTACTTTGCGTAATGTAGCAACATATATACAAGCCGCAACATAACGACTTTGCTGCGCAATTTGTATACCTCTTTATTTAACTGCGTAGTTAAATTAAAACAGAACGGTATTAAATTGAATAACGTTTACAGAATAGACACTTTGCATGTTTATAATCATTTTACTCTCAAATTCAATGCCATATTGACCGTAATCGCGTAAGAGCTGTGTATAAAATAATAATATTCTACTCGGCAGCTCCCATAGCTGAGGCTATAAGGATGAGAACCGGAATGCAGGTGGTAGCCCTTTACCGTGTACAATGTAGATAATGATCCATCTAACAGTGAAAATGCAGAAGCAATGTAAGAAACTGCAATCACGATGATTGAAGACAAGAGGCGGGCCGTAACATTAAATTAACTCAGGCAATTTGATTTAATGACAGAGGCGGTGAGAAATTAATGGGTGTAAATGTTTGCTGCGAAAAACATGCTTCCGCTGTTCTATGTTGCCCGAGACCCCTGCGGTAACACTATAAAAAGAGTGACTTCACACAAAACTCATGTGACCTACATATAACCGAGGTCCTTTATGTTTACTTACTGACCGTATGAACGTTCGCATATTGTTTAACATAACGCAGCATTGAACTGATGACAGAATCTTTTTCCATTGAAGGAACATCTTTAACACGTAAACCTACGACCTTGTTTGATTATTACAGTCCTAATTCGAGGAATGACATTATCGTGTAAGCCACTACAAATATCAGAAGGTAACCAGTCCGGTAGAGCACACGATAGTCGAAATAACACTTGCGAAATACAGCAGCGTAGAGTAAATAGAACCATAAGACGCGCCCAAATATGAGTGATGACCGCATAAGCGTAAGTATTAAACTACTGTTTAACCTTCGTTCGGCGACACATTCGTTCTCGAACACGAAAACAAATTACGTATGACCTATTGAGCAGAAACGACAGGCTATTTTAATATTATTGAGAACGCGCGCCGTTCTAAGGATTGTCGTATAAGTTGGTAACCACAATGAGACTTAGCATATTCGAAAAAGTGTTTTCCAAATATTTCGTGCGATATTGTGCTTGATTTAAATTGGAACTGCAGGTGTGTTCGCTTTAAAAAAAAAAGAATAAACCGTAAATTGCACTAACTGTAAACCAAATACGCAAAGAAAGCGCGAAACTGCATAACACTGTTAGCATTTTTGCCGTGCCTTACGATTCTTCGCCAGGTGGTAGGCGGCCAGCCGGTTTGACGGAACACAACAGATGCTTTTAGCTCCTTTGAAGGATAATGCCCCTGTTTGTACGTAAAATGGGGCTTAATCGATATCGCTTAGTTTAGCGCAATATAAGGACAAGTGTAAGTATTTGAAATATTAAAAAGATCACACAAATATTAACTGAATGCTTTACAACGCATTCTTTTATTTACATTGAAAGTGTATACATAACTATGTTCAAGTAATATCTCATATTTAAGTTAGTTTTTTTAAGTTGGGGTCCCTCTGAAAACCAGCGCTGCAGCCTGTTGCGGCACAAGGCTGAGTGGGGCCCTTTTAACGCCATGCTAAATGTTTTTTGTTTTAGTCATCTGTTTTTCAAATGTGTGTATGCGTTGAATAAATTATTTCTATTTCTATTTATGTGAATAACGAACATTCAGACGTGAAATGTAATCGTAACATTTACAAGATACGTATATCTTAATATTAAAGGATAAAACATTTAGTTTTATCCTTTTAGATCTAAAATCACACTCAGCAAAGGATAAGGAGGAAAAAATTAACTCTCTTGTATTTTTGATGTTTAATAAATTTACTCATTAATGTTTATAAACGTTTATAATAATATAAACGTCTCGTCAATTTATGTTTTATTTAACGTTAATGATCCAAGGGAAAGTGCACTTACGCTTTTTTCTCCTCAAAACACCCATTTCCTTTAAACTCCCGTTTACTTCCTGTAATGGGGCTGTTTGAAACACGGAAGCTTAGGCACCGGTTTTATCGTCTATGATCTAACGTCAATCAACTTGCAGCACTAGCCGGTTTTGTACATTGTCCAATTGTAAAAACATTTTATGTTCACTGTTATATTTTTTTTTATCGTGTACAGGTTTGTTTTTGTTTGAGATCACTGAACTACAATGTGCGCGCGCTGCCCGAGGCGCAAGCGTTGACGGAATGCGCGCGCTCTGGAGGCTGCGGCGCCGGCGCTTGCCTCGCTCCTCCTCTCGTATAAAAATAGAAAGTAACAACCCGAACTCCTTTTTATTTTTACCCTCGCATTACCTTACCTATTATCTTCGGCTGATCGTATCCACGTATCGAACGCGCGCGATCACTTTCGATCTGGCAGTGAAGGTATTAAATACTTGATCTATATTTCAATACAATATTCCTTTAAGACTAGTAAGTTATCAGTTACCATATCACGTATAATATTAATAGTATTTAAAACTAGCTTTTGCTCGCGTCTTTGCTTGCGTGAATTCAAGACACCCTATCTCTAGCTCCCACCATCTCTGAACCACAAAAGAAACACCGAAACTGATTTGATAAACTTGGATCAGACAAACAGGCAGACCAATAAATGGAAAAATCGGTGAGTAACAACAATCAGGGACACTTAAGCCTAACCTTTTTTGTAAATATCTTCAATAAACACACACCCGAGATACAATCCCGTTACAGTTTTATAACATAATATTATAAATAATAAAAAACTATCTTATTTTTGGGATAGGAATGTTGACTGACAAGTCAAATCTAAAATACAAACTTTTATGTAGTTCCTGGCTGTCAAAAAAAACACTATTTGTTGACCTAAAGAAGGACACAAGCCGACGACAGAAGCTTGGTTTAATTTTCTAGATTTTTAGATAACAATTAATAATCACACTTAAAAAGAGAAACGCCACAGCGCTACAAATTGTCGCTAACGCAGCGGTTAATTAAAGTTAATTCATCAGAAATTACGTTGGATTATCAGATAACCACTCATCTCTTAGATGACGGAGAAAATTAGAAACTATACTGAAAAGCTCAACGTTTTACTGCTTAGGATATGCCTTTCAGCTTTCGAATCACAGCAACCGCTGATCTACATACTGAACTCGGCGCCTCGTGTGATTAATATATGCAAGGATGCTAATTAGATACGGTACGTGTCCACCGTAGTGGATACTCTGCCGTGCTTAATACCGCACTTTAAATAGTGAGTTGAGAAAGGACAATTTTTACCGTAGGAACGTTTTTGCATCTGCGATTTAAATAACGGTTGTGGTGATGCAAATCTTGGAGCATGTCACACGATCAGGTTTACCGTTACTCGGAGGTGGATACTAAAATATACAGAAGTATTGAGCAATTTCAAATTTTATTGTAGTGTGAGTCAGGCACTTAAATTAAAATTTATCGTTCGTGTCTATCTCTACTCTGATGTGGGTACTAAAAATGGATATAGTTTTAGACCTTAATTGATTTGGCTTAGGAACCGAATTTATAAGTAACGCCAAACATAATTCTTGTGTGGAGATGCAACAGAGGACTTGACAGAACCGCATGGAGCTGCTCCATGTGCTTCTGTTTAGTCCTCAATAGAAAATACTCCTTTACCGAACAATTGTCCTCGCGTTCAAATCCATGGACTTTTTACTCTAATAAGTCCATGGGAGTATCTTTAAATCACACGACATTAGCGAAATACAGCTTAACAGGAGCGAATACCATTAAATAAAATTAGATGTAGGTAATAGAAGTGCAATGGAACGAGGTTTTTTGTCCAAAAATCGGTATCAAATTTTATGTAAGTACAATTACTGGAAACAATATGATGGCGCAACACGATACTTTAAAGAATGCTTGTACTGTGAAACTAATAATGATGACTAAAACATTCGTAAGCGTGATCACAGTTAATTTGCCAACGTGTAATGCAAGGGCGTTTCTTCTGTCAGTGAATACATTGTAACAGCGACTTATCATAAAACAGAGAATTATAGTTATGCGCTATCAAGTTCGCAAGGTATCGTGTTGTCGACGCGCTTCAATAACTCATTTCACAGCTTCACTATCGAGATACGCGCCCACAGCACGGATGTAAAACCGCAGAACACCGCTCCCAATGCGCCCGAGTTGATTGTCTGTACCTAGACCTAACCGCTGCCATCAGCTTACCACAGGGCTGCCTAGCAAACCATGACAAATTACTATACATTCAGCATCCTTACATAAACGCGAGGTAAACTACAGTTACGTAGCACATATTATTGACCATGTTTTGAATCTACAAAATGTTACTTTACACATACTTCCACGTAGTCTGGTATCTCTTATTACCTAGTATGTATGTATGTATGTATGTATGTAAACACTTTATTGTACAAAAGAGAAACCAGAAAAATACAATTAATATAAAAATATGTACAAAGGCGAACTTATCCCTTTAAGGGATCTCTTCCAGCTAACCCTTACTAACTTATATAATTTTCATCAGCCAAATGCAACCGCCTAAAACGTCCCTAGTCAAATGTAGAGCTGATTTTACGGGACACAGGATTATATTAGGTAGTTTACTAGTAATCAGAATACCGATAACCCTAGTATGCTAACTCTCATGGTAGCACAATGGGAGAAATTCAAGCTAGGGCTTACTATCATTACGAGAAGATTGATTTAGACAGCTGAAATGAATTAGAGAGGCCTAGACTGACACAAAAGGCGAGATAAAGGTGTGCTCGATTTAAGATTACTCGTCCGAGATAAAATGCCATCGTGAAGCTAATAGACATCGCCGAAGCAAGTACCTACAGCGTAAAAATAAAAGGTTGCCATAACTGTTCGGTAATAAATAACAATGTTTCTAATTAATAAAGATTTTACAAGCCTAGAAGACAATAACTTTCTCGTCGACGTCAATAAAGTGTCGGTTGGACGATGGACGCAAAAAATGTCCAATACATTTGGTTATATTATAATGTAACTACGTTGCATATTATTATTGTGATTAAAGAATAATTAATCAAATTGACGGCGAAAGAGAAATCTGTGGAGCGACAAACAAAGCAGGTGCGAACTAAGGTCTGCAAGGTTCATTCGAGATGGTGGCAACACGAGCAACATCTAAGAGTAATTTATGTTCCGGTGCAGGTGAAGGCAGACTGAACTAGACCGGCGTTATTATAATAAAGCCCGTGGGTCCGGGCCGGTCGTGCCCGACTCCCGCTGTATCGGGAATCGGCGCACGACGCCTTCGCACGCGCTTCCCGCGGTGCAACCCATCCAAACTTCATCCGTTATAATTTGTTATCCGGCAAGGTTGAGCAACTGCTCTTGTTATACTTTCTATCTGATAACCGCCGATAGAATACCATTATCAAAGTAGCTACTACAAGTATTCTCATTAATAACTATCGTTGCCAACGGAATTATTTCATTAACAGTGCTGTGATGTTATCACAAACGATCTCACAAAAATTCATACAATGCGAACTTTCCAAAGTCTCTATGAAAGTTGACACAAGAAACGTACGTCTCCGTAGGGAAAAGAATTTCATTTACACTTGATGTTGTATATGGCTATATCAAAGGAGAATGAATAGGTGTGCCAAATATAAATAACATATTAATTTGTCAACGACCTTCGCTATAAACAAAACCGGTATTGATTAGTTTTGTACACATGACCGCATGCCAAAAAGATTACGTCAAAAATATCAAGCGGAACGAAATGTAACGCTACGTATTAATTTTTATTTTACGAACACATAAAACTAATGACGAATGAAAAAAAAAACTTATTACTTTTGATATAATAACAGAAATAACTTTCACTACATCAAGAGAAAGAACGTGAAAGAAATGATCCCACGAATCTCGAATGTATGTGCCTTACTCGCTTTAAAGGTGAGCTCCATGATCGAACACATGATGCCGCGAACAGCTGACTTCGTGATCGCCATATTTAGACGCACTATCTTAACAAAATCCACAAATTCACGAGTTTTGATGTTGTTTTTTTTACTGGGTTTATTTATCGCAGAGGTGCGTGGAGGACTGAGGTCGGGGCCGGCGTGCACCTGATATCGGCTTGGTTCATTAGAGCGCACCAATAAACTCGGGAGAGAGAGCCTGCTGCAGCTATTGTTGTCTGTCCCTCGGGAGGGTTCGTCAGCTCTCGGCCTACTTATTCACGCGCACATGCTTTAAAATAACACGGCCGTAACATTATATTAAAATAAGTGACATTTTAATTTCTAGCGTTAGTTGGTGTACAAGTTGGAATGTTATTTTGATTATTCTGATGTAAAGATAACTAAATCAAGTAAACAAGTTCAGCTCATTTCATTTAAATGTAACCGCCGTTACAGAATCTAAAGTTACACAAACAATGCTCGATCGAAGTAGAATAGTCTGGTAAGTGGAATTTATGGGATATAAATAAAGTGATATATTGTTACTTTATGATTCGATTAGTTTCTATCCGAACCCGCTTTCTAAGGGAAATTGTGCCTGAAGTGAATTTTGCATACATGCAATGCGGCTAAGCTTGTTAGGGGGGAATGTAAAATGTTTGCATCATTACTACAACGAGAAGGTATTGAATTCTATCACATTTCAATTTATAATTACACTTCTGTAATGCCTAACTAACTTAATGAATATCTTTAAGAGCCTAACTAACTAAGTATACTATTTAACTAAATTAAATAAATCTAAATTCACTCGCAAAATCATAACGGGCAGGGCAGACATCAACATTAAAATAAAATTACGTTTAAGTTGGAAACATACCGTAGCCATGAACAATGGCATGTTCGCTGATGCGTACTCGTCTTGGTCCCGATTTGGCTGGCAACGTGTAGTGCCCAGCCGGCGGGACATTCCTATACTGCGGGTAAACTGGTGTACGTGGTAACGTGCCGTATATCTGCCCAGCGGGGTCTCTGTCATACACAGCTTGATAGCCATGATGATTGCTGTTGGGAACGTAGAAGGTTTGGGGTTTTTGGTTAAATCTTCCCGGTTGTGTATATTCTACGTAAGGGTTTCTTCGATCACGGATAATATTTTCGCTGTAAGGCTGATACTGATTTAAGACCTGTAGACTTTGAGCCGGATATCCATGCTGAATTGGCTGCCGAACATACTTGTCTGGTATATCGAAAGGCCTGTTGTGTGGTGGTCTGAATCTGTCGATGGCGAATATTTCGGTAACTGGTAATCTTTGGCTACTGTTGCTGTTGATGCTACGGTTGCTTCTGTTGCTGCTTCGTGTACTGTTCCGACTCAGAGACCCGTCTCCACGGACACTCAATGTAACTTCTAATCTTTTATCCTTCATCTTAGTATAATTATAAACTTTTCACTTAATGGTTTTTTCTATGATTCTTTCAAAAAGTCATCTTTAAATACGGATTAACTCATGACTATCATCTTTTGACATTTTAAGTGCTGGTACTCGAATATAGCTCTCTAACATTACAAATTAATTATGGCTCATGGCGATTATTACACAACAAAGTAATGTTTGAAGCTAAAGAAAGTTAATGACGTTTATAAAGCTCTTCATGATTGAAAGCGATGAGTAATGACCTCTGATGTATTAGTAAATAACCACAAGCCCGAGAACACGCTCGCCGATGTCAGACTTAATTGAGGTTGAAATCCAAAGTCTGGCCGAAACGCCGACACGACTTTTAGACAAAGGTACTGCCAATTCCCGAGGCGGCTGTAATGGAATGTAGACGGGTACGAACAATAATGAATTGACGGGAGAAAATTCACCGACATGGATCGTGAGACTATTAGCATTACATTTTCTCGCACACGTGAAACCTGTTGACATCGTTAATTGCCCTATTAAATGTTTTACGACGGGCTTTAATTACCTACAATCTATAAGGAAAGTGTAAAATGGACGGTAACGGATCCCTAATGATTATAAAATTCCATCAATAAAAGGCTGGTACGGGTAGGGACTAGCATATTTAATCCGAGGACAGTCAAATATAACAGATTTCCATTAAATTCAACCGCGCACAACGTTTAAACACGCGATTTTCGGAACACAACAAACATGTCTCCCGTACGGAATACACTTTTAACACGCAATGAACAGATCCAACGATGTTTAAGTTAAATAAAGTTGTTTGTATTCAGCACAATTAATTTAATAATTAATTGTACCAGCATACGGTTTCCGCAGCTATCGAGTGCACGGAGCGCGTTCAACTAAGGGAGTTACGAATCACATTATTGGACCTGATAAGATATGTCGTCAGTTCAATATTTAGTATCTCAAACTCGCACAAACAAGGGTCTACTCAACTCCCCAAAGATACGCGGATCGGTGGAAGCCATTGTTTGCTAATGGTGAGGTGTTATCGATTGAATATGTTGGGCACGTGTTGGGATGTAGCTCAGGTGTACTTGAAACAAAAACTTTGCCTTGTGTTAACCTGATTTACTAGGGCAAGGCTGAACTCGACGCAGATACACCGCTAACCAAAACACTTAATGGTTACATAATTGTGCATGCGCTATAATGTACGCGTTCAGCTCTATGGCTATCTACCCATCTCATTGATGGCGCGATTCCAACCCATTAGACCCGCTTACAGGCGTTGTGCGAACGCCGATTCACACGCGTTGATTAACTGATCTTATTACCATGACCTTTTTAAGTAATTAATGAAGATACTATTAAAGACTAGGAAGGCTGCGAGGATCAATTTATACAAGAAAAAGAGGTTTACAAGATCGGCAGAGGTTTTAATAACGATTTTCATGTAGGAGAGAACAAGATGCATGTGTGTCAGAGAGAATAAAAAAATATATCTTAATCTGATATCAGAAAGGCGCGAAATGCAAACGTTACGACACAATGTGTGCTATGGTGTTTTGAAACACGTTACTGTTTGAGAGGCAAGACACATAAAGTCGTTATCTTCATATAAGAATGACCAGCGGCCCGCGACGGCGTTATTTAACAAAGCGTTGTTAGCATAGGACCTCCAAACCAGAGGAGTGCTTCCTTAATCCACCCGTGGGAAAGCTAACTCTACCGTAACTCGTGTATTTATAGGCGTAACAGATGCTAACCGACGCTATAAACAATTTTATAACACTGCGGTTGCAAGCTGAGAGAAAGTTGGGTCATGTTAGATTAAGGAACCTATAATTTAAGAGGAAATGGAGCAGATCAAGCTTCCGTCGTACACGGTAATTGTGTACTTGGCAAAATGGTAATGCACAATCCGTTTGCCACTGTCGTCTATGTTATGTATAGTTTGCAAGTAACAACTAACGACATAACAATAACTGAGCTTGACCTTCATACATTGAGGTTGAGTAAGTGCGAGGTTTCTTGCAACACATAATGTGACAACCTGGAGTATTCGTTATTTGTATATTAAGCACAGATAAAATGCCAAATCAGATGATAATATTTGCACTTCCGAGTCTATTATTAGATTATTTTACTTAGCTTCTGTTTGAAGTTGAACTTTTATTTAGCACTCACAAACACAGTAAAATATTTCTAAGACACAAAAACACGGTATAACTTCTAGCTCTTGATTTAATCAGACGTTCGAACCGAGAGTGAATCATTCACTGGCGAGGACGTATCACATTATTACACATCACCTATTACATATAGCTAAGTGAGCTGTGTGTCACGCGGTCCGAACAGACTTATATTATTTTAGTTAGCGAGGGTTGGAATCAGGCACAAACGCGGCACAGGTGGAGCAAACACTGCGGGGTTTCATTCAACGGAGCGAAATGGCATGCCGAGCGTCGGAGATAAGCTGATAACGTTGCGATACGTCTTTAGTACCTACGGCGGACGCGAATGTTTTGTTAGTAATCCGTTGCCCTATAATCTGTAACAGGAAGTATTTAAGGAATCCACTTGAGTTTTGTTGAAGACTTCGTCATACGTACAGCTGGTTAGGCTTTTGTGAATTTGCGCGAGTTCGCGCGCACACATATTATAGGATCAACAACCTTGTTTGCGAGGCAAATGAAGTTCGAAAGTCACGTAAAGCATTTCTCACATAAAAATAAAGGCGGTGGTGCTTTTGTGACGCGAGAGTGACGGGTCGGTCTCGATTCACGCTCGTGATCGTGAGACGACCGAGTGTGGTCACGACCGTGTAAAATAATGTCGCAACCATGCACTATCTCAACGGTAGAGCGTGCTGCACCGGAGCATTCGCCGGTGTAACCGAACTTCTGTAATTCAAAGCTATACTATTACTCACCGTCGGGTATATCCTCTGCATTCTCGTCGTCGTCAGTCTTCTGATCTTCTTGCTCTCTCTTTTTAATCGCCTGCAATAAAAATATTATTGAAGTCCCACTTCACAGTTTCTACTTAGAAGAGAAAACGTGCAAGTCAAGTAATAATTGAGAACTAGTAAGGATGCGACTTACGGCCGAACCCTATATTCAAACCGCGGACAGATAGGCTTACTTCGGATTAAATTTTGACACATTTTGCATGGGCAAATGTCAAATTATAACCCGAAGTAAGCCTTTTCTATCCGCGGTTTGAATATAGGGTTCGGCCGTTAAACGTTGCACTATAGCATGCGTTATCGATATGGAATAATCATGATATCACAGTACAAAAGCGAGGAAAGCAAAACAAAATGCAGACGAATCTAAATTGAAATCTGGTGTTGGATGTCTCTTTATCTGTTGTATGGATCTCACCCGGGCGAGCCATCCTCCCGCGGCTTTCAAACACCTCATTTTAATATCGATAAGGTATAGTTTGGAAATTGCCGGTTGATTTATTTAACACTACACTGGTATTGAGAAAGCTGCACTTCACTTATCGATTAATCTCGGTACACGAAGCATTGTTACGGACAGCACGACGCGGAGCAGTCATTTGTGCGCGCTCCGCGGAGGGTCTACTACCGCGGCGGTGGCGGCCGAGGGCCCGCGCGCACCAGTCCGTAACACCCGCACTCCTCCACCAATTACCCACGGTTGGATCGTGCTTACAGAAACGAAGCGATTTGTAACACCATTTACACTTTACACAGTCTGATATTTGTTTTTCTTTAACACAAGAAGTGCAAATTTTTGCCTCATAAAGAGAACGCCTCATAAAGAGCTTTTAACGAATGAGCTTTTAATATTCAAGGGGATATTCCAAAATATATTTTTGAAGTAAGCGCGAAATTCGCAGATGAGGTGTGCGAAGCGAAGCAGATCTCACGACGCTATTGTCTCTTCTCCAGTATACAAGATATTTCGACGCAGAGTTTACCTTTACACTAACGTGCAGCATTATTTACTTCGAGCACACCGGCGCTATCACGATAGATAGCTCACGATTGTAATCCGTGTTGATGCTTTCATAAAGCGCTAATTACATTGACCTTTATAATTTAATCATTATTTCAGAAAATTAAGTTCCTCCTCTTTTTTACTCCTGTTTGTGTCAGAAGTACTGATGTGCAAGTTGCGGAAAGTTTCCAAAAAGTTGGAAAAGTTCTAAGAAATTTACGGAAGCTTTCACTCGAAATATACGGAATTTAAATTTAAGAAACGGAAAGTTTCAATCCCCATACAAAATTGTGAGAAGTTTCCGAAATTTTCCTACATGAAATGTTCCGCAATTTTGGAAAGTTTCTTTGGCACATCAGTAGTCAGAAGGAAACAGGATAATACTAAATTAACAACTTGTTCCAGTGATTATGTAAATAAAATAAATGCAGCAACATTAAGCTGTTGGCTTTCAGTGTTTACTTTCTCTTTTATCCAAAAGCATTCCAAGCAACAATCGGTCAGCTTTTTTCCTCGCGGCACGCAACTTTTAAAGTGTATCAGTTTTATACCGGTATCGGGTCGCAAGGTTTTATCTGTCTATGACGGGATATATCTAAAAGCAACGACTGCATTGACTGCTGATAGAAGGAAATTGGCACGGAAATGGACTGACATTTGCAGATATGCTTTAAGTGAACTGATAGGAGAGATTTATAATTCCCCTTAGCACCTTACAACGAGGGTCTTATAGAATCCGGTTTGACTTTGCACGGTTTGATAAATGATAAGTTATTAACTCAAAGTGAAATGTATTCAACAAGTAATGTTCGCCATTACTCAAAACAGCGTAGAGAGGTTAATTAGTAAGGCTGTTATTAACACCATGGTAGTATTATTACAACATTCATATATAAAAGCTTTCATGCACATGCCATGTTTTACACAATATGAAAATTCTAAACAAAAGATAAGAAGCCAGTTAAACGGTGACGGTACGGAATCGCAGTGACGCATCGTATGCGTACCGTTTTTGACGCACGCTCCCCACACCGCTGCTTAACGGTGCGTATATTACGGTGCGTCAAAAACGGCGCCATGTTGTTACAATGACACCGTCTTTTGTTTACGCAACGACACCGCATTTTAAGCAGCTGTGTGGAGGGCATGCGGTAAAAACGTTACGGATACGATGCGTCACTGCGATTCCGTACCGTCGCCGTATTTTAAGCAGCGGTGGGGTCGCACCTTTATTCAGTAAACTTAATTAACATTAACATGCCGTAATAAGCTTAGAAATAACATTAAAGTGCTTATGTAGATTAGACTATAATTTAGAGTCCACTCGTGTGATAAGTTTCTCAGGTTCTTTAATAATAGTAGCTCTTTAGTATGCGGTCGATTCGTGCCCTTTAACGTGTGGCTAACGAGCGAAACCGGGATCGTAAACGTTCGCTCTAGGATGAATGTCTTGAGCTTACTTGCCACATACATTAACGTCAAGTTAGAGAACTTCACTGTTCAAATTGCAAAATGTCAGTTTAGTCCTTAATGTTAACTTCCATAGTCTTTCCTCAAGAGCGTGATGCTTTCATTAACATAGAAACATCTGTTATAATCTGTGTAAGTGAATTAGCGTCATTAGGCGCCATCTGGCTTGCCCACGAGACAACTTAACGTCTACGTTACTTGTGCTAAGTGGGTAACTGAGAGCAATTTGTTTTGCTTATTAGTCACACAACAAGTTTAGTGGTCAAAGTAGTCATTAACGAAAGAATGAAAAAATGCGTCCTTCTCGTTTAAAAATATATAAACCTATAAACATACGTCATTTTGCATAGGTTTTTATAGACAATTTTTTCGCTAATCAAGGTTACATGGCGAATACCATGTGCGGATAAAACGTTTAAATAATGAATTCTAAAATCAAATGACAACATCAACAATATCGACAGCATTCACTGGACACGGTAGGCGTAATCAGTATTCGACTAAATAACGTGCATGTTCCTAGCAGCATTAGTTACACAGAGACGCATGACATGCACTCGGCACAGCGGCAGATTTACATTTACCACAATTTTAAGTACTTTAACGCATTCAGTGTGAGTCTTAATGATTTACAAACAAAACTTTAAAACCTGAATGTGTTAAAATTTATGACAATCGCATCTTCGTGAATCATGAACCCAAAATAGGTATCAAGTGAACAATCAATAGGTACTTCGATCAGTTAAAAAACCTAGCAATAAATGGATAGTTTCGCATAAGATTTCATCTCTTTCTTTCTTGCGCTCGTGAGAGAGAGAGTTCATCATTCACGTTATTACAACTGTCATTGAGGCATCTTGACTCTTGTGCGTTTGCTTTATACATTGTACTACATTTTTGGTTTCCAGAGCCCTACTTGATATTGCCTGTGCCCGTAAATAGGTAGTTATAATCTACATTATGTGCAATGTAGATATTTTAAACCCGAGACAATCGTGGCTTATTCCACCCAGAAGGAAAGAAGTAAAAGAAAGGGAAACCTTTGCCCAGCTGTGGGATAAAATGGCTAGTAAAAAAAGGCAAAATTTATGAATGATAATAGTTTTGTGTTTTTCTGTCGCATGTCAGAAAGATTTTAATTGCAACATTAAAGTTCGAATTTTCTAATCTTTTGTCAGTAAAAATTAAATTCAAAATCTTAATTAGAATGGCTGACGCACTAGTGTGTCAAAGGTAGAGGAGAGGTTAATTTAAAAGCGCCATAAATCTAATTGGTAGGGAAGGATGTTTACCTTGCCCTTATCTAGACGTAATGCATCTCATCTTTGCAAAGAAAATGTTAATGTTAAGGTCATGTTGTAGTAAATTTGCCATTTTCATAATTTTACATTAAACATCTTCCGGAAATCTGAAGCCTAAATGTGTAATAATGGGCATATGAATTGTCACCAAACGAATGTATGGATTTGCATTTGCATTTGGTTCTTTGCGACCACGGCTGCCGAATTACTGCTTTATATAAAAACACAGGTACTTAGGAGCATCTGGAGCACATAGCTTGTTTTTCAAGTGACAGGAGAGTCAAGTGGCCCGGTGGTAACTGGTAAACCATCACGGCCAGGTGCTGACCTGGGCGATGAGGTCTCTGGCGCGGCCGGCGTCCATCTGGTTGACGCGCTTGTTCTTGAGGTGGTGGGGCGTGTCGCGGCGGTGCAGGCGGCCGCCGGCGCCGCTCGGTGCATCCCGCTCGCACACGCCCGGCCGCCACGCCACGCGGCGCCCGCCGCTCTGACCACACACCCCGAGGTAACACACGACTTTGCTACAGGTGTGTACTTCATTTCTAACTGCTGTCATCACATTACAATATGTGGCAATGACAATTCCTCAATGAGCTCAAGACATTGTAGTACATTGTGACTATAAAAACTGCTAATGTCTCACCACACCCACTAAAGTCATTGGAGTACATACACTACGTGTCAATGACAATTCCTCATGTCTGACCACACCAGTAGCGGGTTCAGGAGGCAGAGGGGAAGAGATAATTAAATAGGACTTATGACGGGGTGCCAACATGTCTGGAATATTTTGTGGCGTACAATTTCGAATAAAGCTCCCGCTCCAATTTTGTGTTTTTTTTTAAACATAATATAACCAACCCTCAGCCGAGGTCAAACCACCTTCGAAACCAAAATCCTGAATCCGCTACTGGACTAAAAACCGATCTTAAATACTGAAAGTCAGATATGTAATTATACAGTATTCCAATCTGGTACACAAGGCATACCCCACATGTTAACAAACTTCGAACTTCTGGATTGATTTGAGCTACACATAGATTGTAGTATAAAGCAAAATATGTACCTCTATGATCCAAAATCTAAAACCTAATTAATGCCCTAATATAATTCTGGAAAATAACCTCTACTAACACTAATACTCAGAACAAACTACATTATCTAATTGGGACATGGACATAACATGTTTAGTGCGTACATCATTTTTTCCTACGTCCAGCCAAAATAATCAGTATGTTTAATGTAATGATAGCACCTTTCACCTACACTATGCTATATGTAATATACCCTGTGTTATAACAAACCCATGTCATTACATAATTTGTTCCTTTTCAGAATTACAACATATTCATACCGTACAAACACTAATAATGAAAAGTCACTAAAGCCAATTCTCATATACAAATGTTACTCATTACACCTTTATGTTATAATAGCCATCCCTAATATATATTTTTAATACAAAACCCATAGTAGAAATGTTATTCTGGTGTCGATATAATGTTTCTGGATTTCATTAGTCCCTAAATACTCCAGAGCACTACACCATTATCTCCCGTCTGCTTGAATGCTTGTACGAACTTAAACCGCATTATATTGAAGCGATTTTTTTTCCGCTTTAATATAGTTTAGAATTTCGTAACAGACGTTTCTGTTAAATTAAAAATCTTTAAACTGCATTGGGTCAAAAATTAGCTTATTTTGCCTTCTTAACAATTTCGCCAACTACTTTACAGTTATAAAAAAAATATTACCTTGCTTTTGTAAAATCCGACATGTAAATAACACTTAACTATCATAAAGCTAGCTATTTTAATATTAACGCCAGTCTTCAGTATTATTTTTAGGCGACTAGTTGGCTAGTTTGCCTTCTTTACAACAAAGGAAATACAAAACATTTATTAACTGTCAGTAGTCAATTAAGCCTTTCTAATAACTCCTATAAAACTAAATTCGTATAAGCATTCACTCAGACAGATATTAGTCTGTTAAAAGAAAGATGTAGCATTAAAGTTAGCTCATCAAGTACCTCGAGTTCATCGGAGTCGTCGTTTTCTTCCTCCGAAGACTCGCGGCCGTCGGGCGCGGTTTCGGCGTCACTCTCTTCGTCCTTCGTGTGCGCAACAGGCGCGGGCGCAGGAGGTGGCTGTACGGCAAAAATTGAGGGTTAGAAAAGAGTTTGATGAAGACAAACGGGCGCACTCAGTCAGTTAATGACGTTTTCATCACACTTGCTCGGAAAGGGTGTTATAACACGCAGGCGTATAGGGCAGTTATAGCCGATTTAGCTCCCGCGGGAATTTTTATAACTCCGTAGGGAGTTATGACTTTAGTTTTAAAATATAGAATCCACTCGTACATCATTTCAGACTTAGGAGGTGTAAAATCAGCCAAGGTTTATTTCCTATATTCAAACCAATTTTACTGTATAATTAAACTTATACGGTACATTTATATACATTATATTTATATTTTACCATTATTTCAGAGACATTAGCAATTATTTTATAAATTGCATTTTGAAAATCAGTACAATCTGGCAGTATGGCCTGTCAAGTTTAAAAAACTTAAGCAGTTCTACGCATTATCTGTGGAGCGTTTTAGCGAGTCGAGTTCATTTGTTTGATGGTTGTTTTTAGTCTCTAATTTTTTTATTTCCTCACAAATGTGATGAAAAGTATTGTGTGTAACACGGGCAGTAAGGGGATTACAAACTCGAGTCATTCTAAGTCTCTCGTTAGCAATCCCCTTCTTACAGTCCTTGATGCACAATGTACTATTAAGTCGGTCCTTAGTAACGATTTTTCATGGACAACTTTGAAAAAGGAAAGAGTTTGTTGTCTCTAACATGTCTTTGAGTACGGCAGAAAGTTTCAGTAAAAGGGACCAGGACGAGAGGCTTCAATTATATCAGATGATCTCCTAATTTGCATATGGAAAAATTTCCCCACTACGTATAGTCTCCGTATAGGCTCTTTATTGTATACCACAGAGAGTTACAATTTAAACAAATAAAACCAAATTAATTTAACAACAGATGGCTCTTACGCTACATCTCTTCCAGACAGCCTTAATAATAGAGGAGACGTCCAAAAAAGATAGGTTAAGGCAGGTGGTGAACAGTCATTACAAATTTATTATAATTACTACGTTATTTCCCGTACATTGACGCAACCGTGTAAAATCTTTTTGAGTGTCGGGGTGCGCTGACGACACTATAGTAAAACACTATAGTTTATATAGGTACCGATTAGTAAATTGTATAATGGGCTGAAACTTAGTACGTGAGCATAATGTGCATAACTTTATATTGTGAAAAATATTTATAAGTTCTCTAAAATGTCACAAACATGCACTTACAGTATTCCCAGCTTCTTAATAGTTTTCGGCTGGCTATCGCTATTACACTTGCACTCGCAACTGACAGGATACAGTGTGTCCCTGGATAAAGTGCACAAACGAATAGGGATGAAAGTAGATGCAATTTCACCGACAAAAAAATGTAATAAAAATTTGGTGTCATTATTTTATTTTTTAACAATTAAAAAAAAACATTGGTTGCTGTGAACCCCTATCGGAACAAAGTGAAATATCTCGCCACATATGAGTTCTATTGAGATGAAATAAACGGCTTTTTAATCCTAGAGCATTTTCTGTGTCAAACAAATAAAATAAAAATCAAAAAATACGCCAAACACAAAAAATAGGGTTTTCTTCAAAATAATGCGTTTATTTTTTGTAAATTCCTGATAATTCCTCAAATTACTTTAAAATATGCCCATATTACCTTATATCGTCATTATTAGCTCTAATTATTTGTGAACTTATTGTCTTTAATTAAAAAAAGTATTAAGTATCTAATGCAAACACGATATTTTTGATGAGCGGTCAAATTGTGTTGCTAATAAACCTGTTTTTTGTGTTTGGCGTATTTCTTCGTTTATTTTTATTTGTTTGCCCCAGGAAATGCTCTGGGATTAAAAAACCGTTTATTTCATCTCAATAGACCTCATATTAGGCGAGATATTTCACTTTGATCTTATAGGATTCACACACAGCCATCAACGATTATTTTTTTAATCTTTAAAAATAAATGACACAATATTTTTTTTTTTTTTTGGTGAAATTGCATCTAGTTTTGTCACTATTCGTTTGTGCACTTTATCTAGGGACACACTGTATTTATCACTCGTGTGTCATAGAAAAAACGAATAGAGTCTGGCCAAGCTAACTCAGCAACAGAATAACCAGGCAACCGCGTGAAAAACTTTATATGGCAATATTTCTTAGCTGTCTTGAAGCAGGTTTTCACAAGGTGGCAGGCGGCTTCTGGTACTCACTATTTACTGTGATAAAAGAAAACCAATGGTGAAACCTTTTAAAAGTGATGTGCTGCAATTATTGTTTCGCATACTGAGTGATTTCCAATATGTTGAAGAACCACAGGACTCTGTTCTTGCTCAAAAACGGCAATGTTAATTAACAACAAGGCGTTGACAGGTTAGTAACTGAACAATCTTAATCTTTAATTCGACAATCTCGGTCATGTTTGTTTGATTGATAACAATAAGTGGCGTTTTGTTTATAAATCTACTGTTAAACATTAAAAAACAAATAGGTTATTAAAGTTATTTACTACTTCAATGAAAAGACATGGTATTTTCAGTTTTTACATGATATTAAGAATGAATGATGATGGTAATGTATTCAATGCCAACAAAATACTGACTTGTTAAATTCTAAATAACATTTAACAATGATCATGCTCACAAGAAATCAAATCAGTATGTGATTTTATAACATGAGTGGTATGAATTGTTTTGTTGGTTAAAATAAAAGTATTATTTTAGTGCCTGCTATATGTATTGTCTGATTCCAGGAAGAATAAACAGTGATCATAAGCCTCAACTGCAATCTGTCCAAAAAAGTTAAAATGTTTGGAAGAAGTCGCTACTTCAAGTATAACAAGAAAATATCTTCTTCTAGCGGTAACACCAGTTATTTTTAAGTTACTAATAAAAGACAAATCATTATAATCAAAACAAGCAGAAATAGTACATTTTGTTGACTTGATAGTGGACGACACCAATTATTCAGTAGGTACGGTAGGTATTAAGTGTTGCAAAGTGAAAATTGCCATAGTGCAACATAGTTATTTAAGAAAAAGAAGTGCTACTCCAAGTATTATTTGAGATAAAATGTATTTTGTAAATAAAATGAAAATTTGATGGCAATTAGGTAAATTTATAGTTGATAATATGTATATATTAATATTTTTTGGTAAATAAACCAGAATTCATACTAAATTATCCCCACTAATGTTTTGATTTTAATGCAATGGAAGAACAATAAACATACACAAATTGCTTTTTTATTCTTATTCTATTATTGCTCTTCATAGGATGACCCTCCAGATTCTAAACATTCTATTCCTTCAAATTCAAGGCTCACTATCACCTCCATCATTACTGTCATCATCACCAGAACCCATTACAAAAGGAATTGTGTCCTCGTCTTAATCGTCAAATTAACTTTTTGTTGACGTTAAACGTCCAACGGTTTCACATGATTAACAAACTTTTTCCTTCTTAAATGCTTCTTAAATTTTCTTTATCATTTCATCTGAAGTACTTTTTCAATTGTTTGCAGTAATTTTGTCAAACTGGCAGACTGCCCACCTGAAGAAGGGAAGTGGTCACCGCCGCCTATGGACATTTGCATTTGGAGGGCTCCCGGAAATAAATGCTGTGAAAAAGGTTAAAAGCTCTGTGGCAGAAATAAACAAAACTTAAAAGATTCAGTTACCGAAGTGTTCATAAAACATCAAAAAAATATATTCATTGTGAATTCTCTTACAATTAAACATTTTATTCTTATACGTTCAGTGACAAATATAGTGCAGTCGGTGACAGTAAATTATATCTGTTCATCATGAATTATGATGTAGGTAATTTCTTGTCACTCACTTTACTATACCAATTGTTTTATGTTGTTAAACACCTTTATCCCATAAAGGCTGAAAATCTTGGCTGTTACATTTTTATTTTTTTCTTATTTTTATGGCAATTAACTTTTTTTCTCTCTTTATTGAAATTGAATAATAATAATATTTTATTTCTTACAGCAAAGTTACATAATAAGTGAAGTGACTAATTAAGAGTCCTCCTTTTATTACAGGTTAAAGCAGAGCTTTTAATTTCCTTCATCAATTTTTTAGAGGCGTTTCTGACAAAGAAACCGTTACAAAAGAGATACCTTGAAGTAAACGTCACATTTTTTGAAATACCCCATGAGCATGAGCTCCTGTTATTTCGTAAATTATGAGGATTCCCCAAATCATCAGTCGAACGCAATTATGTACTTATTAGATAAATATTTACCTACGGTTTCCTCAGCCATGAACGCGACCATAATCGTCCCGCAGAGATTGGTAAAATTGATATAGAACCTTCTAAGTATTCGAATCCCTTCCAACAAAAAACGAATTATTCAAATCTGTTCACAATATCTGGTGACATAAACGAACAGTTGCAAAGGATATATTTCACTGTACAATCAACATAATTATGTTTATTTTCTAATTAATTCAGTATTTAGCGAAAGATAACTCATAAGTATGTAAAATAAAATAATAATAAAAAGTATCAAAACTTATTTCTCCTCAAATCGTGGTGTTCTTATACAAAACTTTTTTAAATCTAACGGTTTTCGACTTCTGCAGACTTAGCGTGGCCAGAATCTACTGCCGATAGCTATTAGGAAAATTGTAGCACTGTACAAGACTGTGGCTTTATTTTAACTATGGAATATAATTCCCAAGTATTCGCTTACTTCGATTATTTCCATAGCTACGGGTGTGGCTTCAATGGGCGGTGTAGGAAGGCCGTTCGTGGTCGGCGCTTTAGTTTTTACCGGTTCTTCCGTGTGAACGGCTTCAGGCGACCGCCCTGCGAGCAGTTTGTGTGCCTTCGCTTTGAGATCTTTCGGGTGTGGTGTGTTCTGCCGAACAAACGGCGTCTGCGAAATCGAACATTCGATTAATAACATAGTACACGTGAAATTTTAGGAACTACGTTAACAATTGCAGTGTCTGCTAACGGGAGGTCAAATACTCGGGTTCAATAGAATGGAACATGTCCTTAGGTTTGATTTATGAATGATTTCATTCACAACACACCTAAGGCGTTCACGATTCGTTCCTATGGGTCTCGAGTGCATGGCCGCAGGTCAAACGGTGCCTGCACAGTAGGTGGTAATGACAGGTTTACCAAACGAGTAGTTGCAGTTATAAAACAACAGAGAAAAACAATGAAAATTGAACATGCGCATGCTAATAAAACAACAAGTCAAAACTAAGCTTATGTAAATATAAATAACATAAAAACGCTGACATCACAAAAATGCATATACAGTGGTGGTCACATAATTTGGACACTTGTTTTTATCCCATACAAATATGGCTTTTCAATTTTGACAACCAATCAAAAAGTTTTTAACCAATTATATTTTTAGTTACACTTATCTTTAGTTCACTGTACATCAGTTTAAACCTTAGTTAATTATGTAAAGTAAAATGTATTTAGCAATAAAATTGGTCGAGAACTTTTCGATTAGTGGTAAAAATTTAAACGTCATATTTGTAGGCAATTGTATTGGGAAAAAACAAGTGTCCCTAATTATGTGGCCACCACTGTATGTAAGTACCATAGACAGTTTTATTAGGTTTTAAGTTTCAATATAGACTATCCTTTTAAACCTTGTAAACGAAAACCTCGTACAACCGGCCTGGCGTATTAAATTATCTGTGTGTTGTAGAATGTGAACGTGGTCTGGTATGCTAAGATACGATGATGCACAAAAAGTATGATTGTCACTTAACCTATTAAACGCTTAATGTAATAATGCGAGAGTAGGCGGAGTAAATTACCGTACATGATATCATACGCCTTCCTACCTTAGAAGAACCACGACGTCTTGCCGACTGCTACAAGCTAATCTACTCTAAGTGCAGTTTAAATAATGAGGTGCGCCTGATATTACTAGTTATAAAGTGCGAATAATACAGGTGATGTATAAAATTTTGAATCGTTATCGTTGCTACTGTCCAATTCCAGAAAATTACGGCTGTGGAATCCCTTAATTTGATGGGATGTTTAATTAACATGAACACGGTTCTTTACTTTGTTGGGAATGAAGTAATGTATAGAGACTTTAATGTAAACACAACATTTATACCTATTGCGATAGTCTACTTTCAGCGGAAACAAAAACTAATCTCTAATTATATTTTAACGTGATAACACGTAATTACAAGGGGCTGAGGCGAGAAGCGCATTCCGACAGAATGGAGTGCATTCACAATATTTTATTACCTACCTCTACTAGAAGTATTATTAATATAAGTGAAAAGTACTATCTAATATTCTATTGCGAAAATTCCATGTGTATTTGTCTTAAATGTATCCCGTTACTAAGAATATGCTAGTATATTGCCTCTTCTTTTTCAGCTTAGTTGAAGATTAGTCGAGTCAGCCAGACGGATGAGTAATAGGTTAGCATGCCTTTGGATTAGGGCACTTATAAAGTCACCGTCACATTATGCCGTGCGAGCAAACACAGGGTTGGCATAAATGGGTCGAGTGGAGGTTACCAGCATACCTAGATATAAATTTCAACAGTTCGGGTAAGTAAAAACATATGTATAGTTCAGAAAGTATGACTCTTGTCTACTTTGCGATCAAACAGTCGTTTTCATATTTCCTGAAGTATAACAGACAACCGTAATGCAAAATATACAGGGCTGTCGTTTTCATGCAAATATTTGTTTGACAAATTGAGCTAACAAAGATAAAATCAGGTTTGGTATTTGTGAATGCACCCCGCGGGACGCTTTGCCGTGTACCTCCGTCAAGTTAGTTATAGAGGAGGATAGTCGCTGCAGCGAGCTTCGGCGCTGATTGGTGACTAGCTTGCGGACTACGTTTATAGGCCGACGCAGACTGAGCAGGGCCTGTGGTGCGAAGTAAGTGTCGAGAGCGGTCCCGTCTTCGTTGTCTTCCTGAATCGATGGAACCTTGAAACCAAACATTGTCCTGTCTACTAGAAGGTACCGGGGTTACGCTTCGACCTTAATGTTTAGTTCTGTTATTAGTATTACTGGTTCACACTATTAATATCTATGAATTTATAACATGTTTTAATATGCAAATAAAACATTAACAAGCAAAGAAATAAAAATATTCATTTGTCTGCATTTATTTACCAGATATTACAAGCACCTATGTTCCATCCTTAGACTTCTTAACTGAACTTAGAACAAAAACTTTATTAACACTTCGTCATTGACATCTACAAGAAACCTTATGCCCGATTTATCCAATGTCAGTTAAAGTTATTAGTCTCCTATTCTCTATCATATGAAAGAAAAGGATAACGCTTAAATTTATCTGGGTGGATAACTCGGCCCAAAGTTATAAATCAAATAACAAATTGAGGGCTTGGAATTAAGTATCTTTTAATTAGCTCCAAAATGCACTCGAAACTTAGGTGTCAATAAAAAATGTGATTAAATGTCAAAAAGTATTTAAAATTTGTTTAAAGTTGAAGACAACCAGCCTTATATGGCTGCGTTTAATGCGTGACAAAACATGTGCATGTGCATGTGGATAAAACATCCGTCACTTTTTGACACGTATATATTATAACTTATATACTATATAAGTACGAGAGTGATTGTTGCTTTATCCACATTTTGTCACGGGATAAACGCAACCATACTAGGCTCGCAGGTAATTATTATACGATAGGATTTAATTATGGGTCTTTCACACTTTATAAAGCACTCTCATAACAATATGTGACATTATCTATGTAAAGGGACCTTACTGTTGATGGCGCTTACGCCGCACAGCGTCACGCGACGTTGTATTTATATCGGAGCATCTTTAATAATGGCGGAAGAGCCATCGACAATATGGTCCCTTTTCATAGATAACGTCACATATTACCAAATTTGGCTACCTATTTCTATATGGAAAGTTATTCTGTCCCTTATAATTGAATTTAAAAAAAATATAATGACAATATCAAATCATTTTGCACCTTTTTATTAACAGAAAATAAAAAATAGCCATGGTTTAAGCTTTGTTTTCGCTTTAGTTTTAATTAATGGAATTGGAACGTAATATTACCGTAGTTTTCTTGTCAATAAATTAACAGATAGATCATCTAGTGAGATAAACAAAACATTTCCGAAACTGTTGCTTCTTTACTTAGCCTTTCGTATAGTTTTAAAGACAGTTTTCAATGCAGACTTCACGAAGGTAGTTATTTATTTATTTTCAAGCCAGCTACAACAGACCCTTATACAACTTCATCACATAATCTCATTTCATAATAAATCACCAATCAATAAAAAACATCACATATGTAATTTCGTGCGACAGTTAGTCAAAATACCTTAGAATTTAGCCCCTTTCTGGATACGCAATAAGATAAGTATTAACTGAACCAGATTAAAAGTAGGAAAAGAGATGTAGCAGATAAACTAATTGCTTTATTTTATTATTTTACAGTTATCAAACAAATAAATAATGACATTTACGTCCTTGTCATGCCCAGTTTCGCTTCAGCTACTTTTCGAGATTTATATGTGGTATCAGACTATTACAGAAATAAAACAGATATAGATGAAAATATAAATTTATTGATAAAATAAAATATAAATAAACTCCGATTAAGCATATGTAATAAAATAAAACAATTTTTAGTAAAAATAAAATAATTTCCATAGTATGACAATGTTTAATCAGTAGTTTTCTCAAAAGGAAAACATCAAAAATATATAATAAACACCTTAAGCCCCATGCACTTAATCTAAACCAAAACCTTTTGTAAAAATACACAGTTAAAAAATTGCAGCCTTACTCTAAGGCTACAAGTACGGAGCTTATCGCTATGTAAGCTCTGTGCCGGGTACATCTTTGTGAGACGTTTCTTCTGAGCCAAGAGCGTATCGTTCGGCATTTGTTACTTATACTGATGCCTACATTGTGGAAGCTTAAGGGGATGTCATAGCGCTGCAACTTGTAAGCGTGAGTGGCGGGAGTGAGAACCTGGCGAGAGTCGCGCGAAAAGCGACCACCAGATACCGGGACCCAGCGATAACACCAACTCACCTCTTTCGCTTCGGAGACATCGTCGGTGAACTTGACAGAGTGCGTTCGGGAAGCCTCCTTCTCTTCCCAGTTTTCACTGTCAGAGTCTCGTTCGCGGATGCTTGTATCTGTTAGGACGAAAATGTTTGAGTGGTTTGTGACATACAAGGAATATGTTGTTTACATATTTGTGGAACATCTTCCATAACGGCACGTTAAATATAAGCTACTTACATTAGGTTTATAGGATCGAGAAAGGACCGCAGTGATATGTTAGAAATTAAAGCACTTCCTTAAAGTTTATCTTTTTTTACTTTTAACAAATAACTGCGTCCCTTTATTGAAACTAAATAACTAAGCAGAATAAGAATGCTCTAAGAATAAAAGCACCGTGCTACACCAACAAAACGACATTAAAAGCATAAACATAAATTTAGGTACACAATTTGTGTTTTTCAAATCCAAGTTCTGCCTTGATACTTAACTTTAATTAAAAAGGGCTGTGCTAGTGCAAAACTATTTATATGTTTAAACCATAGTGCATCTACTGAAGCAGGTAGATTATAATAACTTGTTTATATTAAAAATACCCCTAACTCTATCCCTGGCGGTGAGACTAGATCTAATTGTACATTTATTAGTATACACTTGTATTTTACGTGTTGTTTTAAGTAATACAAGGCTCACCTCTGACTGCGTCAAGCTCTTGCGACTGTGAATTAAATCTGTGATTCCTGAACCAGTGTCCACTGCCGACCTCGGATGTGTGATCCAGCTCTATTTATGGTGTGACAAGTGTCAAAAGGGACATTTAGTATTTACACAGCAAAAACGAAACACAACACAGTTTCAGTGACAATGTACAGTTCTTCAAGACCTCTTATTTTTCATGTTAGTGATAGTGAGAATTTAAAGTAGTTTTATTTTCATCTAAATTTGTTGTTGATTTATCTACTAAAAAGAACTTCATGAACCTATCCACTGATTTAAGCTTGATTATTTATAACAAATCGTAAATTGTCACCGAAACTCGCATAATTAAATAAAAGCACAAAAAGCATATGCAAACTTGACATTATTACATATGCTCACCTTCACATAAATGCAGTAAACATTTTTATCAAACGACAGAAGAATGAAATGCATTCCTTGTTAAGAACTTTTACAACTTGGTTAGAGAATCATTTTTACCAAGATCATTCTCAAATATTAATACAAAGAAAATAATTCATTTTTTATGAAATATTTTTATAAATATTTAAAAGGATGTACGCAAATCAAATGGAACTAAACATTCAATCTACACTAAATATGTGAGATTTATACAAATTACATGAAAATAAGGCGCATTATGTTGTCATGTGAAATTAAATTATTTAAAAACAGGTTAAAAATAATAATAATCAGTTTGCCTACAAAAATCCAAAAACATGACGTAAATATGTGCATTATTTCCACGGTAAATTTAAGACTGAAATAGCGTGCACAAAAACCGTGATGAAAGCTATGTGCTTAATAATGAAAGTGGTGGCTGATAATTGTACAAAATTATAATAAAATTAAAAACAAGACACCAAAGCAATATTCGATAAGGACATCACAATATTCGCTAACAAGGACCGACACAAAACGAAGACAAAACAAGTCAGATTAATACCTAACGATGGCGACGATAATGCTAAAAAATAAACATCAAGAGATGAAACTAAAATGAGAAAGCGAAGCCGCGATTCAATAGAACTAATTGGCAGTAAGTGAAATGTAATCTGTAGATGAGAATTTTCTGTAGAGGAGGGTTTTATGGTTTGTTTTTATTGAATAAACGAATATTTCCATACCTGGCTGCTGAGTGTAACTAAGCTGCGGCAGTAAAAAGCAGGTGAGGACCTTTTCCCCTGTCGCCTCGTCTATGTCGGCCTGGAAAGTCAAGAGCGGTTGGGCCTGGTTCTCAGACAGCCACACCGCTTTTAACTCTAAATTCACTAGATCATACGGTAAGTACTGCAATCTACAAAATCAGAACAGTTTGTTTAATCTTCGTGATCCTGATCATCGTATAAAATTGTTATAAACACCGATAAATGTTATCTTACCTATTGCCGCTAACGTCCAGCACGTGTAACGATTTGCAATTACCTAATTCATTAGGTAGCCTCGTTAACTTGTTGTCCCTTAAACTTAGCACGCCTAATAAAGTCATATTGCCGATCTCTAATGGTATCTCTGCTAAGGAATTCCTATCTACATTCAGTACAGTTAATTCTTGGAGATTCCCCATAGAGTTGGGCAGTTCTGTTAAGAAATTTTCTGTTAATATAAGTTCTTGTAGATTTGTACACCTGAAACATAAAGTAGAGTAGAACGTACCCGCTATAAATAGTATAAGATAAACTATGGAATATCTTAAGACAAACAGTATAGCCACTAACCTTCCTACATTTTCGTTTAACGTATGTAATCTATTTTGGTCCAATTTTAGTATAGCTAACTTGGATAATTCGCCGGTACCGTCTGGTATCGTTTCTAACATGTTTTGCGATAGGTGCAGGTCTGTTAGGGAGCACAGACCTCCGATCGCCTCTGGAAGTTTCTCTAGTTTGTTTTCGCTCACGTCTAGGCAAATAAGTGCTTTCAAATTTCCGATTTCTGGTGGCAAATATTGCAGTTTGTTATGGTCTAACCATAATTCTTCCAAAGACGGCAGCTCTCCAACAAATCCCGGCTGTAAACATAAGAGAAACATTTGAATTTATCATAAAATAACATCATGGTGAGAGATAAGGGATTTCAATGATTCACGGTTATTTACATTTGAGATGTTGTTACCGACAGCGATTGCCTATTATACTCGTAAAGTATGTTTCTATTCGTTATTTAGTTTATTATCGCAAGTAAGCGAAAACAAATGTTAAAAGTTAAAGACTTGATAAAATCAATATCCTTACCAGCTCTTCGATTTCATTGTCTCCCAGGTCTAGCCTTTCCAACTTGTTCAAATTCTTCAGCGACTCCGGCAGCGATTTTAGCAGATTTTCTCTCAGCTCCAGTGATTGTAGAGAGATCAAACTGGAAAAGTAAACATAAACAATATTAAACGTCTAGTAATATTAATTTTCTTATCAAGTCGCCCACGAGTTTTCAATGTTAGACGCATTCAATGTCTCTCGGCTCATTAACATAATGATATGACATAACAGTTTGATGAGACAAGCCAGCGAGGTGGAAACACAATGGAGTTGCGGCATTCGGTGTCGTTGGTCTCTCACCGCATTGCACCGATACTGTTAACTCTATCACATAGTTTCCCCGTACCGTATAGATTCTATACTAATATTATATTATAAAGAGGCAAAAGTTTGTTCGTTGGTTTTTTGGAGTAAATCTGGATCAAATTTAGAAAATTATTTCACTGATCAAAAGATACCCTATGCTGGAGCTGGAGGGCTAGCATAGGCTAGTCTAATGTAAACAAAATAGTAGACAGCGACTTGTAAAAGTTCGCTCTACTACAGAGTAGAAAACTGCTTTCGCACGAAGGCAATATGTTACACAATCGGCTAAACTATATAATGTGATAAATAAACAAATTGAGATTTATTCAACCACTTCACATGAGTGTAAAAATAAATGGCTAAAAATGAAAACTTACAGCGAAATTGAAAACATATTCTAAATATCTAAGTACAAATTGCAGTTTTAATTGAACAGAAACATTCCCACTCACACACATAGACATGCTCGAACACACACACACACACACACACACACACACACACACACACACACACACACACACACACACACACACACACACACACACACACACACACACACACACACACACACACACACACACACACACACACACACACGCATACACATACACATACACACTCGCACTCACACACACGTCATACACACATACTCTCATACACACACACAGACTCTCACACTTGCACACTCGCACACACATGCAACTCAAAAAGGAAAAAAAAAACTTTTAATTGTATTTGCAGTTGCTTCTCTTGTTTTTTGGAATTCTACTATTTTTGTATTCTCACCAAATTCAAACTTGTAAATTAGAATAAGTTAATTAATCACCCCTGCAACTTACCAGTGTACATAATAGATAAACGAATAGGGAAGAGCGGTGTTCCCTTAGCACAGGTATTTAGTTACTTAAAAAGGGACACCCACCAATGTTAAAATTGTACTTTTTAGACAGTGAATAAACAATTTTTATTTATTTTTTATTTATTATCTTTTTAAATAAGCTGTATACACTTTCTAAATATTGTCAGTAAAATATTGTGATACAAGTTCACTTCAATCACTAGATTAATGGTTACAGCCAAAGCTTTTTCTTGTAAATAGGTACTCGTGATGAATGGGTCTCTGGTTCACGCAAAACCATTATTCAGCGCATGTCTAAATTAAGTCGGAGGTTTGACCATTTCAAGAGTGCAATAAACGTCCCAGAACAAACAGATTGATGGTACCTGCATTGAGACAAAAAAGTTAGGTATAAAGTCGTTACCAAGAGATATAAAAATCTTATCGTAACTTTAGATTCGTTGAAGCAAATAAAAATAAGAGAAAAACAAGAAATTAACGACTATGTGCCGTATTAAGACCTGGTAAAACCACTTAAGTCGTATCATAAACTAAATTTAGGAAAAAGTCGCAACGTGCAGAGTCCTAATTTCATTTACGAACCCTGATTATTTTATTTACAGAGAATAAACTGAAATGTACTTATAATATCCGTTGTTCTGTACGTATGAAGACTTAAGTTTACGTGTATAATGATGACAAGATAGGCTTTTTTCTGGGTAAGCGTGTATCACCCTTGACCTCGTCGTCACTTAGCATCAGGTGAGAATGAAGTCCAATGTAAAACCCATTTTTAATTAAAAAAATACGACCACGACTTCATCCACGTTTTATCGTTTTGGCGTTAAGGGGTTTACCCGTGAAGGCGAAACATACAAACAAACGAGTGGGGTAGGCGGATCTACAAAATTAGGTACCTAAAACTTTAAAAACTTGTTGATAATTCAATAACCACATTTCGCATAGGCATCTATAGGCTAATGTTTAAGGAATTATAAATAAATACGCGGTTCTATGAGACATACGCCCTTTTTTCCAAGGAGGGCAGAACACGGCATTTAAACATAGTAATAATTATAAAAGTAGTCATATTGTTTTGTTTAAAAATTAGTGCTCAACCATAAAGAAACTTACATAAAACCAGTATCTAGGTGCATTAAAAATGGTACAATAACTTACATAAGTACCTATTTCCACAAATGGAACTCGCACAAAGAACAAAGCTTTACAAGGAATAATTAAATTAACTATCTCAGTGCGACTCTTCGCAAGACTGAAGATAATCCTCAGAGGTATGCAGGGCAAATCCTTTTACAGCAGTGCCATTTAATAGGAACCAGTTGTACCGCTTATTAAAATAAATTCTTGCAGCAAAATCATTGCTGGAGGTAAATGTAGGTGTACAAACTAAAAACATACGAGAACGTAACATGTATATAGCAAACACCAATCACGAAAACAATACGCTACTGATAAGAGGTGCTAAACGTTTTTGTAGGTTTATGGTCGCAAATGAACTAGGTCGAGGGCATTTCACAAGTCAACAAAATCGATCTAAAAAACTTTAAATGTGTGCGCTCCTGTTTCATGCTCTCGGTTGAAAAATCAATAGCACCGTCTGGGAAAATTTTAATTGAATATTTTGGCAACGAAACTATGTCTTGAGGTTAAATAAACTTCAGTGGTGAAAAAAAAACAGGAAGCAATCTAGACATTTTATATTAAACAGTTGGGTACTATTATCAAGGCTAGAAGTTACATGTTAGATAGAAAATAATTATATTAAATCAAGAAACAGTTACTTTTATTAGAGAGAGCGTATTGTATACCGAACTCTATCGTCATCGACGTCATTGCGTAATTCTATTATGTACCAAGTGTTTGCTGACTGATAATGCTCGTCGAAACGCCTCTTATTTATGAGTGTTGAGGCCGCATTCCTAGGTAAATGTCAATGTGTGTTGTACGTCCTCCACAAGTAGATACAACTAAGGAAATGAATCATCTATAGGTCCACTATACGTCACACCAATGCGTTTGTACATTACACCTTGGTAATTCCAGTATAAGCATTAAAAGCCAGGGACATAAAAACTCTTCACAGATTTTCTAATTTAACTAATTAGTAGGAAACCAAATGGCCGCTTCCACTTTTTACTCATTTCGTTATTACTTCCTCCGTAGAAATATTGCAGAAATATTTCTTGGAAGCAACCTTTAGTAGGTACTCAACATGAAAGCACAAGTAATTAGATTGAAAATTACGAGTAAATAACGACAAATTTCTTAAAAATAAACGGTTTTATTTACCGAGCCGCAATAGCCGCGCAATAATGGTTTATTGACGTTTGAAAACTAGGTTTATTGGATTCATAATAAAACGGAGATTAAACTTAAATTAGACGGAGTAATTTGTCTATTAAATCGTTACCGAAGGCATTTATTAGGGCGCAATAAATTTCTACTGGTTTGTGACGTGCGTGTCACATCACATACCACGTTCGATGCCGAGGCACGCTGACGTGTAAATATTACATACATTTTTTATTTAGCGGCAGCGAATGTTACTGTGCTGCGCTATGGAATATGTATGGAATGGATAGCGTGTGGTATCGCAGAGCTGCCCGCAGATAACGTACTAGATAATGAGTGTCACACCCAGATTTTAAACATTCCATTTATTGTTGTTGGTTCCGGACTCTACGGCCGCCGTAATCCTTCTTAAGCAGCAGTTAAAGTAAAGATAAGACGAGATAAGCTGACCGAAACAACAGCGTCTTGGTCGTAATAAGATCACTCGAAACTTTGAGAAGACTTTAATGAAAAGTAAATTGATCCTAAGATGAGAAAATTTTGAAAAAAATCTCAACATATAACTTAATTAAACGCTATCTAAGAGAAAATATAAGGGTAAATGTAGTACCTGCGGTTTAATTTATAACTTGTTGAAAAAAACCTCAAAAAAAAAACTTTTTAAAGCAGTTTTAGTTGAGACAGACCAATGCTCTTTATTTTAACTTTATTACATCTACTCCAGAATTCAACTCAAACACAGGTCAGGTGATTAAATTTAATAAACAGTAATTTAGTAAAGTACATTATTTTGAAGAATATTCATATTTCAATTTAAAACGTGTAATAAACGCTTTGAACGTAACTCTGAAGAAGTAAGAAATTTCGAAACTGTTTCCCATCACCCAGTTCGTATTACAAAGGCAAGTTTTGAGAGGGGTGCCCTCAACGCTGGAGAGGGTAGGGTTTCTTTTTTACTCGACGCTGCCTGTCTGTGGATAAGTTCGCTTCTTCATGGTAGCCGAAACGCTGGTGGCGGAAACAGCGGTTCGTCACTGTCATTATCATGTTCAGATTAAAAGCCTTTTAAAAGCTATCAATTTAACAGTAGTTTTATTTTTAAGGAATAACTATTGAATCAGCCATTCCTACAGTTTTTTCCACGGGTTTCGTGGAAAAGTAACCGGAATTCTACGAAACGACCACAAAAACTACAACCACCAAGATAAAAATACTCGCTTGTATTCATCTAAATCGCAGTGTCTTTAAGGGCGCGTTCACATAGAACGTCCGTTTTTACAGGATCCGTTTTAACGGATCTTGATGGCGTATGTAGTTGTATGAGCGAGTTCACACCTAAAACAGTATTCTGGATCCAGTAAAAAAGAAGATTACAAGGTGAAAAGATCCGTTAAAACGGATCCTGTAAAACGGACGTTCTATGTGACCGCGCCCTAATGTGTTATCATTTGATGTGTGATTCCATAAAATAAAAAGGGTTTTTGGCAAAAGTACCGTTACCTTAATAGTTTAGGAAACCCTTTCACAGCTAATTAATCTGAAACGGCTCAATCGATTTTCATCAAACCTATTAGCCAAGAACCACCCCAACTAAACTAGCTTTCTATTTCGAAATAAAAAATCGAAAATTAAAATCGATAAACATTTCGAGTTAATATTTCGGTCCATTTATTTGGTAACTACAATGCCATAGACAGATACAGATTTAAACGTTAAACTTCTCTCTAAATCTGTTGGTGTTGGGGGTTATACATTATTAAGTTTAAACTGGCAGTAAATTTGTCAAAAGATTTGCTTTGCGCCTATCTAGCCTTGTCAGCGCCTCTGAAGGTACTACTGATAAATCCAAAATGGCTTACAAAGGGCGCCACTCTAAAAACAAAAGGGTTCGTCGATCGAATGCAAAGGGATATAAAAATGAAATGAATAACGAAGGACTCTGTAACTAAATACTAACGAGCGTTTCAGACTTATCAATTTAATTTCTAGTTTTACAAATGTGTTAGTTCAATGCGCAGAATGAAATACGAGGGCTGCCTTTTAAGTTCTGTCGTTTGCAAAACTCCCGTGATTATTTAAAAAAAAAACTAGTATCATCTTAAAATATTTGAATTTAGAATTCAAAAACAAAAGAATGTCTCGAGATCGGCCGATTCGTTTTAGTACAGCGTCGGTTCAAAGTTGACAAGTCGGTTGTGAAAATGGAAATTTCGAAGGAAAATTTACGTGCGATAATATTTTACAACTTTAAAAGGGGTTTAACGCGTCTTCAGTGCTTTGAAGAGCTGACAACGGTTTTTAAAAATGAAGCACCATGCATCCGGACTGTGGAACGTTGGTATTTGGAATTTCAACGTGGTTGCTCTAGTCTTAGTGATAGGCATCGTGAATAGCGTTGAAAATTGCGGGAAAAATCAAATGTTTTTTCAGAAGTTAATGAATTTTTAGTTTTTTTCCGTTTTTTTTCGGGTTTTTTAGGAAAAATAACAATTGAATATGACAATTTAATCATAGTCAATCACTGTCGCTCTCGCCACCTATTTCAATTGCTTCTGCCTCCATGTCGTCGATGTCGCCCTTTTGTAGGTGCAAATAAGATCGAATATAGATTAAGATAAGAGCAGAAAATTTAATTGTATTTTTCCATAAAAATCCGAAAAAAACGAGTTATTTGGAAAAAAACGGGTTTTTTTCCGGACTTTTTCAACGCTAACCGTGAAGGCCGACCAAAAACAGCTGTAGGTAACCCAGGAAAACATTGATGCTGTACGGCAACTGATCGTCGAAGATCGCCATGCGACATACCGCGAGATAGAAGCTTCATTAAGCATTTCAGGGACCAGTGTTCAAAATATATTGCATGATCACTTAGGTGTAAAAAAATTGATCTCACGCTGGATACCACATTTACTTAGTGAAGACCAAAAAACGGCTCGCGTTAGATGGTGCCGCAAAACTCTGCGACAATTCAACCGAGGAGACTCTAAACACGTTTATGACATTATCAGTGGTGACGAATCTTGGATATATGCCTACGATCCGGATTCTAAACAGCAGTCGACTGTTTGGGTGTTTCAAGATGAGCCAAAACCGACCAAAGTAATACGCTCACGGAGCACTTCGAAAAAAATGGTCGCCACGTTTGTAGCGAAAAGTGGCCACGTTGCGACCATCGTGCTCGAAGATCGTAAAACAGTTAATGCTGACTGGTATACCACTGTTTGTTTACCAGAAGTTATCGGCGAGTTCCGAAAAAATAACCCAAGACGTCGTATAGTACTGCACCACGATAATGCTAGCTCGCACACCGGCCTGCAGAACAAAACGTCGAAAATTTGGATCATCCGCCGTACAGTCCAGACTTAAGCCCTAATGACTTCTTCACTTTTCCAAAAATCAAGCAACGACTTCGTGGTCAACGGTACCGGACGCCTGAAGAAGCGGTTGAGGCATACAAAACGGCCATTTTGGAGACCCCGACTTCGGAATGGAATAAGTGTTTCGAAAACTGGTTCGATCGAATGAAAAAGTGTATTACATATCACGGTGATTAATTTGAAAAACAATAAATACCATTTAACACTTGAATTGTCTTTAGTTTTTTCAAACGACAGAACTTAAAAGGCACCCCTCGTAATGTTCTATTCGTCTTGCTATGGCGTAGGGAGTGAATATGCACGAGCTTGGGTACTCTCATCAGTGCTCGTCCTCACTAGCGCCCACTTAGATACCTTTTCCAGCTAGTTCTGAAGGACCCTTCCCGTTGAGGGTAGAAGAGTTGCAAAGTGTCTCATTTGAAAGCCTTACCTACCTAGTACTTAAATAGGTCTCGCCCGGGTTTTAGCAAAAGAAACTATATAAATTATGATAAAAAGTGCATTAGCGCATCTAAGTTTAGAACCCGACAATGAGTAATAGCGATTATTTAATAATATTTAAAGGTACTATATTGTTAAAGATTTAAAATTGCTTGGACAAATGCGAACAACGAGAGTGGCTCGACTTGCCTTCGAACTTTTATTTTTTAATTTACTATATGACTTTAAAATGTGAAGGACGACTACTAAATATAAATCAAACTAATCGGTTTCAAATAACATCAATATCGGTGTAAATACATAAACGCGGAAGTCATCTAGGTCAGCATTATTGGTCATCGCAAGCGTGACCGATCGGCATTGCCGGTGACAGAAAACATGAACGGACAAGATCACCTTACTAGACTAGATACAGTTCTCTTTTCAATGGAATACATTAACGAGACTAACAAATAAGTCGGTTATATTTCCAAAACGAGGACCTCGAAATAGAACCGTCAAATATGTTGATAGGTTTTCGTTGCGCAGAATGAAGTTGACGAACCAAAATGTCAATCATTTTAGATTTACAACACAAAGAGCAAAGATCGTATTTGCCACACGAAAACTAGAGTATTATTAAATCCCAACATTAATAAGAATGTATAATATCAGGGAATTTAGGAACTAATCGTTGGAATCGATGAAGCTTACTTACGTTGGATACGATTACTGATTGACTCGAGTGGCATTGCATACGAACTTGTTATGCAAGTGGTCTCATTTCCAGGTGCAATTCCAAGTAAGTATTGTTACGCCGATGGCATAAGGCGTCTCATCTTTTATCGTTAATTTTGGTGCTTTAGAAGCGTTTTCAGCAGGCTGAAATATCGTTTCAGTCCGTTTCAGAGGTAGCTCTTTCACATACCAGATTATCAGAATTTCGACCAACTTGCCGTTGTTTTCAGGCGCCTGAAACATGTTTTCAGTCCGTTTCAGGCCACCCTCTATCAGATGACGCCATAACCTGAAAACCCATTTTCAGGCATTTTCAGGACCCCTTATGGGCCTTTGAAGTACATTTCAGTATATGGCAATTTTCCGCTAAGAGTGACAGAGATAGCATGATTAGAAAGAGGCAGCTATACTGAGAACCTTCCAGAAACGTGTGAAAGAGATAGCATCATTAGAAAGAGACAGCTATACTGAGAACCTTCCAGAAACGTGTGAAAGTGGTAGCATGATTGGAAAGAGAAAGCTATACTGAGAACCTTCCAGAAGCGTGTGAAAGAGATAACACGAAATGAGACGGCAACACGCGGAACATTCCAGACTCATGTAGACCCGTAAGTCATGGTCATTGCGATCGTAAAAAGAACAAGGTAGCAAGGCGTAGAACATTCCAGCAACGAACAGTCTCGATCGACCTTGGCGGGGCGAAGTACATAGAACATTCCGGAAGGCGTTCTAGAATAATCAGACTCGGGAACTATAAAACGGCGGACACCGGTTGCGACGAGTCAGTCTTTACTTGGAAAGCGAACAGTGCGAATAAGAGCGACCCGAGCGATCATCTGAGTATTCGAAGTTTATTGTGCGATAATTGTTTTGTAACGGTTTAAGTGAGTGCGTAATTAAAGTCTACTTTTGATTATCGTGTATTCGTGCATTTCTATCAGTTACCTACCCCCACGTACGTAACAGTATTATAATTTCCAAAAGTTTAGGTCTTATTTACTTGACAGTAATGGCGGCCGAGTTGAAAACAATACCATAACAGATCAAAGACAACATGGTTTTTACCGCCTAGAATAGAGGCCCTGATATTTTGATATTTACATGTAAACTATTAATGTTATTCTAAACCTTTCTAACGATACCCCACGCTTCAAAACCCGTCAAACCCTATAAAACCTGAAAAAGTATACCCTTCTTCTTGGGTACAATAACCTTCACAATTCCAGGATAAATAAGATCAGGGTACTGTTCGTTTTATCTTATTTGTGAATGTTACGAGTGACTTGAAAAATACAAAAACAAACAACAAATTAAACGCTTAGCTTTGTAGTCCTAAAAACGAAATAAAGACATAATGCAACAATGAATCTTTATGCAACAATACGTCGTGCTCAAGGTAAAAGCGAGATAATGGGTATTCAATTGAAGCAACGGCAATGTTTGTACAGAGTCGTCTATCAGCCTCGCTCGACCGCTCCAAAACTTTCCAGCACAGACTTTCGCTTTCGCCCGTAACTGTACCTACGTACTAGCGCTCATGTTATTGATCGAGCTCGTTAATCAGTTCCGTCGTTAACACCACAAAATCGGACAGTCACTTTCACATCAAATTAAAAATATTTGTAAAATACGTTTCAACGTGACAGACTTTTCCGAACCCTTATATTGAGCTGAATTAAATTAAGAAGGAAAAACGGCTAGTCTCGACGAACGCTCGTGTATCTAAGGCGACAAGAAAGGTCTTAAGGAAGAAAGGCGTATGAGTCATTGCTTGTCTATTCAAGGAGTTACTGTTATATATATTTAGTACAATCGGTTATACACTTCGAGTCGTAGTAATAACGTCAAACACAAGGGCATTTTGCGAGTCTGATCAGGGTAAAGCCAGAGCGGAGAGGGTAAGCTAGTGTTTATAATAATAAACTTTTGACACAAAGGATTTTCACTTCTAGATACTTTTCTTATAATAAAAGTGTATTTCTCACCTGCCAAAGTCCGTCGGAAGACTGGTGAGGGACATGTCATTGAGCCCCAGGACGGTGAGGGCCCGGAGCTGGCTGAACCCAGCCGGTAGCCGCGGGATCGGGTTGCTGCTGAAGTCCGCGATCTGCAGCGCTCGCAGCTTCTTGATGTCCTCGGGGATGTCAGGAATATCTGCCAATGCACCATCGAATGAACAACTGGGTAGGTATATGGGGAGTGCGATTTTAACCAGTGTTGAGAGCGGACGCTTATAAGTGTTGTTGGTAAATTCTCTAGCAAAAGTTCATAGTATTTAGACGCTTACGTACGTATAGTTACGGGACATTACTCTGTGCAAGTGTTCATCGATTCTTTCTAATAATTATTAGAAAGATACCTGCGGTTGCGGCTCCGCCTCACCTCGGGGAAAAGAGACAGGCTGCGAAACCCATCCTACTCAGCGGCGCCTACGCGCGGATACTGCCGAAAGTCGCCGAGTGACTGGCTCCGAAAAGGGTCGAAGGGCTCTGAGCGCGCCTAGCGGCAGCAGAATTATCTCGCTTTATTTTATTTTGCGAGCGTACCGCCACTTTACGCCTTCACTATAACGATGACTAGTAAAAACAACTGCGCCGCCTGCTGCAAGCCTATAACTACGGTGCAAATGTTGGAATGCTCGAAGTGTAATGATAAGTATCATTCTATTTGCGTGAATGTTCCCGACCTTAAAACATTACAGGATAGTTTTAAACAAAGTTGGGCATGCCCCGCTTGTCTTAGCAATGAACCCAAAACAGGGAACTCAAACACCCCGGTGCGACAAGCTAGTACGAGCCATAATACCAACGACTCGAGCGCAAACGTTACAATGCGCGCGCATAATCGTAAAGTGGCTTCTTCAGCTGCCGCCGCGCAGCCGGCGGGGCAAGTAAATGAACCTATCTGCGAACTCGCTGCGGAAATACGACTGCTCCGTGATGACATGTGTGAGGTAAAAGACGGCTTAAAAAATCTCGCGGCTTGTTTTTCAACTTGCGTCTCGCGTTTAGAAGAATTTGAAGCCCGGTTGGCGCAGTCTAATAAGAGAATAAAAGAACTCGAGGATCGAGACCTCGAAAATGCGCTTCTTAAACAACAAGTAGTGTCCCTTGAGGAGAAATTAAATGCTCAGGCCCAAAGCGCGTTGCGTAATGAGCTGGAAATCATGGGTATACCGGAGATCTCGAATGAAAACATAGCGCACATTGTGCTGGTCACGGCCCGTAAAATGGGCATAAATCTAAGAGAGGAGGACCTGGATTTCGCCGCCCGGGTGGGCCCTCGAAATAGTGACAAAGGCAATCAAACTGGCAGCGCAAATAGACCTCGGCCGATGATTGTTAGATTTGTGCGCCACTGCAAACGAAACGAATTTTTGAAGGCCGCAAAAGTGCGGCGTAATCTGACGTCAGCGGACGTGGAGGTGGCAGGCCAGCCCCAAAAGCTTTTCTTTAACGAACGGCTAACTAAAGAAAATCGGGGCTTATTTCGTGACGCCAGGCTCCAGAAAACAAACGCCGGATATAAGTTCTGCTGGACCCGTAATGGATCCATACTGGTGCGCAAGCAGGAGGGATACCCAGCCGTGGTCATACGAAACGATGATGACATTAGAAGGTGTTTCGGAGAAGTTCACGCTGCTTCGACCCAGCCTATCGGCACCACGGACGGCCCGGTTCTTTCAAAGTAATTTTGTAATTCCTAATTTAAACCTTTTTTATTTTGTAATTAATTTGTGTTTGAGCTTCTCTCTTTGCGTGACTACATGTGATAACTACAGTCACATCACACATTCATATGCAGTAAAACAAGTCTCTCGTACTCATATTTTGCCTGTGCAGTATTACTATAACTATTACACACCTACACCTCACCCCCTCTCAAACATTTATGAAACAAGTACTTACCGAGCGATGACGGTCAAAGTGAGCTTTAGGATAAATAAAACCTTCAGAAATGGCATTACATGAGGTAATAAACGATATTGACAGTACTATTTCTATCGAATGCCACTCGCTGGATATGTTGGAAAGCTGCAAAAACCATTTGACAACTAAATACAATATCAAATTGCTTTGTCTAAACATAAGAAGCCTGCAGCGGAATTTTGATGGTCTCGTCGTTGCCATTAAGCGTTCAGGTGTTGAATTTGACTTCGTAATATTGTCAGAGTGTTGGCTGAGTGAGGACCCATTTATTAATCAGTTGCCTGGCTATGTTGCGTTTCATACTACGAAGTTTATTAACAAAAGTGGAGGGGTTGTCGTTTATGTTAGGGAAACATTAGACATATCGGCCGCAGAACTGCCACTAGCCGATGCCAACTGCCTATCGTTGAATATTGCCGACCAGATAACAGTAATAGCTATATATCGCTCCCCATCGTTTATACGTATTGATGACTTCATAAACTCGCTTGACTCTGTACTGACCAAAATCAAAACAAAACAGGTCGTCTTAGCTGGAGACATCAATATAGATATCTCAGGTCATTCAGCCAATAGTCAGTATTGTGACTACATGTGCCTGATGAGCACGCACGGATTTCTCCCAGCTATTACGAAACCGACTAGAAACGCCAGTTGCATTGACCACATATTTGTAAAGACTTTGGGTATCTCTATTGGTATTGTCTGTAATTGCTCGGTGTCTGATCATAACGCAGTCATGGCAGGACTTCAATGCCCAAAGACTAACAGGTCCCTAAATCGTTGGACCTTAAAAACAAATTTCACAGCAGTCGCGAAGGCTCTCAGTGACGTAGACTGGTCAGTCGTAACTGTCGCCAAGGATGCCGACGCCGCAGCTGCACGTTTTAGTGACATCATCTCAACCGCTATTAAGGAAAACTCCAGGATGGTTAAAATAAGCCGCACTAAGTTTTCTTTAAAACCCTGGACAACTGCCGGTCTCATCAGGTGCATGAGACACAGAGACAGGTTGCACAGTCACTGTAAAGCTTCACCAGAGAACCAAGTAACTCGGCAAATCTACATTCGCTACAGGAACTACTTAAATATTCTGTTATATAATTTAAAATCAGCTTACGAGAGCGAACAAATAAGTGAAAATAAAAATAACCCCAAAAAGCTATGGAAGACAATAAAATCAATATGCGAATCGCATCCCAAAAAGAGTTGTACAAGTGAGTTAACAAAAGCTCTGAGCTCAGTCAAAGAGTCGCTTAACTCCTGCAACCAATACTACACATCTATAGGTGAAACTCTAGCGGATCAGATCCTGGATAAACTCTCTGAAACCCAAAGCTCTCTGGCTGACAAATTTAAACCATACAATTCCCCAACATCCTCTTTTTTTATGCAACCAACTGACGAAGTCGAAGTAGATAAGTTCATTAGCCAGCTAAAGTCGGATAGTGCCCCTGGACTTGATGGTTGTAAACCACTGTTAATAAAACAAATTAGGCAAGTTATTATAGTCCCACTTACTTATGTATATAATCTTAGTCTTGAGAGTGGTTGCTTTCCTAACTGTTGGAAGTTGGCTGTGGTCTCTCCCATATACAAGAAGGGACAAAAAAACTCCCCGGCTAACTACCGACCCATTTCATTATTAAGCGTTTTTTCTAAAATATTGGAAAAAATTGTCAACACCCGGCTCTCAAACTATTTGGAAAAAAATTCACTACTCTCGGAAAAGCAGTTTGGTTTTAGGCCAGGTAAATCCACGGAAAATGCGGCAGTTTTACTGGCCAACACAGTATTTGAGCGTCTGGACAGGGGAAAAAAATGCCTAGGAGTATTTTTAGATCTGGCTCGGGCGTTTGATACGGTGTCTGTTCCGATTTTACTTAAAAAGCTAGAAGCCTTGGGAATCCGTGGAAGAGCTCTGGACTGGTTCCATAGTTACCTGACTGACCGCCGACAAGTCGTTAGAATTGATAACCAGCTCAGCAGTCAATCTTACACCAATTTTGGGGTCCCTCAAGGGAGCATAGTTGGACCGAAGCTTTTTACAATATACATGAACGATATTCTTAAACAAAATCTCCCAAACACAGATATTATATGTTACGCGGATGATACTGCGGTTCTTTTCAACGGCGGGTCTTGGGAGGAAGTGTTTAACACTGCCGAAGACGGTCTCTCTCAAATCGCTGCTTGGTTAGATAGTAACCTACTCACTCTTAATGTTGAGAAGACTAAATACATTGCATTTTCCAAAACGTCAACTGGTTCTCCCGCTTCTTCTATGAAACTGCAAATACACCGTTGTCACTTTAAGAAGTCAGTTTTGCCAAATAACTTTTCTCAGCCATGCTCTTGCGAAAAAATCACAAGAAGTGAATCAGTAATATACCTGGGTCTCGTCATAGATCAGCACCTGTCGTTTAGACAACACATCGCATCACTCTCAAAAAGGGTCAGAAAGCTAATTTATGTGTTTAAAAGATTACGGGACTGCTCCCCTTTAGATGTGCTTTTGCGTGTGTATGACGGGTTATGTGTCTCTATCTTGCAATACTGTGTAGCGGTCTGGGGCAGTGGTGGAAAGACCATTATGTTAGAAGTAGAACGAGCCCAACGTGCTGTGATTAAGGTGATGTTAAAAAAGCCTTTTCGCTATTCAACCGACTTACTCTACAAAGAAGCAGGTTTGCTAAGAGTGAGACAGCTTTTCATTATTAAAGCAGTACTTCGAATACACCGTAAGACGCATTCGATACCGAGTCTCGCACAATTAAATAGCAGACGGCGAAAAAATATTGTTTTACCTACCCTGAAATCTAGTTTTGCCAGACGGTCTCCCGCGTTCTCACACACTTTTATGTATAACGCTGTGAATAAGGTTTGCGATATTCAAAATTTAACTATTTTTAAGCTTAAATCCGTACTTAAACCGTGGCTCAAAACGTTGTCTTATGAAGAAACGGAACAACTTTTGGTATAGAGACGCGTCATCATCCGACAAACATACATACACGCACACTTAAACACACACACACACACACACACACACACACACACACACACACACACACACACACACACACAACATGCATGCCAACTTTTATTTGTATTTTTATTCTTACTTGTTTTGGTACGTAGCGCTGATACAATGAGCTTAAGTCGATTCCTATGTGTAAAGTATATTATGTTTCACTCACTGGACGCCCAAGATACAGGCTCAGCCTAGTTTGGGGTCCGCCGGATATTACTTTTAAGAACATTGTACCTTTTTGTTAATAAATCATTACTTTACTTTACTTACTTTTTTACTTTTATATAACTGAACAGACAGGTTTAATACATTCAACGCCAGCGTCCACAGCACGCGTTCAAATTTCATACAATTGCTAGTTAATGGCAATGTATGGGTTAACGCTGCTCTGAAAAGCACATGCCTTAATATGGCGCGGTATCGCGATACGATCTCTGCATCCGAAATGATTTTGACTGGGCAAGAATGGCGTTCGAAGGCTGTGACATATTCGGCACATGGACGTCATGGACATGGAGACCTACATTTCTTTTCAAAACTTTAAGTATTCAGTAAATTGTTGTTCGGATAAGAATAAAAAAATCATATTAGATTACATTATAGGTACAACCAGTTTCTCAATAGCTATCGGCAATCTTCGTTTTTCTATCAAATACGAGTGACAAATATACTGTCAGTTGCGAGTGCAAGTAGGCGTTTCTCAGAAAGATTGTACCTAGTTGAGGACTAAAATTACTGATATATGGCAAATGGTGGTATCTCTCTCAGACAAAAATCGTGTAACAAGTGCAAGCATAGGTATTACTAACGGGTGAGGATTGAATCCGCTTTATTTATTGAATTTGAGATACTCTAATTGGCGTTGAGGGTAGTATATAAATGACCGACTAATTTTCGTAACGCAATAGCTAGTAGCCGAAAGCTGGGAGTGCCCATTTTTAGAAATAAAAATTGTAAGTTTTTAACGTGTTGGTCATACAAAGGATACATTTAACCTAAATCATTATCTTGCCGGCCCAAATTATATGATTAAGTAAGAAATTGTATGTACATTTCAATCACTACAAATTTAAATTGGCTTCAATTGAAGTCACCCTGTATGATGTAAATAAAACTATTGGACGCATCGTCACGTGCGTTACTATGGAATCTATTGAATCACGACCGTAGTTCATGCCAGTCTTTATCAAGATTTTAAGCTCGAACGTAGAATTTTCCACAGCGGAACAATTGCACCTCAAAGAATCGTCGGATAACAGTCGGGCGGATCAAGATAGCTCTAGGTTATGTTAGTTTACGCTGCGCTAAGTAAGTTAATTGCGCTACGGGATTCATTTGTGCACTAACTACTGCAGTTTGTACTAATCTCACTATAAGGCCAAGTACCGATACACAAGGACTTTAACAAGGGCATTTCATTTGAATAAACACAATCGTAACGTAATATTTATTACTCGAGTGGATCCCATCCTGTACAGATCCGACCTTCCTGCATTTGCCTAACAGATTGAAGTCGTATCCTGCAATGTCGTTATCTATTAGCAATTCGATACCGATTTGTTTTCCCGATGTTAACGGTAGACCGGCTACCGGAATAGAATACCAAAAGGCGTGTCATCAATAATTTATCAAGCAGACCAAAGCGAGGGGATATCCAATGAGCAAATACAATGAGAACCGGTGAATTAAAACACCCAATAAACAGTGAAGTAGGTCAAGCGGTGTTTATGTTTAACAGCTCAATACGCCACCGTTTCCTGGGTCAAGTTAAGCGAATACCTATTCTGTTACACTGGCTAGTGACCGCTGGGCCAAACCACGATAAACTATGCAGTTATGCACTCGATGTAGGTAACGTTAACTTTAATCGATTTAGTTTCAGCTTCGTGCTTCGGCATATATGTTGTTAAGAACGCAGTGAATGTTATGGAGGATGTTAACGCTCTAACTGCACTTGTAGGAGCGTGATCAAGGCTATTTTAAGAAAGGTATGCAGCTACGGGGATTCTGTTTTTAAGTGCATCGCTTTGTTTATCTGATGGCTGCGCCTATTGAAAGGGCGTAAGCCTGCGGCGAGCAGCATTTCCGCTCGGTACTAAGAACTTTAAAGGGATTGCTGAGTTTATTTAAAGTACGTATGGAAGGAATCAAACATCGGAAAGCGTTTTTGTTTATTGATGTGTCTAATAGATTTAAGTAAACAAAAAGAATTAAAATCAAACCAAATGCAACCTCGATCACTCAATCCCAAAATACGAGATTCTCAAAATACCGGATTCAAAACATTGTGTGAAAATTTAAAACGATATCTTATTTTGGATTTCAAGTTCTTATATTATATATCTGGAATTTTGGATCTCAGGTATTTTGATTTTGATGAGCAAGCTGCATTTATAGAATCATAAATGGTTGCGCTTAAGACATTAAAATTGTAAACGATTATAAATCCACAAAATCCAACCGCACTACTAATTTTCTATACATTGACGCGACCGTGCGAAATCAATTTAAATGACGGGTACGTGTGCCTTCGTCGATTGCTTACACTATGAAGAACTATTAAATTATGGTTTTCACCTATCTGCCCAAGAACAAGAATAATAGTTTACAAGCTTTTAATTAACTTGCAATGTATGTGTATATATGTATGTATGTATGTATGTGGGTACGGGTCAAATCTTACAAGTTAAATTTGACCCACTTCCCGGTTTCCTATGAAGCTGAAAATCTGCATAAACCTTTACTGATGACAATGTAATAATATAGCACCATCGAGCTGGTCTGATTATGTTGACGTAGGGTGGCCATAGGAACTCCTAAATTACACAGGATAAACCCGTCGTGTTAGGGTTGAAAACAATGTATATTCAAAATAAAATAACTCAGTTCCGACAGGAAATAGAGATAAGCGATATGGTTATCTTTGCCCAATATAAAAATATCTTTCCAATGGTATATATATACTCGTATATATACATTATGTCCATTGGCGCGGGTACCACGTTCCATACATTTTTGCCCATTGTCCTTTGCAGCTTCATCGGAAACCAGGTAGTGGGTCAAATTTAACTTGCAAGATTTGACCCGTACATACATACATACACACATACATTGCAAGTTAAATAAAAGCCTGTAAAAAGTACAATCGGCAACAAAAGCTTGTCACAAAAAATAAATTTTTGACAGAAACTTTTCGGTTTGAATTTCGAGATATTTTTGAATTAAATTTTATCCATTTATGACATGTATTTCAAAACTATTTTCCTTAAATTCTGATGCTGTAGTAGAGGTTCTGTCTACTTAAACCGCAAGATATAATTTAAATTCATAGTTGATAGGTTGATAGGCAAAGCCTTCTCCACAAATTCTATGTAGTAAAGACATTGGGTTTGTTTTTGGTATAGTTGTTCATGTCAGCGCTTAGAGCAAGGAGGCCGCTTTGTGCAGTGCAAACGGCCAAATTGAACGTCAATAGTTATCCTAAGCTCAATCCTCAGGCTGATAATACTTAAGTTGAAGTAAGGTTAGTGCCTCTTAACTGAACACAACGGCCCAATCAATCTATAGGTATGACACTAAACAATTAAATTGAACTTTTTGCCAGCGGTATTTCGAAATACAATTTAACTTTGAATTGCCGTATTACCTCCTGTGACATTCAAATTCGTGAGAGTCGGTGACATTTCGATACATAAATGACAATCTTCGTAATTTTCTTTCTAAAATACGCGATTATGTAACGTCAAATAACTTTGTCTGATTACAGATAAGAGTCCCATTTAAAGGATTGCTGGTAACGACAGCTAGTTGTAACAATTTCCTTGACTGCCGGCCTACTCGCTTAGTCTGCCATATGACGATTAATCTCGAGATACACGTTTCCTTCGGATGGTGACAAGCTACGGAACGATTTAAACAATATTGCCGGTATGACTACTGTAACTGTAACCCCGGGGCTACATTTTATGCGAAAGTTCGCGTTAGTCTCTTTCTTTCTTTATAATAATGATAGAGCGTCTAACGCGAACATTCGCCGAATACCGATAATGTGGTCGTAGCATAAGTCAGAAGAATTCTATAGCAATAGCACGGACCTAAAAAAAATACGGACGTAACGTTACACTAAAAAGGTGTGAAGTATGCAAGGTCTGTTATTTCGTTCCGTCATACACGATCTACCGTCTCACAAATGCACTAGGTCTGTTAACCCGCCGCCTTTACGCGTCGAACCACAGCACGAGTGACATTTAATTTTACGCCGAAGAAAATGTCGCATTGTGTTGTAAAAACGTGTAAAAACTCCATTAGTAAATATAAAAAGCCACACGGTATCACTTATCACGTGTAAGTTATGATTATTCGTGTTATTTTTCTTAAATATGTGTTTATTAATTTTGTCGCAAATTACAAACAAAAATGACAATCAGTGTTGCCAGTTTTTTCCCGGATTTTTTTTCCTAAAAGTTTAAGTTTTTAAGTTTAAATAATAAATTGCTTCATTCGTTAAAATAATTTTTAATCACTACCTAAGTTCATAAAAATGTGGTTTGATATATCAATATTATTAATATTATTCTGTCGTGCAACCGTTGAAATTTAAATCGTCATATAATTTTCTCATCTCTAGTTCCCTTTATTTTTTAGTTGAAATTGTTTTTGTCATTACAAAATGAGAAAACCCAATTTCAATTAAAACGGTTGCATGTCACAATCGAACCCAATGCTGAAGTAGTACATAAATGATAACACGATTTAATTGTACGAAGTTTTTGCAGCGATACAATCGCGATTCAGTCTCAATGCAGATTGCAGTACCTATCGATACAGTCACAAATCGTCTAGGTTTAGTCGCGATGCAGTGCTGCGGCTGTCGAATGCGCATTTGTATCGCTGCAAAACGTTGCAGTTGGTAAAAGGCCTTAAAATAGGAAAATTGACGATTTATATGGCAACCCTCAAAGCACGCACACTCGTAAACGGATGGCCATTTTGTGTGCTTCACTCATGATTAGACTAGGTTACGTCCGTATTTTTTTTAGGTCCGTGAGCAATAGGTAACCCTCATAAATAAATAATTTTGATATCTTGAGAATTTTCCCGTGATTCTCTAGCATCGCACTTCGTGTCCAAGGAACAATCATAAGTCGTTTCTAAGCTAGTCATTTCAAATCCTTATATTTAACAGGAAAGTTTGCTGAAGAGCTTTTCTTTAAAGTGGAAATGCCAAATCTAATCCAACGACTTTATAATGTGTTTTCAAAACGTACTTCACTACCATGACATTAAGAAAGGATACGCAACCTTTTAAGAACGGTTTTGAGACGTACAGTTATTTTAAGTGCAGTAAGGAAGTTGTTTTGGTGTCAACCGTTTTAGTACGGTGACCGCAGGTAAGGCGTAACTTCCGATCAAGACGAAGTTTATTTTTACATTTGACACTTAATACCAATTTCACCATACGATGTTAATGTTTAAATGTATGAACTAACAGCCGATAAACATTGATTAAATTTAACATCGTATGGTGAAATTGGTACTTAATCACATAAAGAGAAATCTTAAAAAAAATGCAAAAAATAACTTCTTTTAAAATGGTAGGTCAGTCCCACTGCATTCGGCTTTTGGTTTAAAATATTGTGGGACGCCGACTTCAGTTGGACTGACCTACCATTTTAAAAGAAGTTATTTTTTGCATTTTTTAAGGCGGGTTTTTGTTTATTTAAACATTTATTTTATTTTATACTTTTTAGTGATCCTATTTATGCTGTAACGTAGCTCCACTTCTAAATATTAATGAGAAACTATAGAACATTTCAAGCTCGCCGCAGACAACGCCGCGGGAATGTCATAGTCATATTTAAACCTAAATGTTCTTCGTCATAGTCGCTGAACTACGTTAATCGAAATATCTTGTCGCCACCCTTGAAATAGGTACCGTTAAGGAGTTCCGGTGGCCATCTGTGGTCTTCATCATCAGTTCCACTTCACCATATAGTACTTTTCAAAAGCAAATGCACGAGTTACAGTGAAAAATACCAAAATCGCTATAGGTGTGCCTATAATATTTGAGGAGTTCTCTTGATTTCTCCAAGATTCCATCATCAGATCCTGACGTGTTGAAAATGGGACCAACTAGAAAGTATACCCATTCAAACAACGAAAAATTTTTTCAAATCGGTCCAGTGGTCTTCGAGTAATCGGGGAACATACATAAAAAAAAAACCCGACGAATGAAGAATGTCAGTAGGTACGCCAAATCGCTTGAAACTTTGTAGCAGTAAAGTTTATAAATAAACAAACATACTACTTTTTATTTTATTCAAAAAGACTCAGTAGTTTTGATTCTATGAACGTTTAAAATTTGGGTCAATAATATTAAAGCGCGCGGGGGCCATCTTGCTGGGGTGACGTCATCGCTTAACAGCGGTACGCGCCCTTATATGAAAAAGTAAGTTTACAGGGCTATAACTTTTTAACCGTTATAAGTAGCTAGTTGAATTTTTCACAGAATACGTGTTATTATAAAATCTATCGTTTAAAATTGTACAATGAACAATAAATCAAATCCCCATACAAGAAACATGAAAATAAATCAATTTTTTTTTATCATTTTTATACCTACGGATTGTATTTTTATAATGGCTTCTTATTTTGATGCTATTTTGAGTTTAAATTGTAGTCAATTTTTTGTAGTTTACGACTAAATAGCAATGTCAAGTAAAACTGCTAGAAATATGTGACAAAACTGATTTTATCAACACGATATTTTAAGCGGTCACCCATCCTGTTTTAGACTATGCGTATAGTTGCTTAACTTTGGAAGGCGAAGTACGGGTTGTATTTGTATAATAGCTTTTTATTTCGGTGTCACATTAAGTTTAGATAATAATCAAAACTCCATACAAACATGTATAGTTTACGACCAAACATTAAACTGTAGTAAAACTCTTACAAATATGTTAAAAAGTGCCTAGTTTAAATCAACACGATCGATGTCTAGGTAAGCGGTGGTTGCTTAACTTTGGTGGTAGGCCTTTCTTTACAAATTTCGTGTTAATTTAGAATTAATATCGCTACTGTATAAAAGAGTGGACTATTAAACATGAATTTTTGATTGACCTAGCAGTAGTTCTGATACTTCGTGTATTCATTTCATCGATTTCAAATTTCGCGCGCGGGCGCTACCAAGTCGATAGACGTACCTACCTACATACCTACAACACTCTCGCTTTGCTAGGTCGAGGCATTATTGCCACTATCCCAAAATTTAAAGTGCTTGATTATTATTCTAATTTTATTTAACAAACATATTCAACAAACATTACAAATAGAAAAGCCGGTCAGTGATAGACAATTAGTTATGTAATACAAAATAATAGATAAACATAGCTGCCATAGTAACATCAATACGAATTCGTAAAAATATTACGACTTACAAAGTTAAGCAAGTACAAGCGTAGTCTATAACAGGATGGGTGCCCGCCTAAAACATCGTGTTGATAAAATCAGTTTTGTCACATATTTGACGCAGTTTTACTTGAGATTGCTATTTAGTCGGAAATTATGAAAATTAGACTAAAATTTAAGCTTAAAATAGCATCAAAATAAGAAGCAATTATAAAAATACAATCCGTATAAAAATGCTAAAAAAAATTATTTATTTTCATGTTTCTTGTATGGGGACCCCTATTGGGATTTGATTTATTGTTCATTGTACAATTTTAAACGATAGATTTTATAATAACACGTATTCTGTGAAAAATTCAACTGGCTACTTATAACGGTTAAAAAGTAATAGCCCTGTAAACTTACTTTTTCATATAAGGGCGCGTACCGCTGTTAAGCGATGACGTCATCATCCGTGAGCGCTAGCCGCCGGGATTCGAGCGCCGCATACGAAGTTTAAAATTGAATATCTCGAAAACTATTTGACGTATCGAAATGATTTTTTTACACCCATTTTTAGTTTTTAATTAATAATACGGTAAGCCAAAAATCTAAACTGGCTGACATTCTCTATTGAGAACCTCCTCCTTTTTTTTAAGTCGGTTAATAATGCTTTAGTTAACGAGATGTTTCCTTCTTCGGCAGATAATAGAACTTTATTAGGACGTAGTACTAGTTTATGAGATCTCCTGGAACACAGCATAAGTAATATCCGGTCCGTCCGGACGCAAAGCCGGGGCCTCGGCCAAGGAAATTACCCCTTACGCTTGATTCCTATAACCGCAACTTACAAAAAGGCAATAAAACTAAGATCGTATAGGTGAAAAACTTAAGTAAATGACCTCTTGCATGTAGTTGTGTACAAAACTAATATGGATTTTACGTCAATTTCCAGATATATAATGTTGAACGGTCTATACAGCTAGACAAGTTGCCATCAAGTAGAAACGCTAGCGTTAGGTGATCACCTGTAGCTTTGAAAAATGTATGGAATTGACGTAAGATAGTCACGTGATATATCACTCGTTACAACTGACACGCTGTAAAGTGATCTTTATCACTCGCGCTAATCAAATACTTAGTGATCGTTTTGACAAATACGGTCGTTACGCGGTAGGTACTATCTCGACAGGTCGAATTCAACACGAACACTATCACAATATAAACGTCGGTATCCAAGGGCGGTAACTATGCGAAGAAAATGTCAACTGAGTCAGTGTCATCACAGGTGATCACCTAACGCTAGCGTTCGTATTCGATGGCAACTTGTCTAGCCCCATTGATGTGTTACTACTAACATGCAAGAGGTCATTTACTGAAGTTTTTCACCTATATGTTATTTTAATGATAATAAGAAACCTGTATTTAAGGTCTTAAATATAATACCTACGATAAACAATGCTCGTTTGTGTGTAAATGACTTGATGGCTGCAATCTATGAATGTTATACTTATATGTTATACTGGCAAAAGTAAAATCAACACAAAAAAAATCGTCACGGAACAAACAGTAGGTAATCTTCGTATTAACATAAACACGAGTGACAAATATACCTACTGTTAGATGCGAGTATAAGATCCATATAATACCTATGTTATCGAAAGTCAATCAACGGCTATTAAGGAACTAGTAATACTGTACGTATGGAGATTGTTTACCTATATCAGTCCCGACTGTCATCCAAACACGTATGCAAACGCAAGACAAAAAGTTAATTGAAGAAGATTCCACATGAGATGGGTTCTGTGACATAACATAAGTGTGTAAGTGAATACCTACTATAAATATGTGCATTTCTTTACGAAACTTATGAAGAAATAGTTAATAGGTACCTAAAATAAATTAATAGAAAAGTGGTCAAGTGCGATTCGAACCCGCGCACCGAGGGTTCCGTACCGCCGGAGTAGGTAGGAATCGAATCAGCGCAAGCCCAACTCACACTTGACCATTTTGTACTTGTTGTTTTTCTTTAGGGTTTGTAGTACTATTCAATCCCAAAACGCTGAAAAAAAAAATTATGTGTCGGGACCTACTTAATTATTTTCCTTTTTTATTGTTTTTGTTTTTTATTAAGTTTAACAATAATAATCAACCCGCTACGGTATAAAAGATACAGCTCTTATAATTTAGGAGGCACTGACAGACAGTCGCTTTGGCATATTAATAGGGTCCCGTTGGGCCCCTACGGGCACGGAACCCTTAAAATAATACGCTGAATAGCCAATGCAATACGCGAAACCATCGTGAAGCAGACCGTTCGATTGACAATCTGTTTCACGTGTACCTACGTGACGTTTAGTTACAAAACGAACACACAATGTAATTTCGATTCTAAGTAAGTAAAATACAGTATATATAATAAAAGATTTTCTTTTATGGCAAACCCGTGTTACTTTAATTGAAATATATATTCTTAATTCGCTTTGTTGGAACGACTTGGCTAAAATGTTAAATTGCTTTATACATCTAGCTATCTATATACTGAGTTTGACGGTCCAGACAGAAGTCTGTCTGTACCCACCCACGATTATAGTAGTTTGTGCGGATATGATTTCAGCGAGCTTGTAACATGCGCGATGATGCAAGAGGATCGCAGACGCCGCTGATTTCCAGACAATCAAATTAATAGCAACGCAATTGGGTCAAGCGGCCATACCTCACTCTGAAGGACAACAGCTCATTGTGTCTGGTTTGGTGGCCATATAATTATAAGCCATATAGTATCTCAAGGTTCTTGCCCGCAATTAGTGCCTCAAACATTCGCGATTTACAAACCTATTTCTTATAAATAACTACTTACGGATTCATGGATTTTACTCTAACACGTTAGGCTGTGCTGCAAAGGCTATGGTTATGAAAAAAAAGCAGTTTTACATTGTGGTTCTGTCAAAATCGATCGTTCCCTATCAGACACTTATATTTACCTCTTATGTTTAGGCACAGGTCCGTGTTATTTTTTATTAAATTTTTTTGACTAGGTATGTCATAATCCCTTGATACTAGAACTTGATATTTTTTCATCTCCCACATATTTTTTTTATTGCCTTCGACGGGCAAACAGGTTGACAGCCCACCTGATGGAAAGTGGTCACCGCCGCCTATGGACATTTGCAACACCGGAGGCGTCACCAATGCGTTGCCGGTCTCGAAGAAATTTAATGATACCCTTTTTAAAAAGCCCCATATTGTACATACGAGGGGTTAAGTACAAAGATGTGTGAAACAGTGACAGTAATAAAGTAGGTCCTAGCCTAGCATTAAGTGTAGCAAAAGTGAAAATACGAGTCATTTTCTCGCGCCTCCACCCGTATTGGTTTGGATAGATTATCGGGCAATTTTGCTAATAGATCCAATATATCGTCACCTATGTCTAAACTAACCTCATCCACTCACAGTTTAGTACTCAATAGCGGCCTGCACACGTAGAGTTCGGACCGCGGGAAACGCCACGCGCCATTCCAATCATCGCGACGAACCGTACGTGTACAAAAACCCGCCTTCAAAAATGCAATAAATAACTTCATTTAAAATGGTAGGTCAGTCCAACTGCATTCGGCTTTTGGTTTAAAATATTGTGGGACGCCGACTTCAGTTGGACTGACCTACCATTTTAAATGAAGTTATTTATTGCATTTTTGAAGGCGGGTTTTTGTTTTTTTAAACATTTATTTTATTTTATACTTTTTAGTGATCCTATTTATGCTGTTAAGTAGCTCCACTTCTAAATATTAATGAGAAACTATAGAACATTTCAAGCTCGCCGCAGACAACGCCGCGGGAATGTCATAGTCATATTTAAACCTAAATGTGCTTCTTCATAGTCGCTCAACTACCTTTATCGAAATATCTTATCGCCACCCTTGAAATAGGTACCGTTAAGGAGTTCCGGTGGCCATCTGTGGTCTTCATCATCAGTTCCACTTCACCATATAGTACTTTTCAAAAGCAAATGCATGAGTTACAGTGAAAAATACCAAAATCGCTATAGGTGTGCCTATAATATTTGAGGAGTTCTCTTGATTTCTCCATGATCCCATCATCAGATCCTGACGTGGTGACAATGGGACCAACTAGAAAGTATACCCATTCGAACAACGAAAAATTTTTTCAAATCGGTCCAGTGGTCTTCGAGTAATCGGGGAACATACATAAAAAAAATAAAAAAAAACCCGACGAATTGAGAACCTCCTCCTTTTTTTGAAGTCGGTCTAAAAGCAACTGTAATAGTAAAATAGTAAAAAACCTACGGTTCGGACTGGCGCGTGAAATGGCTTAGCATAAGCCAAGCCCTACTTAGCCATGGTGCCGACCAGACTGTCTCGGGATGGATCGACAACATGCTAAGACGAAGGGCAGTACAGGTAACAATGTCACAACACGAGCCATTGTAGCGAGGGGCTGTCCGCAGGGGGGAGTCGTCTCACCACTCCTGTGGAACCTCGTAGTGGATGACCTAACCCGATCACTAAACGAGGCAGGCTTCTACCATAGTATAAATAGAAAAGTAGCTCGACTCCGGCCCTTTAGGAGATTCTGATACCTATTGCCGCTCGGGCGTCAGGGTTGTCCAAACATGTTTTTCAATTTTAGTCACCTACTTGGCCATACTGTGATTTATAATCATGTTAATTTTCATAAATTACACAAACCTAAAGTAAGTATAAATATTGTTAAGTACATAAGTACCAAATTTAATTTATTTTACTTACATACTTTTTATCTGTTGACACTAAATAATAATTATGTTTATAGGTATGTGACGTGATATGTAAATTCCTTTTCGACCTTTTGATAATGCCGCTTTCGCGCAAGGCCTTTCTTGACTACTTAGGTACCTATTATTGGCGGCACGCGCCGTCGCCGCGCGGCTTCCTTAGAGCATTGGCCGCTCGCTTTGGTTCTAGGCTTGTGCTTTGGGTACTAGGCAACGATAAGCATACTTATGTAGAGAAAAATACATACTTAATATGACTACATAGGTACATATAAAACGCCCAAGACTCAGAAACCAAAAAATACCTACTCGCACTCATCACACGAATATTTGCCCTGACCGGGAATCGAACCCAGGACCGCTAGCTTCGTAAGCAAGGTCACTACTTACTTAGTCACTACCAACTATCTAGGCCATCCACGTCGTCACATGTTACCTGTCACGTCACACTCAATAACTTAAATTACCTACCTACTTAAATAAATAAATAAATAAATATCAGGGGACAATGTCACACCAATTGACCTAGTCCCAAACTAAGCTCTAGGCTTGTACTATGGGTACTAGACAACGATATAAATACTTATATAGAGAAATAAATACTTAAATACATAGAAAACATCCATAACTCAGGAACAAATATTCGCACTCATCACACAAATATCTGCCCTTACCGGGATTTGAACCCAGGACCGCTAGCTTCGTAAGCAGGATCACTACCAACTAGGCCAGCGCGTCGTCAACTTAATACGTATTTATTTCACCTAGGTATACAATAGGCAGGCCGGTACGAAATACCTTTTATTAAATCTGGATATAGTTGTACCTACCTAAGCTAGGTTTAGACATCCGTATACAGAACAATATTTAAGCGTTTTCGGCAGCGACATTGACAGTCGCGGCCCCGACTAAGTTCCCTTGAAATTTCTTGAGATCTCGTTTCGTATTGGTTCGCCCCGCCACAGGCCCCGCCCACAGCCGCAAGCCGCGCGATGTACCTTTGTTTGAAGACGATCTACTGTTCTCTATACTGTGCTTCTACACTGTAGACTATGCAGACGATGTAGCTATCCTCATAAGAGGAAAGTTTAAGGCAGTCCTATGCGACCTCATGCAGGGAGCTCTCAAAATCGTCGAACGATGGTGTTCCGAACACGGTCTGTCAGTAAACCCATCAAAAACCGAACTAGTATTGTTCACAAAGAAACGGGTTATAAATAACCTACGCTTACCGAAACTCCTAGGCACAACCTTGACTCTCTCCAAAGAGGTCAAATATCTGGGAGTCATCCTGGATGACAAACTGCTATGGAACAAACACTTAGATAACAAACTAGAAAAGGCCTGTGTCATATTCTGGCAGTCCAAAATTGCCATGTGGCTATACACGGCAGTGATCAGGCCCATTATCACCTATGTTGCTGTAGTAGTGCAAAAATAAACTGCAACAATTTCAAAGACTAGCTTGTGTGGCAGTAACAGGTTGCTTGAAAACTACACCCACAGCAGCACTGGAGATACTGCTGGGACTGCAGCCCCGAAACCTTTTCATCCAGCAGGAGGCGGCGGCAGCAGCCATCAAATTAAAAACCCTCAACCTCTGGGGTGCAACTAACGGGACTCATACCGAAATCCTTCAGGAAGCGGTCAGATACCAACCCCTGATAGCCGCTCCAAATGATAAGGTACTCAAACAACATATAACTTCAAGAAAAGCTACACCATCCACTCCAGTATATATGAACTACGCATCTATACAGACGGATCAAAGACAAAAAAGGGAACAGGTGCAGGAGTGTACTCACCCGAAATTAACATCAACATATCAACAGCCTTAGGCGAATACAACTCCATCTACCAATGTGAATGTACTGCCATACTACAGGCTGTCAAGGCAGTGGCTGAGCGAGGTATCAAAAACCAAAAGATACGAATTATCTCTGACAGCGCTGCAGTACTACGAGCCCTAGACAACAAAATAATACAATCCGGGCTCATACTAGAGTGCCACTCAGCATTGGAAGTGATAGGTTTAAATAACCAACTCACGCTACAATGGATAAAGGGGCATAGTGGATCTCTAGGTAACGACGCAGCGGACCAGCTGGCCAGGAGAGGATCAGATCGCCCAGCGGTCGGTCCCGCTCCGATGCTTCCGTTAGCCTTTAACCAGCTAAGGACATGGTTGCGTCACAGAACTCTCAAACAACATGCTAATCAAGGGGCAAATACCAGTACATGCAGACAATCAAGGGAAACGGTGCCACACCCGGAGCGCGACTAACAAAGCGTCTCCTATCACTAGATAGACATGCCCTACGAATAATTGTAGGAAAAAATACTGGATATTGCTCGCTTAACAAACATTTATATGTTCTAGGTGTGACCGACAGCCCCCTATGCAGGGGATGCCTGTCGGCCGACGAAACAGCACCCCACGTAATCCTGGAATGCGTAGGTGTAGCTGCTCAACGGATTGAAATCCTCAAGATACCGAGGTCACTCCGAGAAGCCTGTGGAGATACCAGGAGGATCCTGCGCTTCTGGTCAGAGTTAGGCTGGCTAGATTACTAGCTAGCACCCCCTACGCACAATGGCCCGACATACACGGGTTAAGTGCGGAAAAAGGAGTCCATCACCATAACCATAACCATATTCCCGCAGTCCAAACTGTGCCGCGTAAAGGCCGCTAACGATTACGTCTAGTTTGTACATCCATGGTATATAAGCTTTATTAAGCGCTGAAAGTTCCACGCGGCTTACCAGGATGGAATCCTATTAGGGTGGTTATTGGGTTTTCCTACAAAGCGGGCCTCGATCGAATGTCAGCCGTAATGGACGCGGTTGACCGGGCCAGCTGGATACAAAAGGCCTGCGGGCAAAAATCCTATTTGCAACGTAGGTACGTCTCGCTACAACGACCACTGATGGCTAACTAGATATAGCCTAGGTTATGTCTATTGTGTTAACAATGATACTGGTCGTTCGTTTAAAACCAAACCTGTTGATTCATTATGGGTTTCATAACTAGTTTTTTTTGCCATTTTGCATTGCTTATATCTTCGTGGTAACACGGTAACCCAAACATATCCGATGATAAAATCACATGTAATGAAAACTAAAATTCACTGGAGTGTAAAATGAGATGAGTTATGCAACCGATTGTTATTATTCCATTGTTCGGCTTTAATAAACTTTATCTACACTAATACCATACGTCCTCTATTATGCGTTCAAAACCCGTAGGCAATGACCAGCATTACCTTTGGTAGTAGGTGATAGCGATGACAGCTGTTAATTTTGGAAGATGTTCCAAATTTGGATCTCATTAACTTACAATATTCGATAACGTAATTTCAAAATTATGTTACAGCTGTCATCGCTGTCACCTACTACCACAGGTAAAGTAATGCTGGTAATTTGCCCTTCGGCTTTTGGATCCATCTTAGACTACTTATAATATGTGTGTAGATAAAGGTATTGTACGAGACTCTGCGTAATTAGCATTACGCAACCGTCACGTAAACTATTATTAACCCTGTTCACGCGTTTCACTAACAGCACGGGTAGCACAAGTTGTTTTTTCTCGCTTGTCGCTCAGTGCATCTCTATCGTTACAGACTAGAAAGAAAGGGAGATCCGAGCGACAAACAAGTCGCGGACAACATGTGCTAAACGTGCAGACATAATGCAATTGTGCATACTGCAAAAATGTCTCAATTAGATGTGTCACAATTTTGACAGTTATGTTATGACACAATACAGTTTAGATTCAAACTAATTAATATCATTAGTAAACTGTTGTAATGATTTTCCCCAGCGCCGCCCCGCTTTCCTGGTATGATACATAAACCCAAGTAAAATGTAATTGCTGTTTACAGAAACCCGAAGTAAAAAAGCAGCGTTGTGCTATGCGGTTAGCGTAAACAAATAACGAGACGATAGATTGTTCGCAATGCGTGCGCTCATCACGCCCGAACTGTATACGTTCTGTTTCCAAGTCAAACACTTCCACTTGTTTATAACTAAACATGATCATGAGAAGGTATTTTAATTTTAATTTAAAACAGCTGAATACACTACAATGTAATGCAAACTGGTAATAACAAGCAGTTATTTTGCACGGGTGTGAATTCGTCTCGCGACGTATGAAGTGGCACCTGCGACGAAACGGGCAACGCTCTAGGTTACTGCCGGTTCTGGTTTTAAATCTTTCCATAAAATATTAATGTACCTATCAGAAGTGTAAAGTAGACATTTGAGCGACAGGTTATGGGTAATAAAATGCGCGTGTGGCCAGGTTCAACGGTACATAACCCAGCGTTTTGTTACACTCCAGATGCAACCAAAAAACTTGTTAATGGCGTGGTTGTTTAAAAAACACCGTAAAGGGTCTAGCAAGCTCAGCTAACAAGATTGGATGTCTGTGAACCTAGCATATCAATTTCTGGAATCTCAAAATTTTAACACAGTGATTTTATTTGGTTACTCTCACTTGCACGGTTTAGCTACAATAACAGTTTAAAAATTACCTTGGATTTTTAACATTTTCGTGAATAAATCAGAAACAAAAGAAAATCGAAGGCTGATATAAAGCATACAGTGTTCTTAGGTCCTGCCACCTTAAAGTATAACCAAATCCCTCGTGGGGCCCAATCTTGTTAGCTTAGCCTGCTAGACCCTTTTAATTAAATTACCGCTGTATTAGATACCTACACTAATATTATTATTTTATTCGAGTAAGAATAACTTTGTCTCGTTGTTCCTTCCTTTTAAACTCTTTAACTTTGTTCACGAAGAGAGCTTTAATTTTACAACCGTAAACATCAACAAAATTAGAATAACCTGCACAAATCGTTATACGTTACCGAACCGGTTCCCCATGACCTCACTGTCTGGTTATTTTAAAGAATCGTTGCTGACGCGATACTTTTGTTGCCTTGGAAATTTAGCTTACGGGAGCAGAATGGTGTTTTTAAAGCTGTACTAATGCACTGTAGTGGAATGTGTGAAATGGAAATGTGGTGTGCTCTGACACGGATCGCGAGCGAGCGGCGTGGGAGCAGAGGACAATGCGGCGGCCGGGTCAACAGCCGAGTGATCTGCCGCCGAAGCACCGGGCCCGGCGGAGCGCTGCCGTACCCCGACAACCGCCAAAATACCGGCGATAACGATGCGAATCTCACCGGGTAATTTACGTACATTGTAGGATTACCACCGATGACATCTTCATCATATTCCTTTCGCTTCAACGCCTTCTACTCAGTTTGGCAAAAAAGGCATTTGAAAAATTGTCTAATCTTTAATAAAAAGTGTAAAGTCTTATCTTGGTATGCAGGCTTTTAATCACTTGACATAATTCCTTTCTGTTATCAGGCTGTTTCGTAAGCGGGAAATGCATCCAAAGGCAGTAAGGCAACGTCAGGTTCTGTGAATGTTGCTCCGAGATTACAGCGGCGTACCGTTAAAGCTTTCTGCATAATCTACATTCTCCACGCGATAAGCCAAGGAAGCAAAACTAAATTTGCTAGAGTTTTCCTTTGGTTCTATCAATTATGTTACCAAAGAGACTTGGTAAAATAGTTGATAGAACCATAATTGACAGATTAAAGTGCCTGTATTAAATCGTCTAATTGAATGATCGAATTGCAATTATGGTGATAAAAGAATACCTACGATAATTAGCACATCTGAAACGATTTTTTTTGTCAGCAACATGTCCTTGTTCCTTGGAGGTAACCGTGGCCAAATAACTAGTTATCTGTTAATATTTTTTTTCCTCCAGTATAACTAGTATTCTCCGAGGTTTCTATTTTCCTCATAGATAACTGTTATTTTTAACAGTTATCTCTAAGGACACTTTACTTTCTGTTTCTGTGTGTCTGTTTAATTTTTATCTTACAAAAACATTTGAATATTTTAAAAATACTAAAATATGGCAATTAAAGAGTCCTTACAGACAACTGTTAAAAATAACAGTTATCTGCGAGGAAAATAAAATTCTCAGAGATAACTAAGTATTTATCTCCAAGGAATAGATTTTCTTTACAGATAACTATTAAAATGAACAGATATCTATGAGGAAAATAATAGGTATAGAGAATAGATTTTCTGTACAAATAACTGTTATTTTTAACAGTTACAGCTGTGAGGAAAATAAAACCCTCGGATATAACCAGTTATACCGGACGAAAAAAAAATTATCACAGATAACCAGTTATCTGGCCACGGTTACCTCCAAGGAACAAGGGGCAACATGGACATAAAAAAATAATTCAAAAGCTAGCGCGACGACAAGAGCAAGTGTCTCGCTAAGACAAATAACGTTAAAACCAAACAAAACGAACTTTTGAGGACTTATTTAACACAAGAGGACACTCGCAACTTCATACCTACGCGTAGAATTAGTTTCCCGCTATTCTTCCTGTTCTACCAGAGTTCCTATTCTATTTTCGATTAATCCTTTCTTAATGCACCCCTAGGGTATACCCAAGGAATATTCCCTGCAAATTTCAAGTCCAGGTGCAGCGGTTTAGGCTGAGCGTAGTATACCAGTCAGTCACTCAGTCAGTCACGGGAGATTTTTATATGTATAAATTAATTTAATTATGGCAATTAATGCAATACTGTAGCGTCCCGGGAATACCAATTATAATTATTAAAAATAACCGATCTGTAGTAACAATGGACACTACATGATAATGCAAATCTACTTTATTCTTAGCCTCACCCGTATCTATGTAATTTTTTATCGTATAATACAAACCGCGAATTGACTGTAAAACGGCGTTGTTCTGCCGTTTATTATTCACAATTCTAATGGCTGTAGGGAGGTACATCATAACGTTGGAAAAGCGTCGACATTGTTTTAAATTTAGAGCGGAGCAGCTAACTGTTAACAATGCTGAGGTTAGTACATCCTATAGGTTAGTGGTCGTAGATTGAGCACGATTGACGCGAATAAATACCCCAACTCCCTTACAATTTATACGGCCCTAATGAATTAGAATTAATTAAATCTTGCTGATAAATATTCATGCATTCACCTCAACAACAAGACGAGTAAACTTCTTGTACATAAGCTCAAGTTGGTAAATTAGTTAAAGTACAGTCGAGTGTAAACTGCCATATAATATATGAATTGTCATAGGGTATTGTCATATTACAGTGACCAGGCACTAAAGTGTACACATATTTATGACCTCGACTGTACAAAAGGGGAGCTTTAAGACAAGGCTCCGGGCACTGAGGACATATTTTTTTATCGCGAATATCTGGAAACCATGTACTAAATATAGCCGTAATTCAAGTCAGGCCAGTGATAATCAGTTTTAGTTAGTAAACATTTTAATCTCTTGAATGACGAAAGCAAATGGATCTTGGTTTCCTCTTGATGATTCAACCGAACCAATACCGTTTGACGTCTCGTAGACACCCCAACGAATACGGAATAAAACATCAGACATTCATACATAATAAGGCCTTATTATACAGCTATAGCCTAAGCAACGAACACAAATCAGTGGAAAAAACTCGTGTATAAGCGAATTTTGGCATAGTTGTAGGGAATGGTGTTTAAAACTACATACTAAAAGTACTGATGGGTGGGGGTGGAGCTAATGGGTGGGTGGGGGTGTAAAGGTCCCTTTTTATTCGATCTTTATTTTCTTTTTTTTATATTATAACTAGTATTTGTTTTTTTGGGAGGCGATGCAAATCTATAAAAAGAACATCATTTTAAAATATGAAGCCAGTCGCTTGAATATATCCCGAAAATCAGTACATCAAATAACAAAAAGCAAGCTTTCAAAACCCGACTGTTGCTAACCAACTTTAAATCGTTATAAATCCTAAATGATCATTCAAAATGAAAAATGATGCAAGAAACATAAGATGATTTCTAAATACCTATTCAATGATACCCCACTTGTCATACTTGGTCGACCTTTTTTTTTAATTTGCACAATTTGGCGTCTGGTTGCCGCCATATTGAATTTTTATTACTGTCATATCTTCAGTGACACTCACCGGATTAAGACAAATCGATTGACATAAGAATCATCAAAATCGGACAAAGGGTTTAGTTTTAATAGTGACACAAAGGAACAAACAAACATAATTATAGGCTTTGAAACACATTACCCTCCTCCTTCGGCAGTCGGGTAAAAAAAAACAAGTCGAGAACTGTCACAATTAAGATGTTGATACTCAGCATAAATATTCTTCACTATAAGAGGTACTCACAAAAAAACCCGAGCCCATTTGATGTAAGGGCCGACTTACTATGCAAACCTGACTATGGCCTTTCGGGAATCATTTTTCCCTCCATATCTCATTAAATGCTGATCCCAGCAAAAAAGTGTATTGAATCTTTTTTGTAGAGAATTTTATGTAGATTAATTATGTTATGAACATGTTTTGCTATGGGCCACCGTTTAAGAGTTATTTACGAAAATCTAAAAAAAAGGGACCTTTACACCAGAAGTTAGCTCTACCCCCACCCATCAGTACTTTCAGTATGTGGTTTAAAACACCATTCCATACAACTATGCCAAAATTCGCTTATACACGAGTTTTTTCCCTGAGAGGCAGTTTTTGGTCTTCGGGGGTTTGGAGTTTGGATCCAAACCTGACCAACCGCGTCAGAAAAATCAGCAGAACGATATTTTTTCTCTTATCTTTTAGCCACTAATTGGTTCGCGTATACCTAATTTATTAATCGTTATTCCTTGTCCTAAATCTGGGGCAAAAAACAAGTCTAGCCAAATTGCTAGGTGAACCGTAAATATTCTCATTATACAACCAATATATTATCTCGTATGGCGGCGTTCATAAAGCCGAGTACTCACTAGCGAGCTGTTACTGTTTCTTTTGCACGTAACATTGTGACGTGTACGCGGCTCGCGAGCCTGTTTTCCACTAGAATCTCGGTGCTGTAACTACTACGATTACAGTCACAACTCGTTAGTGCGTAGGTACCCAGCTTTAGACGAATAAACACAGTGTACTGTACGCATAAACTCTTTATTTATCAGTAGTAGTGTACACAAGGATAGCGTAGGTCGTAAGTGTTGTATAATATAACTGCCCTTTTACCAAACAATCCATCAACCGATTGGTGTATTTACAAATATTCCGCGTACAGCAACACTGGTGGTTAGCGCCCGCTATGTGGGAATATTGTTAAACACAATGAGTTCTCGATGTGCAAACAGTGACGTCGGCGTAGCGGTACAAAAACGAATTTCGAGGCGCAAGAAACGGCCATTCAGCGTAAAATGTTCATTGTTTTGTAAAGTATCCCAGCTGCAGACTCAGTTTGCGGCGTTTGCATCTTAGACCGACCGCCGAGTATAATTTGCGAAACCTCGCCATCGGCACGGTTCTAAAACGGTACCGATAATGTTCCGTTCTGATCTGTACGTAATATTGTAGTATTTATTTGTAGCTAATTGAGCCTTTACTTTAGTTAAGTAAATTGATATTTGGATGATTAACGTCTTCTGTGGACAGAGCACAAAAGAGAGATAAAGCATACATATCGAATACATTTTTATGTCACCTAATTGAATTCTCAACCTTGTCAAGTTCCTGGCAGCAAAAGGAACATAGTTATACGACTCGTATTGTTTTCACCGATTAAAACGTGATAGTTATTAACGGTCCATAACACTTCTATGATTACTTTTTACTGCGTTATGATTAATCAAGTCAAGACCATCCTTGCTAGGTAAAACTTAGCGGGTTTAATACTGCTAAGATCTAATGAGAATATTTTGCAAAGGCAAATTCAAGTGAGAAATATTGTGTTGTGATTCAAAAGGGGATTACCGCCGACATTGATAATGATTATACGTATTTAAAATTGTACATGACTGAAATTATCATTACAAAGTCAGATGCTGTCGGGATGGACTTCCGATGTAGGTCTTATTGACTGATTTGTTCACTGCATTTTGTTTACAAGCTTTTTTTTACTATTTACATTTTGTTTGAACTAAGAAGTTTGGAAAAGGTCTAGTAAATAACCTCCTCCGGTATACAAACTTTATCTACAATAAAAGAGAATTTTCAAAATCGGTCCACATTTGAGGGTGAACTCGTTGAACATACACCTACATAAAAAAATACATACTGCTGAACATAGAACCTCCTCCTTTTTTGAAGTCGGTTAAAAAAACCATTCAATAACTACACGCTTTAGTACCAATTTCACCGTACGATATGTTAAATTTAATCAATGTTAATCGACTGTTAGTTCAATTCATACATTTTGACAGCTGTTAACGCACTAATCGTCTGTTAAGTGGTTAACATCGTATGGTGAAGTTGGTACATAAACTCGTTTTTTGTGACAGGAAGAACCGCAATTAAACGCAAAACAGCAAAGAAAAAAAACGCCTCCAAAAACTGGATAGAAACATATAAGGACTTCGTATGCATGTCACGCTGGTTTCGCTATTTTTAAACGTCGCACCAACTTTACAATCTATCTAGTTTACTTGTGGCCCTTACAGTTAAACTGTTCGTAAATGGTTGCTATTAATGGACCGGAGGAGACAGATCATAACAGTAAAACGACCTGAGCACCAGTGTTCAATTAAATAATAAACAATAAATAAAGATCAAGCTACCTAAATCTAACCTAAGCCTAAAGCCAGGTTTAGGCCCGCTTGCACGTAAACGTTAACCCTACGTTAAGGCTGCAGCTCCACTGAGGCGGAGACGAGAGGAGCTGAGTGGAGCAGAGCTGTGAAAAGAGTTAAATGATTCCACTGAGGCGGAGACGAGCGGAGCTGAGTGGAGCCGCAGCCTTAAGCAGCATACAGGGCGTCCCAAGACTCCGCTTGGCTGTTTCCACTGAAGCGGAGCGGAGACGAGATGTGGATTTCAACTAATATGATTGCATGGTCGATTCCTACACGGCCCCTCTCGGCTCCGCTTGTCTTCGCCTCAGTGGAGCCGCAGCCTAAACCCCGGTTCATTTGTTAAAATTGACAGTTTTTGTATGAATCTGACAGTCTTTAGTAAATTAACCTGGGGTTAACTGGGTTAGGGTTAAATTTACGTGCAAGCGGGCCTTAGAATAGACTAGCAATAAAACTTGCAAAAGTTAACCGCTCTGTCTTACTCAATTTTAAAGTTAGAAAAAGCTGCAAAATTTTGCTTTTTGCTCTACAACTAAAGTTAAAGGAAGAAACCAATCAACTTTCGCAATTTTTATTGCCATAAGTCTTTGTCGCCCTTAAACAAAGTCCCTGAAGCGCGAATTACACTGGCAATAAAAAATGCAGAAGTTGATTGTTGTCTTTCTTTATATAACTTCGGTGCTAAAGCAAGAAGCAAGATTTTGCTATCTTTTTCTAGCTTTAAAGTCAGAGTAAGACAGCAGTCAACTTCTGCAATTTTTATTGCTACTCTAAATCTCGCTTTATAGACAATGGATATGAAACTTTGTTCGGACGGAGGTGATGTTTGAACAGATTTTCTTAACATATGCCACACGCGACATTTTCTCGATCAGCTCGAGAAAAGCGGCGGCTTGACAAAGTTTGTGCCTGATGTTCCACTGATTTAAATATGAGACGGAAACGAGAACTCCGTTATGTAGAATATTAAATAACGGGAAGGCTAAGCGCAGATTTGTAGCCGCGTGCGACCGTCCGGCGCACAAGGTCGATAGAAACCTCATGTGAGCAAATTGCCATCCATCAACCAGGTGTAATAGCTGGCCAGTTGCATTGTTAAGGTTATTTATACGGACATAACCGATTAAGTTCGCAAAGGTAACAAGTCAACAAGGCTTCTAACATAATAATAAGGTCACGTAAAATGACAGTATTGCCAAGGATGAGTAACAATTTCGCGTAAGAGGTAACGGATAGCGTACTTGCAGTAAGCTGAATGCACAATAACAACGTTTTCCTTGTTAATTTAGATAGAATGACCCGTTTCGACTTGGTGGAATCTTCAGAATGCTGCGCAAAACAATTGATCCGTCATGTCTCACAAAAAGGAACTTTTTGCACCTATTACATGTTTTTTACCTTACGAAACGACCTAACCTGACTTTGACAATGTAATTATATAATATTCGATCACATCACGATATAGATTATATTTTATTTAAAAATGTTATCTGTTGCATATAAAATTACATACATACACACATCTTCACGCCTTCATATCCAGAGTGGGGTAGGCAGAGCTACAGAATTACCCACAACTGTAAATTCATGAAAAAAAAAACATATACAGACAACTTAATAAAAGGTAGTTGCAGCAATGGCGGCTGCAGGCGGCAGGATACTGCTCATTTTGTGTGAAATTATCTTAATAATCGTAGTTTCCAAAAATGATTCTCAATAAGAGATTCTCTCCCAATTCGCCGAGATCTTTTAAACAAATACTTATACTTATTTGAATAATTTCCTCGCATTGTTTGAGAAAAACATTGTATACGCCTCGGCGGAAACGGGATTTCCCGACTCTCATTTTAGCACCCTAGCCACCTCGTCAGGCAATCCCTTACTTTCCGGCCTAGGCAATAATGTAATATTGAGCGCAATGTTGAAAAATATATCAATGCTGGTGACTATGTTTCATAACAGTATATTACTTTAAATTGTTATTATGTATGTATGTAAACACTTTATTGTATAATAAAAAATAATAATTATAAAATAAAAAAAACACGACTGCAGTTTAAAAACAAACTGAAAAAAGATAGAAATAAATTTTAGATATGGTAGTTACTTTAATAAATGTAAACTAGAATATATTATAAGTGTACAGTCACAGTCATAAACATGTTTACACATTTTCTCTATATTTCAATGACATAAGGCGAAAAAGTTTATAGAGGTTTATGACCGTGAATGTATCTACACACTCTCGTCTTTTTATATATATATTTTTTTATTTCGATATCAGTCGGGGGACCTTTATCTACCTTCACTTTCACTTCACTCACTTTGAAACGAAAGGTCCCCCGACTGCAATCGAAATAAATAAATATATACAGTGGTGGTCACATAATTAGGGACCCTTGTTTTTTTCCCATACAATTGCCTACAAATATGGCTTTTCAATTTTGACAACCAATCAAAAAGTTCTTAACCAATTATATTTTTAGTTACACATATCGTTAAATGAAAAAGTAAAGTGTAAATGTATGTACAATTTGTCTCTGTTGAGATCAGATCTTTCATTTTATAAGGATTTGAAAAAATAAATATTCGGCGCTCATACAAAGTTGTAGAATTTTGTATGGACGCGTCAGCACTTAGTTTTTAAATCCTTATAAAATATAAGGTCCGTTTTTAATATTAGTTCACTGTACATCAGTTTAAACCTTTGTTAATTATGTAAAGTAAAATGTATTTAGCAATAAATTTGGTCGAGAACTTTTTGATTAGTGGTCAAAATTGAAAAGTCATATTTGTAGGCAATTGTATGGGGAAAAAACAAGTGTCTCTAATTATGTGGCCACCACTGTATATAAAAATACGAGAGTGTGTAGATACATTCACGGTCATAAACCTCTATAAACTTTTTCGCCTTATGTCATTGAAATATAGAGAAAATGTGTAAACATGTTTATGACTGTGACTGTACACTTATATTCTAGTTTACATTTATTAAAGTAACTACCATATCTAACATTTATTTCTATCTTTTTTCAGTTTGTTTTTAAACAGCAGTCGTGTTTTTTTATTTTATAATTATTATTTTTTATTTTATACCTTTTAGTGACCAGAAGCCATTTGAGTCATATACCTACTTGTTATAATAATATCTACACTTCTCAGTTGAAAAATATTGTAAGCGCCGCGTTCGCATTCACGTCTTATACATATAGCTGCCAGGAAAAACTACAATAGCGCGATGTAGAACATTTCGTGTTTCCTCTCCAAAGGTCCAATTAAACATATCATATATTTCTATGATTTACTTTCAAAGTGCTTTCTTTTGATACCACACTCAATAGGTACGGATGCCATTTTTTTTATGTGCGTTTTAATTTTATTTTAAGAAATCTCTTTCTTCCAAAATAAGCTTTAAACACATAAGTTGTATATATTTTTGTAATCGTCTTTTAAAACCCTTTATTTTGATACCCCGCTTGATAGGTTTGTAATTTATTTTTTCTTTCGGCCCCGCAATATGGACTATATAGTCCGCCATTTTGTTTTTATTTTAACGTCACATAGCCTATGTTACTTGGGATGACGTAAGGATTCTAACGATATCTCACACATCTAAATCGGTCAAGGGATTTAGAAGTTATAGTGGAATAAAGAAACTCACATACATACATACAAACATGAACCCTGAAAACATTACACTCCTTTTTTGGGGCAGTCGTGTAAAAAACAGCAAATCAAATACAATATTTACAAAATTGGAATGTACAAAGGCGAACTTATCTCTTTAAGGGATCTCTTCCAGCTAACATTTGGGTGATTATATCGCTCATTCATTGCATTGCTCTTGTTTCTAGTTAAAAACCAAGCCGATTTTCCCTCAAATTAAGTATTAATTTCCTTCTTTCGTTCTATTTAAATAAATACCTTTGTGATGAACAGCTAACAGGGTTTTTATTTAATTTGAGGGTTCATTTATTAATATTATTATATGCGAGAGTGTGCGCTTCATTCTTCCGCAGTAAAATTAAATTTGGCATGGCATAATATAGAGGTGGAGTTGGGGAAGGAAGGATATCAGATTTATTATTCCGGAAAACCGAGACATAACAAAGTTCACCTTGAACAAATTCTTCATAAACAGAGCAAGAACTTCGTGAAAAAGAACGAAAATTCGCTAATGTCTCTTTTGATTATTTGATTAGTGATGTAGATGTCGAGGGTGACTACCTTGATGATTTTCATTCAATCCACTATTGTTTTCGCACTTGAGCCATACCTATGTTACGCGAAGGCACGCGGTGACGCATTCATTAGAAACGTCAAACGTGCGATGTGCGTACTGACTGACATAGCTGATTGACTTACTAGTTTTTTTACCCCTACTGCCCAACAAGGAGGCTTATGATTGTAGGGTGTATTTGAAATGCGAGTTTTTTGGATTACTCTAAAGCAGAGGTCCCCAAACTTTTGTGTCTCATAGACCACTTGGCATTTGTTTCGGTTTTGGGTGGACCCCCTCTGCTTACCTAATATTTACGTTATTACGTAAAAGCTAAGAAAAACTCTTCGGGATTTATGGCTCGGATAACTTTGGAGGGTTAACCAGCTAGAAATTAGCAAAGGCTACAATGACAATTTAGCGCGGAATTATTTTTTTACAAAGTAAAAACTACACACAGAAAATTTAAACATAATTCATATAGATATTATTTATTTATTTAGGTCTTATAACAAAGTATTAAATAAGTAAGTAGGTATCTACTATCTGTGTATAAATATCTTCGATCAACAATTACCAACTAGATAACGGGTCAGCGCAAAAAAATACTTCTTGGATACTAACGACTCACTTGCGGCGTGAGGTCTTAATTTCGATTAGGTCTGTTGACAGACAGCCAATATCGACACGCATCAAAATGCCACAATGTTGCATTTTTTTTTATCGAAAACGAAATGTATCGGTCGGAGTGTCTTACTTTCGGTAAGTAGATGTACAATATTTTATTTTCAAACATTACACTAACAATTAATGCCATAATTCCAACAAAATAACAATATTGAAACCTCAGCTAAGAATGTTTGGCCAAGGTCGGCCAATATACGCGCAAGCTTGTTTAACGTATGCATGGAGTGGTTTTTTATTATTGTACCACTACTACGCCTCTATTCTAGGCAGTAAAATCCAAATCGTATTTGACTTGTTATGGTATTGATTTCAACTCGGCTGCCATTACTATCGAGTAAATAAGAGCTATTAAAACGTTGACAATACGGTAACAGGTCCAAGATGATTTGGTTTTGGTGTTGAATAGAGGCCCTGGTATGTAGGTATTTTGTAACCAAAACAGCGAGCGTTTTCCATCAGCGGCCTTTTTAGAGTTCCGAAGTCAAACTAAGAACCCTTATAGTTTCGCTATGTCCGTTTTGTCTGTCTCTTTATAAGTCACACTACTTTTCCTCAGAAACTATCAAAGTTACAAAATCGAAATTCTGTGTACAGATGTAGTGAAATATCCTTTCACATCGTATTTTCTCGGAATTGTTCGTGTTTGTCATGCTACTTCAGTCTGACTCAGTACCCATCAAGACAACGTGGGGGAACGTCGCATCGCGAGAGTGATAATCGATATAGAGTGGTTAACACCAGAGTATTTTTTTGTTAATTAAGATTAAGTTTGTTTTCAGTTCTTTTTAATAGTCATGCCGAAAGCATTAAGACCTGGGAAAAGTTTGATCGACAAGCCTGTGAAATTATTTTCAACATTTATTTATATTTCTTTTCGTTTACCTACACCTAATTTCTATATATTTGACCGTGGTGGTTTAAACATCTCGGTGTGATATACTTAAAACTCGTGGTTTGACATTTGACACTGATAACTAAAGTAATCTATTTATTTAATACAAACATGTCACTTAATAATTCAATAATTCATAGACACATCGGCATTATTCGCAAGTAGACGTGAGTTCCGAGTTTTCACGATGTGAAAGGATTATTCAATAGATTTGTACATATACTTATATTGTATGTGGCATTCTATGTAAAGCAGCGTAGCCAGATCTACGGAAAAGTCTGTAGATCTACGGATTTCAAGCCTTGTACACAGACCTACGGATTTTATTGAAAAATCTACGGAATTCCAAAAAAACTCAATTGTTTACTAAATATGTAACGTAATAATGATAAGTGAATAAAAAATTATCTACTTATATGAATTTTTGTATTAACACATATCAATACCTTATAAGTCGCATATTAACGTAGACGTATTTGTCCAAATATTCGTCTTGCATCTCTTTCACAAGGTAAAAGAAAGCCGCGAATACCTATAATTTAGCGATGGGAAGTGCAGTGTAGGCATTACTCATTATGCTTCACTAAATAACAATTTAATGGTTGTACTTCACGCCTTCACGGGCAAATACGGCGAAGTTAAAGTTCCACCTTATGTTTAGGTCAGTTATTAAAGCTTAAAAAAAGTCTGTAGTACTACGGATTTTTTTAATAGTAATCTACGGAATTCTACGGATTTTTGACCTTCAACCTACAGATTTACAAAATTCTAATCTGGCAACACTGATGTAAAGGGACCTTATGGCGGATGGCGCTTCTGCCATTATTAAAGATGCTCCGATATAAATACAACGTCGCGTGACGCAGTGCGGCGTAATCGCCATCCGCCATAAGGTCCCTTTACATAGATAACGTCACATATTATATTTATACCGCGGACTAACATCAATTATGGAATAAATATGAAAAAGCGGCCAAGTGCGAGTCGGACTCGCCCATGAAGGGTCCCGTGAAAGGTAAATTGCGGTTTACGATTTAGGACGTATTAAACTTAGTTTTATCATTCTCTTATTTTAGAAGTTACAGGGGGGGACACATACATTTTACCTTTTTAGAAGTGTCTCTCGCGTAAACTATTCATTTTAGAAAAAAATGATATTAGAAACCTCAATATCATTTTTGAAGACCTATCCATAGATACGTATGCACACGTATGGGATTGATGAAAAAAAAATGAGTTTCAGTTCTAGGTATGGGGAAACCCCAAAATGTATTGTTCTTTTTCCAATTTTTGTGTGAAAATCTTAATGCGGTTCACAGACATCTACTTACCAAGTTTCAAAAGTATAGTTCTTATAGTTTCGGAAAAAAGTGGCTGTGACATTCGGACGGACAGACAGACAGACAAATATGACGAATCCATAAGAGTTCCGTTTTTTGCCATTTGGCTACGGAACCCTAAAAACGGTCCTCCCGTATATGTAATGCAAGGGTATAAGTATTTTTTTTACTAAACAACACTGTGATGTCACTTGTTGTTCTGCGAAATAGTTATTTGTGTATGTAGTCACGGCGACGGAACCCTACACTGCGCATGATCTGACATGCTTTTGCCTATTTCTTTTCGTATTCGAATATTATCTACCGGAATTTTACTTTAAAAAATTATATAGTATAATTCTGGTGTGCGTTGTTCTTCTCCAAAACGGCTTGACCGATTTTGTTTTTTTTTTGTATAAGTATTTGTCACCTGGATGATTCTTATCTATAGTTGAACATTAGTAATCTTAACTAAACAACAAAACTTTTACGTACCTATTTACATTAATTATAAATTCAACGTGACTCCATACCACTCCTAGTCAAATTCGAAGAAGCAAGTGAATAGATAAAAACCGTTGTAACTCGCAGAGCAACAACGGGGAAAAGTACTTTAATTTTTAACCGACTTCAAAAAAAGGAGGAGGTTCTCTATTCGTCGGGTTTTTTTTTTAATGTATGTTCCCCGATTACTCGAAGACCACTGGACCGATTTGAAAAATTTTTTCGTTGTTCGAATGGGTATACTTTCTAGTTGGTCCCATCGTCACCACGTCAGGATCTGATGATGGGATCATGGAGAAATCAAGAGAACTCCTCAAATATTATAGGCACACCTATAGCGATTTTGGTATTTTCCACTGTAACTCATGCATTTGCTTTTGAAAAGTACTATATGGTGAAGTGGAACTGATGATGAAGACCACAGATGGCCACCGGAACTCCTTAACGGTACCTATTTCAAGGGTGGCGATAAGATATTTCCATAAAGGTAGTTGAGCGACTATGACGAAGCACATTTAGGTTTAAATATGACTATGACATTCCCGCGGCGTTGTCTGCGGCGAGCTTGAAATGTTCTATAGTTTCTCATTAATATTTAGAAGTGGAGCTACGTAACAGCATAAATAGGATCACTAAAAAGTATAAAATAAAATAAATGTTTAAAAAAACAAAAACCCGCCTTCAAAAATGCAAAAAATAACTTATTTTAAAATGGTAGGTCAGTCCAACTGAAGTCGGCGTCCCACAATATTTTAAACCAAAAGCCGAATGCAGTTGGACTGACCTACCATTTTAAAAGAAGTTATTTTTTTGCATTTTTGAAGGCGGGTTTTTGTTTTTTTATTGCATGATAAGATTGATTATACAATAGATTTTATTTAACATACGTTTTTCGTTTGTAAGTAGCAGTTGTCATTTTTTGACGTGTTCATGTTATGAGACGAATAGTCGTAGGTATGTGATCAAATTTTGAAGATTTGTAACTTTATTGCTAAGTACCATGGTTGTTATTAGGTTGAACTTAAAACTGTTTTAAAACGTTTGTCTCGGTTCGTTAGTGAACAAATGCAACTGACGTATCGATTCACGCGGGCAGAATTTAGCTTTGATTTTGTATGGGACTGGTTATCTAGTTGAATATTGTTGATCGAAGATAAATATGGATTATTCCTTTATTTGAAAGCCAAAATTAAAGTCACGACCTGCTTAAATGGGATCCCTTATCGTGGACCCCCATTTTCGTCTCATTTAATTCCATTTAATATTTCCGCTCACATGGACCCCTTGCAGGTCATCGTTGACCCCTGGGGGTCGATATAGACCACTTTGGGGATCACTGCTATAAGGTAAATGCAACTAGTGTCATAGGCTATATTTAACCTTTGATCCACAAATTTTGATGCACTGCGGTACTATATATGTACATAAATCGCGGGGGTTAAAAGTTCCGTAATTTAATTTTGTGATAATATCCTACTATAATGAGGTGAAGGAAATGGCACTAGATAGGGAGAAGTGGAAGGTATAATATTGCTCTGAGTCAGAAACAGTAGAATATTTTCAGCAAAAGTAAGTTACTAACTTTCGTCACGTCTGTATTTTATAGGTAGGGTACACACGGGTTCAAAGTTTGAGTGAGGACTTGAAAATATTAGTCTAGTGAGTTTCGAGAAGTGAGTTTCCAGAAGTGGACGTTTTCGGCTTATATGATGATAATTAAGTAAGTACACTTAGAATTAAGTACATTGATGTACAGTCCCGCAGTAAAAATGTTGATCATACTTAAAACCTTGTCATTGTGACTACCTTTGTTATTGTCATACTTGTCATTTGATGTTCAGTTTGAATTCTATTATGACAGTGCACTAAAGTGCTCAACATTTTCGTTGGGGTGCTGTACTTAATTCTAAGCGACATTAAAAAAGCAAGTTAGAAATGTCTTTTCTAATTATAATGAGATTATCATTGGGTTTACAAATACGCTATAATGGTCAGGAATTTCCAAAATTTTGTAATGTTTTGAGTAATGAGGTTTAACATTAGAAAACTGATATAGTTTTATTAGTTATGTAACAGTCTAGCCTGATACTGATATGAAATAACGAAGAACTAAGTTTGTCACGATCGCATACCTACGTACGTGAGAAAAATATAAAAACATACTTTTCTAGTTATATGTAATGTAGCTAACATATCTCAAGGTCAAAACAGCATGATAAAAAACCTTTGATTTGATGATTGAAGATAATATCGATCAAACCCAATGTGATGTTTTGACAAATAAATAAACTTGATCTGCTTAGGTTTCCATACCAAAAAGGTAAAACGTAAAAAATGAATTCTGTTGCGAATCCGTGTGTCCGTCTGTCATAGCAGTATTTAATAAAAAATCTGGACAAAAAGACTAGCCGTGCCGTGCCGTTATACCGTGTAGTCATGGGTTTAAAAAAAAAACTATTTCCAGGGTGTCCACTCTACATCCTAAAAAAACTTCCCTGACTTTTCCTTGACTTTCCCTGACCATGTTTGTAAATTTCCCTGACCAAAAATACAACATTACTGACCATTTATTTTTTCCCTAAGAAAAATATATATGATAAGATAAGATTTTTTAAGAATTGTTACAAATTATTTCTGAAAATGTAGGACTAATTTCCATACTAAGTGAGCTGAATATCGTCGTTACGGAACGCGGGTATTTTATTAATGGCAAAGTTGAGAGCGAAATAGAACAAGTAAAAACTTTTAAGGATTTGATCTAAAACTGTCAATTGTGAAAAAAATACTAGACTCTGGGAACTAAAAATGCATTATGTAATAGCTGATGAATGAGCAATTTGCTTTTAACTAAAACACTTGGCAAAAATTCCAAAATCCTCAGAAACAAAAGGTTCTCAAATCCCAAATCAGTATCTTTTTTGAAAATTTCGATCCTATCGAGGTGGCACTTGAAAAAAAACGTATTAAACTTGGCGTACAAAGTACGGAAATAACTTCCGCAATTCATAGGTTTTCTAAAAAGGTGCAAATGTTGTCCACTTTAGTACACGTTTGAAAAAATAAGCTGATTAAACGAGCAGAAGGCGCGACATGAATTTGTCGGGTTCTTTCCGAATTAAATTCACATCGCGCCTTCTGCTCGTTTAATAAGCTTAATTTTTCAAACCTGTACTAAAGTGGACAAAATTTGCACCTTTTTGGAAAGCCTACTATGAATTGAGGAAGTTATTTCCATGATTTGTACGCCAAGTGTCATAATTTTTTTTGGGAGTATTCCCCCTCGACACAAAAAATAGATTTTTCAAAAAAAAATATGACTTGTGATTAACTGTTTTAGTTTGAAGCATTTAGGTAATCATTTTTCAGCAATTAGAAAAATGCATTTTATGTTCTCCGACTGAAGTATTTTTTTTCTTTTGACAGTTTTAGACACAAAAACGGAATTTTTAAAAAATATCTAAAAACTTAAATAACTCGAAAACCAGTGACATTAGACCCCCAGTTAACTAGGACAAAGTTATTGCAAATTAGCTCTAGTATAACCCCTTTCAAGGAATAGGTCGAGTTACCTGTCACCCTGTATATAAAAAATCTGAATAATGATCATGATATTTTTATTTTGTTTCTCTGATAGAGTAATTACGTAGAGATCTTACTATACTCGTACGTAACATCCTTATAAGAGATAATACTGAAATAAAAATATTTTAACACGATTTTTTCAAATTTAAAACATCATTGTTTGAATAAGAAATTGGGAAGTGTGTTGAGTGTTTTCATTATAATATTATACATGTGCATGATAAGTTTTTATTTATTAAGAAAAAAAATGAAGGTACAAGTTCCTCAAAAAGAAACAAACATTCGAAAGAATATTAGAATCGAAGAAACATACATTTCAAGGGGAGTTTTTTTAAATGCATGTAATATATTATCAATTAAGGAATTCGTAAAAAATCTAACTGGCCCACAGTATTTTTGAGAACTATTAAAATTACGAATTTAGAACAACTATCATACGAGTGCCGTAATATCCCTAAGATTTTAGTTAACAATCACTGGGACAGAATTGATGTTGGTTGGAATTGATATGGATGGAAAGTATTTCGTTTCGTTTCAAACTTTTTTCCCTGACATCCCCAGAGCTTCCCTGACTTTCCCTGACTTTTCCTGACCACCCTTAGCTTCCCTGACTTATCCCTGACTTTCCCTGACTTCCAGAAAGTGGACACCCTTCCAAATAGGGTAGGAAATTTTCCTATCTACGAATTTTAAATGCTCAAATTTTTTAAATAATTTTGTAGTGAAATAACATTAATGAATAAGTGAACTGAATTGAAATAGTTGAAAAAAATGAGATCTAGGTAACCGTAGGAACGCGACTCGGGAGGTCGCACTTCCAATTAAATATAAATTCACTTATTGGAGCGAAACGAACGAAGTGAGCGAAGCTCCATTCTTCCCCGATTCGGATTTTCGTTTGTCCGCATACTCGTCCCAAACTATTAGAGATATCAGGATCAAATTTAGCCCGTAATACGACGTCTAGCCATAAAAGGTTTAGAAAAAATAAAATTGAAAATCGGACATACCACGGAGGAATAATCACCAGAAATCTGTTTCCATAGACTTTCAATGGGAAAAATGGGAAAAGTGCCGAAACTTCGATTTTAAGCGGCGCTCTTCGCTCGTACCCTTTTTGAAGCTTCATCTTTAGGCCCAGCCACACCGCTTGCATGACCTGCACGTGCGCGTTCGCTTTCCACTGCGTTGTATAGTATGAAAGGCCGAGCCACATCGGTTGCGTGACGTGCACGTGCACGTGCGCGTTCGCTATCCACTGCGTTGTATAGTGACATGTCGTAATGAGAATTCATACTGTTACGCCGATGGCATAAGGCGTCTCATCTTTTATCGTTAATTTTGGTGCTTTAGAAGCGTTTTTGGCAGGCTGAAATATCGTTTCAGTCCGTTTCAGAGGTAGCTCTATCACATACCAGATTATCAGAATTTCGACCAACTTGCCGTAGTTTTCAGACGCCTGGAACATGTTTTCAGTCCGTTTCAGGCCACCCTCTATCAGATGACGCCATAACCTGAAAACCCATTTTCAGGCATTTTCAGGACCCCTTATGGTCCTTTGAAGTATATTTCAGTATATGGCAATTTTCCACTAAGAGTGACAGAGATAGCATGATTAGAAAGAGTCAGCTATACTAAAAACCTTCCAGAAACGTGTGAAAGGTATAGCATGGTTAGAAAGAGACGGCTATACTGAGAACCTTCCAGAAGCGTGTGAAAGAGATAACACGAAATGAGACGGCAACACGCGGAACATTCCAGACTCATCCAGACCCCAAGGTCATTGCGATCGTAGAAACACAAGGTAGCAAGGCGTAGAACATTCCAGCAACGAACAGTCTCGATCGACCTTGGCGGGGCGAAGTACCTACATCGAACATTCCGGAAGGCGTTCTAGAATAATCGGACTCGGGAACTATAAAACGGCGGACACCGGTTGCGACGAGTCAGTCTTTACTTGGAAAGCGAACAGTGCGAATAAGAGCGACCCGAGCGATCATCTGAGTATTCGAAGTTTATTGTGCGATAGTTGTTTTGTAACGGTTTAAGTGAATGCTTAATTAAAGTCTACTTTTGATTATCGGTGTATTCGTGCATTTCTGTCAGTTACCTACCCCTACGTACGTAACAATACTATACAACGCAGTGGAAAGCGAACGCGCACGTGCACGTCACGCAACCGTGTGGCTCCTCCTGAATTCTCATTACGACAAGTCACTATACAACGCAGTTATGCAGTGGAAAGCGAACGCAAACGCGAACGCGCACGTGCACGTACACGTCACGCAAGCGGTGTGGCTGGGCCTTTTAGCTTCGCTCCATTTAGACTTGCCCAGGGATGGCAAGTGCACCTAGTGTTACTTTTGTCAATTACTTACCTATGCATATAAAATTCCAGGAAAATTATTAACTAATTTATCTAACTGTGGAATGTGTCTGTTTGTCTACTAAGAATTCTAAAAATAACAAGTCAATATGAACACTTACCATTTCTGGAGACATCTAGCTCAACTAAATTCTCAAAATTCTGTATATCAGAAGGGAGTTTGTGAATTTCATTATCACTTAACCCTAATCTTCTAAGCCGGTGGAGTCTGAAGAAATTCTGAAACAAAATTATACATTTTATACAATAATTTATTGACATGAAGTAAACCAAATCCATTTGCTAAAACTAAACAGATCTCAACACATTCACCGCCAGACACTTCTACAAGTGCTAGTAAAACAAGTGAACTGAAAATATACTATGACCCAATGTGTGTACAGATCTAGTGAATAATCCTTTCACATTGTGAAAACTCGGAACTCACGTCTACTTCCGAATGATGCCGACGTGTCTATGAATTATTGGCTTATTAAGTGAAATGTTTGTATTAAATAAATAGAGTACTTTAGTTATCAGTGTCAAATGTCAAACCCCGAGTTTGAAGTATATCACACCGAGATGTTAAAACCACCATGATCAAATATATAGAAATAAGGTGTAGGTAAACAAGAAGAAATATAAATAAATGTTGAAAATAATTTCACAGGCTTGTCGATCTAATCGTTTCCCAGGTCTTAATGCTTTCAGCATGACTATTAAAAAGAACTGAAAACAAACTTAATCTTAATTAACAAAAAAATACCCTGGTATTAAACAACTCTATATCGATTATCACTCTCGCGATGCGACGATCCCCCACGTTGTCTTGATGGGTACTGAGTCAGACTGAAGTAGCATGACAAATACGAACATGTCCGAGAAAATACGATGTGAAAGGATATTTCACTACATCCCATGTACCCAATTATCAAGTCGTTGGCACTAAATGTGTTAAGAGAATAATGAAATACAGGTAAAATTTTACATAAAATAGGTACGAGTTGAATCTATCAATCACCTCTGAACTGGCCTGTGGTGGCAGGCCGCTCATGCATGGCATTCAACTGACTTATCCAACAGATCTACTTGTAATATAGCTCATGCTTTAGTGAGAAGATCTAATTTTCTTGCGGCATTCCCTTTGATTAATTTTTTTTCGTTTTCCGGAGAGCTTATGGAGAAAATATTTGTTGACATGATATTTTGGTGGCATTAGCTATATCCATGATGAACAGTTCAAGAAACTTCACTTTAGTTAGAATATAGAAAGAGCTTGATAGAGAAGGTTTCAGACATTTTTATCTCTAATGGTAAAGCCGCAACAGACCCATTTCATGTGCCAGGCGGTAAAAGAGTGCAAAATGTCACATTTCATTAAATAAAGTAAAATACAATTTATTTGATGTGAAAACATAGACTAACCGCTGAGGGCTCAATGTACCAAATTGGGCAAAGTGCTTTCAAACTTTTGTTACTAATACAAGAATAATTTGATGCAGGCCTGCATGGGCTCAAGGGAGGTCAGAAGCTAAACTGGCACCAAGAGATTATATTGCACTCATGCTCTACCAGAATCTGTAACACTAAAGGTCACAGCTCATTAGAACCACCCTGCACCTGCCCCGCACCGCCTCGCCTCGCAGTTAGTATTAAAAACATTACATAGTGTAGTTGATGTAGTGAGCGCATGCCCATATAAATCCATATAAAGAATACTTACCGCCTCGAGGCAAGGCATTGTGGGTCAGGTGCCGGGTGGTTCTAATGAGCTGTGACCTTTAATTTGTATACACCCCTATGATGTAATTACTTCTCCTATATCTACCGTTAGTTACTAACCTATCTTATCTTTACTCACTCATATAAAAAATTACATTGTCAACAATGTAAAACAGTGTTAAGGTCATCTCGTAACAATTTAGTATTCACTAAGGTCTTGCGTGCTTATCATAAAAAAGGCATTTCAACAGGATATTATCCTAGCAGTAGAATTTTTAATAACAACTAAAATAAGATAATAGAAACAGTTAATCACCAAGAATGAAACATTTTTAACTATACAGGAATTAAGAAACAAGCACACAAGTTTATAAGGGGCCAAATGTATTTTTTTAACAACTAAGCAACATTTTTATTATATTTAGAAGTCTTTGAATTAGACCTGTGTTAGTTAAGTTTGGGATTAGGTCAATTTGTGGAGAATTGTCTCCTGTTATTAAAATATGTTAATTTAGTATTATTTATTTCTTACACCCCCATTACATGATTTGTACAAGCTGCTGCCCCTGGACTATATAATTTTAAGTTATAAGGTACCATAACTGAGAAAAAAAAACGATTTAACATGCCAATAACCAAACGTTTTCCCGATTTAAACAACTACTTCGTTTAATAATCGACCAAAGAAGTGTAAACACAGAATTGTTTCCGATGATTATTTACGTGGAATTGTTATTATATTATATCCTTAAGACTAGAATGCAGTCAGCACCACAAAAAAGTTAAACACTAACACATCACTAACTTTTCCTAGCTTAAGAAGTAATCTTAAAAAAGATGTAAACGTATTGATATTATTTACAGTTCAGTGATAAGGTGAACGCCCACGACCGAACATTTTAGGTTACAGAAAACATACCTTAGGCAAATCTCTTATGTGGTTTGCATCCAAAAAAAGTTCCTCTAAACTCCTGGAGTAACGTAAAATGTCTTCAGGTACTGTTGGCAACGAGCAGTGCCGCTTGTCTACACATTCCACTTGGCGATTACATTTGAACAAAGGTATACATCGAAACATGTTGATCACTACACTACACTTCAAACAAACTATGAATTGTTAAATCACTATCACGACACATATTTGAGCACTTAACAATTTCGATACTATTTCAGCATTTTAGATTGATAACGACATCAAAATAATCCATGAAAATGTTCTCGCACCTCACCCTAGAAAACGAAGCCACAAACTATCAGTGTTACCACATGATAATTCAGATTTGATGACGATAAAAAAATCGAGTGACATTAGTCAAACTAGTTTGCCAGCATTTTCTATGCTTTGCGGTCAGACATTCTTTCAATCACTCGTAACTCGTTTTCGGGGCATCAGGAAAAGAAGTAAAGATAGAAATTACTTTGAAATGTTGTTTTCAAAGAGCCCTAACCTCCGATTCCTTAGGCCTACCTACTTGAAGAATTTATTATTGAAGTTTAAAATGACAATATATTATTTGCTTTTCGTATCGCTAATTTAAAAAGTGCGCAAACGCACGAACCTTACATGCCTTTGACTATAGAAACTAACAAACAGTGTACGTACACGCTACGCGCGTGTTCGCGTAGAGAACGTTTTTTGGGTCGCGAGTTCGGGTGTAGTTAATGCCGGCACCACACCTCGCTATTCGCTATTCGCTATGCGGCTTCGCCGTATTTGTTAAAATATTTGCTATCGCGCTTATGCGTAATGAGTGCGAATAAAGAAAACATACTCCACACTTCGTCGAATGTAGGCGCATAAGCCGAATAACGAATAGCGAATAGCGAAGTGTGGTGCCGGCATAAAAACCGAAGTTCAAAGTTACGTCACAGTATAGAGAATTCTATTTATACTATGGTTACGTTATCCGCATCCCGTTCAGTTTCCTTAAATCCCAAAGAACTATTTTTTTTACTTCCCTTTATACCCCTTTTTAACGCACTGTCCTACGTAAGCGATTTGCGCGCTAACACGCGATAAGACGACGCGAATTAAAATGTTATTACAAATATTCGCTTCTCATTCAGTGTCCTTAAGCGTAAGGTCGGCGTCAATAGAACTTGCGAACAATGTAAACAACACCAAACGAACCAATTCACCATGATTACTCGATAATCACGTACTATTTAAGATCAAGTGAGGTCTTTGCAATGATTTATACACTAGATCATTATTTTCATATTAAGTTTAAGATGAAATAAGTATTCATTATACTTTATTTTTAATAAAAACACGCTTGGTGAATATTTGAGGTTATGTGTCAAACAGTACTAATTTGTTTACATGGTTCGCAAGTTCTTTTGATACCGACCTTATCTATTTGTATTTTTTGCGTCGTATTCGTATCGTTCGCTTCGCACAAAAGTTACGTAGGTAGAGCGCGCATAACAAGGCGCGAACCATACGCGAACCCGCGAAAGCCCTCGCGCTTTCGCGTATTGCGTTCGCGCGTGAATGTAAAGCGCGCATTGAAATCTGTGCTGTGGATCAAAGAGAATATCTATCTATCTATATATATAGAAGGCAAACCTGACTGACTGACTTAGATATCAACGCACAGCCGAAACTACTTTACCTAGAAACTTGAAATTTGGTACAGGGGTTTCTTTCATGATGTAAGTGAGCACTAAGAAAGGAAGGATTTTCCGAAAATCGACCCCCAACGGAAAGAAAGAGGGGGAGTAGCGGGCAACTAATTCTTTGCGTACGAAGTCGCGGGCGTCCTCTAGTACACAGATTATAAGATATGTCTAAAGACAAGATATGCTCTAGTATAATATGAACCTGTGGATTTGACTGACAGAAGTGACAGATGTTAATTGTTATTGTCAGTTATTGTTTTGTCAAGTCCATGTGTTGTCGTATGTAAATTGTATAATTAAAATCAAAATCCAGTGGATCGCAGTGGTTTTGCGTATGATATTAGAGGTAGCGTTTTACGTACCTTATTCTAATTATTCCGAATCATTAAAATAGGTAATCAATTTTGGTTTTTACTTCAGTACTTATTGGTTTTATTTTATAAGTTTAAATTACTTTTATTATTATTATTATTATTATTATTTATTTTATCAGGCGGCAGTTGCGACAACTGATAGATGTCTGTATCCAACTGTTCCTTGATCAAGTGTTCTTTGTACTGTTTATGTGTTGGTCTAGTCGGTTTTTAAACTGGTTGACGTTCAGTGCTGAGACTACTTGTTGTGGCAGTTTGTTCTATGCTTTCACTACTCTGTTACATAAGAAGTGTCTGCGAGGATTGTTGTGTGAAAGCTCAGTTAGTAGTTTAAATTTGGTGGCCCCGGAGATGAGTACTTGTAATGGATTACTAAGCTTTTCATTATTCAGCATATATGGTACCAATGGTTTGTTATTCTGTGTGAATAACTTGGATTTTTATTAGTTTAAGGGCAACCCTGAACAATGCCTTTGAGTTTGGGTTTTATTGGCGGGGGCAACATGTCCACTGCGATAGTAAAAGGAATTTTGAAAACCGGTGAGTGAATAATAGTTAATTGTGCAACAAGAGAGCTAAGTTGGTTTTTGCTGCAAATGTTGTTTTACGAAGCATTCAAAGACACGAGATGCAAATAACTTGGGTCTCGTGTTGCACACACAACCATAACAAGGTATTCATATTCATATTCATATTCATATTCATTTATTTGCATAACCATGGTATTACAAGGTGGTCTTAAAAAATAAAAGTACATACATGGACCCTACTAGGGCATCGCAAATTGTTTAAAAACTAAGTACAATTATAAAAGAAATGGTTTGAGAATTACTATCTAATATTGCGTTCTCTTATTAATTATTCTGTATCTATTATAATTCTATTTTCTTAATATTATTTATCAATAATCCATAAACTCTTGCACAGAGTACGGGCATTTACAAATAAGATATGTTTTTAATTTATTAACAAATGTTACATATTTTTCTTCCTCAGAGATATCTTTAGGAACCGTGTTATAAATTCGTATGGACATTGCATGGGGACCTTTATTGTTCATTTGCAGCTTGCATGGAGCAGAAAGAACTAACCTATCTTTGTGTCTTAAATTACGCGATTTTTGGTAGAGGTTGTTATGTTTATGCACGAATTTGCAAGTTTCTAATATATATAAGGATGTTAGAGATAGGATTTTTAATTTTATAAAGTGCGGTTTGCATGTTTCATCATTATTTATGCCAGTTAGTACTCTTATGCATCTCTTTTGCAGTAAAAATAAATCTTTTATATTAACACTATTGCCCCATAATGTTATGTCGTATTGTAGCCAAGCCTGGGCAAAGGCGTGATAAGCACAAATTGCGGTCTTTAAGTCGGTGTTTATTTTTATTTCTCTGAGAGCGTATGCGAAACTAGATAATTTAGCAGCTACTTTTCCTACGTGAGCTTTCCAGTTTAAATGTTCGTCAATATGTATACCGAGTAGTGGGCAGCTATTTACTGGTTGTAGTTTATCATTATGATAGGCGTAGTTAATATTAAGAGCAGGTCTTTGGTACGGTCTGAATTGTATTAAGTTCGTTTTTTGCAAGTTTATACCTAAATTATGATCTTCAAGCCAGGACAGAACTTTATTAAAAATAGTGTTTAAATTATTGGTAACATCTTTACTATTTTGGCTAGAAAATACTATAGAAATATCATCGGCATAAAATAAGGCTTTTATATTGTTCGTGTTTATTATTTTTGGCAGGTCGTTAATATATAACAAGAACAAAATACATCCTAGAACACTCCCTTGGGGGATAGAACATGTAGTGCGGGCCGTATGAGAACGAACTTTAATTATTTTGTTTGTTGTGTTATCTGTATATTCTAATTCGACGATTTGTTGGCGATTTTCTTAATAAGACACAAACCAATCGTGCGCAGTGCCTCGGATACCTATTCCGGACAGCTTATGCAACAGGATGTCGTGTTGAACTCGGTCGTAAGCTTTGCTCATGTCAAGAAGCAATCCAAAGGCATTCTTCTTTTTTTCGATTAGTCCTAGAACTTCTTGTACAAACTCGTAAACTGTTAAATTCGTAGATCTGTTCCGTCTGAATCCATTTTGGCATTTGTCAAATATGTTAAATTTGTCACAAAATGAAGTTACTCGTTTGGCCATAATAGACTCAAAAACTTTTGAAAACGTATTTAATAGAGCAATTGGGCGATAATGTGCAGGATTAGTGGAGTCTCCTTTTTTTGGAATTGGTTTTATGAGTGAAGTTTTTAGTAGATCAGGGAATGTTCCAGTAGAAAACGATTGGTTGATCAGGACCGTAAGAGGAGGTGTAAGCTCGTCAGCACATTGTTTTAGAAGTGTTGGAGGTAACTCGTCGGTTCCATGACTGGTTTTATTTTTGAGCTTTTGTATGCATTTGTAGGTCTCAGTCGGATATACGGGCGACAAGAAGAAACTATTGGTGGCAGGATTTATTACGGGGCGACCGCGTGGCGTGTTGTTGGATGTGGTCAACCCCACGGAGACAAAAAAGTTATTAAACGTGTTTGCAACTAAAAGAGGGTCTTGGGTTATTTTATCGTAAATTTTTAGGATTATATTTTTTTTACTTTTAGTTTTGGTTTTATTTCGTTGCTCTCCTATAATTTGCCAAACTGTTTTTATTTTATTATTCGATTTACTTATTCGTTTTGTATATAATAACTTTTTTGAAATATTTACACATTTTTTTAACATTTTACTATACGTTTTTAAGTGTATTTTTAAGGCTGGATCATTTGATTGTGCTGTTAATGCTTGTAGGTGATGTTTGTGTTTACAGGAGACTTTTATTCCTTTACTCAACCACTGTCGTTTTAGTTTAGGTTTTATTTTTATCTGTTTCATAGGAATGCATTTATCCAATAAACGCTTTATTTCAGAATTAAATCTTTCAAAGTTATCATTCATCATATTTTGTGGGGTAATTATGGATTCCCAATCAATTTTTTGAAGCTCCTGTTTAAATGCCTCAGTGTTCCTTAGGTTATACAATCGTTTCGAACAAGAATACTGATGTGGCTGTTCCTTTGCTTTATCGGGTACGCCTTGCCATGAGGCTATGACACCTTTATGGTCCGAAAAACCCAGTTCCGCCACACCAATGCTAAGGTTGTTTATGTTAAAGTTTGTGAATAGGATATCAATACATGTTTTAGAATGTACTGCAACTCTGGTAGGTTCTTTTACTTGTTGAACAAAGTTAAAAGTTCTAAATAGGTTAAGTAAATACTGGGATTGGGTGGTTACTTTGAGAATATCAATGTTTAAATCACCTCCTACAATAACGTTTTTTTTACTATACTTAATATTTATAAATTGAAGTAGTTTGTCTAACTGTTTGTAAAACAAATCGGGCCTTCGGGAGCTATTTGGCCAGTATATTACAATTAATATTAGTTCTAATTTAGGAATCTCTATTGCACAGGTTTCAAATATACATACTTCATACTTACACGTACTTCATATTATCTTTTAGAAACACACACACCGCTCCCCCTTCGCAGCGCGGTCTGCAGTAGCTTGTGGCCAAGTTGTAGCCTTCCAGGTTTAACAGATCAGCTTGTGCGGGTGAGATCCATGTTTCGGAGATACATAAAGCTTCAATAAACGGCTTATCATCTACAACAAATTCTAGCTGGTGCATCTTGTTTCTAATACTGCAAATATTTTGGTACAAAATACCCAATTGACGTAATTTAGGCACGAAAAGTCTTTGCAGATGGCGCTATCGGAGGTAAGTGGGTATCCGGTGTTGACTGTACACATTTGTTTAGCGATTGGTCACTAGTTTCGTTCCTTAGATATAGATTCATCGACGTGTCAGTTGGTGGCGCATCTTCGGTTCGTTTCGCCGGGCTCATATGCACTGGTGGTGCGATAACTTCCTTCCCGTCGATGAACAATCTGCTGTTACGTATGACGGCATTTTTCCCGCTCTCCCTAGCCTCTTGCAGTTTTCCTCTGAGTAAATTTCTGTTCCGAAGGCTTTCAGGGTCCAAGAATTGCGACACGAATGGACCTGTGTTTTTGAGATATCTAGCGTTTTCAATTAGATACTTTGTCATTCTCCTACTCAATAGTTCTATTACAATAGGACGCCTAGAACTCCTGCGTCCTATTCGCCTAACCTCTTCAATTTGGTTTGTTAGGTCAACGTTATAAATGTCATAAAATACTCTTGATACTTGGTCGAGCAGTATTTGTTCTGACTCTTGTTCATACTCATTCAAGCCATAGAGGACAAGTCTTCTTCTTCTTCTTCTATTTATTTATGGCCTCTGTGACTGATTGCCAGCACAATTCTGCCAATGTCAAGATCCGAGCTTTGCACGGGTTAGAAATTGAAATAAAAATAAGAATATATATACAACAATCGGAGAGCGCTAAACCTGAAGGAAAAGGACCAACACAAAAGCAACCGTCACCAATATATTGAGTAATAACAAAAATAATAGCAAAAAGGTTAAGAGACGGACAAAATTATGTTAGAGTTTAATATTATTTTTGTCAATAAATTTACAGATTATAGCAACAATTTTTTTACTGTCTATGTGACACAGGAGAGTCGATATATTAGTAGGAAGGGGGATAGAAGCTTTAGATAGTAGATGATATAAATCACATGTGTTGTTATAAATGGGACAATTGAAGAATATATGGTCCACAGTTCCTATTTCATTCCCACAGTCACAAAGGGGAGAGTCTCTAATTTTAAATCTATGGAGCTGTTCCGGCGAGCAAACACGTCCAAGCCGAAGCCTAATTATAACACTAGTATGTCTTTTAGAAATTGATCGATTTTTGAAGAACCAAGGCCTAGATGGAATCATGGGTTGAATATAAGAGTAATAAGTTTTTTTAGAGGAAGACCATCGAGCAGACCATTTTTTAATTAGGGAATTCGCAGGAATATGTCTTAGATCAGGAGAGAAAATTTTAAAAGAGGAATCATCTCCATGAATTACAGCTGCCTTAGCTGCCTGATCTGCAGTTTCATTACCGGAGATATTGCAGTGACTAGGGACCCACACAAAGGAAACCTCAAAGTTAGAGGAGTGGCACAAGAAGATAGATTGTTTTAACTGACAGACAATGAAGTGACGAGCACAATTTTTAAGAGGATGGAGGGAAATGGCTTGAAGAGCACTGAGGCAGTCCGTAAAGATGACTGATCTAGGGATCTTATTGGCGTAAATGTGTTCCACAGCTTTCCAAAGGGCAAGACATTCACCTGAGAAGACTGATGACTCTGGGGGGAGTTTAAACATGGCTGTATACTTAATCATAGGACAAACTACAGCGGACCCGACACAGCCTAAATCTGAGAGTTTAGAAGCATCTGTAAAAAAAAACAAGTGGGAAGGGAAATGAGTTTTAACATATTTATTGAAGATAGAATTAGCAGTAGAAGAATTTTTTGAAATATCAGAGTTATAGAAGATGTTAGGAGGGTGAACTATTGCTTCAAATGGAATCGAGAAAAGAGGTAAGGAGAGGCTTCTCTGGACAGGAGCTCTCAGTGCTAGGGCTTTTTCAAAACTTATAACCAGTTTAGGTTTGTTCTTTTTCCGCCAGTACGGTTTGGAACAGCAATATTGTTGAAGCAGTTTGAGTTTCGGGGTAAGAGGATGAGATGAAGAGGAATAAACGTGGAATAAATAACGGTCCGATAACAATTGCCTTCTGAGGTCAAGAGGGGGATCAACACATTCAACGAGAATAGCTCTATTGGGGGAACATGACATGGCACCAGTGACCACACGGAGGGCTTTCATCTGAACTGATTCCAACGCTTTAAGAGCACCTTTGCTGCATGGCTCAAAAATAAAAGTGCCAAAATCGAGGTGGCTTCGGACGAAAGCGTTATATAAGAGTTTTTGGGAATAGGGATGTGCTCCCCACCAAACCCCCGAAAGGGCGCGCAGAAGGTTAATGTTTTTCTCGCACTTTTTAACAATATAGGAGAGGTGAGAGATTCCTGTCATACGTCTATCAAAAACCACTCCAAGAAATTTTACCGAGTCAGAAACAGGAATTTCAACGTTATCAAACTTAATAGGACACTGGGGGGAAAGGCGACTTCTAGAAAAAATAATAGAAGAGCTCTTTGAAGGAGACAGAGAAAGTCCATGAGAATCTAACCAGAGCTGTAGGGAGTTCAAGGCAACATTAAGTTTTTCTGAAGCTACAAGAGGACTTTTATCATTGCAGTAAATGACTACATCGTCCGCATATTGCAGCAATCTGCAAGACATGTTAACAGATTTTTCTAGATCATGTGAGTACAAGTTATACAGAAGTGGGCTAAGGACAGAGCCCTGAGGTAGGCCCTTCCAAATAGATCTTTCCCCATGTATACTACCCTGCCATCTAACTTTTATAGTTCTAGACATGAGAAGGCAGGTGACAAAGTTAACTACCTTCAGGGGAATGCTCAGCTTAGACATTTTGTCCCTGAGCACCGAAAGCAGGACATTGTCGTACGCCGCCGACACATCAAGAAACGCAGCCGCTATAGATTCTCCTCGAGAGAAAGCAAGACGGATATCCACTGATAAGATGCAGTGACTGTCTGAGACGCTCTTGCCCTTTCGAAACCCAAATTGCATACGAGAGAGGATATTTTCACTTTCAATGAACCAGTCCAAGCGATTTTTAAGTAAGTGCTCAGCAACTTTACACAAGGCAGACGAAAGCGCAATTGGACGATAAGATGAAGCCAGACTCGAATCCTTCCCAGGTTTGAGAATGGGAATTACAAACTGCTCCTTCCAAGATTCCGGAACGCAGCCCCCATCAAACATAAAATTCACAAGGTTCAGGTAGTATAAGAGAGTTCCAGAATTTGTTTTTGCCAAGAATGAGTAAACTATACCGTCTGGGCCTGGAGCAGAATCAGAAAGAGTCTCCAGCACACACCGGAGCTCAGACAATTGGAATGCAGAGCTCAAAAAGTTATCATTTAACGAAGGAAAAGAAGACTCAGATGGAGATAATTCTGACAAATCAGGAACATAAGGAGGGGCCAGTTTATCAAGAAAAGAATCCATCCACGAGGGAGTAGAAGAAAATGAGGAAGGGGAAGGAGAAGCGTCACGAGAAGACCGAAAAATTTTCAATTTACGCCACACAATTGAGGGGGGCGTAGAGGGCGATATGGATTCACAAAATGAACTCCATCCTTTCTTTTTTTTACCATAAAGAATTTTTTTTGCTTTTGCCTGAACACGCTTAAATATTAAAAAACTTGACATTGACATGTCAGAACAAAAGGATAATTCTGCCTCTTTCCGCTCATTCACTATGGACGTGCAGTCAGAGTCCCACCAAGGAAGGGAAGGACGACGATTAACACAAGCATTTTTTAAAGGGATTGATTCCTCTGCAGATAATAAAAGACAACTAGAGAAAAGAGAATAAAGTTCTAAGTAGTTGTCAGAAGAAACAGGAGGGAGAGCACTTACTTTGCTGTCGACAAGATCAACGTACGAAGGCCAGTCAGCTTTCAGCAATCTAAACCTTTGTAAAGGGGGACACGGGGGAGGAACAAAAAAACCAGTAATATAAGAAATAAAAATCGGGAAATGATCGCTCCCATAGCTAGTGTGACAAATGTCCCAAGTACAAAGAGACGCTAGGGAAGGAGAACACAAGGATATATCCACCGCTGAAGGATTTTGAGAGGGGGAAACGCGTCGAGTAGGCCTACCGTCATTCAGAATACACAGATTTTGAGAGTCCAATGAGTCCACAAGTCTACGACCAGCAGAATCAAGACAGTGGGAGCCCCAAAGAGGACTGTGACAGTTGAAATCCCCAAGGATAAGAAGGGGACCAGGAACAGAAGCAACATGCCTCCAAAAATCAGAAATAATACCGGGGTTGGGGTGTGGGATGTAAACAGACATGACAGAAATATCCAAAACTCTACAAGCAACAAGGTTAAAAGAAGTATGAGTGGGTAAATCAAACCGAGAAAAACTAAGACCATTTTTTATTAAGAGGGCACAACCATCATACCCATTAGGGTTATCTTGCCTAAGGCAAACAAAACCAGGAAATCTAAAATTATTACAAGGCTTTAACCACGTTTCGGCTACAGCGATGATGGCCGCGTTATATTCATTAGTAATCAAGAGAAGATCAGCCTTGTTACGGCTGATACTCCTACTGTTCCATTGGACGATATTAAGAGCCATTATGAGACCGGCCCACAGGCTCAGATCCCTTAGGTAAAAGAGAAGACAAAAATCTCAAGAAATCGGCAGCGTTGGACGGTAAAGAAAAAGAGTTGTTAGCAAACATTTCAATGACTGAGGACACAATTGACAGAAGAGCAGCACCAAAATCAGAACGGGTATGGGGCAAATCAAGGTTTTGAAAACCGCCATGATGATTGCCTTCGGGGGCCTTTGAGAATGCCACACCATTGCCAGATAGAGGTTGATTGAAGCCTTCTATTACGGCATTATGGGCTTGTTGGTCATACCCATGAGAGGAGGCAGGAGCGCGTTGCTTTCTCTGACTAAATACGGTTTTTTTGTAAGAGTTTTGCTGACTAACAACCTCATTGAAAGGACGCTTAGAGGTTGGGTGTTTTTTTTCCGCATCAGCATAAGAAATTCCCTCATCAGACATAGTCAGCTTGATAGAATGCTGTCTCACGAATTCGGGGCAATTTTTGTCGGTAGCTTTGTGCCGCCCGGAGCAATGAAGGCAGCTCACATTGTGATCAGGAACACGACATTCATTAGCATCGTGAGGCTGGGCGCATTTAGCACAGCGCGGCTGCGACCGGCACTGAGCTTTAACGTGTCCAAATCTACAGCATTTAAAACATTGGACAGTTGGAAAATTATATATAGACACCTCTAGAGAACAGTTAAAAAGGAAAACTCTCTGAGGGAGAGACTGACCATCAAAGGTCAACACCACAGTTTCCGAAGGGGCCCACTGAGGGACATCACTGTTATGGTCTCTGACTTTATAATTCAGACGCCTGGCTTTTATAACCTTTCCGCAACCATGAGGAGTTACAATAAGATCGGGGAGCTCCTCATTAGAAAAGTCCTTAGGGACACCCCTAACTATCCCAGTTCGCGAGATATTAAAAGAGGGGATGAACGACCTGTATTTTGCAGCTCCGATATCTGGATTTGTGAGGAAGTCATTAGCTTTAACCGCGCTAATGAATTCCACACCCATCCTGTTCCTACCAATTTTTTTTACACCACCTTCCTTAATCCCCGAAACCTTTTTGCCAAACAAGAATTGACCAAACTTTATATGGTTTATGTGGACACCCGAATCCGGCTCTGCTACTTCCCGAACAACATGAACCACAAAAGGCCCGCTATCTGATAAAATGTAATTATTCCGATGGGGCGACGGCGAAATAGTTGGGCTCTGCGAGGGAGGCTGCGATTGAGTAGGCACAGATTGAGCAAGGGGAATTATGTTTTGTGAATCTTGCTGAGACACGGAGACTGACTCAGAACGTAACATTTTCGGCGACTCTGTAGGCTCGGGGGAACTTGGCTCAGTGGCAATAGCCGAGTGATCTCTTTTCCTAACAGGAACTGCCTCTTGTATGTCCAAATAGCACGCAGGGGATGGAGGGTGCTCAACAATCTCCATAGAGAGTTCAGGAGAAGATAACGCCGACACCGGGTCAACACGAGTAATCCCGGGGTCAAAGTTACCACCGGACGCCATGATGCGTCCCGGACAAGCCGGCAACAATCTCACATTAGAGATACCGTCGGCTCCTCCGGTAACAATCACTTACCAGTACTGTTTAATACACAAACCAACACCAACCAAACACACACAACACAACTACACACAAAAAACAACAGATTTAACGCGTAATAAATCCACGAGAACTTGAGTTACAAAACCGACAACGTGCGCCACTCGAATCCGAAGGTAGAATCCCCTAGAGGACAAGTCGTTTTGCGTGTTCTGACGGGGCGGGGTAATTAGTTCTGCTTTGGCGGTTTATTTCTTGAGTATGAGGGTATTTTTTATTATACGATACAGTTTCGTTATTGGTCTGGGATTTGGTTATATCCGCGTAGGTAGAGCGCTTTAAGCTTTCTTCTAGGAGTCGAGATTGTCCCTTTATCTCTGCCATTTGTTTTTCTAGTACTGAGATTTTCCTATTTGTTTCATTAATGTGCTGCGTATGGGAGTTCGTTGTTCGTAAGATGGTATTTGTCTGATTGTGGTTTTTTTCCGCCATTGTCTTAATGTTATCTATATCCGTTTTAAGTGTTGAGTATTTAACGAACAAATCGCTGATACTTGTCTGGATGTTTTCAACAAGGTCAGTGAGTCTTTGGTCTTGTTGTTCTAGTTGCAATATTACTTGTGAGCGAAAGCTCCTTAGTTCGGTCAGGATAGTTTCTGATACTGTGTTACTTTCCTTCGTGATTAGACCACGTTCCGATTGGGACTCGAGAATAATGCTATTATCATTATTACATATGGTATGTCCTTTCTTTCTTATTGTAATATTTGAAATTGCGGAGTCTTCTGGGTCATATTCAATAAGTGGTTTTATTGGCGTAGAGGTATTATCTTTTTTGGGTGAATTGCAACGACAGTATTGGCAGATCCATTTTCCCTTGGTCTCTTTTGTCAACAAGTCAAAACGTCTTTCTGTGACATTAGTGCAGGGAAGATCATATTTACTTTTACAGGAGGAGCATGTTAGAAAATATCTTTTAGGCAATGCCTGTCGACAGCCGCAGCATGCTTCCGCCATTGAATTAGATTTTGTGTTGATATCCGTTTCTTAGGTCCGTTTTTCACATTAATCACAGTTTTGTAGATAGAGTCTGTCTAATGAAAGCTGAACCTAGGAAAAAGCGGCAAATTCAAAAAATCTTGATATGGTATTACCGATCAATGAAGGAATAAACGATATTGATACTTTTATTATTTTATTTATTTTGGTGGGCACAAAGGAAGAGGAAACGCGTACTATATTTTCATATATATTATTACGAGCGCTATATTTTGATGAAAAGCACTTTAGGTAAAATACGATGACAGTGACTGGAGCACATTTGGTTTTTCGAAATATATTTGACATGAAAATATAGTGATCTGCACGTGTAGCACAAGTTGTATTTTCTCGCTTGTCGCTCTGTGCGTCTCTATCGTAACAGACTAGATAGTAAGGGAGATCCGAGCGACAAACAAGTCACGAGCAACTTGTGCTAGTCGTGCTGTTGATAGATTTCATTGATACGAGAGGTTTTCGTCTGTGTCGCACACAGCATAATAAAACAATGATGATGAGGAATATTATATTCAACCTTTTTAATAAAGTAATTAGAGGTAACATTATTCTCATCACCCTTACACCTCTATCTAACGACAATTATATCTTGGAGAAGAAGCGCCGCAAGAAACTCCAGCAGATCATTTTTTTAGCTTGGATGTCAAAGCTATCCAAATTAGACACCGTGGCCTTGTGAGGTCGCTTTTTTCCGGGAGTACTAAAGACACCGTTGTTTAATTTTCCCTCATTACTTATTCTTTTTAAAGATGAAACACTGATATCTGTAAGAAGAAAGAAAGTGTTAAATAAACAGAACACCATTTAGAAATACATTGTGTGGTTGCGCAGTACAGCCCCATTGTACAGTCCGACAGCCCTAAAAACATTTGGGTTTAGGTGAAATGAAATTGCATCGGTGAGGTTCTAATCGCAACGGTTTAAGAACAAGGAAGACTCATATAACCCGAACATCTTTTATATCTGGCCGATCAAAAATGACATTAAATAAATAGATAAGGTACTAAAGTGTACACATATTTATGAAATCGACTGTACAGTGTACATTTGGTTCATAAACAACAAAATGCTGTTTGCTCCGCACACAGAAAATACATATCAAATAATATGTTTATGATATCTTTTAACTAAACACCTCCTTATTGTTTTATTGAAACTATGAGTGTCAGTTACATTAATCATCTGTCTATTAAATTAATTTAATAAAATTGTGAATGCTAAGAGATTCAACATGATATAGGGACAGACAATAGGTACCTACACCTATTATATAGGGAAAGACAATGATAATTTTAGTAATTACCGGTCATTGAAGATACTTCTTCCAAATATTTCGTCTGAGTCTGGCAGGCTAACTCAGTTTCCTCAACCTCTTTCAGCTGCTTTACGTTTTCCAGCACACTTTTGTCAACGTGCACGTCCAGGTTTTCTGAAACGAATTTAATTTCGTTTAATTTCTTAATCTCATCGTATAATAGACAGAAAAAGGTAAATTAAACTTAGGATTGCACATAGAGAAATAAGAAGTATCAAAATGAACATGCCGTACTAAAGCCGTACTAACCTATAAATTTGGTCACCGTAACTAAACAATTAATTTTTGCATCAATAATGCTTTTCTTTCTTCTTGTTTTTCTTTGTACTTCTGTATAATAGTATACAGAATCTCCCGGACACCGCCTCTTATCGTCGACGGCATGATTACTCCGTATTTTTATCAATTTAGATCTCGAATTGACAAGTTTCTAAAAACAACAAAGTCCAAACGACATATTAAATAGTGTTGCCAGACTCGTCAGCCAAGAAAAATCCAGGTTCAGCTTTCATTAGACAGACTCTAAGATCGTTCTAGTCCGGTGACGCGAGTATTGTTTTCAAACTAATACAGCATAATTTCAGCATAATTTCACTAGTGTTCACTTTGATACTGTTAGTAGTTAAAACCATGTTAATTTCACGTATTTTTTGGGGATAACATTTTCCTTGGTGTATTGTCCTGGTATCTAATTAATTATCCGTATTTTACACTCCTAATGTCACTTTAGCTATTTTTAAATGAAAATAATACGCTAGCTAAATGTTTATGTGGCCACAGCGCCATCACATCACACAAAGAAACAACATGTATATTGTATATTTACCCACCCAGCCACCCACCCATTTGTATTGATCCAGCACTATTCTCAGCATTATTTTATTTTAATAAAAAGTTACATAGTCTCATGCTTACAGCTAAATCGAATTTGGCTTATTGTCTTTCTCTCGCAGCAAAATCAAATTTTGCCCACTGTCTTTAAACAGCTAAATTTTTTTTAACACCTAAGGTGAAAAACATATTTATATCAATTATCTATGTGTGTTATAACTTTATATTAAAGATTTTTTGGGATTTTATTTTAGGCCTACTTGGTCATGAACAGGGATCGGAAATTTGGCAAGATATTTACCTAATCTTTGGCGGCAGCTTTGTTGTTCAGTTGTATAACCCCGTAAGCCCTATGTTTTCTTATTAGCAGTAGTCCTAACTACAGAATGTACTATACCAAGTACATATTAAGAATAGTGTTTTAGAGTCTATTAATTAGTGCTTTAGAGTTAAAAATATTTTGTATGATAGTAAGTAGTCAGGTCTGAACTATTATCATTCATTTGTACTTGTACAAGTACGCGGGGACTTACGAGGCAGTAGGCCTCAATTTTAATTTATTAATATAATTCCCGGGATTTCTGAATAAATAAATAATAATAATAATTGCCTTTATTCTAAGATTTACATTCAATTTACATAACACAATTAATTTTATCCTAAATAATATCTCTTATCTCAGAGTGCCGTTCCGCAAAGGCCTCCTCCTGCGCTATATTTATTTTATGTTTTGTAAGTTTGCTTCTAATTTCACTGGAGGGTGTTGGTCTAATGTTCCCGCGGGGACCAGCCGTGGTGGGACATTTTTGTTCTGTTATGTTGGTATAGTTAGCATTGTTGTTGTTGTTATTTCGGTTGTTGACATCTGCTAGTTGCTATATATTGTCAGTTTTGCTGGTTGAACATGATCTTGGCCTTACAAAACCATGAGACTTGGTTTTGTTAATTTTACTCGGCATATTGTTGCTCGCTTCTCCATTCTTGAATGGTGTTTTCGAGAGCTTGTTGGTGACCGCTTTCTTTTTTCAGAATCGGTTGGCTTGTCCTTAACAATCAGCTGATCATACCTGATGTATGCAATTTTACCCTTATCCCGTTCTTCTTTAAGTTTTTCTTGTAGTTCCTTCCTCTTTTCGAGTACATTTCTGGGGAATCTTCCGCAATGTTGATTCCCTCTGGGTAATGCTTTTTTTTTTAGTAGTTGCTGTTTTCTGCATGCCAATGTTACAGACATCAGGACAGGTCTCGCTTTACTAGATGTTTTCTTTCCAATCCGTTGAATTTTGCTTATCTCCCATATGTCCCACTCATTTATTTGAGCTTTCTCACTGATAACATTGAGGGTTTTTGTAACTGCTCCTAGAAGCTCATCACTGCTTTTGTCAGTCTCCTCTATACCATGTATAATAAGATTAATAAGATTATTTTTTCTAATTTACCTTTCTAGGCCATTAACTTTAGTATTAAGATTTTCCACTTCTTGTTTCAAAATTTTGTTTTCCTCGCAAAGGAGCTCCATCTTTTCGTCGATTTTTTTGGAGACATTGTTTGTCACGTTTGCCGTTATAGTTTCATTTTGCGTTTTGAACTCTTCTTTGATATTCAGCCATAACAATTTAAATTGATTTTCCATTTCTGAAATAATTTGTATTTAATTTTAATAAAATACTGCTATTTTGTAGATTTTACTACCTAACTGCTATTTTGTACTACCATTGGTCACACTTTGTTGGTGGAAACTTTTTTTTTTAATATATATATAATGGCTTTCACATCAGCCAATTATTGGCACGACGTATTTTGCCAACATCAGAGTAGACATCGGTCACGTCCAGAGAATGTTGGGTGTATAGAATTTGGATGCTTAAGGGAGAATTGGGCAGGGACCCTAAAACAAAAATACATAATTTTATGGACAACACTGACAAAACACGACGTTTAAAAATACGCGAAGCGAATTAAGTATAACAAAAAAAGAAAGGATGGGAGTTAGAAATGGAAGGAATAGATAGTATAAAGATAAAATATATGTACGTGTAGAATAAGGTATTATACTTTAATGTAATGCATTTGTACATAATTCAGAAGATGTTTTGTCAAAGGAGTACCAACGAAAGAAAGGAGAGATTGGAAATTAATAGGACGCGGAATATAATTTGGAAGAGTGTCATAACGAGAAAAATTAAGTTTAGGACAGTTAAAAAGTATGTGCTCCGAGGTACCGTCCTCTAAAACACATTCGCATAAAGAGTGATTCCTTATCCTAATCTTTGCTAAAAATACAGGAGTGCAGGCATGGCCCAGGCGGCGGCGGTAGATAGAAGATATGGCCCGCTTGTTGATTTTTTTTAACCGGAAGATCCAAGGTTTATGTGGTATAACCGGTTGTATCTCGCCATAGTATCGGCCCTGGCATGATAAGCCTAGAGGAGTCCCACTGTTGTTGCCAAGAATCCCTTTCATCAGACCGAGCAATCGTCAACATGTCGGAAGCATATATGCTGGGGTACCCCTGGGAGCCAGACACCGTGGCGTCTTTGGCCCAAGAGTCTGCCCATTCATTACCTGTGATACCACTATGTCCCGGGATCCAAGCAAGAACAACTTCCAAACCTTAATTTTTACATTTCAAAAGTAATTCTTTTATTTTAAGCACCAAAGGGAATTTTGTTTTTGCCTTAAATTGATTCGCCGCTATAGCCTGTAGGCAACTCTTGCAGTCTGAGAAGAAAATGGACTTAGTAACACCATGGGATTGCATAGGCAATTGCTTCAAAGAGGGCAATAACCTCTCCAGTGAAAACTGAGGTCTGAGGGGGGCATTTAAAAATTAAAATAATTTTGTACCTAGGAATCCAAACAGCTGCACTCACACAAAACTGTCAACTGATAGTTTAGAACCATCCGTGAACACAGGAAGCCAGTCCTGCCACTTATCTAAGAGCTTGTTGAATTTGGCATTGGCTCCAGGGTCGTCTTTAAAAATCCCAAAGTCAAGGATAACTTTGGGGCTATGGACTAGGGCATAAAAATCGGTCTCAAAGATAGGGTTTATTGCAGTCTGATGGAGGGGATTTATGAGGTTCTGAGTTTTTAGGAAGCTAGTAACTAATCTTGGGGTCTCTTTGTGAGACCAGTACCTGTTCACAGCGACCTCATTGGAGAGAGCTTCTAGGCGCGGAAGGATAGGGTGGTTAGATAATGAGGCCGGTTTGAACAAATACCGGTCGGACGGTCGGAAAGTGGGGGGTCCATACACTCGACCTGCATGGCATATTTTTATTTTACCCTTTTTCAAGTTTTATTATTTGCTATAATAGGTATTTTAATAAAAATAATAAAACTATTATTTTAAGTATTTTGTCTACTGCCTGATGTTTGTAAGTCTTTTCATAATTGCAATTGAACCCTTTTGCTAATTTGTGTACAGACACACCAGCAATGTACTAAAAATATTTGACTTGTCCATTACAAGAGGCATAAGATTGTGTCACAGGTGTAGGCATGCAGTGTTGGATAAAATATTGCTGGTGACTGTACAATGGTATTGTATTGTATTCTCATTTTTGCAGAAACAATCTCACCGTCAAAAATCTGGGTATCAGGACCTCGTTTGCATAACCTCAAACACTGGACTGAATTTGGTGCCAATGTTACAATACAAAATGGTGAAGTATTCTCTAACTGTGACGTCATATTCTTGGGTGTCAAGCCGAGCATGTTGGGTCAGGCTGTAAAAGAATGTCTAAATACTCTTCCGTCTCAGGGTTCTACTAAAAAAGTGCTTTTTGTTTCAATGTTGGCTGGGATCACTATTGATGATTTGAAAAAGGTTTGTTTAATAATAACATTACATACTAGCTTTTACTTCCATATTCTTTGTTATGTCCACATTATTGCTTGCATATTGTAATTCAGAAACTAGTAGCATTTCTAATATCCATTCCCAGCAACATATTTGTTTGACATACATACTTCATTGTACTCAGTTTAGTGTTGCAACTATGAATAAATAACAAACTGACATACTTACTCACTTTTGAGATTATGACATAGTACCTAAGGATTTAACATTTAAAATCTGTATCAAATTGGAATCAATGAATGTCAAGGTCATAAAAAAAATGCAGTGGTTTTTTCCCGAACTTTGTTTTAAGCCTATTATTGCTATATTGCTATTATAATATTCATGTTGTTGATATGGGACCTAGTTTTTTTATTCACTTGACAGTAAGAGCTACTTTATTGTTAGTCTTAAAAGAGAAGATGAGATGAAACAAATGGAACAGAAACCCTGGTATAACAATTCAATTTCAAAATTCAATACCTATTGTCCACACAATTAGTGCTTACGGGTCTCTGCTCGACGGTACAAGCGCTCTTTCTTATTATAGTCAACTACAAAGAGATGCATCTATTTTTCACCTTATTACACTGTGATAAGGTGCCAAAGTGGATACATCTCTTCGTAGTCGACTGTACCAACTTAGTTCTTGTTTTAAATAAGGTTACAGAATAGGTAACCAAAAAAAGTTTTACCTAATATCATACATTTTAAATTTACAGGCTTTAAATGCAATACCGATACAGGTGAGTGTTGTCCGGATCATGCCTAACACTCCCATGACGGTTGGGGAAGGAGCCTGCTTGTACACTCCTGATGACAATGTGTCGCCAGAGAATTGTGCACTGCTGGAGAAGCTTATGTCTGGCTGTGGAATATGCGAGAAGATCCCAGAGTCATTGATGGATTCACTTGGCTCTCTAATTGGATGTGGACCTGCTTTTGTAAGCACTTGTTGAGTTTTATATTATATCTAGTTTCTGACCGCGACTTCGCCTGCGTTGACCATCCTAGTGGACAAAATGTAGCCTGTGCCGAAATCCGTAAATCCGTTTCAGCATAAAGAAGTAACAAACTCACACTAACAAAAAATACATATTCGTAATATTACTAGCTGTTACCCGCAACTCCGTCCGCGTAAAAGTCGTTTAAGGCTCGGACAGACTGCTAGCGGGACGGGGACGGTAGCTCGGCGTGATGAGTGAGTGATGCGGGCGGGACGCCCGGTCACACAGAGCAAGCGCGCATCGCGCTGGCCTCGCGCCATCAGGCCGCCAGAATCGCGCGCGGTTCCCGCCCGCATCGCGCTCTCCCGCTCGCTCTCTGTGGTTTGGTCATTCGTTTTACGCTGCGCTGTCTGACGTCACACTGACTGGTCGCGCCGCGAGACCGTCGCGGTCGCGCGGCCTGCGCGTGTCGGGCTGCGGTGGCGGGTCGCGACAGAAGCGGGCGCGATGCCGATGGGGCGGGGCTGTGGGGCGCGGCCTGTTTGACCACGCTAGCGGTTTGTATGGAAATATCGCGCGCAGGCCGCGCGCCCGCGACGGTGCTGTCTGGCCAAGCCTTTATACTCCTTCGGGAACAGTGCCATTTTCCGGAATAAACGAACAAACGTAAGGGCGAATCTCCTCAAAACAATATTCTTGACCAAAAAATTCAAGATTTTTCAAACCTCGCAGCAGATTCTATTTAAGGCCAGTTTTACGTATATATCAAACTAGCTTTTGCCCGCGGCTACGTCCGTGTAGAACTCGTTTACCGCAGTTAAGTAAATTAATAGTTTTAAGTAATTTTATAGTTTGACTTCCTCCCTGGCCAGAATGACCTCTAAATCACATGTTATAATATTCAGCTCGAAATTTAAAATATAGTTGAATTGACTACAGTTCGATTAAAATCAGTTAACACTTCGACTTTTCTCGGCTATTATCGGCTAAAGCCGGAGACGAAAATGACACAAAATACATTGCTGCGATTTCTTTAGGAGGATATTTTGTCCATTTCACCTAGACAGATCATTTTTAATTGTAATCGAGAACTTATAAGTTTCATACTGCTAAGTCCAGAAATGAGAAAATTTCCATACAAACTTTACCCCCCCATTTTACCTCTTTATGGGGGAATTTTGGCCATTTCACCTACACAGATCATTTTTAATTGTAATCGAAAACTTATATACCTATTTTCATACTCCTAAGTCCAGAAATGAGAAAATTCCATATAAACTTCACCCCCATATTTCACCCCCATATTTCACCCCCATAGGGGTTGAATTTCTAAAAAATATTTCTTAGTGCTCACTTAAATCATAAAAGGAACCCCTGTACCAAATTTCAAGTTTCTAGGAACAGTAGTTTCGGATGTGCGTTGATATCTAAGTCAGTCAGTCAGTTTTGCCTTTTATATACATATATAGATATATGTTAAGTCGTGATGAAGGCACCAAAATCAGTACATTAATTTCGGATATTTTTAAAAATTATTAAACAATGGTGTTGCTGATAATGTCGTTTTGTGAGAATAATTACCTTATTGCAGAAAATAATGATATAATGTTGCCGACAATGAGTAGTTATATAATAAATAATAACATAATATTATTTTAGATATTTGTTTGTTATGATTTTATTATAGGAACGAGTAAAATAAAACGCATTCATGTATAAATCAGTATATTAAAGTTGTTTAAATTTTATCTAGAATCATTCATTTTTAAATAAGATTACGTATCGAAGTTGCTTGATTTTTTAAAAGAGAAATCATTATCATTTATGTAAAAAAGCCAAGTCAAGTTCTCATGTGCCACCAAAAGTAGCGATATGTAAAAAGGTCCCATTTTTGGGACTAGATTGTTAACAGGAAGATCAAATATTGTCACTAAATACATTTTCAGTCTAAAGAGACAATAAAAAAAACGAACGAAGTAACAAACTTACTTAAAACTACATTAATCTAACAAACCGCTGCTAGTGTGCAGTGGGGATCGTTCCCAAAATGCTGGCAGCATTGCCACGTTGAATGGCAATGTTTAATCTTTTTGCCAAATACAGGCCAGCATTTTTTGGCACGAGTTGATTCGACCAGGCGCTTTGATAGGTACATCTTTAAAAATACGGTGAGCTCCTGGTCCCAACGGTCGTAAAGTTACGACCCCAAAAGGCTCAAATATGTAACTTCTATCAAGTTTACTGTGTGTGCGCCATTTGAGGGTCTCCTCTGATTCCACCACGCAACCAGCAAGGGTGTCCACGCAAGTGGCATCCCAAACCAACGGCCGGCCCAACTTCCACGGAACAAGAGTCCTCCCATCAGGTCTTTTACCATCGTCGGGCATTTGACCATTTGGTTCCAAAATAGCCACGCAATTGGCGCAAGTAAAAGCCCGACGGACGACATCATTAAGGCTGGAGCTACGGGAAAATATACCAGCACTTCGTATACAGCATAAAGCGTGGTGACCAACCCGATCGACGCTAGCGCCACACAGGTAGCGGTGAGGACCCAAGCGGAGTGAAGTTGCAATTCAAAATGTTGAAGAATCTAATAAAGTTCCTGTGTTCGGTGATGGAAGCTTCTGTAGCCACAAACCCGATTCTCACACTCCGACCTCTAGGAGACAGGCACTACTACTATACTAGACTGTATAGAAAACTGCCAAGTCACGGCTCAAAATGCAATTAGTGTGGTGTTAAACATCTATAGTCCGTTCGCGTTAAGAATGCAGTAAATCATTGTTTTCCGCAGGCCTAGCCACGCCCCCTAACCAATCAGGTCGCTCAAAATTAGGTTTATTTTTATTCATTAAACTTAATCTTTTTAAATATAATTTGTTTGAATTTAAACTCCACTGCGAATACACATTTACCCTCACTGATCAGACAGCATTCACTGCATTCTTAACGCGAACGGACTATAGTGCCGAACTAGGCACTTTTTTATACATCGCTACACTTCTTTTGGTGGCCCATGAGAACTTGGCCTATTTTTACTTTTATGTTTTTGGTGGGATATCAGTACTTTTTTGTAGGTAGTCGATATATGTTTATATGGACCTTCTAAACATGACATGTCACAATAGGTACTAACTAGCAGTTACTTAATACATTTTTCATACAGTTTAATAAGGGATAATCATTTTGCTATTTTCTGATCAAGTATAATAGTACATTATTGCCTAGGCATGGAAGTAGGCAATTGCGGGCCGAGTATTGGTTTAAACGGACGAGCTTGCAAGTCCGTTTAAAAATACGAAGCCCGCAATTGCTGTTCCTGCCGAGGCAAATATAGTGCTTTTCTCAAAAATCGCAAGAAAAAATTTGTGTTGGAGTCAAATCTTCATCACTTGAACTAATTTTTTGAATTGCATACAAACAGAAACTTCATGTGAAAAAACCATCACTCCTTACCGCCTTTTTGTTTATGACAAGGAGAAACGCAATTCTTGTTTTAAAAAAAACATAAGCTATTCCAGGCACAAATAAAAAAGTTATGTTTCGAGTAAAATTTTGTATGTAGACTTGTGCTCTCATTTTATTATGGCCCTTTTCACTTTTTAAAAAGTTACAAGATAGATAGTAATGGAATTTGTATGCAACATTGCGGGCTTGTGTAGCGAGCACGCAATGTTTTTTTTTTATTTGAGAACTGTCAGTAAACTATGTACTTCGCGTCTTAATATGTAGATAGGAATGTCAACATTTCCGGACATTTTTGAGAAAAAATATTTGTAGTTTTCGGAGTTTTCGTAAGACCATTTTTCTTTAAACCTCTACGTCACCGGGTAGGTACCCGAAGGTTTTGATGAGTCAGTCAGTCAGAACAAAATGAGCCGTTTTTAGAAATTAATAACTCTTTAAAGGGTAATGATGGATATTCATTTTTATACTAGACAGTGATATCATTGACTTTAGTAATCTGTAAAAAAATCAGGTTCCTGCCTTTACTAGGAAAAAAGTTACTCGAGTTGGAAAAAGGGCTGAATGGGTTCGTGTAAATACTATACACACTGCAGGTATCGCTCGGTTTTTTCTTCGACCTTGGCCGAACATACTGCCGTGTGTCTTTATAACTCAAGACCTCGAAAATGCCTATGTAAAGTCAGGTGTAGACAAATAACTTATGTAATAATTCGTATGCTAACATCATTAGTGGTAACAATCGTCATTGTATAATTAACACATTATCATTGTCAGCAACATATGTCTTTGTCGTCTCCTGGTAGGTTGCTGCAAATGACAAATTATAAAAAAATCGCCATTTACAAAAGAATTAGGTACATTAAGCGAGATAAAGTGCACTAGTAGTATTAAGTTTCACGCACTCTTCAAAGTCGTTACGTAAAAACACTTAACTGAGAATAAATAATTGAGACACAGTTAAAAATAACAATGACAATTGATATGACACATTTTGGAGAATCAATTTCAAATCCTTACTGCTCGAATCGTGCTACGTCCGTTACCTCCAAAACGTGCCGGCCAGCTGAGGCTCGGGGTGAAGCATCACTTAAACCTCACTTGACACTTCTGTCGATTTTCGTTATACGAAAAAAAATACATTTAACACTGTTGCCGCTAATGACCATTATTTTTTGATTTTTTTTTGATTAGATTTTGTTATGAAAAACGTTCTCCATTTACCTAACGTCAATATTTATCCACACGATTTAATACATTCATTACAGTCATTTTTTTATTTCACGAAATGTTGGAAACTGCCCAGGCGACACGCTGAATATTGACGATTTTCACAGTAATCCCGCTGTAACTTAATTATGCGTGATTGGAGCTCAAAATGGCTCCGATAGCATCTTCCTTATTTATTTAGGTAGTGGAATAAAAATGTTTGGCTTTGATATCGCTCAGAATTTAAGAGTATTATAGCGAGACATACATTTTGGCGCTCTGAAATATTCACCCGTAAAGTACTTTGTCCTTCCCCTGGTTTCAAGCTATCTTTATACCAAATTTAATTAGAAATGGGTCAGGTTCACCTTCATAACAAACAAACAAGAGTTACTTTTGCATTTATAATATTAGTATGGATGTGTGATGAGATGATTATGATGATTGGGATTGTGATAACGCAGTAGCCAAATGAAACTGGGTTTTTGGGCCCTGCTGAGTTAAAATTGTGTTTTCTATTAATCTGCCTTGTCCAGCAAACAAGTTATGAGGGCGCCACGGTACATATGTATGGTTGGTGCAGGAACTAACGTATTTTTAGAATTTTCAGTTGACATAATCATACACACTTTAGCTTGTACGAGGGGTGATCAATAAGTTTTTAGAATCGGTATGAACCATCCTCGTAATGATATTATTTTAATGTGGACTATACCATGGCACTAATCAACGTTAAATTAGAGAAAAAAATAATTAACATTATTCATTTGTTTTTCTGTGATAGCTAAACAAAAACATCTGTATGAACAATTTTACAAGACGGCAAAAATAAGAGTTAGTTTTGTAATTATTTGGAGCGGTGTGGAGAAAATCGTGATGCCCTAATATATTTTTTTTATTGAAAATGAAACCTTGGGTTTTCATTATGATTTTAAGGATAAACAAGTTATCTTTGCAGTGGACTTTTTTATTTCCAGCTTGGTCACCAACATTTAGGGTGGCTTTGTCGGCCTTTTCCGGGATTATTGAGGCCTAAAAATAAATACTGTGATATTAGCTTTTAGCAATTATCCAATAACCTAGGAGAGTTATATGACATTATTCTGCCGTATAGTTAAGGAAAAAAAATAAAAAAAAAGTGCTGAAAAAAATTTACCTATTTTCGGCAGGAATTATTCTTCAGAGCCATCTAATTCACAAGGATGCTGCTCCCTGACCTAAGTTCAGAAGTGATAACCGCTCCCCCTGTTATTTAGCCATAACTTTTGACTACTACTTCTCATTCACCAATGTTCAAAAACAACTACATAAAAATCACAAGCTGATGATGACTTAGTTAAGGTACAAAATTTGACCTCCAAAAGTAAAAATATATTTATAGGGGTAAAATAAAACATTTAAATGACGTTAATAAATGTTTGTAAATATAGAAAGTGTGCATATTCCAATTAAAATATAACGATTTACATATCTTCAATTTTTTATACCGATTCTAAAAACTTATTGATCAACCCTCGTATGGCCTGTATGTTTTCAGATCTACATAATAATCGAAGCATTAGCTGATGGAGCAGTAAAGCAGGGCGCTCCTCGCGACCAGGCGATACGATTCGCTTCCCAAATGGTGGCTGGCAGCGGCAAGATGGTGTTGCAGTCTGGGAAACACCCTGGCCTCTTGAAAGATGAAGTCTGCTCCCCTGGGGGCTCTACCATCTGCGGAGTAGCTGTGCTTGAGGAGGGGAAGATAAGGTATTTATTTTTATACAAAGGCATACAAGCAGAAGGACCACCTTATGTTAAGCAATCAGCGGAGTTTATAGACGTCAGTAATCCCAGGGGCAGTAAGCCAAGGTGAATACTCTATTTTAGCCACGTTTAAAGTAGGATATGTCTAAAGGCAGAAAAACGTCCATCATTTTCAAAAAATATATCCGGTTCTACAGTGGACACTTCTTTATCCGCGAGAATAATGACGCCGCGAATAACAGCGACAAAACTTTAGTTACCGTGTTATATAGTAGCTCACGTATTTATTATGTCTACAGATAGCGTTCACAGCTGATACATACGGACTTGATAAAAAATGTACACAGGGTCACAGAATTTAATAGTACAAGTACTGAAGACGGTCTTCCTGACAAAACAGCGATTAGGTAGATCGAACGTGCCACTCTCTGCTTGTCTTTCTGTCCGATCAACTTTTGCACGTTTGTCTTTATTCGCATGCTAGCCAACCCTTACAAATACTTCTATATGTATACACCCAGAGCCGCAAGCCGATGTACTTGTAACTTCGCGGCTCAAGTGCAGAGTGGACAATGAAAAATATTTTTACTGCCGACGATATGGTCACGGTTAATCTTTAGACCCTAGACATGAACCCTGTCCTTTACAAGCGTACAACTTTTTCAAGGTAAAAACGTACAGAGGACTTATTGGCAAAAATGTCCCCACTCACCAACAGAAATGAAACATGTCTTAGTTTATAGATCTTTTAACATGCATAATGCATTTTTACTATGACGATCGCCCTATGTATGAGGTTTTGTTGGAAAATTATAATCGTATGGTATGGAATTTGTTTACAAATAAACACATTCTTGCCTTGTCCCCGAAAACCCCATCCATTTTGCAACTAAAATATGTATATTGCTCAGGGTTGCACTAGTTTTGTAAAAATCCCTGGTATGTGTGAATATAATCTCATCATCTTAAGTTATTTTCATTGTTTCTATCACAATGAGTGGTTTACAAATGTAATTTATTTTCAGGTCTACATTGATAAGCGCGATAGAAGCGACCACAGCCCGAAGTCAGCAACTCGGCAAGAAGTAATGAATAATCCATGCACTTCGTTATTGTTACCGATGTGTTTTTAAAAATACCTACTTGTTTCATTTGCGATAGTTCTAATGTTGATGAAATTTTGTGACTTCTAGTTAGACCGGTATCTCGAATTATTTACCTCTTTGCTATTGCAGCTCTATTACTTACGTACCTCATACAATTTAATTGTATTCGTTTAAAAAATGCTCATAGTTAAACTATATGTATTTAGTGAAGTGTACCTAAGTGAAGATTTTGTTTTCCAACTTGAATATTCATGTTGTTATATGATATGTACTTACTTTAAAGTATTATCTAACAATAAGTATTATGTTATTGTTAAAGGTATGGACATGACATTATGATTTAAAGTATTAACAGTAAATACCTCAGTGATGTTTATCTATTATTAGGTTGTAAATGAAGTCGTACAAATATAGATTGAGATTGTAATTCATATTTTTATTTCTTCCTTTATTATGTATGTATTATGTAGTGCTATTATTATTATTGTATCTTTATTATCGTTAAGTTATCTATTTGGACACAAATCAAGGTCTACTCTTGATGTTAAATAAATAATTATCCATTAATTTATAAACGTGTTTGTCAGGAATTGGCCAATACGAGATAAAATTAAAAGGAAAACACATTTAAAATTAAACAAACGCTGATTTATTTATTTCGTCTTAAATAATCTGGAATACTATTGACCCTGCAATCAGTGCATTGGTATTCGTAGACTATAAAAAAACACGAGCATAGTAAACTATACCTTAACACTTTAAATTCATCTCAGTTTTCAACCCACACTCGTTGCAACCCTGCACTAATAAAACGCTTTACATTCGTGCGCAGTTAAAGCAGGTCCGACCCAAAAAAAACTATCCCTTAAAACCCAACTCAAGCCAGTACATTACAGCCTTAAATAATAGCACTAGGTAGAGATTTCTATATTCCTTTGTACATTTATTATCATCACAAAGTTTGGCTACAAGGAATAAGGGCAATTTATAATGCGATACACTTCTTTGTCAGAAGACCGAATACGAAAATACTTGAGGTTAATGAGCTTGCGGTCTTCATTAAGCGTGCTTATTTATTTCAGAACCGAAGTATATCTTCCTAGTGGTCACTCTTGGTGTAAAAGGATGGTAAGGATGCATGCACACCGATTTCCTTCTAAAAAGGAACAGTGAAGCGCGCCTGGCGATCCCAACACTTATATCAATACTTTTGTGCCTCGGTATTTCCAAAATAGGCAGGTCTTCCTCGCTGGTACTATGGAAACAGTTTAATTTTCGAATTCGCTTGCGGACGTTACGAAAACTCGGCGTCACCGAAGAACGGATACTTGGCAATCTGCGCAGAAATGACACCTTTTTCTTAGGACCATGGTTATTTGTGTTTGTTGCGAACTTCGGAGTTTCATCAGCCGTAACTACTTTGCTGATTACTTCTTCCGTTTCTGTGTTCCGAACTACAATTTCATCACTCATCACTAAAGACTCAACTTTACCATTGTTACACGAGTATTTACTTCTCTACGTTCGTTGAGCTACTACTTTTGAGTGATGAACTCCCGCTTAACTTTCAGCATTGATTGAGTACCTACGACGCTTAGGTTGCGATAAGATAGGATTTAAGTAGATAGCGATGATAATATATTTATTTTATCATTAGTCTTTTAAATAGTACCTAGTTGCTTTGTTCATCATGCCCGGGTTACACGATGCTAGTAAGAATTCCAGGTTACTTAAGTAAAAATAAGATCGGACAATGTCACGTAAATTCCGATCCAGATCCGAAATTAAGCTAACCCAGGACAATTAGTTTCGTAGAACGTGTCACCACCATGAAGACAAACTATGGAAACGATTCTGGGTTGAGACGGCAGCTTACTGTGACAACTTCCTATCCTAGCTTGTAAAACAAGCCTTGTATTAGTAAGTTAGTGTTTTTTCTAAAACCTAAATTTACTTTCCTGGATTGTTTTAAAAGTTTGTCGGACTTGTGATAGGTTACCCTTAAATCGATATACTTATTCAATTTTGTTTTAATTCAGCCTCGGTCCTCGCAAAACTAGTTTGTCGGATCCTAATCCGATTCTGTGCGATATCGCCCTTGGAGCACTTCGTCTCAATCACGATAAAATAAATCTTTTCGCAACAAATGCGAGAAATCACATTTGAGATATCGAATGATAACGATAAAATAATATTAAACTGGAAAGAGTCGTGAGTGCCAAATTACCTACTTGGCGATCGATAATATTCTGCAGGAATTCTTTGCTTACGGTGGCGTCGTGGGTCGCCACCTTCCCGAACACATGGTTGAGGGAGGCGAGTGCTGAGATACGCGTCATACTCGTGAACGGGTGCTATCTGCGGGGTCCGGTCTGTTCACGCTTGCAATGACCTGTTATTCATTTTAATTATCGTTCCTGACGTAGAGACCTCGTCATGTTCTTCTCCTAGTCACTAATTATTTATTACTTTATTACCTTGTAATTTATTTATTTATTTATTGAAGGAAAACAAACAGCACAAAATAATACATGTATAGATAATACATTATAAAATATACATAGGCCAAAGAAGTTTCCACCACTGGTTTAAATTACATTTGATGCTCAAAAAGGAGTAACCTTATATCTTACAGTAACAATGATACTGGATAACCATTAACAAAATTATCTATTATATAAAATGCTAAGCTGATTGTTGATAACGCACAGCCCAGACCGCTGGACCTAGAGACTTGAAATTTTGCACATAGATACCTTATATAGTGTAGAGATCCACTAAGGAAGGATTTTTGGATATTCCACCCCTAAGGGGGTAAAATAGGGAAAAAATGTTTGTATGAAAGTCCGTCAGTTTTGAAGTTAGACGCATCAAATTTTGCGTTTAGGTTGGCGATTGAATTTTAACTTACACGTGTCTCAGCGTTTATGATAATTTCAACCCCGAAGGGATGAAGAGGGGTAAAACGGATTGTTGATATATCAACGCACAGCCCAAACCTTAGGACCTAGAGACTTGACATTTTGCACATAGATACCTTATATAGTGTAAAGATCCACTAAGGATCGATTTTTGGAAATTCCACCCCTAAGGGGATAAAAATTGGTATGAAAGTCCGTCAGTTTTAGTTTAAGTTAGACTATTAAAATTTTGTGTTTAGGTTGAAAATTGAAAATTAATTATACGTGTTTCAGCGTTTTTGATAATTTCATCCCCGAAGGGATGGAAAGGGGTAAAACTGACTGACTGATCGATCAACGCACAGCCTAAACCGCTGGACCTAGGGACTTGAAATTTGAAGGGAATATTCCTTGGGTACCCTAAGGGTACATTAAGAAATAATTTTTGGAAATTCATCCCCTAAAGGGTTAAAATAGGGGGTAGAAATTTGTATAGGAGATTAGTTATTTTTAAACTAAGCAATTTGGAAATTGGTATTTGGGCTACTGTTTATAAATAAAAAATACTTCTTTCAGCGATTTAGAAAAAACTACCCCTAAGGGGGGTAAAAGGGAGTTTTAGTTTGTTCCTCCTTCACGCTGCAATGGCGCTGGATGGATTTGGATGAAATTTAGAATGGAGATAGCTTATACCCTGGATTAACACATAGGAAAATCCCATCCCGGAAAATTTAAAGGTTCCCGAGGGAATAACGACAATATCTTTGGTGTTTTTTGAAAAAATCATGATGGGTGTCGTTTTCTTAGGTTGCGTTGACGCAGATTTCGAAAATGATATCAAATTTGGGATTCAAAATGGACGCCATGATGTTTATTGAAAAAGTCGTCATTGGTATAATTTTCTTACATTTTGGGGACACAGATTATGAAAATGATGTCAAATTTAGAATTCAAGCTGGCGGCAATGATGTTTTTGAAAAAGTTGACACGGGTAACATTTTCTTAGTTTTTGGAGACGCAAATAATTACTAATATAGAATAAGATTAGTAATTATTTGACAAAATTGCGCAATTGAATAATGTATTTCTCCTATGGCTTTTGCCATCCAGTGTGACAACATGAGACAGGCTTTTTACCTACATTCAGTTTTGTTAGTCTATATCAAAAGGAGCGGTGTCAGATTGAAGTTGTCAGCGTGGACATATCCAGATTTTAAATTTTTTTTCCGCTATTTTTATACTATTCACTATTCACGGCGTATTAATTCTACTGCTGTTATTTAATAATAGGGCGGTTATTATGATTACTTGAAAATAATTACGGACAGGCATTTAATTTTTCGGCGAATTGGTCGGTTATTTAATTCTAAAATGTCATTTCAAACAATACTCAAGGGGTAAAAAAACTATACATCGATAGGTATACATAATATTGCTGTAGAAAGAAAATCCATACTAATATTATAAAAGTGAAAGTAATTATGTCTGTCGTCTGTCTGTTTGTTATGCATTCAAAGACGCCATGATGTTTATTGAAAAAGTCGTCATTGGTATAATTTTCTTACATTTTGTGGACGCAGATTATGAAAATTATTTCAAATTTAGAATACAAGACGAAGCCATGATCTTTTTTAAAAAGTGGACATAATTGACATTTTCTTAGATTTTGAGGACGCAGTTTTCGAAAATGATGTGAAAGTATAGGTAGAAATTCAAAATGGCAATTCAATTATGTCTGTCGTCTTTCTGTTTGTTACGCTTTCACGGATTAACCGCGGAACCGAATTAGATTAATGGGCATTGGGTAAATTTGTTTGAAGAATATGGTCTTCTTTTTTTTATCGTATGACGAGAGATAGTAACGATTTGAATACATTAAACCGCGAATTCTGTAATATTGTACAAAACACAGATGGTCTAAAAAATAACGTGTACCCCGATCTAAAAAACAATATATTATAAAGAATAGAGAATGTTTGTGCGAGAGGGCGATATTACCACCGACAAACGAAATTGTCGGGCGGATAAATATAAAAAATATGTCTCATGTAGAAGGCGATGTTGTGGAGTATCTCTTGGTAGACAAGTTCCTGAACTCTTTCGAGGTATCGGGAGTGCCCTCCCGTAAGAGTTAATGGTTAAAGTTGGTGTCCCAGTAAATTTCGAGATCAATATTACATGTGTTTGAAAGATCATTCTTGCCAGGGAGGACGTAAAACTATAGAATTACTTAAAACTATTAATTTACTGCTATAAACGAGTTCTACGCGGACGAAGTCGCGGGCAAAAGCTAGTACATTTATAATCGTATTCTTTTTTCATTTTTTACTTTTTTTTTTTGTAATGTTACTTTTAAGTATTATTGTATATTATGATTGGAAAAAATGACCTGCTGGGGCACGTTTTATAAAGCTACAAGTTACAATTTTACAGGTCTAAACTGACAACACTGCTCAAACAGCTGGGGCCTGTTTTATAAAGCTACAAATTACAATTTACAGGTTACAAGTTTCCATTTGACACAACCTCGACCAATGACGACCAGAGGCCCGTTTCACGAAGCTGCAAGTTACAAATTACAAGGGGAAGTCTCTTTCTAACTCCTTTTGGTCGAAAGAGAGTTCCGCTTGTAATTTATAACTGGTTGGTTCGTGAAACGGGCCACAGCCATTTAAGCAGTATTGCTAGTTTAGACCTGTAAAATTTTAACTTGTAGTTTTATTAAACGTGCCCCTGGGCCCTATTTAATAAAACTTACAATTTACAATTGACAACAATTCATATGTGCTAAGGTAGTAAAATAAAATAGCGTTTGTAGATTATACACTGCTGATTACAGTAAAAATATTTTTGGATTTTTTTATGCAGTAGCTTTTTTTTTTTAGGAAAAATTATAAAAAATGTTGGATTGTTAATGTTAGGAATACACGTATAGTGCCCTTAGTCCATTTATTACCATAGAAATTGAAAAAAATATATAACTGCCATGTCAATTTTTATCTGTCTGACGGCATAAACTACATCCAAGGTCTGACGGATTACTTGATTCTAACGACACGCTTTCGATTCTCGTAATACTATTGTTTTGATATACTTATGCTATTTAAGATGTGACTAACTGATTTGTAAAAGCGGATAGCCGCAATCTGCCCAAAGTCGACGAATTTATCTTCTTCTTCTTCTTCTTCTTTTTTCTTTATGGCGTTCCGCAGTGATTTCGCCAATGTCAAGTTTGGTAAGGGAGACTCTGCTTAAGGAACGGGTTTCGTGGAAGAGCAAGTGTAAAGGAGAAATGGAATAAAACGGAAAGGACAGGAAAATTAAGAAAAGGATGCTGATGAATCCCCTGAGACAAAACATACAATTATTATATTTTATATATATAAATATTACTTAAAAACTTAATACTACAGTTTAATGTTATTATACTTAATATATTCACAAAGAGTATATACAAAGGGGGAATAAACAAGAGCCAGGAGGGATTTGAAGTTTATAGGGCGGGGAATTTCAGAGGGGAGAGTATCATAGAGGGAATCGGGATATTTAGGGCAGCTAAAAAAGATGTGATCAGGAGAGCCCTCGTCTAGTCCACATTCACAAACAGAACTATCTTTAATATGAAGCTTAGCAAGATGAACAGGGGTACAAGCATGACCAAGTCTCAACCTGCAAACTGTTGAGGCAGTACTCTTGTTGATGTCTTTGAATTTAAAAAACCATGGTTTGGGAGGAATCGTGGCCTGAATGTCAGCATAATATTTACCTTTAGTAACACAAACTGAACTAAAATGATCCTTCCAACGACAAGACAAGGACTGTCTAGCGAGTGGAATGAGGTCCGAGGAAAAGGCAACAAAGTGTTCAAGAGAGCCACTAGTAATAGCATTTTTAGCACAAATATCTACAGTTACATTTCCTTGAATCCCACTATGACCCGGGATCCAAGCCAGAATAACTTCAATTCCTTGATGGTGACAACGTAGAAGAACCTTCCTGATATTTAAAATAAAAGGGAATTTGGTCTTGGATCTGAATTGGTTGGTATTGCTTGGAGGCAACTTTTTGCATCAGTCAGAATGACAGATTTATTAAGTTTATGAGACTCAATATACATAAGAGCCTCAAGGATAGCAATAGATTCTCCAGTGAAAACAGATGAAAAAGAAGGACACTTAAAATTAAGGATAATACTATAGCTAGGAATCCAAACTGCTGCACCAACGCACCCAGTGACAGACAGTTTAGAAGCATCTGTGTAGACCATTAGCCAATCCCTCCAGTGTTTACCTATGTATGAGTTCAGATTAGCATTAGCAAATGGGGAGTCCTTATCAATGCCAAGATCCAAAAGAATATTAGGTTGAAAAACTAAAGCATCAAAAGGAGTATCGAAAAGAGGGAGTAACTGACTTTGAAAAACTGGACAGGGGAGACTAACAAATTTTCTAAAGCTATTAAAGAGGCATGGGATACTTCTGTGTGACCAGAAACTTTCAGAGGAAATGAAGTTGGAAAGAGTATGTAATTTATTAATAAGAGGATGAGAAGATGATTGAACTAACTTAAACAGAAACCTGTCAGACAAATATTGTCTCCTTATATGAAGAGGAGGATCACAACACTCTACCTGAAGAGCATTGACAGGGGAAGACTTCATTGCACCAATAATTAATCGAAGGCATTTATATTGAATCTTATCTAAAAGGTCAAGGGCAGCCTTATTACAAGGTTCAAATAGAAAAGAACCATAATCTAAATGACTCCTAACTAAAGCATTATATATAAGTTTCTGGGTGAATGGGTGGGAACCCCACCAAACACCTGAAAGAGACCGCAAAATATTAATATTCTTTTCACATTTCTTGACAACATAATTAGAGTGGGGCATACCAGTCATCCTAGAATCTAGAACAACTCCTAGAAACTTTACCTTATCCTTTATTGGGAATGATTGATTATCTGACAACACAGATATATTGGGTGTAGATCTCTGTCGTGAGAAGGGAACAACACAACTTTTGGCAATTGAAAGGGAAAGGCCATGAGCTGAAAGCCAATCATTAAGATATCGAATAGCAGAGTTGAGAAGATCAGAGGCCTTATCCAAATTTCTAGAGGAGATGTACAAGGCTATGTCATCAGCATATTGAAAAATGTTGCAAAAAGGAAGGACTGAGAGTTCCAAATCATATGTATAAATACTGTAAAGAATAGGACTTAAAACTGACCCTTGGGGGAGACCCTTCCAGACAAGTCTAGGAGGGAGTATGGAATTTTTAATTTTAATTGCAACAGACCTACCTAAGAAAAGATTACATATAAAATTTATTAGTCTTACTGGGATATTTAATTGCAACATCTTCTGCCTTAAAACTGGAAGGAGGACATTATCATAAGCTGATGACACATCCAAGAAAACTCCAACAAGAGTTTCTTTTTTAGATAAAGCTATGTGGATATCTGTAACCAAAGTACTGAGACTATCCATAGTACTTGAACCCTTACGAAAGCCAAACTGGCTACTAGCTAAAATACCAGAACTCTCCACAAACCATTCTAAACGATTCTTAATTAGGTGCTCCAGAATTTTCGACATGGTGCAAGACAAAGCAATAGGTCTGTAACTACAAGGATCGCTGCTTGGTTTACCAGGTTTCAAGATTGGCAAAACTAACTGGTTTTTCCACTCGTCAGGGGGAGCCCCTGATGCAAAGATGCAATTCAAGATAGTTAGCAAATGTTTTTTAACAGAAATACTACAATGGCAGATAAAGGAATAGGGGATCCCATCAATTCCTGGGGAGGAATCTCTGAGACCCTCTAAAACAACAGAGAACTCTTCCCAAGAAAATTGAGCATCAAATTTATGAGTAGAAACAAAATCCGAAGAATAAAAGGAATATTCATCCCTAGAAGGAACAGAAGGCGGAGCCAACCTATTACAAAAAGATTCCACCCAAACAGGAGCCTCATTACATGAGATGTTTTCTATAGATAAAGCGCCACGAAAACTTCTTATGCTTTTCCATACCATAGAAGCTGGAGTAGTTGGAGAGAGAATTTCACAGAATCTACGCCATCCAGACTTTTTCTTTTCAGCTAACATCCTTGTAGCTTTTGCGGCCACTCTTTGATAATTTAAATAATTTTCAGTACACATTGACCTAGCATAAGCTCTTTCTGCCTCTTTACGGTCCCTACATGCTGCAGAGCAGTCACTGTCCCACCACGGTAAAGACTGAGATTTATTCCTACTGAAGTTTTTGAGGGGAATAGATTCGTCAGCTGCTTTTAAAATAGCTTCTTTAAAATTAACATAAGAGGAATGGGCATTGAGAATAGAAACTGAAGAAAAACTTAATAACGATAAGTCTAAAGAAGATCTAAATAAAGACCAGTCAGCCTTCGATAGGTTAGAAAAGAGGGACATAATCAGATTGGGTGGGAGGGGAACAAGAACCATGAAGAGTAAGGAAGATTGGAAAGTGATCACTGCCATGGGAGACATCATAGATAGACCAAGAAAGAAGGGAAGCACAGGAAGGAGAAGTTAGAGTTAGGTCCACAGCACTTTTAACATTTTGATATGGAGAAACTCTACGGGTGGGAGCACCATCATTCAAAATGCAAAGATTTAAAGTATCACACATATCTAAAAAAAGGGTGGACAAAGAGTCACAATGATGTGAGCCCCAAGAAGTATGATGGATGTTAAAGTCCCCTAATATGACCACAGGAGCAGGAAGAGAGGCAGCAATTAAATGAAATTCAGCAAGAATAGAGGGATTAGGATCTGGAATATAGACAGAAAGAAAAGATACATCATGAGCTCTCACAGCAATAGCATTAATACCACTGCTGTGAGGCGGAAGAGTAATTTCATTAAAAAAGATTGATCTAGAAACTAAAAGAGCAGAACCAGCATAGCCATCAGTCCTATCATCCCGAAGACATGAAAAGCCAGAGACCCTAAAATGGGACCCGGGCTTAAGCCAAGTCTCCTGAATGGCAAGGACTGAGAACTTAAATCTATTTATTAAATAAAGTAATTCATTTTTTTTATGACGGATACTATGGCAATTCCACTGAAGAATTTTGGCCATTAATATTAAATTTGGAAAAAAGCTCAGACAGTTTAGCTACGACAGTGTTCGGTGGGCAATCAGATTGCGAAATAAAGTTAATCAGGATGTTCACCAGAAGATCTAACAAATTATCATTAGATGTAGTTGTATTGTAGGTATTTCCCAAGAGGGCACTGCCATTAGGAAGAGAAGAATTGGGTTGAGCAACTAATGATTGATGAGCTTTTCTATCATATCCAGGGCTAGAAGGGAGGGGAGACCGTCTGGGGGTTAGCACTGTTTTCCTATATGAATATGTCTGAGGATGTGAAGTCTGGGATAAATCAGAAGCATTCTGACTATCTTGAGATGGGAAAAGCGGGGGAGACATACGCGCAGTATCTGCAAAGGAACGCCTAACTTGTGGGAAGCGAGCCGAAGCTTCAGTGTAAGAAATACTTTCCTGGGACATGACTAGTTTAATATTTTTCTGACGGGCATGTTCTGGGCAAGAAGAGTCGGTAGCTTTATGAGCACCAGAGCAGAACAAACAAGTAGGCATAGGGGACTGGCTTGAACAAGAGATGCCTTGATGAGGCTGTGCGCAGATGAAACAGCGCTCTTTGGACCGGCATTGAGAGGCTACGTGACCAAATCTGCAACAGTTGTTACATTGGATTGTTGGAAGAACATATGTAGACACCGGGAGGGAAGTGTAGAAACAGTACACACAAGATGGGAGCTTTTGACCCATAAAAGTCAGAACCACTGTTTGCGTAGGAATCCATACAGGAGAATTGCTATCATTGAAACTCTTTCTGTTAAGTCTCCGCGCTTTAAGTATCTTTCCAAATCCTGCTGGAACCTCAATCGCTGTCACCAGCTCCTCTAAGGTCCACTCAACTGGGACTTGGCGAACAATACCCATGCGAGTAACATTGTAAGAGGGGATAATCACCTCATACTTAGCAGATGATAGAGATGGGTGGACCAAAAAGGAGTTTGCGTCATCGGCTGATTTGAATTGAACGGAAACACGGTTCCTCCCAATCTGTTTAATGCCATCATTAATGACATTTTTTATATTGTTTCGAAACAAGAAATGACCGAATTTAATGCTACGAAGCGTACTGCCAACAGCAGAAACTGCAACAGTTTTGCTAACATGGACCAGAAAAGGGCCCACATCTTGACTACTATAGGTCTTTTTATTAAAGTCAAAGTCCGGGAGAACATAAGTGGATTGCACGGAACCAACAACTTGGGCAGAATGCAATTTTTTCTGAGGCAAATTCGAGCACTCGTCGGAAGGAAGGCGTTTTCTGCCCAAGTTAGATTGACCGGAGGAATCTATATCCATCTCATTAGAATTGGACAAAATAGACGAATTTGTCCCGCCATTTTTCCCGCCTCCGGGATCTGGAGGTTCAGCGTCCATTTTATGGACTAAATAGAGTGTAAAAACAACAAATACTTACGTGAATACAATAACAAACAATAATAGTACACAAATAAAAGAAAAAGATGAATCAAACAGCGCAAATAACAATATTAATCACGAAAACTAGTAACTAACCACGGAAAGCACTTGTGTCAGGCACTAGACCATAGAGCAGAGTCCCGACGAATTTATGTTGTTATAGTTGTTATTGTTGACAAGTGACATGACATGACAGTCAGTTCTGTTTCTGTTTAAAGTTACTTTTTTATTTTATATCATGCTAAGATCACATCAGTATTCCTAACTTTGTATATACGGTCTTTTTAATGACTATTTCTTTAATAAATTAATAACGACGAATTTAAGTTAAATGAAGAAAAAACGAGAAACACGGGTAGTCTAATATTTAACCAGCTATTATAAACGCTAAAAAACAAAAATGCTTTGATTTTTGAAATGTTGTCAATTTGTAATTACATTTCACATTTTACATTTCTACATATTTGTGTTCAATAAAAATTACAAATTACAATATTTTAATTGTAAAAAACATAAAAAATTGTAGAATTGTAGCTACAATTTTACATAATTCTGTTTAATAAAGGTTTTTACGTGACAGGCGTTAACTTACAAATTTGTCAGAAAAAGTGGTTTATTCAACGCAGTATTGTAGTAACTGTTGTAATTACTGGCTAGTTGGTAATCTTTTTATTCTGTCATGTGTTAAGAACATTTTTTTTTAAATACTTCACTTGAATAAACAACTCTGTCAAGACAACTATATTTTTCCTTATTTTCTTAAATTATTAGAATTTACCACACGTTATCAGCACGAGGTAAAAAGGAAGATAATAGAATAATTGTCACATAATAGGAAAGTTGTTAATTTGTTGTGAATGTGAAGAATAGTTGAGAAAATGACACATTTACAAGGAAATGGAGATGCTTCATCTTCACGTTCAAGTAAGTCTTTTTCCATGCCTACCTTCAGCCTACATAATAGAGAAGGCTATCCGACATGGAAGTTCAAGATGCGAAACTATCTTTTGCATGAGGAGTTGTGGTATACAATAGTCGGTTATCCTGAAGGAGATACGACTCCTGCATGTCAGAAATCTAAGAACGACAGTAGAGCTCTTGCAAAGATATGCTTAACAGTCGACGGTGGAGCTATTGTTCACGTGCGATGTGCGACAACTGCTGCCGAAGCTAAGACATCTTTGCAAAAGGCGTACGAAGATAAAGGAATGGGACGTAGATTGTCATTAGAACGCAAATTATATAGATTGAATTTATCCGATTTTGATGATATTGAAAAATATATAAATGCAGTTCTGTCCACTGCTCAGGATTTAGCGGATATTGATAAAATTATTGAAGACACGTCCATAGCCGCTATAATTCTCGGGGGGCTTACGTCTAATTATGAGCCCCTCATCATGGCATTAGAAAACTGCAATATACCAGTAACTACGGATTTAGTGAAGACTAGATTACTGAATGAATTGTCCAAGAAAAACATGGCTCATCCAGTAGATACAGTTCTCCAAACGCGATTAAAATCAAAATCTAAGAAGAAAGATATTGTGTGTTATGACTGCAAAGTTCCTGGACACAAAAGACCTGACTGCCCTTTAAAAAATAAGAAGGAGAAAGCCAATACGGTGAAAAATGACGTCAGTTCATTTACTGCATTGAATACTTCAGGAAGTTCTAGTAAGGATATATGGTATGTAGATTCTGGAGCTACAAAACATATGAGTTCTAGACGCGACTGGTTTCAAACCTTTTCATTATTTGACACTGGTAGTGTAACCGTAGCAAATGGAGATCAGATTAAGTGTTGTGGAATTGGTAACATTTCTATAAATACGCCAAATAAAATTGTAGATTCTATAAATGATGTTGCTTTTGTACCCAATTTAAATGTAAATTTGATATCTGTACAGAAAGCTATAGAAAAAGGTTTTGTTTGCGTTTTTGATATAAATGGTTGTACTTTTTATAAGAATGATACTTTCTCTTTTACAGGTGATTCGGTACTTCATGCTTCGGCCTGTGGTGGACTGTACGCACTCGATTGTACTACTAATATTCCCCGTGATGAGGTGAAAAACTATGTAATACATGATGTGCACTCTGACTGTCTGAAAAGGTACCAACAATGGCACAAGCGGTTAGGGCACTTATGTCGTTTAGGTATGATGCAGTTAAAGAATCACCAGGTGGGTGTAAACTTTACCGAAATAGATAAAAGTAGTTGTATCTCTTGCGTGGAGGGCAAACAAGCCAGAAAACCATTTAAAAAAATAGGTTATATAAAAGCAACTTCACCTTTAGAGCTGATCCATAGTGATCTTTGTGGACCTATGTCTACATCTTCCTTTCAAGGAAATAAGTATGTTTTAATTTTTTGTCGACGATTTTACACGTAAAATATTTGCTTATTTTATTGCTTCTAAGACGGAAGTAAAAGATAAATTTGTTTTATTCCAAACACTTGTGGAAAAACAGTTGAATGCTCAAATTAAGGCTATTAGAACAGATGGAGGAAAAGAGTATGTTAATACCGAGTTTGTAAGTTATCTCTCTTCAAAAGGTATCGAGTTTCAAACATCAACGCCATACAGCCCACATCAAAATGGAGTTGTAGAACGAACTCATCGTTCTATAACAGAGAAGGCAAGGTCAATGTTGGCTGAAAGTTCTCTCCCCAAAGCGTATTGGGAGGTCGCATTTCGGGTTGCAGTATATCTGAAGAATAGATCTCCCCATAGAGCCTTAAATGGACAAATACCGTATGACAAATGGTGTGGACGCAGAAGTGACCTTAGTCATTTAAAGGTATTTGGATGTCGTGCACTAGTGCATATACCGTCTTGTCGTAGGAGTAAATTGGATTTAAAGGCAGAAGAAGCTGTGTTCGTTGGATACTCAGAAGATCCGAATTCTTATATTTTTCGGGATTCGGTTAATCCGAGAAGAGTATTTAAGTCTCGAGATGCCACCTTTTTTGAAAATATGTTTACTAGTTTAAAACGAAACAATGATGAACCTGTGCAAACAAGTTCAACAATAATATTCGAAGATGAAACTGATGGTGAGGTTTCTCAATATTTTGACTGTGCTGAGGATTTAGCTTCCGAGCCTGAATTACCTTTGTCTACAGAGCTAGAGAATGAAATCGACTCAGTAAGAGTGGAGGCACCAGTACAACACATTGAGCCAAGATATCCAACTAGAAGTAGAAAAGCACCAGATTTTCTAACATATAAAGTTTCATCAAATGATTCTAATGAACCTACAACCTACTATGAAGCTACTCATACTGAAGATGCAGATAAATGGCAACTAGCAATGGAAAATGAGTATCAATCTCTTTTGAAACTTAACACTTGGAAATTGGTAAATAGACCAAATAAGAGAGTTATACCATGCAAATGGGTATACAAGCTGAAAAAATATGCCTATGGTAATATTAGCAGATATAAGGCAAGACTCGTCGCTAAAGGTTTTAATCAAGTAAAAGGAGTTGATTATGACGAAACGTTCGCTCCAGTTATTCGCCATTCTTCCCTTCGCACATTATTCGCATTAGCTGCGGAAATGGGCCTTAAAATGAGGCACTTGGATGTGGACACAGCATTCCTGAACGGAGATTTAGAAGAGGAAGTGTTCATGGAACAACCTTCTGGGTTCACAGTGGAAGGTCAAGAAAATAAGGTTTGCTTGCTTCGAAAATCACTCTATGGTTTAAAACAGGCTCCTCGACAATGGTTTAAAAAGTTAAACGAAACACTTATTAAAATAGGTTTTATAGGAACTCCTTCCGAACCTTGTGTTTATACAAAACTTTTTGATCGAGAACTTGTTATACTCGGGGTCTTTGTCGATGATTTGATTGTTTATTTTCTGTCTGACTTGACTTTTAACATTGTCAAAAATTATCTAAATAAATATTTTTCTTTAAAAGATCTCGGACAGTTAAAAACTTATTTGGGCTTACAGATAGAATGCAAAAATGATTCTATTGAAGTTTGCCAATCAAATTATATATTGGAAATATTAGAAAAGTTCAATATGAGTAACTGCAAGACAGTTAGTACTCCTTTGTCTGGGAAGAAGTTAGAACGAGAACCCAATATGACAAATGAGATCTTTCCGTATCAAAATCTAATAGGAGGTCTCATGTATTTGGCAGTTAACACGCGACCTGATATCGCATATGCGGTGAGTTATCTCAGTCAGTTCAATACATGTTTTGGAAAGGAACATTGGAAGGCAGCCAAAAGAATTTTGCAATACCTTAAAGGTACTTTGAACTATTCTCTGATTTACAGGAAAAATGATGAATCCTTAAGAGGATATGCGGATGCAGACTGGGCAAATTGTCCTTTAGATAGGAAGTCGTACACAGGCTTCGTTTTTAAGTTAGCTGGAGGAGCAGTGGCCTGGGAGTCGAAAAAACAACCCACCGTAGCTCTTTCATCAACAGAAGCTGAGTATATGGCTCTTGCGACAGCTACAAAGGAAGCATGCTACTTACGACGTTTCATATCGGAAATTACTGGTAAGTCGAACTTTGTGAAATTACTATCAGACAGCCAGAGTGCCATTAGCCTAGTGTACAATCCCGTGCACCATAACAGGTCTAAGCACATAGATACCCGTTATCACTTTATTCGCGAAAAATTGTCTAATAATATTATATTTTTAGAATATTTAGAGAGTTCAAAGATGCCTGCAGATATATTAACAAAACCACTTGGTTCTGTAGCAATTAAAAGATGTGCAGCTAGCATAGGATTAGTGCCCTTGACATAATTTATTTGTCCTTCTCTAGTATTTTTTTTTTATAACCCTTGTTGTGTTTTTTATTTGTTACTAAACTATTTTTTATTGCATTTAACGATAATTTCGATTAAGGGGGGCTGTTGTAATTACTGCCTAGTTGGTAATCTTATTATTCTGTCATGTGTTAAGAACATTTTTTTTTAAATACTTCACTTGAATAAACAACTCTGTCAAGACAACTATATTTTTCCTTATTTTCTTAAATTATTAGAATTTACCACAGTAACAAGTATACAATATTGTAGAATTGTAATATAATTCTGACAGGTGAGCGCACCCTGTGTAGAAGCCGTTGGTGACTCTTACTTATAGTTAAAAAAATACTTTCTTAGCAATGGTGTTAACGTGTCGTCAATAGTTATCAATATCACCATGTAGTGAGAGCAGTGACGAAGAGTATTTGCCAATAATTGTGCAACGGAGGCAAAAATAAAAAAGTATAAATTTCACGTTTAATGTGACCATTAAATGTGAAATTAATGGTAATTGAATACTTGCTAAATAATATAGACCTTGAAAACAAAAGTAACAAAAACCCCATCTCTTACCCTTCTGAACAAATTTTATGCGCTTTACATAGAAAGGGCGTCACAATACCATAGGTATAGAGGTAATAGCAGATGCGCACAGTATATTCGACGATAAAAAGCGTAAACGCTGTAACCCACAATGTACCAAAAAAATTTTTTTTGCATATTCGGAATCAGATTTTTTTTCTGCGTCGAATGGTCCGGGTCTCGTGGCTCTACGATGATTAGAAAATTCTGTACAGCGTTGAAATTGTATGTACTTTTTTGACATATAGCAAAATTAATTGCTGTAAGCCGCCAAAAAACAGGTCTTTATTTTGCATTTGCATTTACACCAATTCATATTTTACAAATTTTTCGAGTCCAGTAGGTTACTGCGTGCGTAAAACCATTTCCACTGTCATTTACAGCGTTTACGCGTATTGAAAAAAAAGTGACACTACACTTACTACGTTTTCTGTAAAATATATTTAGATGATAGTGACTTACTACGTTTTAATCAGACACCATAATGTGAATACTCACAAGTTACACCAAATATAAAGTAATACGCAAAAATATTACTGACCTTTACCTCATTTCTTAAACGATTGCTTATTATTGGTCGCTTGAGTTTACCGTATTTTAAATACGCGCTCATGCTGTGTGGGTAACGGCTTACCGCCCCGATCAGTCAGTCTGAGACCGCCGTGGGATCAAGTTGTGTGTGGTGTAACGGTCTTTCACCGCGTGACAACAAAAGTTTAAAATGTAATTATATCTATTTTAATAGTAAACCAGTGCAAATAATGTGAATAGTTAATACTATACTAATGAATTCTTATTTCATTTAAATAGTAACTTCTTAGTATGCATGATAAATTCTGAGAATTAAGTGTTGCTTTACATAATTATAAGTAATTAAAACTACTTTACGAATTTTAACAATACTTTGATAATAGTTATTAGTTTGAAGAAACGCTAGTATAGTGTCTTAAACTTTTCAGTTTGTTAAACATTGATGTTTTTAATTTTAATTGACTTTATTTCATGAGTTAACTTGTGATATTTAATTTATCATAATAATATACTTCTTTTATACGAAGTGTTTGTAGCGATGCATAATTATCGTTAAAATAAATGTATTTCTTTTTTTTCAACTAGACTTGTATTGTAAATGTTTATAAGCACGTATATATATATATATTTATATGTAGATGTTGGGATGTTTATATCTAATGGAGGATTGAAAATATATTTACATACACATACAAACACATTCGTATTAATTAATTCTTTAGGATAACATTTAAAAAAAAGGATTAATAAATGTTATCTCATATTTACGTCGTTTTAATATCAATAACCTTTTTTGACATGTATCATTGAATACAATTATGATTTTTTTAAACTGCAAGCACTGCAGCGTAACATCAATTTAGGCAGTGCTCAACATTTAAAGAATGGTGGTTACATCACTTACGCTTATTAGAAATCACACTGATTATTACCTTTCCATACATTTAACAAAATCATTAACAGCGTTTTATCGTATTGAAAAAAAAAGTCAGGTTGCTGTAACCGACACTAAAAAGAAACCTAGTCACTTCTGGTACAAGACAGGCATATGATCTAATAGGGAATTTGAAAATACATATGTAGTATAAAAATGGCACCGATCGCTCAAATAAAAAAAAAATATGTTTTTTTTTGTAAAATTTCAAAAGTTTTTTGGCTCTGGTGTAAAGTTTGATTTTGCGGGTTACAGCGTTTACGCTTTTTACCGTCGATATGTAAACGTTGTAAACGGACTGTACATAACTGCCTAAAATACGTGTCTTTATCAATTTTTAGTAAATTATTTGGTGAAGAAGTCGGTTGGCCTGAAAATAGTAACTATCAAGGTTCCTAGATTATTTATGATGTACCTACTTACCTAGAATAGCTAGGCTGGTATTGTAGATGGGTTTCTAATTTAAATTGAAGCGCCTTAATTTGTTTCCACTTATTTATTTTAATGTCATGACTATATCGTTAAATTTACTAAATAACACGTCTTTACTTTCGTATGTGAGCATTAGAATAGTAATTTTGTTGTTGTTGTCGATTTCGTAAAGAAACGTTAAATGAAACTAATAAAATAGACTAGACAGTGACTAAATTATTTTCTACCCTTGTTATTATTCTTCAAAAAAAATAAAACAATTACTTGTGCATTGTATCTTACCATGACTTATTCGTAAAACAAAATTGTAGACGAAAACTACAGGCGTTTTTTACAATTTTAAAGTTTTATTAAACACAGTTAACCAGAGTTTAAAAGTCTTACAATTTACAAATATTTAGCAGTGCTACTTTTACAATTTTATATCTTTATTAAACGATTTTTTACCGTATAATTCTAAAAATATGTCACTTTTTTACAATTTTGTCGGATTGTAACGTTTATTAAATAGGGCTCTGGTCGTCACTGGTCGAAGTTATGTCAAATAGACACTTGTAACCTGTAAATTGTAATTTGTAGCTTTATAAAACAGGCCCCTGGAGTTTCTTGCGGCGCTTCTTCTCCGCAATGATGGTTTTGTCCGAAGCGCTAGTAGATTCACTCATGTGGCCAATTTACTAAATAAATATTTGGAATTTTGAATTCTGAAGCAATGCAAGTGCAATTTCGTTACTAGTCTAAAAGCAGTGGTACATTTTGAGAGTCGATTTCACCAACATTGAGTTTAGTAGGGTGTATCAATCTGTTTCCCAAACTTGATTATTTCACGTAGGTACTAATTTTTCCAGTAGCGCTTTTTCCCATTCGTGATTTTACCTGATATCTCATATTTTCCATTTTGGATTTTTCCTATTCGCAAATAGGTATCCCCATTGTTATTAAGCCGAAATAGTTAGTTTTGCAGCAGGCCCGAAGGGGAAAACCACTCAGAAATAGGTAGGCCCGTGGACTCTGTGGTTTTGATAATACGAAACTACTTATTCCGATAAATGCAGATTGCAAAATTATTTTAATGGAATTATTTCTGATGAGAAAAAAATCTTCGGCAAAATAAGCTACTGAACCTACCTATACGTAAGCACTGGTAAATTTTGCGAATGGAATGTTTTTTTTCTTGTAGTAATTTGGTAGTTTGGTCCGTGCTAGAGTACTTAATGGCGCTGCGTATTTTTAGATTTGTTCGGGTAATATTTTCACTTAGATTATAATTGACTTAACGGTGACACGTAGCTCGGGTATTACTGCACGACACCTTGCACAGTAGTAGGTATTCGCCGTTTCTGGCGGTGAAAAAGGTGCTCTGGCGGGCAAGAGGCGCGGTTGCGCTACTAAAAAAAAAGTTTAGTATTTTTTTCGGTGTTTATCCCCCCATTTAGAGCGTTTGGGGCAGGTCCCGAGACTCCCAAATCACTCCTTCCCATACCTTGCAATAGTGGACATACTCAATACAAAAGGTTATCAACTACCTGATTATCCCTTTGTCCGTTTATGGGGCGGACGCTATTGTGCGCGCGAGGACCAACGTCCTTTGTTCTCGGCGCGCCCAAACCATTGTCTTACGGCAATCGACGCGTTCCTAGTTCCTACCTTTTTTATATTAGCTGATTATGTGCTATTTACTGTTGTAGTGTGATTTTTAATTTACATATGTTTTTATCATATCATTTAATTAAGTAGCCATAGTTGTTTTCTTAACATACTCTTTTTAAGGATCATAGTTCTAACCTAACCTAACCTACCTTGCTAAAGTTAACCAAACATCGTGAAACCTATCCTAGCTTAACATACCTATTGTTTTTTAAGGTTCACAGTTCTAACCCAACCTAACCTACCTTGCTAAAGTTAACCAAACATCGTGAAACCTATCCTAGCCTAACATACCTATTGTTTTTTAAGGCTCATAGTTCTAACCCAACCTAACCTACCTTGCTGAGGTTAACCTAACATTATACACCTAACCTAGTTTTAACATACCTACTGTTTTTCAAGGGTCATAGTTCTAACCCAACCTAACCTAGCTTGATGAGGTTAACCTAACATTATACACCTAACCTAGTTTTAACATGCTTACTTTTTTTAAGGGTCATAGTTCTAACCCAATCTAAAAAATAAAGATGAATCGACCAACGAAGAAGCTACGATTGGTTTGAAATTTAAACACCCCATGTTCAACTGTTATTAAAAACCGATTAACTTTACATGAGCTTACTTAACCTAAGCTAAGAGCCCATTTAAATCTAGCTTAAGACCTAAGCTTAACTTAATTCAGTTTACCTTAGTTAATGTTAGTAAATTTAGCTAAGTGTAGTATAATCTTACGCTGTGGTTACTAAGAGGCTATTCTAAATACCTAACAAAACCATATATTGCATATATTTCTAAATAAACCTACACTTATATTGTTAAAAATAAAGTGGTTAAATGCAGTGTAAACTACGTACGAGTATTTAATCTATGGGCATGTATCTACGACTGACATTAGCTATAACATTATCTATCTAATACATATATGGGTTTCACCTTTACATACATTTTAATTTTACTGTAACACGGTAGTATGTAAAACTAAAACAAGGCATGTAAACTGGTTCTGACTTGATTCAAAGTACTATGGAGCATATCAATCCAAAAAGCCTGTATCGACAAGTTTTGCGTACCCGAGTGCATTCTTGTAACGGTTTAATTGTTTTATTAGTAGCCGCCTATTATCTTTTATGGTCACAAAGGATTCCGATTGTTACTTGTGCATTTTATTATTTTGGATGTTGGTGAATAACTCGACGTCTGTGTTACTACAAGTTCAAACGTGTTTTTAGAAAGACGCTTTACTTACGGAGGGTATAAAAGCGGTGGGGTATTGTGTATGATCAAGTATTGGGATCGCAACAACCCTCGTTACCGGAGCTCCCTGTACCTATAGCAGTATATAGACATAATAGTGTTGTTTCGTGCAGTGAAGTGTTTATAAAAAGGCCTAATAATGGATGTGAGTATGTACAACTATTTTAACTTAATTGTATTTTTTTAGCATTTCTTCACCGTGTTTTGTAAAGAGTATTGTAAACAGTTGTGTAATTTATTGTTTTTTATTGTTTCAGTTCTCTGAAAATACTTTCAAGAACTATTATTACCCGGAAAATAAAGATGATTTAACCGACGAAGAAGGTACGCCTGGTTTAAAAGTTAAGCAGGCCATTGCAAAAAAGCGTTCAGTAAATAACATCGACAGCTTTTTTGAACGTCCAAGAAGAAAACTAAAGTACTGAAACGGTCCTCCAACGTATGTCAAAGTTCTCCCGATGGTGTCGCATGCTTATCAAGCGGACAAGATGACGGGGCATACGCTTCTCATTTGATTAAAATCGAGATATATGACTTGCAAAACATTAAAAACATTCCGCCCACTGAGCACTGGAAACACGCTGATGTGAGATTGAAATCCTATGCGATTTCCGATGATGATGATCAGCTCCAAGCTACACGTGATGTTATATTTAACATCACAAAGCAAGTAGCTTCTAAAGACAGTTGTGTGAAATATTTTATTGACAATAAGAAACAGTGATAAAAAGTGCTTGTGTAGGTTAAACAAAAGCTTGTTATTGTATTACATGTAAAAACCTTACCTTTTAAGAATTCAAGATCTTATTCCAGTCTAAACAATTATCTTTTCTTTATAAAACTAAATTATGGCAAATACTTTTCTCAAACATGCAATGGAATGTTAGCGTTATGTTAGTTATTTTAGGCCTCAAAGTATCAGGTTGCGGGTGGAACACCTCGAGAGAACTGTAAAGGAATTTCATACAAAATTGAAGGCCTAGGCCTGGAAGTAGTTTTTTTTTAATTTTCATGTAAACATGGCGGCTGCGTTTATGAACAGCTGTTTTTTTTTTAATATACTAAGCCGTGCATCCAACCAAAGCGTTTGCATAAAGGCACCAGGTACCAGGAGGGCAGAAGTTATTAGGAGTGCGTAGCGCAATTTAGATCGCAGGCGGTGTATGTAGCACGGTGCGGCCCGCGCGGCGGCGCAGTGGCGGCGGGCGGGCGCTCGCACCCGACACAGCGCGGGTGACTGAGCACTGTAGGTTACTTTTAATGTTTATGCACTCCTAGTATTTGACATTGAAGTTTTTGTTTTAAATTTTTTAATGAATTATTTATATGTTTGAGAAAAGCACTATACAAACCTCGGCGTGAAGTGGGGTTGCCAGCCTCGTAACTATCCGGCCTCGCTTCGCTCGGCCGTCTATATGAACTCGGCCGGCAACCCCCTACTTCCCGGCCTCTGTATTAATGTACTATTATTGACTATAAGATGCAGTGATAAAAAAGTGTTTGTGTAGATTAAACAAAATGGATAGTTTGAACTGTGACATCTATGATGCTCATCTCATCAGACTCTGTGAAGAGCTTGAAGAAGATCAAGAATTACTTGTCATCGGGGAACTTATAAGCCAACTTCATCGCGATGTGTAAGTAATATTTTTAACCCTAAATACTTATTCCTGTTCTAACTTGTCAAAGTCAAAGTCAAAACTTTGCTTTTGCTTAAAACGTTGTACAGAAGATGGTTTACATAGATTATCACAGAAACACACATTTCACCAGTAAGCTGGCATGCAAAATTGATACTTAAGGTTAGGGAAATACAAAAACTTATTACAATGTCAAAATTTACAATATTATTACTCATACAAAATCGCTATAAAATTAAATTTGAACTATTTATGTCTAAAACAAAATTCAACATTTTTTAACGTTTGTGTAAAGCGCTTGACCGGTACTTGACAAAGGATGGTTTTCTGACTTGTAGGGACTTGATCTTATTTTTATGTAAACAGTTAGGTGGGGCGCTCCTATATAAATGGGATATTCCGTGTTAAAATAATTCATTGTTTGGGTTACTGTGTTTGAGTAACTAAATTATCGGTTTATTCCATCATGGTGTTCATCATAATCCATTTAGCTCGTGATCAAATTGAGTTTTTAAGTAAACAGTTTATTATAACTAATTTTCATAGAAGTATACGGCTGTGGTTTATATCAAATCAATTACCCACCACACTATTAGAAGATTCTGATATAAGACCATATTTTACACCATGTGATGGTCATATTAAAGACAAACAGAATAGTGCGTCATCAGATGTGATTGATGGAATTTTAACAATGCAGGCATACTGCCAACAATGTAGACAAGATTTGAGTTAGTATACTTAATATCCCAACCAATTAATTTATAACTTTGTATTTGTTATTAAGTCGTACATTGTTTAATTTCATGTTTTCTTATTTTTATAGATCTTCCCAAGCCGGGGGTGGAATAAAGAGGACAGCTGCAGTTTCGGAGTCGGAAGAAGTGCTGGTAAAGAAAAACCGTCCTTCAACTAGTCGTGATGCAGTATCAACATCATCCGAACCAATCTTAGATGAGAATGTGAGTACAAAAAGTAATGATAATGTTGAATGTTCTGTATGTAGTAAATACGTATCCAAAAGATATTTCACCAATCATTTGAATAGTAATTTCCACAAAAATAATGTCTTGAGGTCTGATATTCAATGGGTTAATGTACAGTTAATTGAAAACGCATTTAATAATAAGGTGGCTACTTATAGAATATTGCTTGATGAAAATGTTCGCAGTCAATTTACTCCCGAAACATTTTACAGAAAAAAAAAAGAAAAAAACTTTACATTATTGGATCGATCACTTACTGATCATTGTGCCTTAAAAGTAAATTTTATTCTTAATGCAGATTTTACTCAAGATACCAAACAGCTAAATAATACGTTTGACTTTCAATTCAGTAACAATGTGGTGAATCGTAGCAGCGACAAAAATGATATTTTTATAACTATAGTTGACGAAATTTTAACAATAATATCTAACTTTGAAAGGAAAGATAATGGATGGAGTTTAGTAAAATTCAACTATCTAGATGTGAATGTAAATAAATTTAACCCATTACGTGGTTCTTCCTTTATAAAATTGCCGCGAGATATAATGAATAAAAAGGCAGTAAAAAACTATTAATGTAAAAAACAATGATCATGAATGTTTTAGATGGGCTGTATTGTCAAGTTTATATCCACCTACAAACAATCATTCAAATGCAGCGAATTCATATATAGCGCATAAACATAAATTAAACTTTGAAAATTTGCCTTTCCCATTTAAATTAACCGGTGTTCATAAATTTGAAAAAATGAATGATGTAAGCAATAATATTTTTGGACTCGAGTACAATAGAGAATGTCAGCCAGTTTAGATTTTTGGCTTACCGTTTTATTCATTAAAAACTAAAAATAGCTGTAAAAAAATCATTTCGATACGTCAAATAGTTTTCGAGATATTAAATTTTAAACTTATGCGGCGCTCGAAACCCGACGGCTCTAGCGCTCACGGATGATGACGTCATCGCTTAACAGCGGTACGCGCCCTTAAATGAAAAAGTAAGTTTACAGGGCTGTAACTTTTTAACCGTCATAAGTAGCCAGTTGAATTTTTCACAGAATACGTGTTATTATAAAATCTATCGTTTGAAATTGTACAATGAACAATAAATCAAATCCCAAGAGGGGTCCCCATACAAGAAACATGAAAATAAATCATTGTTTTTAGCATTTTTATACGGATTGTATTTTTATAATGGCTTCTTATTTTGATGCTATTTTAAGCTTAAACTGTAGTCTAATTTTCATAGTTTCCGACTAAATAGCAATCTCAAGTAAAACTGCTACAGATATATGACAAAACTGATTTTATCAACACGATGTTTTAGGCGGTCACCCATCCTGTTATAGACTACGCTTGTACTTGCTTAACTTTGTAAGTCGTAATATTTTTACGAATTCGTTTTGATGTTACTATGGCAGCTATGTTTATCTATTATTTTGTATTAAGTACATAACTAACTGTCTGTCTCTGACCGGATTTTCTATTTGTTATGTTTGTCGAATAAGTTGGTTGAATAAAATTAGAATAATAATCAAGCACTTTAAATTTTGGGATAGTGGCAATAATGCCTAGACCTAACAAAGCGAGAGTGTTGTAGGTATGTAGGTAGGTACGTCGATCGACTTGGTAGCGCCCGACTGAAATTTGAAATCGATGAAATTTATACCTACACGAAGTATCAGAACTACCTACTGCTAGGTCAATCAAAAATCCATGTTTTATAGTTCACTTTTTTATACGGTAGCGATATTAATTCTAAATTAACACGAAATTTGTAAAGGAAGGCCTACCACCAAAGTTAAGCAACCACCGCTTACCTAAATATCGATCGTGTTGATTTAAACTAGGCACTTTTTAACATATTTGTAAGAGTTTTACTACGGTTTACTGTTTGGTCGTAAACTATGTATGTTTGTATGGAGTTTTAGATTATTATTTAAACTTAATGTGACACCGAAATAAAAAGCTATTATACAAATACAACCCGTACTTCGCCTTCCAAAGTTAAGCAACTACACGCGCAGTCTAAAACAGGATGGGTGACCGCTTAAAATATCGTGTTGATAAAATCAGTTTTGTCACATATTTGTATCAGTTTTACTTGACATTGCTATTTAGTCGTAAACTACAAAAATTAGACTACAATTTAAGCTCAAAATAGCATCAAAATAAAAAGCCATTATAAAAATACAATCCGTATAAAAATGCAAAAAAAAATGATTTATTTTCACGTTTCTTGTATGGGGACCCCTCTTGGGATTTGATTTATTGTTTATTGTACAATTTTAAACGATCGATTTTATAATAACACGTATTCTGTGAAAAATTCAACTGGCTACTTATAACGGTTAAAAAGTTATAGCCCTGTAAACTTACTTTTTCATATAAGGGCGCGTACCGCTGTTAAGCGATGACGTCACACCAGCAAGATGGCCCCCGCGCGCTTTAATATTATTGACCCAAATTTTAAACGTCATATTAACGACCCAAATTTTCATAGAATCAAAACTACTGAGTCTTTTTGAATAAAATAAAAATTAGTATGTTTGTTTATTTATAAACTTTACTGCTACAAAGTTCCACGTCCGATTTGGCGTACCTACTGACATTCTTCATTCACAAAATAAAAAACATGATGTGATAGGACCATTTCATTTAACTAAATGTAAAAAAGCTACCCACTTAAACTTATTATATATAACCAAAGGTAGTAAAGCACATTATTGCTTTATCAAAAATTTATCCAGATTAGTATCTAAACAATTATCCAATACACAACATGCTACACATATTTGTGATGGTTGCCTAACCAGCTTTACGGGTGCCTTTTGTTGTTTATGCTGATTTTGAGGCTTTTTTAAATCCAATTCCATCATGTTTCAACAATCCTAGTACATCCTCTACAACAAATGTACAAAAACATGAGGTATATAGTTTTGGATACTACATTAAGTGTTCTTATGATGATAAGTTGTCAATGTATAGAACATACAAAGGTAAAGATTGTGCACAGACATTTATGAAATACATTAAAAAAGATTTAGAGAACATTTGTAGGAGTAATACTTTTGCCAAAACCCCTTTGCTTTTATCTGATGCAAATAATTTAGATATTGCAAAGAGTAGTACTTGTTACATTTCCGATAAAAAATTAAACGGTGATTCTACTATTTCTTATAGTCATCATACCGGTTTTTATGAAGGAGTAGCACATCAATTTTGGTCTGAAAAATACAGGGCTCCTAATTTTGTACCTGTATTTTTCCATAATTTGAGCAACTATGATAGTCATTGTATAGTACATGGGCTTGGATTTGAGGAAGGGGATATTGAACTGATACCAGAGAACAAAGAGAAATACATTTCCTTTTCTAAATCTTTGCAAGTGAATAATCGCACAATGAAATTGAAATTTGTTGATTCACTAAAATTTATGGGTTGCAGTCTTGAAAAATTAGCCAAAACCTTGACGCACGAACAATTTCGTGAATTAAAAGTGAGTTTTCCATGTGAACGGGATTTTAAACGATTAATACGAAAGGGTATCTATTCCTATGAACACATGACATCATAACACGTTAAAATTCACTTCTCTTCCCTCTCAAGATAAATTCTATAGTTCTCTGACTGATTGCAACATATCAGAAGACGATTATGAACACGCGAAAGACATTTGGTCTCAATTTCATTGTCAAAATATCGGGGATTACTTATTCTGATTTATATTCAAAAACAGATGTTTTATTACTTACTGACGTATTTGAAAATTTTAGAAATGTATGTCTTAGGACATATGGTTTAGATCCAGCTCATTATTATACTGCTCCAGGATTAAGCTGGGATGCGATGCTAAAAACTACAAAAATAAATCTAGAACTCTTAACCGACATTGATAAAATTGCTTTCATAACTAAAAATATCCGAGGTGGCATATTGCAGTGTAGTAAAAGATACGCAAAAGCTAATAATAAATTTATGTCAGAATATGATCAAAATACTCCTTCTTGATTTCTTATGTACTTGGATGCAAATAATCTTTATGGGTGGGCTATGTCTCAATGTCTCCCTACAGGTAAATTTGAATGGGTGAATGTAATTACAGATTTTAATGTTTCTGATGATACTGAACATGGATTCATTTTAGAAGTCGATCTAGAATACCCCCACGAATTGCATGACTCTCATTCGGATTTACCATTCTGTCCTGAAAATGTTTGTTTAGGGAATTCCAAAGAAAAAAAATTGATTTCCAATTTAAATAGGAAAACGAATTATGTCCTACATTACAGTAATCTAAAACAATGTTTAAAGAATGGTTTGCAATTACTTAAAATCCATCGTATTTTTAGATTTGAACAATCTAAGTGGTTAAAAAGTTACATAGACTTAAAGACACACATGCGATCGCAGGCAACGTGTGATTCTGATAAAGATCACTATAAAAATATGAATAAGTCAATGTTCGGTAAGACCATGGAAAATGTTTTGAAATATGTGAATGTCAAATTGTTAAATCACTGGGAAAATCATGGGAAATCACAGGGAGTTGAAACTATGATAGCGAAACCTGAGTTCCACAGTTTATCAATATTTTCAGAGAACTTAGCTGCTGTTCAATTGAATAAAACTAAAATATTTTATAATAAACCAATTTACTTAGGATTTTGCATTTTAGATATATCGAAAACTTTCATGTATACATTTCATTACGACTACATGAAAACGAAATATCAAGAAAATCTCAGGCTTTTTTATACAGATACCGATAGTTTAGTATATCAAATATTCACTGAAAACTATTATGAGGACATAAAATCAGAGCTTGATTTATATTTTGACACATCAGACTATCCACCTAACAATGAATATAGTTTACCGTTAATAAATAAAAAGCGGTTAGGGTTTTTCAAAGATGAAAACGACGGTAAAATATTTAAAGAGTTTGTTGGTCTACGATCTAAAATGTATGCTTTAGATGTTGAGAATCATAGTCTTATATCAAAAGCTAAGGGAGTCAATAAATGTGTTACTAAAAAACTAACCCTCAAAGATTATAAAAAGTGTTTATTTGAAAAAAATAAGGAACATGCTCAAATGCTTAGATTTAAATCAATAAAACATGTAATATTTACTCAAAATATAAATGAAATAAAATACCCCCGGATCATCACAAAATAATTTTTCCATGTAATTTATAATTTCAACATTATTTTTTGTACATTGTGTATTTTTTATTTTTTATTGTGAATCCCTATGTAATAATTGTAAAAAATGTAAGTACATTTTAGTTTTTTGTAAATATAAATTAGTGAATGTGAATTAAAATCAAGTGGTGGTACTCTGTATTTGTTTTTTTAGTTAAGTAAACTATTTACAAACAATTGTATTTTTTATTGTAACTTGAAAAGAGACTTATGTTATATTGAGTTTTTTGCGCCGTTTCTTCTCAACAAGGATGCTCAATAAAAGTGTAAATTTCGAAATAAAAAAATATTTTACTATGATATCTTTGTTTTTTGTTTTAATTTGTTTATCCTTATTTTGTTTGATTTATTTAAAAAGTAATCGAGTTCATAAATTGTGGCATTTCAAGTTTATCTGTTTTCATAGCAACACGTATTACGAGTTTTAATTATGATACATTTTTATCATCCTTTCACAACCATTGTAGCTGGTCCGAGTGGGTGTGGCAAAACTCAATTGAAATGTAATGTTGAATTTGATGAAATTATTTGGTGTTATGATGAAATGCAACCCCTGTACAATCTGGAAAATGTAAATTATAGTCAGGGAATACCAGATTTTTCAATGTTTGATGGGAAGAAACCTAAGCTTCTTATAATAGATGATCTGATGAGAGAATCGGATGGACGAATCGTTGACATTTTCACAAAAGGTAGCCATCATAGAAACTTAAGTGTTTTTTATATAACTCAAAACATATTTCATCAGGGGAGAGGGCAACGTGATATTTCACTGAATACAAGCTACATTGTATATTTTAAGAATCCCAGGGACAAAACCCAAATACGCTACTTGTCACGACAAGTTTATGACTAATGAAAGGGGGGTGAAAGAATATGAGTATTGAAATTATGACCAAAGACAAAATGACGAGCAACGATTCTGGAAAACAACGGTATGGATAAACCAAATCGAAAGATTAATGTTATGGGAGTCAATATAGACTCGTTAAGAACGCCCCAATAAGCGTTGCCTTGTAAACAAAATAATTTGTTTTGGATAGTTTAATGTCTATTGGACCAAATTAAACAAGTTTTAAGCGTCTTTATTGTATTAAAAATAAAATGGAGGCATTCGAAATTATTAAAAATTGTCATGTCAGTCATGTTTGTGTCTAAACAATAATTAAAAAATATCTTTGAAATGTTCAAACACTTTTAAAAATATGCCTCCTTACTGTTCTTTCTTTTAAGGTATCAGTCATTCACATCGCTTGCCAAATCTGATTATTTCCAGGCAAAATTTGCAAATGGAAGGAACGGGCCAGTAAAATCATAGTAGTTATCTATTTAGGCGCGAAACCGAAACACCCATAGCGCGAGCCCTTAAGGTGGAGTAATATTTGAACCACATTTACGTGCTCTGTACTTGCTAAAACGTTGGCACCACACAAATCCCCAGACATCGATTTTGGAAGCAATCAGTCGGATATCTAAAAAGTTCAAGATGGCGGCTAATTTTTCTCATTTTGTCCACGGATTTATTGTCGGAGACCACAAAGTACCCTAGATATCGATTTTGGAAGCCATCAGTCCAATATCTAGAAAGTTCAAGATGGCGGCTACTTTTTCACATTCTGTCAACGGATTCCTTGTTGGAAACTACACAGATCCCCAGATATCGATTTTGGAAGCAATCCGTCGTATAACCTAAAAGTTCAAGATGGCGGCTACTTTTTCTGATTCTGTCAACGGATTCGATGTGGGAGACCACACAGATCCCCAGATTTCGATTTTGGAAGCGATCAGTCGTATAACTAAAAAGTTCAGGATGGCGGCTAATTTGTTTTTATTCTGTCGGCAGATTCTTGGTCGGATGTCACACAGATATCAATTTCGGAACTAATTCGAGGAAAAACTAAAAAGTTCAAGATGGCGGCTACTTTTTTCAATTTGTTAACGGATGCGTTGTCTCAGACCACACCAGTGGCCTCAGAGGCCCGTTTCATGAAGACGAGTTACAAATTACAAGCGGAAGTCTCTTTCTAACTCCTTTTGCTAGAAAGAGAGGTTCGCTTGTAATTTGTAACTTGTAGCTTCGTAAAACGTTACGGGCCACAGATATCGATTTTGCTATAACTAGCTGAGATACAACAAAGAACAACTTTTTTCAATTTTACAAGAATTTAAAGGACATTCCTTACGCTCATTTGGAGAGTAGGTATTTCTTAGCCTGGCTTCTTTACTTCTTTAGCTAAACATCTAATATATAAAATTCTCGTGTCACAGTTTTCGTTGCCATACTCCTCCGAAACGGCTTGACCGATTTTGATGAAATTTTTTGTGCTTATCCGGTATCTATGAGAATCGGCCAACATCTATTTTTCATCCCCCTAAATGTTAGGGGTAGTCCGGGTCAGCTAGTATATATATATATACTGTGGTTTTGAGTTGTTGAGTTTGATTGTTTTCCTTTAAAGTTAAGAACTCCAAATATCTAGATATAAGACTACACGCACCACTATTAAGTACGTAACTTGTTGATGTTCAAGCAGTAAAGTTAAGCGCCCACAAGCGTAAACGTTTAGAAACATTAATTATTAGAACTAATTTTATTTATTTCACGGATGGCCTAAAATATTGAATTCCCCCGAAAACTCGGGGATATGAAACAATGGTTTTCTTGCAACACTGAGCCTATAATAATAATATCTTTATTTTATTAAAGTTTTATTGTTAATTACATTAATTTAGATACAGAAACAATATATTAACCTGTGAAAAGTAATTATTTGTGCCATAGTGTGTCTTTCAGACTTTGATAAGCACTGTTTCACCGCGAATTTCCCCATTTTTCGAAGCTTCTTTTACGGTCGGCGTCCGTTTGACAACTAACTTGACAAATGGCCGCTATGAGCCTGCAGGCTCATTTGAAGTGGCACGGGTTATGCGTGGTCACTGACCCTCTAGTTAATATACCTCAATGTTTCAAACCAAATACAAAGACAGAAGACTATCATGGAAATATGAATTCCAACAATTTCGAAAAGTGGGTTCGCGAAAAACTTTTGCCTGGTCTTCCTCCTAATTCAGTAATAGTTATGGATAACGCGAAATACCATTGCAACGAAGTGGATAAACCAACCACGATGTGTTCCTTGAAAAAGCAAATGCAGGATTGGTTAAAACGAGGGAGGGGAGTTGAAAATGAGGGATTTGCTAGAAATAATAAAACGAAATAAACCAGAAAAACAATTCAAAATTGATGTCATATTGGAAGAAAAGGGTCATATAGTACTTTCATCATCATCCGGATTTAAACCCTATCGAATTAGTATGGGGAGATATCAAGGGTGAACTGGCACGAAATTATATTAATTTTAATTTAATAGTATTCAGCGGAGAAATGGCAAAAATGTGTCAGTCACGTAAAGAAAGTGGAGCAAGAGTATTATAAAAATGACCATCTTAGTGACGAGATCATGGATCAACTTATTATAAATTTACGAGATGGGGAATCAGATAATGAAAGTGATTCGAGCCATACATACACTGATACGGGTACAGACAGCGATATGGATTCAGATTAATTTAATTTAGAATTTCAGTTGTAAGTAATAATATTAAAAAATATACTTTATTAATCAATAAGCTCGGAATAAACTGCGAGACTCGATTCCGGGACTATTTATAATATGAAACTACAAATTTGTGCGGAACCCTCGGTGGACGAGTCCGACTCGCACTTGTCCGGTTTTTTATTTTTATTGTCAAACTCCAAAATATTCATCAATATGAGTTAGGTACACGCTCTTAAATATCATAAGCATATCGTAAGAGATATCTTCATTATATTTTATCATGTGGATGCGAAAAGCACAAGACCGGTCTGAGTGGAGAGCCTTGGGGGAGGCCTATGTCCAGCAGTGGACGTCTTTCGGCTGACATGATGATGATGATGATGATGTTTTGCGAGATAGTTAGGACACGCCCAGTCACGTGACGTGTCACCCCTCCCGTGCCGCTCCCATACCTAAGGAACAGACTCAGTTATGCGTTAGACCTGTAGTTGAACTGTACATAAACCTCGCCTATGCTATCCTCCTAAACTATTAAACATACATATATTATATTTGTAATCACCTTCTCAAAAACGGCTCTAACGGTTCCGATGAAGTTTGCTGTAGTAGTGCTGGGTTTACCGGGTAGAAAAATCGATCTGTCAAGTGGTCGTCTTCGGGACAATTCGGTCTCAACCCGAGCGATGCTCGTTCTTCCGGGTACTATTTATTTAAAGTAACTGACTAATTAATATAAAAGTCGCGTGCGGGTTTACTTACTAAAACTCCCATATTTTTTTAGTGCTTCCCGTGAATTTAGTAGCTCATAGTAGTAGTAGAAGTCAGCTTTAATATACGAGTAATTAAACAGACAACACGTGAGGGTAACAAAAACCTAGGTACTTACATAAAATAGTCATTCATTTCCTTTGAAATCTGACGCAGTGATGTGCCACATGAATAGGTGAATAAGTTGCTTAAGGTGCCTTGCCTAGCTTCGATATTCAGCACTGTTTAGGATTCAGAAGACGTTTAAAATATTTCGATATTAATATCTGGGGACAGTCGCACAAAAATTCACTTAGTCCTAATGGTCTAAGATCCGAATAGGAGATGATTTGCACCGGTCTATTTATTCGATGAAAAGTATTTTATATCAAATTTAATACGCTAAATAATATGTCGCGAATAGGTAGGCTGGTATGTAATTGGTCTATTAAACAATCTATTGCAATTTTTTAAAACAAAGTAAATTTTTTTTTTATTAATTATGTACTGGACTGAAATTTTTCAGCCTACCTATTCGCCATATATTACTTAGCATTTTAAACTTGAGGGCTTTAATGACTCAAGCTTTTTATTTCCTTTACCACCGTGTAATATACAATGTATTTCATCACAATTGCGAGGAAATGAAACAAAATCAAACAAAAGATCATATTTTTAAATTACGATTCTGACTTAAGGTGATGTCCGGCGGAGTCGCATTATCCATTTCTTCTGATGACGACATGTTTTTATTGATATATAAATTTTAATATGTGCACAAATACACCCTTTTAATTATTATTTTGGAATCACACAGTTTATAATCAGTATTTATAAATTTGCGGCAGACTCACGGCAGACTACACCATTGTCTATGACTTACCATAGATAATGTCAAACGTGTTCAGGAGTCCGATTCTAGTGACAGTCGAGATCAATAGTTTATATGCGAGATTTTTAGAAAATTGTATGCAACTGACATTTCATCTCGAATGAAACTTCATATGGAACGGCACAAGGATTGGGGTCCTGACGTATTATAATAGTTTGAGTTCACGTATTATATTTAAAAAAAAAAAAGCTATTACGCACGATAGGGCGTAATGGTAAAAAAAAAGCCCGCGGGTATTATTTTGGATTTACGGTCGATTTTTCTAGCATATTAGGACACTATTTACGAGCAAGTGTGATGAAATAGTTATTTATGTAACTGGTACATAATGAAGGTTCTTAAGGTACGAGCGCCGAGGTTAGAGCGCGAACTTGCGAGCGCTCTAATTACAGGTACGAGTACCTTAAGAGCTAATTATGTACCGTTGCATACATAACTTTTAAGTACTAAAACAGTTCTGTCAATTTAACATACAAATTGGAACGCCAAACGAAAAGCCATTTTGTTGACATCCATATTGATTGTAACCATGGTAACCAAATAACAAATCGGTGGATATTAATCATCTATTTTCAGTAATTTAATAAAAATGAAATTTTAAACACATACTTAGTCGAAAATTTCATTTTGTTTTTAAAACACGTAATTTCAGTTGGTATTAAAATATTTTAAACGGTTTATTATACAAATTAATATGTCAAGTGTTCACTAAACGCCAAGACTGATATCCGGAATGACCGTGACCATGGTAATAACAACGCTATAATAATCATTATAGAACTGTTATTACCATGGCAACGCTTATTATAGAATTGTTTTCACGCTTCGGTTACGCTATAGGTGGTATTCTGATACCATTAAGGATATCAATATCAGCGGTTTATAGTACGCGAGTAGAAAAACATCTTAACCTGTTTTTGCAAAATGTGGTTATTATTATTACGTTATCAACAAGTTTTTAGGGTTGTTGGTAATTCTGTAGCTCTGCCTATCCCACTCTGGGAATAAATAAAGGCGTGAGTTTATGTATACCTATGTATGCATGTGGTATAAGATCGACGACATAGTTCGTTGATTCTCATACGAGTAGGTACATACAGAGAAATATACAGTGTGTGACATCCATACGAACATATATTTTGACAACAGTTAATAAGCATCCTAATTAACATAAAAACATAGTTAACATAAGTTGTACTTTTTTTATACTAACTAATTCGCCACGCAATGTATCAAAAATAGTTCAATTAACTTGCAATTAACTTAGACTTTAATGTTATATTGACCCTTTAAAAATGAATTACACTATATTTATTGGAGCTATTAACTTAATTCCTTTTTAAACGGTACACAACACTTAAAGCTATAGTTACTTAAAATTTATGTTCTTATAGATGTCACACACGCTTACTGATGTGCAAGTTGCGGAATGTTTCCAAAAAGTTTGAAAAGTATAATAAGGTAATAGGATATTTAAATTTAAGAAACGGAAAAATTCAAACCCCATACAAAATTGTAAGAAGATTCCGAAATTTTTCTACATGAAATTTTCCGCAATTTTGGAAAGTTTCCTTTGGCAGATCAGTACAACACACTGTATAAATACATAGAAAGGATCTGAAACTCAGGAAGAAATACTCACGCTCATCACACAAAATGTACTTATTGTACCTAGTTATTTGATTGATACAATTGCACTCGTGAAAAGCGTTGAGTTCGTTGAGACTTTACAGGTTTAGCAGTTACCTAATATTATTCTTGCTTCACAGTCTGAAATGTGTAGGTATGTAACTGACTTCAAAATTTATTTAGGTACCTAAGTGTTCTTAACCAGTCATCGTTTTGTCAGATGTGTGAAACAATGCTATAAAAATAAACATAGGCGCTCGAGAAATTAAAGTGGCATGTTCGAAAATCATAAAAAGTATACGCTCGCGTGTTTGCGATTACTGCACTTAAGTAATTAACATTTGGGCATGTAGAGCACATACCTAACCTACCCATAGTCCGGACTGTATAGTAGACCGCTACGGCGTAGCTACGTGAGTAACCGCAAGGTTGCAGGGTTTTTTGTTCCCATTTTCCATCTGACGTAGCCACAGGACGTAGTAGCTGATTCGTTTTGTAGTTTTTTTTCGTTCTTTCACGTGGATTTTGCTGCGAGTGAGACTGAGATAGCAGACTCAGACCGTGTAGGCGCAGGCGTCGCGTCACTGTGCTGTTTTCTTCACGGCAGTCTAGTACAGCTGATAGTGGCAATAACACGGATTTTTTAAACAATACTTGAAACGTGAAGGTGATATTGAGTAAAAAGATAAGGTAAGGGTAATTAATTTTACTTATCAGACGTGCTCTAATGATTTTCCGTATAATATTCCGATTTCGAATATCATGTGATGTTTATATTGTGGCACAAATCAGGTGTTTAATGCACCTGTTATAATAATCGTGTAGTGGCTAGTTTTTGTCTGTAATTCATTAGGGTTATTACTTATGAATGAAATTTCAATTTGCAATTTGGCCGAATTATGTGTTTCTCATAGATTTATATAGGTAATGAAATTGATTTGATGTTTACATTAATTGATCCTAAGTCGCAACTACAATTTTAAAGCTAGGCAATTATGGTAATTTATTTTTAAAGATAATCAATACTTTCATAAATCTTTATTTTTATTTAAAAAAACTGTGCGCGAGTTGGATGATTTACTTTTCACATCAATTATTAGTTTAATGTAGCCCTGTATAACTGCTAATGTTATTATTCATCAAGCTAAACATAATGAATATTGTTTATGAGTAAACGTTAGTGGCAAGACAATAAACCAGTGAGTCGACGCTCACGTGTTGCTTTTACCTACTGTACAAATTAACTTTACATCCACAATAATTTACCTAAGTATAGTTACCAAGAACTAAGCATGACTAACGGTACTATCTCTTTATCAATAAGATAACACGTGATAAGTAAATAACATATGATAACCGCGATTGGAATGGCATTATTATCAAAGGATTGTAGGTATCGTACCCATACTTTTGGGTAGCTATAAGGTGTGGTTGCTGATATAAAGGCTGGTTGTTTTGTTATAGTTAGTAGCGGACGTGATGGGGTTATGTCTCTCGTTCGACTGCGGGGACTGTGACGTGTGTTGTAACCCTTGCTGCCTGGCGCTGAGTGCGTGCTGTCTTGTACCCTGCCTGTGTCCTAACGCCTGCGGGCAGCAGCAGCAACCACCTCAAACCGTCCACGTGCACCACCCACCCGTGTTCGTCGAACAACCGCCCCCCCCGCCACCCGGGTACCCTTATCCACCCCCGCCTGGCGCGTACCCGCCACCGCCCGGCGCCTATCCGCCACCACCAGGACATTACCCCGGCTATCCCCCTAATCCTGAATACCCGCATCCCCCTCAGCCTATGTACAGGTGAAAAGTCTGGAAACTAATCTAAAGTAAGTGATTTTGCACTTGTATGTATTAACGGCCGAACACTATGTTCTAACCGCGGACAGATAAGGATTACTTCGGGTTAAAATTTGACATTTACCGATACAAAATGTGTCCAATTTTAATCCTAAGTAAGCCTTATCTGTCCGCGGTTTGAAATTATAGGGTTCTGCCATTAGTGTGTAGTTGTAGCCGTCTGTGTTCTAAATTCAATTTTTAACAATATATTTTGACTAGCAGGTACAGTCAACCAATTTGATTCCTACGCCACTATGAACTTTGTCAACGTGACGAAGTTCTAAATCGTATCGTAGGAAGTCTCTTGCGTTTTGGTTGTCAACGTCACTTTAACAAAGTCCATAGTGGCCTAGAAATCAAATTGGTTGACTACTACATTTCATAAAATGGATGGACGGGTAGGTATATCTAAATTATGGGTGTATAGTATATCGGTTGGACTAAAATTGTTTGGCCTATTTTTGTTTCGCCACATATTTTTTTACATAGCAACGTATTGTCTAATGATTTTAATGTCGAAAATTGTTTGATCGAAATTGTTTTGCATAATATTGTTTGGTCGAAAAATTGTTTAGTATAACATTTGTTTGGAATAACTTTTTTTTGTCGAATGATTTTTTGGTATAACGTTGACCGTGAGGCGAAGTCAACGGAGCTCGCTCGCGGAACTCCTATTCCGCGTAGTTGTGGCGCTTCGCGCCTTGACACAATTCTAACCTAACCTAACCTGTAGATTAGTCGAGACCTAGGTGTTTAATACTGGGGGGGGGGTTCGACCAAACAATATTATGGATTTAGCCTTTTAGTCATTTAACACCAAAAGTGCTTTAGAACAAAAAATATGTATGCAAAAAAATCTTTTGCTAAAACTGAAGTATGCCATTCAATATTATATATTATAGGAAACATTTTCGACCCAAAATTTTAGCAAATAAAATTTTAGGTCAGTCGAAGGGCACCCCTAAATTATAGTGTGACTTTTAAGAGAGCTATGGTAATTTAATTCTGGCTAGCTACAATGTAGAAAAAATACCCATTTAACATCTACTATGTATGGTTATATGCCCTATTCTTTAAACATATATGTACATATAGATATACTTACTATACGCCGTGTGTGACTAATTAGAGCGTTAAGCACGTGGTATGGTGATTCACACTTGCAATGTTTTCATTGACGATATAGTTACGTCACTAAGTCTACATCAAATTTAATTGCTCGTCATTATTTTACCAGGCAATATTGTAATTTGTAAGTCACACACCAGCTACAAACAAGGAGCGCAATATTTACACTAATTAAAGCAGAACGGCAGCGGTAAGGCAGGTCGACCTGTTAACCATTGTGATAAATTGCACCTTGCTTTTTCCTTTTACCTTGACACACCGTTTTTGTCGTGGCATTGGTTTTTATGTAAAACCGGCAGTGTTGCCATAGAATACAGTAATGTACTTCTAAAATTGTTCTGATTTCCGCCTGATTTCCTTTGCGTCGTTGAGCAGTTCAATATTTTAGATAAGCGATTGACGCTGATGAGTCAACAAGTATCGTTATAAGCTTTACTAGTGTCTGTGTCTGAGCTAAGAAAATACATTTTAAGACCGTTTACTAGGTTTGTGTATCCCGCTACTTTGTGCACAAAATTTAAGGTAAAATTAGTAGTAAAAAACCGTTAAGTATATGTATAATTCTGATATGACGGTAATATTTTGTGTAGAATACACATAGTCGAACTTGGAAAATACCCTCTACGGTAGAGAGTGTTTACCAAGTTCGGCTATATGTATGTATTCTAGCTATTCCTAGAAGCTGGTAATTATACAGCATGCAACAAAAACTGCTGTTCTTAATCTAGCTAGAAAGAAATCTGCACGAATCATTACCTCTATACTTATTTATCACGGAATAAAAACCAATACTCGTATAATAAATGTAAAAGTTTCTAAGAATGGTTTGAATCCTATTAATCTTATAAATGTGAAAGTTTGTGTATTAATTTGTTACTCCTTCACGCTGCAACGGCTGGCCGGATAAAATTAGGCACAGAGGTAGGCACAAGGGGATATTTTCGTCACGGGAAATTTGATAGTCTTGAGGGATTAACGTTCATTGTCTGGAATAAAGAATAGCCATTAGGAGCTAAAAGGGCGGTTTTCAAAAAAAGCTGTACATAGTTAAGGACTAAAATTAATTAAGAAACTGTAATTTTAGTCAGGTGAGTCACGAAAATTAATCATTCATTTATATACTGCCCTCATAAGCCAATAGGAGGTATCTTATTCAATAAACCAAGCAGTATTAAGCTTCACCCGATAGTACTTAATATGGTCGCACTTGCTACAGGAGTTTTGCCTGAGATGGGTCGTTTTCAAAAATATTGTACATAGTTAAGGGCTTTAATTAAAACAAAACTTAATTGATTCCTTTGTGTAACGAAAGTTACCCATATAGTTTGTACCTATGACTAACTTTCGTTACACTAAGGATGCCATCTTGATTTTGTTTTCAATAAGCCTTTAATTATGTACAATATTTTTGAAAACGACCCACATACCACCATCTGTTTTATTAGTTAATTTTCGTGACTCAACTGTCTAAAGTTACCGTATCTTAATTTTAGCCATTAACTATGTACACATTCTTTGAAAACCGCCCAAAAACGTATTTAGCAACGGGAGACGAAGACTCTGGATCCGCCAGTTACCAAAGTAATTACTCCTTTTTAAGTTCTTTGTTCGATTAATTGCCATCTTGCGGTAATTCGGAACGGGCCGATATTTTAGTTTTGATATCGCACTAAGTAAAAATAGAAACATCACATCTTTTTTTTCATGTAAGTAAGTATGTATAGAGCGTAGCTAGCTTTAAGACCTTTATTATTACGTATTTATGAAAAAAAAAAAAATTATATGCCTTTTCCAATCACGGAACTAATTATGGGAATCCCAGACCTTTAGCAAGCGTTCATGGAGCTACTGTGCTAACATCTTCTATATTACCAGAAGCACGCCATTCATGCTTAACAAGCCTGCAGTTACGTTTACACCTTTAAGGTGGATCCACATTTGTGACATTTCATTGTAACATGGTTCCGTGAGTCTGTGACCGTGTCAGTAGACGCGTCTCAGAACCGCTTTATGAGGGCGGTATTTGTCATGTTACAAAGTACTGTTCCGATCTGACCCTTCCCGAGCGCATGATTTACATTGTCCACATTAAAATTTAGCTTAAGAAGTCCTATAGATTTGCCACGCAGTGCGATCTTATGGAACCCTAAAGCGTGAGCCCACCTTTAGAGGACCTTTATTTTACTAGGCAATGGTGATAGATATAGGACACCAACGCGTAATTACAACCATTTAAATATATCGAAAAACTGACCGTTTTCAGAATGGGTTGCAACATCTCCTGCCGGCCTTGTTGCTGCTGCTGCATCCCCTGCCTCTGCTGCGACTGCTGCGCCGACCCTCCCGAGCGTGTGACGGTGATCCACCACCACCCCCCACCCGTCGTACACCAACACCAACCACCCCCTCCTTATAGGGAAACACGATAGTTACAACTATTTTCACCAACTCTAGGACAGGAGTCCTAGGCTTAGGAAAGCTGCCCGCCTAAGCAATATCAACCTTATTACAAACAGTCGAGAATTAAATCTGCTTTGGTTATTGAATTTGAAATACTACTTATTCGCTTAGGAGAGCAGTAAGCAATCAACAATGCGTTAAGTCGCTTAAAAAGAGTCCCTTAAGAGCTCCCGCAAACAAAGACTAACGCCCGCACTCAGCCAGTCAAAGACGATTAAGTCGTTTAATAATGTCAATGTTTCATACAAAAATTTGAAAAAGGAACAAGTTAATTGTCTCTAAAATGTCTCTCAACAGGGCGGTAACTATTGGACGGTTGTGTTGTGGACTAAACACAATCGGTCTATGATTTAGTTACTCTACAGTCAGAGGAGGAAAGAGTCAGTGAAAACGAGCATTAGACCGCCTGGCCCGAAATTCTAGGCGGTAAAAACCAATCGTCTTTGACCTGTTATCGTATTTTCAACGTTTTGACAGCTCTTATGTACTTGATAGTAATGGCGGCCGAGTTTAAACACTACCATAACAGCGCCTCTATTCAACACGGTAAAAACAATATCGCATTTGATCTGTTATCGTATTGTCAACGTTTTGATAGCTCTTATTTTCTTGACAGTAATGGCGGCTGACGTCATAACAATACCATAACAGGCAAACTACGATATCGTTTTTAAGGCCTAGAATAGAGGCGCTGGTCAAAGACGATATGGTTTTTACCGCCTAGAATAGAGGCCCTGTTGCAAGTGAGTCACGGCATTTCATTGCTGAGTCACTGTAGAGTACCGTTGCAGTTTTTTTGTAATTACGACGTCATTGCATTGTGGTGACAGCGTTAACTCAATAGAGGCTCTATTCTACTTGGTAAAACCATATTGCTTTTTACGTATTAACGTATTGTCAATGTTACGATAGTTTTTATTTGCTTGATAGAATGGCGGCCGAGATTTTTATTTTTTATTTATTTATTTAAAAACAATCAATAACATATCAAAAGCAATAAGGTATTACCGAGAAGAATAGAGCCCCAGTTAAACACAAGAGAGGGTTATGGGTTTAGTTCTTCCCTACTAGGTAAATATTTGTATATATGTACATTTTAATTATTGCGGGTGTTTGGATTATAGCCATTTCATTATCATTATTTGAGCTCGGACTTTGTTCATATTTAGAATGATATCAATGTTGTGTGTGAGTGATATGGTAATGAACTAGATAAACTTATCGGATAATAATTAACACCGAGCTTAATAATTTATTATTTTTGATCTACTGGATAAAAATAGATAACGATTTCTGTACAAGAATCGTTTTTGAAAGTATGATTAAAACAGTAAAAAAATATATTTAAATATAACCGTAGTTCCGAAAAATCATAAAAAAAATCGAAAGAGGGAGTCGGTTTTGAGTAATTGTAGACAATTTATTCATAACCTTTTCATAACATTACAACAATACTAAAGTGACAATAATGCGATTGACGCCTCGTATAATGTTTACCTACCATAGTGTAGGTAAATAAATTAATCCTTCAATCGCTACAATAGAGGTATTCTTACTTAGTATTTGATTAATGAAAAGATACCTTAACCTTACCTTAACAATTGCGAATTTGCTTAAGACCACGATCTTAAGCTTTTGATGTTATTAAAATGTTGAGTCAGTATTCGTATATTTCCAAGTAGTGACATTTTGCACTCGTGTAATTAATATATATAAGTGAAACATAAATTTTAGTGAGCGACCACACCGGAGCTTAACGGTGCGTAAATTTACGGCCTATCAAAATTGGCGCCATGTAATTACTGTAACCCATTTTTTTGTTTAAAACCCAACGTCACCATATTTTACGCGTTAGTGTGGGCGCTCCTTTATTTAGTAATTAGATTTTTTAATATCTTAAGCTACGACAGTATACACCGTACTATAAGTCCGTAAGTACGGCCGTATGGTGCACTTACATATGGATATGGGCAAAAATATAATTGCCAACGCCCATTGTCAACGAAAGTATTCTTACTCTTCTTAGCGTGTTGACGGCATGTTATGTATGAGCTGACCAATATTCTGCCACGCGAACGGCATTTCTAGTGACGTCATATAGGTCCTGCCGCGTGCAGATGCGCCATGGACTGTGGTGAAGCGCCGCAGCTGCAGTGCAGGGGGCCCGGCCAAGATGCATTGCGCTAAATAACGTTTCTATTCGTTTCATTTTTAAACCAATCGCGTCACTGTTAGAGCACGTGACTTTTCGTATCACGTCATCTACCAGTGACGAGATTGGTTTAAAAACGAATCGAATAGAAACGCTAGTTAGCGCAATGCATCTTGGCAGGGCCCTCTGTACTGTGGTGTACTAGCGGGTGGAACAAAAGTATTATAATTATGTATCGTACTCACACAAATTAAAGCTGACTTTTCAATGTTTCTCTTTGAGCTGAGGCAGTGCCGAGTGGAATACTGACTCTCAGTACGGCCGACAAATTTTACGGTGTTTAGTGTCGTAGTGGTTTCGAGCCTCAAATGTTGTTAATTGATAATTATATTAATACTGCCCTCCAAACAAAAAGGCAGCGAGGATGGAGTCCTATGTGTATACTGCCGTTTTGCTTTAAATGGCAGAATAGTCACATTTCATTTAGTGATATGTTTTAACTTCCAATGTAAATACAATGTAGATATTAGTTACACACTACAGTGATAATGATAATATAATTTTTACTTCTTACCTATTTATTTCACTATAAAGTCAAAATGTTTACTTACCTAGTTATACATTACTATTACACCAGTGTTATATTATAAGCTAAGGTTCCTTATTAACTTAGGAACATATTTTATGTAATTAAAAACAACACTACCTATTCAAAATTATATTTTTTGTCGATGCGTTTTTATGCAAGTAAAATATATTCTAAAGTGGTGTTCAGTACATCAGAAAACCACTTTCAAGACTGTAACAGTGTGACAGAAAACGTTAAAACGTATAAAAATAACTTTAAAATATTTAATAGACTATTTAAAAATCTAATGTTCTTTTTTTTTCTGCACAGTGACCTATTTTTTTTTTTCTATTTTTTTTTTGCGGCGTTACGCCCGTTGATGTCTTTTAGTTCCAAAAACTTCATGGTCAAAGATTAAGAGAAAATTTTAATTAAGTTTATTTATTGAAAATCTGAAAATTTTATTTGTTTGAGTAACCCTTTTTCGCAAAAAATGGTTTTTAGATGACTGTACACTGTAAAAATATAGTGTATCCAAATTATCAACTTTTAATTTCATCAATTTTCCCTCTATGTTCCTCTAGTACAGTAATCGAAAAAAAAGCAATAAGTAATGCTTATTACCTACTAAAATTATGAATGTAAAATCTGTTTATTAACGCGTTGAGCCTAGTTGGTAGTGACCTTGCCTACGAAGCTAGCGGTACAGGGGCCCCAGCCAAGACGCATTACGCTAACTAGCGTTTCTATTGGTTTTGTTTTTAGTCCAATCGCGTCACTGGTAGATGACGACTAAAGCCCGTATTAATAAACTAATTTTAACTCTAATACTCGTCTCGAGATGCGTCAAAAATGACAGTGTTCTATGGTTTGACGTTTACTTTGACGTATCTTGTGACGGGCGCGCATCTCACCCAAGATGAGTTTATTAATACGGCCATTAGAGTCACGTGATCTACCAGTGACGTTATTGGTTTAAAAACGAAACGAATAAACGCTAGTTAGCGTAATGCATCTTGGCTAGGGCCTCCGGGTTCGATTCCCGGTATGGGAAAATATTTGTCTGATGAGCGCGAGTATTATGTCCGTGAATCTTGGATGTTTTCTATGTATGTATGTATTTCTTTGTATAAGTACTATTTTTAACGTTGCAGTACCTATAGTAAAAGCTAAGACCGTATTTTGGGGCTAGGTAGGTCAATATGTGTTAGATTGTGCCCTGATATATTTATTTATAATTATATTTATTTGTTCCGTTTTAAACGCATTCAACTAATTTACGTTGTATCAGAGACTATAACCCAGAGAATTTAATAACAATAACTCATATATTATTAGTGCTTTGAACTATATAAAAAATATATAGGCTAAAAACTATATTACTTATAGTCATTGGGTACACTACATAATTCCGAAGAGTCATCATTCCGAATTTTCATAACTCCGAACGCAATTTTTTGATAGAAGACTTAACTTTTTGTTATCCCTTATTAATCAAACATAACCTAACCTACGTATGACAATTAAATTATGCATTTAATCCAAAATACCTCCAGCGTTACATAGCTTTCGGAAAAATGAAAATTCGGAGAAATGAATATTCGGAAAAAGGTAGTTCGGAATTTTAAATCATTATTATATCTGTAGCAAATTTCAATTTCTAAACCCCATTAATATTAAATGTACGATACTGTCAATCCCGGAAAATCGGACAATTCCCAAAAAATAACGCGGTAATTGACTTGAACGTGGACAAAGTAGCGGGCTAAGTTACTTAATTATGATCAAAACGTACATGTATCATTTATATACAAATGAGTATTAGTGACATATTGTGACACACCATTTTGTTTTTATTTCTACTTAGTGCAGAGGTCACCCACAATTTCAGAAGTTTTTTTTTTTTTTCATCACACTTGCTTGTAAATAGTGTCCTAATATGCTAGAAAAATCGACCGTAAATCCAAAATAATACCCGCGGGCCTTTTTTTACCATTACGCCCTATCGTGCGTAATAGCTTTGTTTAAAAATATAATACGTGAACTCAAACAATCATAAAAAGTCAGAACCCCAATTCTTATGTCATTCGATATGAAATTTCATTCGAGATGAAATGTCAGTTGCATACAATTTACTAAAAATCTCGTATATAAACTATTGATCTCGACTGTCACTAGAATCAGACTCCTGATCACATTTGACATTTTCTGTGGTAAGTCATAGACAATGAAGTGTCTAGTTAGTCTGCCGCTAATTTATAAATACTGATTATAAACTGTGTGATTCCAAAATAATAATTAAAAGGGTGTCTTTGTGCACATGTATATTAAAATTTATATATCAATAAAAAAACATGTCTTCATCAGAAGAAATGGATAATGCGACTCCGCAGCTCCGCCGGACATCGCCAACGCGGCTAAAATTATTAGTGACAATCGTAAGTTAAAAATATGATCTTTTTTCTGATTTTATTTCATTTCCTCGCAATTGTGATGAAAAACATTGTATGTTACACGGGTGGTAAGGGAAATGCAAAGCTCGAGTCATTAAAGCCCTCATCCTTCGGCTTCGGGCTTCTAACAGACACTCGTTTGTAATTCTGTCTTTACCACCCTTAATACACAATGTACTAAAACAATGATTATAAACTGTGTAAATCCAAAATAATAATTAAAAGGGTGTCTTTGTGCACAATATTAAAATTTATATATCAATAAAAAACATGTCGTCATCAGAAGAAATGGATAATGCGACTCCGCCGGACATCGCCAACGCGGCTAAAATTATTAATTAGAATCGTAAGTTAAAAATATTATCTTTTGTAAAATTTTATTTAATTTCCTCGCAATTGTGATGAAAAACATTGTATATTACACTGGTGGTAAAGGAAATACAAAGCTCGAGTCATTAAAGCCCTCAGCCTTCGGCTTCGGGCTTCTAACAGAGTCTCGTTTGTAATTCTGTCTTTACCACCCTTAATACACAATGTACTCCCAACCAGCAAAACAGTCGATTAAGAATTCCTTTAATCACCTTGTAGTCGAATAACAGCTGAGTTAAAGTTGTCAGAACACCAATATGTCGTATAATCGTGGTCATTTCGACTATTTGGCAATTTTTACTAAATTGTGCAATAATTATATCGAATAAACGTATACAGCACTTTGTAATAGCACTTTTACTCTACCTTTGGAAAGATGCTGAGTTAAAGTGGCTACATTACTTTTACTCAGCAGTTTTGTTCTATAACAGTTATGTAAGAGCAATTGAGTTGCTAATTCACTGCGCTTGGGTGCTTTTATACGGCTATTACTCGACTCATTGTACCGTTTCTATAAAAGCTTAGAATGGATGCTTTTAGTCGACTTTTACTCAGCTTAGAGCACTATAAGAAGCATCAAAAAATATTTACAGCACAAATTCGTCCATTTTGGGTTGGTTTATTAACAAAGAAGTTCTTGGTGTATTATTAATTGTGATGGTAACAAAATGGATAAAAAAAAATGGAAAAGTTAAAAGAAGTGGTGCTTTTCGTAAAAGAGTTAAAGAAACGTTAAAAGAGATGAAAGAAACTGCAAATTTCATCAAGCCTGATTTAACATCAATGTTTCCATCGTCAAGCGAAAACCCTACCGATGTTAGTGGTTCCGTAGACTCCAATTTTCCACATAGTAACGAGGACGGACGAAATTTTGAATTTTTAACAGAAATGAGCCAAGAAGAAACAATTGAAATGTGTTTTCTTCCAGGGCCATTTAAATTGAGTTAGTAGCTTTAAATCATCTTTAGTAATGAATTTATCCACATCCACGTACTCGAAGACCACCATTTTGTATAAAAAAAAGTTTAACAAAACAAAAACCCGCCTTCAAAAAGCAAAAAATAACTTCTTTAAAATAGTAGGTAAAAGGTCAGTCTAACTGAAGTCTGATTTTGGTTACAATATTCTAGGACGCCGACTTCAGTTGGACTGACCTTTTAACTACCATTTTAAAGAAGTTATTTTTTGCGTTTTGAAGTCGGGTTTTTTTTTACATTTTTTTTTAATACTTTTTAGTGATCATAATTATTATTATGCTGGTGTTCTCCCACTTCTCAATTAATAAGAGGTACAATTAAAAATACCAAAATTGCTATAGGTGCGCCTATAAATTTTGAAGAGTTCCGTCGATTCCTCATGGACTCCATCATCAGATCTTCAGTTTGATAAAAATGGGACCAAACTGGCAGCACCAGCTTTCAAATAAAAATAGAATGATCAAAATCTGTTCACCCGGTTGAAAGTTCTGAGGTAACAAACATTAAAAAAAACAGACGAATTGAGAACCTCCTCCTTTTTTTTGAAGTCGGTTAAAAAGGAAGTAAAATGCTCTACAAACAATTAAAGCAACAACTTATGGAACCCTAAAATCTGTCGAACATGGCTGCATCATGTGCTGTAATTGTAATGCAAACACCTTTATTCGAGTTATAGCCGTATAAATGAGATGTAATAGAAATTGGATAGCAAAAATGGTGGTCTTTCAAAATATTTTAAATAAATTATTTATAGTTTATTTAAATTAAAGGAATTGGGAAGGCGCATAAATATATGTGAACGACGACCTCTGGTTTAATCAGTAAAATTATTAACAATATTTAAATTTTAAGAACTATTATGGTAAGGTATAAAGAACATTACTAACATAACTTCTGTCGGATTCAATTCAACCCCAAATGATTGAATCATAGCAATCGGCTGCCATTATAGAACATAATTTGCTGAGTAAAAGCAATTCGGTTGCTATTAAAGAACAAATTTGCTAAGTAAAAGCTATTCGGTTGCTATTATAGAACAAATTTGTTCAGTAAAAGCAATTCGGTTGCTATTATAGAACAAATTTGCTGAGTAAAGGCAAACTTCTCCCTTTAATAGAACAAATCGTATTTTCATTTTGCTTTTACTCAACGTTTATTGCACTTTTTTGCTTATTATACGGCACTTACTCCACTCTTACAGGACTTTAGGCTGAATAAACTGCGCCTAATTCGGGTCGAGTAAACATTTACAGCGTTATACTCGACTATTTTTAGCATTTTTATAACATTAAAAGCAAAAATAGAAACGTGCTCTCGACTTTTATAGCACATCATTTTGCTGGTTGGGCTATTAACTACTATTTACCGGTATATTTGGACAACCCTCATTACAAAAATGACATTACCTGGGTCACGAGAAGACATTATGTTTTAAGAAATAACAACGCTATTTGGGTGTGGACCAACTTTTAAGGTGGGTACTATCAGCCCGATGGAACCCTGGCCCACCACAGAACGGTGTCACAATGACATTATAAAACAATTTACTTGACACTGAAACTTGGATCATATGTCACTGTGACACAGTTCTATGGTGCGTCAGGGTTCCATTGTGCTGATAGTACGAGTACTTTCCTTTTAAAGTCAAGTTATATAAATCATGGGACTTACTTTTTGACACGTATATACCTAAGTACGAGAGTGACGGATGCTTTATCCACATTTTGGCACGCTAAACGCAACCATACTAGGCTTGATTTAAGCAAATCTAAACGTTTGATTACACCAACTTAAATATTTGTTTAAAAAGAAGTAATGGTAATATGGTAATATGATCATCATATTGGAGCCCAAATTGGGAAGCAGAAGATATTCCGGTGCACAAGCGTACGCGCAGAAACAGGTGAACACACTCGTCTTCCCTCTTTGGTTATATAGGTAGGTATATGGTTTGTGTGGCAGGTTCTATGGGAATACCTACACTAAACTTGCTGGTTTTGTGTAAGAAACTTACACACGTTTCAGGTTTATCGAAAATTAAGATTTTTTGACGTGTTTAGCATGTGGTATCAGTATGACTTCGAAGGTCTTTTAACCTCTCGTCTGTAGGAAACTCGATTAAAATTGAAATTGGTAAAAAAAAGAGCCACCCGATCCGATTCTCTCACAGACGGGAGCATTCATAAATTGTTTTTATCCATAGGTCACCAGTGGCTCTAGAAAAGATGCATTTCACAAACGTTATCGTAAGTGACGTACGTAAGCTGCCGGACGACGGTCGCGTCGAGCGCTCACGTTAATTCCATATATTTTGACACATTTCAATACAATTTAGTATTTCAGGTACAGTCGAGTTCATAAATTAAATGAATTGTCACAGCGATTAAAGGGACAAGCCGGACAAGGTACTAAAGTGTACACATACTTATGAACTTGACTGTACGTTAGCGTTATGCATCTTGTCAGACAAGATGCATCTTGTCAGACAAGATGCATCTTACATCACTGGTAAGTTTTTATATCACAATAGATAAAGAGTTTCTTAAGGTTGCCTTACTTACTTAGATGGTCTATCGTTTGTCTATGTAACTTGTTTGGTCATGGTCAGTGGTCTAAACAACTTCGCCAACATCTTTAGACCTAGATTTTCTGAACCTAAGCGATGTGCGATTTTGATTCCATACTAACCGCTTTCAACGGTTTTGTTTTTCCGACTTCTGAAACTATTTCCTTCCATGGGCTGTCATAAACGTTAACATTTTATAACTCAGCCCAGGGTTCATGTAATTAACATATTTGTTATGACAAAGTATTATTCGTTACCAAGGACCGGTGATGGTTCGAGAGACAGACATCACGGTTCATATCATACTATGAATGCAGTGTCTTAAACATTCATCCTTCCAAGTACTATGCTCATATGAGCCTGAAAATGGGCCTATAGCCCGGGACGGTCCACCATAAGCCTCCCCCTGACCGTACCACCGCTTACCAATCCAAAGACACATTCATGATCCTGCACCAGGCAGCGATCTCTACAGTGCGCCCGTAGGCAGCGTACTATAGTCTAAATTCACATAACTACAAACCAATGACTCCGCGTCTCGTCTCATCATCGGTCCTGCAACCTTTTATAATGTCATAGAACTAGATAATTCATATCACTCACCAAATAGCGCAGTACTTGCCACTTTTCTCCACTTCACCTCACAGCGAGCCGTTAGCTCTTATTTGAATTTTTCTTCTTGCTTGGCCACTCCTGGTTCAGTTATATTTTCCTTCGGGAGGTAGTATTGCCATACTATCATCGTAAAGGTGCATACACACACACACACACACACCAGATCTAATATTCAATCGCGCTAAATCGCGACATGGGCTCTATTCAACCCGGTGTAAACATATTGCTTTAAATTGACATATTGGGTGTGTGATGTTTTCAATGATGTTTTGTATAAAAACAAATGTACTCATTTTCATTTTGTTTATCATGAATTAAATAACAACATGCCCAATATTCGTTAAGGAATTCATTTAAAAATAAACCTAGGCCTCTATTCTAGACGATAAAAATAATATGGACTTTGAAATTTGATGATATTGTTTTTAACTCGGGCGCCATTACTGTAAAGTAACTAAGAGCTATCAAAACGATGACAATACGATAACAGGGGCTTGGGGCTATTCAACATGGTCAAAACCGTATGTTTTTTTCCCTGTTATCGTATTGTTTTTAGTTTGCTATTCAAACAATCCTCCGGCATCTCGTTTTCGTATAGTATATTGTTTGCAAAATGCTTTTAGCTGTCAAAATTACAGAATTGGTTCATATCGTGCTGGTAACGTAACGCTATTGCTATCAAGATGTACCAAAGTAGCTCTATGTTATTGCTTTTTTTGCGATATCGTTGAATAAACAATATGTGTTAATGTTATTCTACGCATGTTATCGTTTTTAAATGGTATCGTTTCTAAGAGGTTTGACAATATGATTTTTGGCGCTTACAATAGAGGCCCTGTTAGTGAACCGCTGGCTAAATAACGTTTAACAGATTTCGGATTTCGTCGAACACACTTTTAACCATTGAGGTATATTAACTAGAGAAGCAAATGTCAATCAAAACCGATGCATAAAACGTGCCAACTACTAATAATCGCGACGTAGCTTTGAAACCAATAATATTTGAACAAAAGAACGATATCTATCTCTTTTACAATAATACACTAGTAGAACGTACTCAAAATTATGGAATAGACAAAGATGGCGAGCTCACCTGGTATGAAAAGTTCAGTGTTGCCTAGAACATGAAATTTTCCCCCAAAAAATCGAGTAAATTCTTCTATAATATGAATCGTTACAATTAATACATTGTTTTAATATTTCATTTTGTTTCATTTCTCGCTTACAAGAATGGTAGTAATAAATTTACAATTATTTTATTTGACGACGTCGTAGCCTAGTCGGTAGTGACCCTGCCTATGAAGCTAGCGGTCCCGGGTTCGATTCTTGGTTTGCAAATGGTTTCCTTTGCATTTTATATTCTTTCTTCTTTCTTTAGTTATTCGACTGATTGTTTCCAAATTCGATATCTGGGGATCTGTGTGGTCTCCGACAACGAATCCGTTGACAGATTGAGAAAAAGTAGCCGCCATCTTGAACTTTTTATCCGACTGATTGCTTCCAAAATCGATATCTTGGGATCTGTGTGGTCTCCGACAGAGAATCAGTTAACAGAATGGGAAAAGTAGCCGCCATCTTGAACTTTTTAGTTATTCGACTGATTGCTTCCAAAATCGAGATCTGGGGACCTGTGTGGTCTCCGACAACAAATCCGTGGACAGAATGAGAAAAAGTAGCCGCCATCTTGAACTTTTTAGATATTGGACTGATGGCTTCCAAAATCGATATCTAGGGCACTTTGTGGTCTCCGACAATAAATCCCTTGACAGAATTAGAAAAAGTAGCTGCCATCTTGAACTTTTAGGTTATTCGACGGATTGCTTTCAAAATCGATATCTGGGGATCTGTGTAGCCTCCAACAAGGAATCCGTTGACAGAATGTGAAAAAGTAGCCGCCATCTTGAACTATTTGGTTATTCGACTGATTGCTTCCAAAATCGATATCTGGAGATCTGTGTGGTCTCCGACAACGAATCCGTTGACAGATTGAAAAAAAGTAGCCGCCATCTTGAACTTTTTAGTTATTCGACTGATTGTTTCCAAAATAGAAATCTGGGGATCTTTGTGGTCTGTGAAAAAGTTGCTGCCATCTTGAACTTTCCAGTTTTTGGGCCGAATTCTTTCAAAGTCGATATTTGGAGATCTGTAAATGGCACTTAAATGACAACTTAATAGCTTTAAGGGGGCGATAGACGAGGTATTTTTGAACATTTTTAGCTGTAAAGTAGCCGCACAAAATCTATCATATTTGTACTTACATCCCATAGGATTACCTACAAATGTGACTCACCAAAATTGACAACCAATCAAGAACTAGTTGACCAATTGTACTGCTATTATTCAATTCGTTAGCTTATTAAATAAGGTTGAAAATGGTATATAACAAATGTTTATACATATCGTAGTTTAAAAAAGTTTAGTATTTAAAAAACCATTGCCGAGGCGTTCATACAAATTTCGTAAATTTAGTATGAACGAGTTCGCTGGCGCGTAGCGGAGGCCCTCGAAATTACGAGTCCATCTATTGCACTTTCAGCCGAGACTTAACACTGTTCTTTTCACGGCTACTGCGAGGAAATAAAAATCAATTGTTATAATAAATTAACAACACACTAAAAAAATTACGCTCTCCCGCAATTTTTTTTTTTTTTAACGATACTGTTCTTAGTGGCCAGTCATTCAAAGGCGTAGGCGAAAGTAAAATCATAGTAGTTATCTATTTAGGCGTGAAACCGAAACACCCATAGCGCGAGCCCTTAAGGTGGAGTAATATTTTAACCACATTTACGTGCTCTGTACTTGCTAAAACGTTGGCACCACACAAATCCCGAGACATCGATTTTGAAAGCAATCAGTCGAATAAGTAAAAAGTTCAAGATGGCGGCTACTTTTTTTCATTCTTTCCACGGATTTATTGTCGGAGACCACAAAGTTCCCCAGATATCGATTTTGGAATCGATCAGTCGAATAACTAAAAAGTTCAGGATGGCGCCTAATTTTTTTTCATTCTGTCAGCAGCTTCGTGGTCGGATGTCACACAGATCCCCAGATATCAATTTCGGAAGTAATTCGAGGAAAAACTAAAAAGTTCAAGATGGCGGCTACTTTTTCACATTCTGTCAACGGATTCCTTGTTGGAGACTACACAGATCCCCAGATATCGATTTTGGAAGCAATTCGTCGTATAACGTAAAAGTTCAAGATGGCGGCTACTTTTTCTAATTCTGTCAACGGATTCGTTGTCGGAGACCACACAGATCCCCAGATATCGATTTTGGAATCGATCAGTCGAATAACTAAAAAGTTCAGGATGGCGCCTAATTTTTTTTCATTCTGTCAGCAGCTTCGTGGTCGGATGTCACACAGATCCCCAGATATCAATTTCGGAAGTAATTCGAGGAAAAACTAAAAAGTTCAAGATGGCGGCTACTTTTTCTCATTTTGTCCACGGATTTGTGGTCGGAGACCAAAAAGATCCCCAAATATAAATTTTGGAAGCAATCAGTCGAATAACTTAAAAGTTCAAGATGGCGGCTAATTTTTCTCATTCTGTCCACGGATTTATTGTCGGAGACCACAAAGTCTCGCTAAAGAGCTAGAAAGAGACTTCCGCTTGTAATTTGTAACTTGTAGCTTCGTGAAACGGGCCACTGATGTGGTCTGCGACAGCGAATCCGTTCACAGATTGAGAAAAAGTAGCCGCCACCTTGAACTTTTTAGTTTTTCCTCGAATTACTTCCGAAATTGATATCTGGGGATCTCTTTCTAACTCCTTTGAGTTAGAAAGAGACTTTCGCTTGTAATTTGGGACTTGTAGCTTCATGAAACGAGCTTCGGGTATCGATTTTGCTCTAACTAGCTGAGATACAACAAAGAATAACTTTTTTCAATTTTACGAAGATTTAAAGTACATTCCTTACGCTCATTTGGAGAGTTGGTATTTATCTCGAAAAGTAGGCCTAGCTCCTTTACTGCATTAAATAGCTAAACATATATATACTGTAGTTTTGAGTTGTTGAGTTTGATTGTTTTCCGTTAAAGTTAAGAATTCCAAAATTAAATATCCAGATATAAGACTACACCGCACCGCTATTAAGTACCTACGTAACTTCTTAATGTTCAAACAGTAAAGTTAAGCGCCCACAAGTGTAAAGGTTTAGAAACATTAATTATTAGAACTAATTTTATTTATTTCACGGACGACCGAAAATATTGAATTCCCCCGAAAACTCGGGGATATGAAACAATGCTTTAATTGCAACACTGGGCCTATAATAATAATATCTGATATTTTATTAAAGTTTTATTGTTAATAACATTAATTTAGATACAGAAACAATATATTAACCTGTGAAAAGTAATTATTTGTGCCTTAGTGTGTCTTTCAGACTTTGATAAGCACTGTTACACCGCGAATTTACCTATTTTTCGCAGCTTCTTTTACGGTCGGCGTCCGTCTGACAACTAACTTGACAAATGGCCGCTATGAGCCTGCAGGCTCATCTGAAGTGTCACGGGTTATGCGTGGTTACTGCCCCTCTAGTTAATATACCTCAATGCTTTTAACTGGGACATTTTGTTTTGAAATCAAGATCTCTTAAAGGCTTGTTCTCTTAGGGCCACTTGCACAGAAAATTTAACAGTGGGTTACGGCACTATCCTGAGTTAGTAAACTTCAGATTCATACGAAAACAGACTGTCATTTTAACTCGAGCGCATCATCTGCTAAAAGCACACACAAATCGCTTACAATTTTGGGTAACTCATTAATGTATATTAGAAAAAAAGTGGCCCTAGTACACTACCCCGAGGTACTCCTACCTGAACAGTTTTAAACTCCGATTGCTCTTGTACTACTGTTTTCTCAGTATTATTATAATAGTAGATTGTACAACAAGAGCATAAAACGAGCCATTTTACCCGAGACGTGCATATAGCCACCCGAGCCGGTAGGGCGAGGGTGGATAGTCACGCTCACGTCGACGGTAAAATGGGTTTTATGCTCGAGTTTTACACTCTGCTTTTCACTTCGACTACGAGGAAATAAAACATTGATATAGTCTTTATTATTTGAGCTGACTGCATTAAATAAACTTCGTTATGGCCGAAGGCCCGGTGGCTTCAACTCATGACAATACATAAGATATACTCTCAATAAGAGACGGAAAAACGTAACAGAATGTTTATAGAATAAGATGAAGAGATGGAGTTTACTGGGACGACGTATGAGGTGCTTAATGAAACAGGTTAGTAAATATCACAGTCTTTATTCCTATGCAGCTCTATACAAAATGTTATTAAATTGTGAACATAACTTTGCACATAATTCTTACTCTACCAGAAAATATGTTTAGCTCAGCGGAAGGCTGGTCGTTACACAAGTAAAGGTTCTTAAGTTGTAATTCACAATTCTTAGATAGTAAGTTGTTAGTGGGTGCGCCAAAGTTCATATAAAATTGCAACTCCGATTATTGGAACTCCGAAAAATTTTCTCATACCATTTTACATCATAATGATCACTCTTCATAGTCTTCATAATATTTTTTAATACTAATGATCGGAACTTATACTCATCTGAAATTATAACGCCAATATTCATGGAACCGTACACTTTTCAGAATTTCTTAAATATCTTACGTGTAGATAAAATTAGGTTAGGTTAGGCTAGATTTATAACAATCCTCAAAAAGTAACAGTTTCTTAAAAAAAACATTATGAGTTGCGATAATTATGACTTGAAAAAGTATGAACAAAAAAGTATGAGCAAAATTTTTCAAAGAAATAATGAGTATAGACACCAATCGTTATTTGTATAAAAAATCTAAAGACCAATTTTATATGAGCCAATATGGACCCGTTGTTAGTCCCTAGTTATAGAGTTGCCACCAATTCCAATCTGATTATTCAAATAACTATAATTGATATCCTAATTCCCTAATTATAAACATTATTTCCACAGACCTTGTTCTGAAGAAAACCTTCCTTCCTGGACGATCGACTCGATGTAGTCCTGGGTTGGCAGACTGGTGGTGCGGCCCCAGCATACTGCGTTGCAAGCCACAGTATCCTTCGTCAGCTCACAGCAGCTTGTGAAGGTCTACTGAATCCTCGTGCCTATGGCACGCCTACTAAAGGTTTGTTTATACCTGTATATCCTACTTCATTAACTTGAATGTTTACTGAATGATCAGGAACCTAAACATGAATTTATTACTTACAGATCTAAAGAGAGTTCCTGCCACATACTGAATGACTAAATAAGCTACTTCATAGCTTTACTGAACCTGAATATGGTTGGACCCTGAATCGGAATAACTGAATGCATACTACAAAATAAATCATCTAACCATAATGGCTAATCGAAGGCTAAATTATTCTGGAAGTATCTAAACGGAATAACAGAACTGAAACTATATTGTAGAACAGAAGAACAGAATAGAATAGACAGAATAGACAGAACAGACAGAACAGACAGAACAGACAGAACAGACAGAACAGACAGAACCCCAGTCCAGCTGTAAAGACATAGAGAAATTGCTCTGATTAGCACTACGGTTATGAACTATATGAGACATGAGGCGAACATTTTAGGTTTACTAAATTATGAATCTTACCGGAAAAACTTCAAGGAAAACCCCTGGTAATCTCGACGCTAAGACATTCCCTCCTCTCCACGTGAGAGACACAATCACTGAAAATTCACGATATGGTCAGATAATTGCACAATAATTGCAACAAATGCCTCCATTAGAAAGATGTTATTAATTAATACTTACAAGCCTCTTTCACCGAAATATGACTGAAAGTATGTGCTATATCTCCACAGCATGAGCTTGGTTAAATTATTGCGGATGGCTCCTCCTCTGTCATTCAGCTTAAGTCTGATTTTATAATGGGCTATCATATTGATGAATTTTGATGAAGCTAGTCAAAACATAGATGCAACCAAAATGCATAGAATGTAGCTATACAAATTAGTCTGATTACTCTGGGTAATCAGGTACTTAATCAATAAATTACTTACTACATTAAATGTTCTTTTGCTTGAAATGTGTTTGTTTAATTATTGTATGTACAATTACTGTCAAAAGAAAGCTTTGAACTGTTTCGTTTATTCAATAAATGTAAATAATTATTTACTCCATTTATTGATTATTTCAAAATATTTAATATTCCCGCAATCCTATAGTAATTTACCCTAACGCGGCAACACCAACCTACAAATGTATGGTGATGACGTTTGACAATCAAAAGTTATGAATAGTATTTCCATATACACCTTAAATATTTCCCCAGTCTTTAGGGTCCGTTTCACGCAATAAATGCAACGTTACAGTAACGCAACAAGTTTTTGCAAAGAAAACAACTAATGAATAGTTAAATGAAACAAAAACCTTAACCTCTTTCCCGCCATTTTTTTTTTTAAATTTTTTCTGCATGTGATTTTTGTCTAAGGTCGAACGTAATACTGCTAAGTCATACGTTGATTTTGTAATGTTTTTGTTAATAATGCTTGTCTTTAATAGTTTAATAATTTTTTTTGTTAGATGCAAACATATAAGGCAAATAAATTAAAGTAAATGTATTCAAATAACGAAGTTTATTTAATGCAGTCATCTCGTCTGTCTGGCTGTAGCCGGCTTAATTATCTTAGTCTAGATGACGACAACACTTTATGCACTAGTGCATAAAATGCGATTGCGATGCGAAGCATAAAGAAGGACTTTACGAGCATGAGAAGTGAAAATAGTTTTTTATTAGTTTAAGGGCAACACCTGTCATACCTACATTTTCCAATTGGCACAGAACTGTGTCTTATGAAAAACGCAGTCAAGGCTTTGGACATATCCAAAAATAGTCCAATGCAAGGCCTTTTCTCATTGATCTCGTCCAAATGTGCATAAAGATATTGAAAATGGCCAAAGAGGTAGATTTACCTTTTTGAAAACCGAATTGTTTTGGACTGAAAAAATCCTAATAGTCTTTTATATAAATCACATTTTCAAGGATTTTTGCAAAGCTAGGAATTAAAGCTAAATAATACTGATTGTTCAGGGTTATAACGGGTAACCGGAAACTTGAATATTATGACTTTATGTCAAAAAACCGCCAAGTGCGAGTTTAATGCACACAAATTGTTCCGTACTATTCTTGTATGGGGAAAGCTTTTATCTTTTATTTTATTATTATTATTGGTTGTCAAGCAATAGAAATACGCACTCTGTGAAAATTTCTACTGCCTACCTATTAGAGTTCACGATATACAGCCCGCTGACAGACAGATGGATTAACAACGGAGGCTTGATTTCCTCCTACGCTGATGTCGGTCGCTGAGGTCGGTCGAGTGTACAAATATGCACCATGTTGTACGGGACACCGCACAGCGACGCTGACGTCCGCGGCAGATTTATTGCTGCGTCGCTGTGCGGTGTCCCATAGAACATGGTGTATATACGTACGCTCGACCGACGTCAGCGACCGATGTCAGCGTAGGAGGAAATCAAGCCTTAGTATAAGGGTCCCGTGGGCACCCTTTAGGTAAGGAACCTTAAAATGGACGTGACACATTTTAATCTGCCAATTTATACAGGATTTCTGGGAAAAAAATAGTAATAAGTATTTCGCCCTGATAAATTATAGATAGTTAAAAGTATTTTCGATATGTTATCGATACGCTATACTTATTATGTACCTACAGTATGAGCAACTCGTGGCTTATCATTACTAACTGAACTGGGACGTTGTTCGGAAACATTTCCTTTTTTTAGAATATCAAAGCAGATAAAATCAAAGTAAGTAAAGTTTTGTTTATCCTCTTACTTTTTTAAATTTCAAACCTTATTTAATGTGTTAAGTCAAACTGCAAGATTCACTTGATGTTATCAAGGTTGGTGAAGATTTGTTTTCACCTTTTACTTCGAGATATTCTTTTTGTGATATACTTATTAAGGTGGTGAGTTAAACCAAGGCTGCTCAAACCCAGGCCCAGCCGAAGTTTCAATGGCTCGCATAAGCAAGTTATAAATTTCCCGGCAAGTTACAAAACCGGTCAAGTGCGATTCGGACTCGCGCACCGAGGGTTCTGTACCGCCGCGCCGCCGCACAGTAGGTGCAGATGTTTTTTTTTAAAATACAAATGTACTTATTATGTCGCAATGTATAGATGGATACGTAAGTGTTTGTATTTTTTGGAGGCAACTATTTTAATAGTAACCGCTTGCACAACGTTCGCTTAGGAATTTTATTCATTTAAAAATAAGCCTGTTAGTATAAGCCGTTGGCTAAATATAACTTGTCACAGGTGCATTTTTGCCGAACACTCTTTTTTCTGGGACACTTTGTTTCCAAGATCTTATTGTTCTCTTAAACTATATGGACAGTTTAATTATTTGATGTTAGTTACATTTTTATTTCTAAAGTAATAAATAATTCGCATAACATTAAAGAACTTTAATAAGCAAAATAAAACGAGAACTGATTGCATAGAAAGTAGGTACAGTTAAAGTCCTAAATATATAGGAACACGTTCCCAAAACGCCCCTTTGCTAACAATAAGGTCTATGTATTGTATATAATTATATGCCGCAATGGCTGTGTAGTTATGGTTTCGACTGTACCTGCGAGCAAATTTTTTGCGAGTAGTGAGAAACCTATTAATTCACCGAAAAACAATTATATTTCCAGCATGGGGTTGTGTTTTTCTTGCTGTTGTGGACCTCCGCCTCCGCCTGGCCCGCCCCCTCCAGGCCCACACGGTCCTCCTCACTTTGGACCTGGCCCGCACGGTCCTCCTCACTTTGGGCCTGGTCCCGGAGGCCCAGGAGGACCCCGTGGCCCCGGCGGTTGGTGATGCAAAAATACTTTAAGGAACAATATAAAGGCAACTTCCACTCTATTACCAACAATTTAAATTAAGACTTACTTAGTGTGATAAATTTGTAGGAAAAAAGAAAGAAATAAAGAATGTGTTTGTAATTGTTGTTGTGCCCTGCTTTAACTATAATATAGGTATTACATTTGTATTAATCTTTTTTTTTTACTACTTGAAATAAGGAAGTCAATCTCCAGCGGCTCTATTCAAGACGGTAAAAACAATATCTAGTACGGGCAAATTAGATGAAATTTCACTAAAGTCTGGAAATAATTCTAAGAATTGATAAAAACATTTCTGATTGCTTTGTAGGGGTTAAAAATCGAGCTTAATGCATCCCTTAATAAATTCGCCCCCCCGGAAAGGGGTGCAATTGGTTGAAAACCTTGCAAAGGTCATAACTAACGAGGGAAAAAAGGTGTACTCGGTGCAATTTGGCATACGTTTTAATCCATCTCAATCTACATTTGCACGTATTATTTCATTTAATTCAACCTACGGAACATATAAATAAAAATATATATAAGTAAAAACTTACTTTCGGCCATCGTGGCTCGGGGGAAAATATAGAACGCGGTGCAAATTGAGGATATGATTAGAAAAAATATCTAAATACAATATCTAATTTGCACCGGGGTGCAACCCCCGGAAAGTAGTTATCTACGTTTAACGGTCTTCGTACTTCGGGGGAAATTTTGAAACAATTGAAAATCGTCACAATCGTATTCATTTGATTTACTTTAAATTCGCACCCCATAAAAAATTGGCATTCTTATCGGGATCATGCAGTTTTCTGTATGTTTGTAAATTACTTATTACCATAGAGCAATAAAGCCACAGAAGCGCACGCACGCGTAAACGGACCGATGATGCACGGTTCTTGAGGCATGGGCAAAAGTAGCGTAGTAGTCGGTTATATTTTCTTTTTTAATTAAATAAATATTAATTTTTAATTAAATAAACAAATAAATATAATAATAAACCTATTTTAGTTAAAGTATGCTTTGACATTCCCTTTCCGTACTTATTAATTAATTTATGTTTTATAGCTTCTGTAGATATCGGTTATTATTATGTCCTTTGGAACTTTTATTAAGCTATCTCCATTTCAAATTTCATCCTAATCCATCCAGCCGTTGCAGCGTGAGGGAGTAACAAACTAATACACAAACTTTCGCATTTATAATATTAATTGGATATTAAGTCGGAAACTGGATTTTTTTAACTTGTAATACAAGTTTTAATAAAAAATAAAGTTGGTTTAAGGAATGCAATAATCAAGAAAAAAATCAATTTTGAGTTCTGATCGTCAATAATCAAAGTAAGTGTCTAATATCAACGGTATAGTCACCAGCAAATATATTGAAGCGGACAATGTAAACAATAATAATGTCATCATTATTTGTGCATTCTGAAGTATATTCACTGTCTTCTGAATCTAGCTCTGATCAAGCAGCCTAGCAAGGCCTTTGAAGGTGTAGTTCGAGGATGCCGTTAGCTATAAAACTATTTGGAAAATAACTATAGAGTGATCATTCCACATGTTGGTGGAACCTCGAAAGTAAGATCGGTATATTTACTCAGTTTAACTTTGTCCGTTTTTATATGAGGTTTTCATCATGCGGAATTAAGAGAAAAAATAGACGCCACATAGACGGCGACTACCTTAAATTTTGAAAATATCCAATTCTACACAAAGAAGTCTTACTTTTATTTTTGAAAACAATTAATACTGCATTTATGGATTTTTGGAAATTCCTCTGCCTTAACCGGGAATCGAACTGTACTTTACTCCAGTAACTTTATACATGAGGGCTTGCGTCAAATCCGGTAGTTTTGAATTTTTGCAGACTTGTTTATGATGTTGGCCCAATGAATAATTCAAGTTTGTGACCCCGAGAAAATCGCAACTTAGTCAAAAATAAAAAAACCGTGAACATTTCGGTTTTTTTTTTCAGATAATGGTGATTGTAACTCTAAAGGACTAGTTTTTGATAGTACTTTTCTAGGATGTTTTTAAAGTAGACTAAATTTGCTACAATATGAGACTAGAGTTGTCCCTGTAGACCCAATAGTTTCCGAGATTAAGCTTTTCAAAATTCAACTTTTGTCGAACTTCGCAATTTTTTTGAACAACCTCGACGAATTGCGATACCAACTTACTATTTGCCAGGGCTGCGACGAAAACCAGCTTCAATCTGCCCAGGTTACCGCCTACACGAGACTCTCGAAAACTATCACAGAGACAATTCTATTCTCATGTTGTAGCAAATTTAGTCTTATTTAAAACGTCCGAAGAAGCTACTATCAAAAACTAGTCCTTTAGGGTTATAATCGCCAGTCTGAGAAAAGTCCGAAATTTTAACGGTTTTTTTTATTTTTGACAAAGTTGCGTTCGGCGCTTGAAATCACAAACTTGGATTATTAATTTGGCCAACATCATAAACAAGTCTGCAAAAAATCAGAACTACCGAATTTGACGCAAAGTACCCCGTACTTTCAGGCGACATGGTTACTGGACTACTGGTCTAATATGACAAAACAACAATAAAGTCTTGTTTTATGATACAGATCGAAAGGGTCATGATAGTGATCATTTTAAACTTACAACACATACGCCTTCAAATTAATTAAAAACCGTAAAAAATACATGGTTTTATTGTTTTGTCATATATTCGACCAGTTCGATTCCCGGTTAAGGCAGACCAAATTCCAAAAATACAGTAATAATTGTTTTAAAAAATAAAAGTAAGTCTTCTTCGTGTAGAATTTTCTTTTTTGAATATAAAGGAAGTTGCCGTTCATATGCGTTTTTTCCACCCTGTATGGGGTACACAGAGATCATCAGATCACACAACAATTTTCACAAAGTAACTGACTGAGCGGTGCCATGCGTTGCGCTCTTCCCCGCCCCGCGCCCCGCGCTCCCACTACCCGCGGCAAACATTAAATAGGTATGCCCGCGGTCGCCTGGCGTTCGCTGCGATTACATTTGATAAACTTCCCGTTATTTTTTCCTTTTTTTATAAGGTGCGAATGTAGTATCTTTAGAACAAGTGCCATGAATAAATTTTCACGACTACCTTAATTTGCCCCGAAGTACAATCTATAAAATAATGAAAAATTCATGTTCCATAATTCGCACAGGGGTGCAAAGTAAACTGGGCGTTTATTATGCTTTAAAAAGCTTAATGTAAGTTTGCACCAACCGACTGAATTATCCTCGAGCCGCAATCTAAGAAAAACAAATAACTTAATTTTGATACATCGCACACCTTTTTAATTAAGATACGTTAAGTATTAAAGGGGTCTTTACACGTGGCTAAACTTGCACCAAATAGTTTTTAACATACTCCAAAATTACGGCACTTTAAAGTTTATACCTATCATTTAAAGGCTTTCCGTACATAATAGAAACGGTGCAAACCGGGGAAAACTATCTAGTTAAGCCCTCTAACGATTGCCAAAAATGCACGACTACACGACTTAATTCCATACTTTCTGCTAATTCGACCATACTAATCGTATTTGATCTGATATCGAATTGTCAACGTTTTGATAGCTCTTATTTTCTTGACAGTAATGGCGGCTGACGTCATAACAATACCATAACAGGAAAACTACGATATCGTTTATACCGCCTAGAATAGAGGCGCAGGTGTAGTGTTAAGTATAAATGCTGATCCAATCTTTGATTCACTTATGGGCGAAACTGCGGATAGATAGGCTTACTTCGCATTAAAATTTGACACATTTTGTATGGGCAAATGTCAAATTTTAATCCGAAGTAACCCTATATATCCGCGGTTTAAAAATAGGGTTTGGCCATTAATGGAACATTGTTTTTTAAGTTATTAGCAGTGCCGAATGACCCAAGGAGCAAGAGTAGCAGATGCTATGAGCCCCGCGTTGCTGTAATACCAAAGAAGGTGGCTGATTGCAATGTAGTAGTCGAAGCATTCTACAGGGTGTTTGGTAGCGGGTTCGACAGCTTTAAGGGGGTGATAGAGCAGCTCATAAACTATCGATTTAACCCCCATGTATGTTCAGCAATTGTTATTACTTTCCGAGATATTGATCATTTATTCGGAACACCCTGTATAGTCAATTGGTAACCACATTAGATTTAAAATGCTTATACTATTACTATGAAGTTAGCCGCATTCTTTGGTATCACTATCATGGCAGCGCGCTAAAGGGGCCGCCACGCGGTCATCTACATCTTCCTGAAATATATTTCAAACTGTTCTGTTATATTTAGCATTCTAAACTTAATAAAAAAACCTAAAACGAAACCTAGCTAGGGCCTCTTGATAGTAACTATTAGCTACGGGTCCTTGCGCTGACATCCGACATATAAGAAGTTATAAAGAATGCCACAATCCGTTTGACGTTATTTATCCAGTGTATGCGATCTTGATATTAACTGACGTTTATTTTCAAGATTAGGTACCAGTATACCATATTATATTAGCTCTGTTTCGCAGATAACTCGCAAGAGCTATCTTTAAATAAAATCAGTGTGGGTCGGTTTAATATTAAACTCAATGTGACAGGAATCTATCACGTCTAACCATCACCTCATTCAATTTTGTACATCAATCTTGTTTTAGCATGATGTAGTTAAGATATCCTATAACTGCTCAACTTTTTCCTTACCACCCCTCATGAGACCGAAAACATCGTCGACATATTGCTTTCACAACTGCACAACCCACGGTTGCAGATTATAGGCAGGTAGTCTTTAGATGCTCTAGAGATAATGGTGTCCTTGATTTGAAAAGTAATTGCCCTTCAACACTTCCGGGGGAAAACCATGTAGGTTCCTTCTGTTTGGAATAATTTCAAGTGTTCGAAACGTATTTGACATACATAACACACTAAGGGCTGATTTTTTAATCTCCAGATAACACGATCTGTCAGGTAAATTGTAGCTCTGTCCTTATCTTTCTTATGATAAAGAAAAGGACGGAGCTACAATTTACCTGACAGATCGTGTTATCTGGAGATTGAAACATCAGCCCTTAGCATAATAGTTTTTCGACGAATGTTGGTAAACTATATTTTAATATTTGTTTGCTTTATTTTAAATAGTACTTAGGCATACAAGCAAGCAAGCAAGTAAGCAAGATGGACAGGGCGCAGTACAACTACGCGCAGCAGAGACAAGCAGCGGTCTAGCGGAGTTTAGCAAAAGCCGCGTCAAATTCCGTCAGGTAATCATCGTAGGAAGGGGCGTAGATCGGCTGGCGAACAAACTCCGCATACGTTGGAAGGGATTGCTAGAGGTTGGTATTAAGGCTACTGTTTATAAATTTAAAAAAAAACTGGTCGATCTTGAAAAAATGACCCCTAAGGGGGTGAAATGGGGAGTGGAAGTTTATACGGGAGTTCGCCCTTTTTTGAAGCTAATTAATACATGATACTTGGTATCAAGACCATTATACTAAATAAAAAACAAGTTTTTAAAATAGCCCCTAAAATAGTTTAAAGGGGGGGTTAAAGTTTGTGAATGTGAGTTTGGTTTAAGTATTTTGGGCCAAGACCAAGCCTCGGCTTTTTAAAAATGGGCTTTGCCCCTTAAATGTTAAATAGGTGAGTTTATATGGGAGTAGAGTTTTTTTTTATTATAATAGAAATTAACCTTAGCATGTTTTTTTTAATATATAGTCGATTAAAAACAACCTAATGGTGAAAGAATGGCGGTGAATATATTTAGTATGGCAATTTTGTTATTTTAAAGGTTCTATGTAGACCGCTTAGGTACAGTCAACCAATTTGATTTCTAGCCCACTTTAGACCATGTTAAAGTGACGTTGTTAACCAAAACGTAAGAAACTTCCTATGATTTGGTTTACAACGTCTAGTTGACAAAGTCCGCAGTGGCCTGGAAATCAAATTGGTTGACTTTACCTAAGCGGTCTACATAGAACCTTTAAAATAACGAAGTTGCCAGATTTTTTGATTAATAAACTTCGGAGATAAGGGGGGCGTCATTTTTTGTACTATTTTTGGTTATAAATCAAAAAGTACATCACAGAAAATGAAAAAAAAATAGTTTTGAAATGTGCAGATTGAGCCCTTACATATGACACCCCATTTGCTATAATCAAACCACTTTCATTTTTCAACCCCCCATTCTAGACCACTTAACAATTATTTATACAATTAATAACATTTTTTTTCTTTTAACAGATGCGGGCAAGCAAGTTGTACAACTATGCCAAATTTAAAGTTCATAGCATTTTTATTTGCTGAGAAAATCTGCTGTGACATACAGACAGACAGACGGACAACGAAGTCTCACTATAAGGGTTCCTTTTTTACCATTTTGGTACGGAACCCTAAAAAACGTGTTTACATAGTTCTTGACTTTTTTGGAAATAGCCTTTTGGACTCAATGTAAAATATATCTGTACTTTTAACGGCGGAAGTTCTGACTCCCTGCAGATGAAGTCGCGGGCGTTAAGCTAGTCATTGATAAAGTTCTCATAAATTCACTTTTATTGTCACTGTTATACAATAATTGTGCTTTATATGAATTTCTGAAACCTTTATCAATATGATTTATGCAGGACATGACCGGGATTAGTATTACTCACACTGCAAAACGATATCTGATAAATCAGTAAATAATATCTAGATAGGTTCCGTTATCGGTGATGTGTGAGCAACCTGTATTCAACCATTTTTCACTTGAACAGTCTCATGAACAGTCTAGAGTTCGGCTGTGACGTTAGTAAAGTTTATCTTTTTCCATAGCCATAGATTTGTATTAGAAATTTTGTAGTAGCGAGTCCGACCTGCACTTTTCTCGCCGGTTTTTTTCTAATGTATTTGAGACTAGCTTCTGCCCGCGACTTCGTCTGCGTAGATTTCGATAATCGTTATTCCAACGGGATTTTTTTAATTTTCCGGGAATAAAAGTAGCCTATGTGATAACACAGAATAATAAGCTATCTTCATTAATTCCGTAGCCAAAATGGTAAAAAAGGAACCATAATTGTTTCGTCATGTCTGTCCGTCCGTTACGTATAGGTATCACAGGCTTTTTACTCGAAAACTCCAAGAGGTAAATGAGTGAAATTTGGAGTAAAGGTGTCTTGTAGAAGCCGTTACTTAGTTTGGTAGTTAAATAACAAAAATAAATATTTCTAGGGGGGCCTGTAATGTAACAGAAGATGAAAAAATTTTTTTGACCGTACGTATTTCATCGTCTGGCACAAATTTCGACAGTTCTTTTGAAAATACTAAGTTTCTTCTGATTAGGTGAATATTTCCGGAAATAATCAAAGTTTCATACATTGTATCCCCCCCCCCCCCCTTTATCTTTTAAACCGTATTTAGGTATGTCTAGAAATAATGATAAAAATCACAAAGGTAACGCCTAATCAATACTTTCAAAGAAAAATATTTTCAATATGATTCGATATACCATTTTTGAGTTAGGTATTTCCTAAAAATTGCGCTTCTACACAAAAGGACGTAAGTGCCATGAAGTTACGCTCTTTTACTGGTGCACTTTTTTGAGATAGTTTTTGTGTAGCAACGGCTTCGAAACCCTACATTTAGCATGGTCAGACATGCTCTTGCCCGGATTTTAATCATTTTTTACTTTTATCAAGTTCAAAATCCAGTTTCTTTTTAATTTAATTTAATTAATTTTAACAATATGTTTCGTAGTGTAGATTTTTTACTCATCTGTATTGTTTGAACTGACATTTTAGGATTAAATAACCGGCCAATTTTCTTTTTATTACTGTTCATGTATTGCCACAATTAATTAACGGACCGCCGAAAAATAAAATGGCTGGCCGTTTTTTTCCAAACGATCATAATAACCGCCCTAATGTTAAATACCTAACAGCCGCGCCGTAATTAAACAATACGCCTTGAATAAGTCTTTAAAATGGCGGAAAAACTTCTAATAAATAAACTGAATATGTCAACGCTATCAACGTCAATCTGACACCGCTGCTTTTGACATAGACTAACAAAACAGAATGTACAAAGCCTATCCCATGTTGTCACACTGAGTGGTAGAAACCAAAGGAGAAATAAAATAATTAATTAAACAATTTGGTCAGATAATAGCGGCCTTTACACGGCACAGTTTGGACCGCGGGAAACGCCACGCGCCATTCCACGCGCCAGTCCGAACCGTAGGTTTTTTACTATTTTACTATTAGGTACAGTTGCATTTACACGTACGATTCGGAGCGAAGATTGGCATGGCGCGTGGCGTATCCCGCAGTCCGAACTTTACGTGTACAGGCCGAAAATTACTAATATAGAATAATATTTAATGTTACTAACAATTTATGGAGCTCTATGTTCCTGAAATAAATACAATAATACAAAAATGTTTGTGTTATTAGGGTTAGTTTATGCAGTAGGTACTGTTTTTTTTTACTACTACTAACGAATTTATATTTTTATTTCAAATCTGATTGATAAACAAATAACACCAAAAAAAATAGGTATTTAAGACATACGCTATAGATGTGAAATTATAAAGTTTCTCTTTTTACTTTAATGCAGCGGATCCCAAAGGAGTGAATTAGTAATAATCTAAATTGGGGTCCCCTTCGTTTGTGTAATGTTTTTCGGAATAATTGCATAAGGCATAATAACTTTAAACATAAGTACGCATACGGTATAGTATTGTTTCGCAGAAATCATGACGCATCATATTTGTCGATCGAATAATCTTAATGCATAAAATTCATGAGTCGAATGTTCGTAACGAATAAATAATGGAACGCATAAACTTATTAAGCAGAATAATGTTTTGAAATAAACATTTTAATCAGCATAAGCATGAAAATAAGGCAGGAAGAAGTTCCCGGCTTATATAAAAAAAACCTAACATCCTAACGTATCCGAGTCGCTTCTGCCCTGACCCATGTTGCTCGCTTGCTGCGCTCGCTCCCATTATGCTACACAACATTTTATAAGATTTGACCATTATACTAAACGAAATTTTATTCGTTATGAAACTCGGTCTTACCAACAGTTTACAATATAAAAATCTACCGAACAATCATTCGGATATTTACCAATATATTTTCTATGTCAACATTCGTCTAAATAATGTAAGGTATAATAAATATGTTATGCCAAAGTCGTTTAGGACACTAAAATTGCAAAATCAAAGCTAAGTTAAAATAGGAGATTGGTTGTCCAAATATTGTCTTCGTTATAGATTCGAACTTTAACTCTCGATATTAAGCGTTAAAACAATGGTTTCTAACAATAAGGTGAACGCTTCTTTAACGTTAATCTATGATCGCGTGCTTTTTTGTCTTGATCGCTCCAGTTATGGCAGGGATATGGTTGTCCTATTCTTTGATGTCGCATTTATTACAACAACAAATTGGAACAATTTATTTTGTCAAGTTTCTATGTAATAAACGGAGAATAAAACTTTGATATACGTATAATCACCCAAATTAATCGACGGCTCTCAAATAAGGTTTCAAAGAAATACCTAGATTTTTAAAAATCTTGTTTATGATTTATGGACCATGTTAAAACTAAAGCGTCCCATAGACTAACAGGTCAACGGCCACTTTTAGCTTGACAGTTCACCGTATTAAAACACGAACTGTCAGGCGGCCGCCCATTCAACGCGGCCTGACAATCTGATAATCTGTGGGAGCCTTAAATGCGAAAATAGTAAATGCTCAACTAAACAGTAAAAGACAGAGAAAGGTGACACCGTTAGTTTGTACTGAAACGTCGCTTGTGACGTTAATCTATGATCGCGTGCTTTTTTGTCTTGATCGCTCCAGTTATGGGAGAGATATGGTTGTCCTTATCTGTGATGTCAAATAAGATGGCGTCACATATTTTGTTACAACAACAAATTGGAATAATTTATTTTGCCTCGTTATTACGTTTTGTGTATTGAAATTTTAAAAATCCTTGAATTTAGTTTCTATGTAATAAACGGAGAATAAAACTTTGATATTTGTAGTCACATATCGCACTGCCAGATCAACACAGTATCATTTCAAAAAACTAGCTTGTTTCGTTTCAAGTTCATAGGAAATGTAATAGAGTCGATTTTAAAATGTAGTCGTATTTTGAGTTAATGCTGTATTGATCTGGCAGTGCGATATAATAATCGACGGACCCCGAATAGGGTTTTAAAGAATTACCTATAATTGGACTTATTTGATAATTTCTTAATTGTTTTAACTTTAATCGAGAAATCCTGAAACAGGTATAGCTTAATTTGTTACGAAGAGTAAATATACAAAGTTTCAAGTGACCAGCTGAATCCGGTAACTTTTTTCCATACTAACTTTGACCCCTCTTTTCCCCCCCCCTTTTGTTATCATATCTTATTTTTTTAATACATATGAACCTGGTCACCGTTTATTGAAACCTTTTTGTGAAAACCACATTAAAATTGGTTCAATGGTTTTCAATTGATGCGAGGAGAAACAAAATTAAACAGACAAACAGACAAACAGACAAACAGACACCAAGTCTAAAAATTGTAGAAACGTGTTCTGCTGTTCATTCTGAGGCCCCTATAGTATTTTTAATTTTTTATCTCTAATGTACAGATTTTTTCCCTTCTACAACTTTATTATATGTATAGATAGATATCACTTATTAGAGCTATAGCAGAGGTCATCGAATAAACGAAAAATTATGCTAAAGACTTTGACAGGCTCTTCGGGCTTAAGTTTGATTTAAATATCTTTAACATACTCGTAAATTCCCTAGGTATATTTAGTAAACAGCTTGCCAACCGCTCGTTTAGGAACTTGCTAGCTGAAACATATTTAGGTAGTTAAGTTTAGCTGCTTTATTAATTGACAGTTAAGTTACATTTGTACAAAAATCGAGTACTGCTTCAATGGTAAGAGACGTGTATTCAATTGTTTCTATGAAATGAATACTCTGCGAATATATTGTCGATAAATGTATAAATTTATAGCTTTTTGGAGGGTTACAATACACCCTCCAAAAATCTATATTTATTTTCAGAATGGGATCGTGTTTCTCTTGCTGTGGCGGAGGTTCTGATGGCCCTCCTCCCCCTGGCCCACAAGGCCCAGGAGGCCCCGGCCGCTCTGGTGGGCCCGGTGGACCCAGAGGCCCTGGTGGTCCCGGTGGCCCCGGTGGCCCTGGCGGCTTTAGATGACAGACGAACAGACTCTTTAACAAGATAAGGATAGGATTGCGTGTGAGAAAGTCACGTTGGCTATTAAAAAACATGATGTGAATATTATAGTGTTGCGTTATTAAATAATTTGTTTAAAAAAAAATTACCTTTGTGAGTATTTTAAGTTAAACCCCTATGCGATTATAAGCAAACCTGTATTTAGGTACAAGTCTTTTAGACATAATACCTTATTTTAACATTACTTATCTCAAAAAACAATAAGAATAAACAAATTTTCTATTTAAAGATATTTAGTGCTCTCTTAGGATGATGTTTAGTGGTAGGTGTAACACTTTAGCCGCCGGTACATCAGGGGCCAATCAGGTCTTCCTAGACGTGACGGTTGTCCTTTTAGTTTCGTTAACTATAAACATACAGTTTGTTTCTTGAAGTAACAACATAGGTAATTTATAAAATGATCAATACTTTACATTTTAGTACATGTAAGAATAAGAACAGTACCTTTGTATTTTAGAATAGAGTATGGTGCATTTCTCAGAACTACTTTATTTATGGTAGAGGAGACAAACGAGCTTAATGTAAAATTGAAAAGACACCTGAGAGGAATTGCAGACACGTTGCCAGCCTTTGAGAAAAGTGTATGCTTGTCTCTTGAAGGTCCTTAAGACGTAGTGGTCCGGAAATATACCGCCTCGAAAAGCACTTACATATAATTTTATGTAAAAGTTTTCATGTTGAAATATGTTTTTTTTGGTTTCTTTTTTATAGGTATTACATAAGAACTATGACTTATACGTAAAATTATATCTCATAACTACTGATAAATAACTCATATATGATGGTAAATATAACAAAATATCACGTTAGTTATCTATACTAACGAACCTTCGATCGATTAGTGAATATGAGCGACCCTACTTTATCATATCGCATCTGAACAGGGATCTGCTGTGACGTGTCGATCTAGAAACATTTACATATTGAGCTTCAAAACGTATACACCAAGGTTAGTGAATGTTTGTGTGCGGCCTAAACTATGGCTAGGTCATCAGTAATTTATTTTCTAACCAATTCATGATAAGTATATTTGGTTTCTAAAGACTCTAGGTTGCTCTTCCATTTCGATTTCGCTTCAAATACCATATCATAGACATTCATAGGTACCAAAAGATATTGCTGAGGACTTCGCTAGACGCTTTAATTTGATTTTACAATTATTGAGTTCCGATCATCTTTGATTATGAATAAGCTTGGCATTATTTGCCTATATGACAAATAAATCCAATAGCAAATATGTGTTACCGCGACATTGCCGGATTTTTGACTCGCATCAAAAGAGCCAAACAGAAAATAAGCCGTGTCCACATGGCTATTCACTTATATTTTGAATGAGAAACTTATTTCACATTTGCTTAGTAGGTGGTTCTGCTGGTCATTTGAACTAATGTAATACATTTTTCAAACTGATGCCGATACACAAACACTAATAAACATTACCCTTTTTAGTTTGTGCACTTAAGTAAAATAGAATGTATATGTATTTACTATTAATGGGTATTTTTAGTATGGGGTTGTTTTTGTCTTCCTGTTGCGGACCACATGGCGGCCCTCCTCGTCACGGACACGGTCACAGGGGCCCAGAAGGTCCAGGAGGTCCAGGAAGACCAGGGGGACCAGGAGGACCAGGACGACCAGCAGGCCCTGGGGTTCTCGGGGTTCTTGGGGGACCCCATGGGCCCCGTGGCCCAGGTGCCCCCCGAGGCCGAGGTGGCCCCCATGGCCCAGGTGGCCCCCGTAGCCCAGGTGGCCCCGACGGCCCAGGTGGCGCCCGTGGTCCAGGTGCCCCCCGTGGCCCAGGTGGCCCCCGTGGTCCAGGTGCCCCCCGTGGTCCAGGTGGCCCCCGTGGTCCAGGTGGCCCCCATGGCCCAGGTGGCTCCCGAGGCCCAGGTGGCCCCAGCCCCGGGGGTCGGAGATGAAATTACTCTTTAAATAAAAACACATGAAAGACCTACGCTAATGACGATATTAAGTTAAATTAAGACACTCATGTCATGTTATAAATGCGTGTTTATTGGTGTTTATTATTGTGTGAATGTTAATAGTTATTTTCACCTCAGCAGCCAATGAAAACAAGCATGTTTTGCTGCTTAAAAACAGTGAGCAAAATTCGGTTTTGCTGCAAGCGTGAGACAAAGTAACTTTTTAATTCTTTTTTTTATATGCCGTGAGCAGTGCTGGGTCTATTCACAACATACGAAAGAATTGAACTTCACTTTGTTCTGTCACTTTCACTTCGATACAGAAAAAGCGAGAGATAGGGACAAGTTGATTCGAAGTTCGATTTTCAAATTCGATACCTAGTAGGCCCAAAAAGAATCAAACAATAAAACGTTCGGATACATATATAACCGTAAAATTGTAAATTATCTGTTAAAGTTTTAAATGTGATTGATTATTATATTTCTTTTACTCATAATCGGATTATATTTTTTTTTAAAATGAAATGAAGAAAATATTTATGAAAAAAATACAAAGTTTAACATGTATCTACATATTATTTATCGTTCTAACAATCTTTAATAATTTCGTGACATAAACCGCGGGCCAGTTTCAGAACGCATCCTTAAAAAATAGCGGGATCATTTTTATTGTTTTTGTTTATTCTCTTCTGTTACGCTATCTACTTTCGATACACTTTGGATATTATAAAAGTAATAATAATTAAATATGAGTGAGTCCAGTGACAAAGTCTGCTATTTAACTCCGGAAGCATTGAAGCAACGTGTAAAAAAGTTTCCTGCCTGAAAAGTCTCGCAAAAATATCTAAAAGCTTATGATAGTTTTAAGCAATGGATACACTTTTCTGATACTGTTAGCGTACTTGATAGAATTATCAAGAAGCAACCATCTTTAATGTGGAGTATTTACTTAATGTTGAAAACCACAATAAATACAAAAGATGACGTGCATTTTGAAACCTATCCCAAACTTATTGCATTTTTGAAGAGAATGTCAGTAGGGCACAAATCCAAAAAGTCCAATATTTAATCGGCCGCTGACGTTAAAAAGTATATTTATTAGGCTCCGAACTGCAATTTTCTCGCTGCAAAAGTAAGTCCGTCATTAGTATAAAAATAATCATTTAATATGTTCTCGCTGCTGAGGTGAAAAGTTGTATGTGTCACACGAGACCAAAGTTATTTACATCTCGTGTCTTTGAATCCCTCGCTACGCTTAGGATTCTAACCTAGAATCACTCGCTACGCTCGTGATTCAGTCATAGAATCCTTCGCTTACTCGGGATTCAAAATTAACACTCGCAGCAAAAAACAACTTTGCTCTCTTGTTGCACAAATAACTATTGTGCAACAAGAGAGCAAAGTTTATTTTTGCTGCGAGTGTTGATTTTGAATCCCGAGTAAGCGAAGGATTTAAAGACACGAGATGTAAATAACTTTGCTCTCGTGTGACACATACAACTTTTGACCTCAGCAGCGAGAACATATTATATAGGTAAAGAAAAAAACGCATGGTTAAAATTCAACAACATGACGTACGAGGGGTGCCTTTTAAGTTCTGTCGTTTGAAAAAACTAAAGACAATTTAAGTGTTAAATGGTATTTATTGTTTTTCAAAGTAATCACCGTGATATGTAATACACTTTTTCATTCGATCGAACCAGTTTTCGAAACACTTATTCCATTCCGAAGTCGGGGTCTCCAAAATGGCCGTTTTGTATGCCTCAACCGCTTCTTCAGGCGTCCGGTACCGTTGACCAAGAAGTCGTTGCTTGATTTTTGGAAAAGTGAAGAAGTCATTAGGGCTTAAGTCTGGACTGTACGGCGGGTGATCCAAATTTTCAACGTTTTGTTCTTTTAAAAACGCAATTGTCTGCCGGGCGGTGTGCGAGCTAGCATTATCGTGGTACAGTACTATACGACGTCTTGGGTTATTTTTTCGGAACTCGCCGATAACTTCTGGTAAACAAACAGTGGTATACCAGTCAGCATTAACTGTTTTACGATCTTCGAGCACGATGGTCGCAACGTGGCCACTTTTCGCTACAAACGTGGCGACCATTTTTTTCGAAGTGCTCCGTGACTTTGGTCGGTTTTGGCTCATCTTGAAACACCCAAACAGTCGACTGCTGTTTAGAATCCGGATCGTAGGCATATATCCAAGATTCGTCACCACTGATAATGTCATAAACGTGTTTAGAGTCTCCTCGGTTGAATTGCCGCAGAGTTTTGCGGCACCATCTAACGGCGAGCCGTTTTTTGGTCTTCACTAAGTAAATGTGGTATCCAGCGTGAGATCAATTTTTTTACACCTAAGTGTTCATGCAATATATTTTAAACACTGGTCCCTGAAATGCTTAATGAAGCTTCTATCTCGCGGTATGTCGCATGGCGATCTTCGACGATCAGTTGCCGTACAGCATCAATGTTTTCCTGGGTTACAGCTGTTTTTGGTCGGCCTTCACGATGCCTATCACTAAGACTAGAACAACCACGTTGAAATTCCAAATACCAACGTTCCACAGTCCGGGTGCATGGTGCTTCATTTTTAAAAACCGTAGTCAGCTCTTCAAAGCACTGAAGACGCGTTAAACCCCTTTTAAAGTTGTAAAATATTATCGCACGTAAATTTTCCTTCGAAATTTCCATTTTCACAACCGACTTGTCAACTTTGAACCGACGCTGTACTAAAACGAATCGGCCGATCTCGAGACATTCTTTTGTTTTTGAATTCTAAATTCAAATATTTTAAGATGATATTAGTTTTTTTTTTAATAATCACGAGAGTTTTGCAAACGACTGAACTTAAAAGGCAGCCCTCGTATTTATATTTGTAAAACAAAGAATATCAAAAATTAAAAGTTAAAAGTAAAATTATTGCAGTTTTGCAATTTAAAAGTACCAGTTTTGTTTGGAACTAGGGCCTAACTAAGTAGGTAGGTACAGTCAAGGTCACCAATATGTATACACCACAAAGTCTCAAAAATATGTACACAGACCTTATTACTATGGCAATAAGGTCTATGTGTACATATTTTTGCAGTTTTGTGCGGATATTTATTTTTGATCTTGACTGTACCTACTACGCCAAAAGCTTTAAAAAGTGTTTAGTGTGCACATACATATATTTTATACTATAAATGAATTTCGGACTTACTTTTGCTGCGAGAAAATTGTAGCTTCATAAAGAAATTTTGGATTTTTGGAATTGTGCCCTACTGACATTCTTTCGATGTGCACGTCATCTTTTGTCTTTATTGTGGTTTTCAACATTGAGTAAATACTCCACATTGTAGATGGTTGCTTCGTTTGTGATAATTATATGAAGTACCAGTCAGCATTAACTGTTTTACGATCTTCGAGCACGATGGTCGCAACGTGGCCACTTTTCGCTACAAACGTGGCGACCATTTTTTTCGAAGTGCTCCGTGAGCGTATTACTTTGGTCGGTTTTGGCTCATCTTGAAACACCCAAACAGTCGACTGCTGTTTAGAATCCGGATCGTAGGCATATATCCAAGATTCGTCACCACTGATAATGTCATAAACGTGTTTAGAGTCTCCTCGGTTGAATTGCCGCAGAGTTTTGCGGCACCATCTAACGCGAGCCGTTTTTTGGTCTTCACTAAGTAAATGTGGTATCCAGCGTGAGATCAATTTTTTTACACCTAAGTGTTCATGCAATATATTTTAAACACTGGTCCCTGAAATGCTTAATGAAGCTTCTATCTCGCGGTATGTCGCATGGCGATCTTCGACGATCAGTTGCCGTACAGCATCAATGTTTTCCTGGGTTACAGCTGTTTTTGGTCGGCCTTCACGATGCCTATCACTAAGACTAGAACAACCACGTTGAAATTCCAAATACCAACGTTCCACAGTCCGGGTGCATGGTGCTTCATTTTTAAAAACCGTAGTCAGCTCTTCAAAACACTGAAGACGCGTTAAACCCCTTTTAAAGTTGTAAAATATTATCGCACGTAAATTTTCCTTCGAAATTTCCATTTTCACAACCGACTTGTCAACTTTGAACCGACGCTGTACTAAAACGAATCGGCCGATCTCGAGACATTCTTTTGTTTTTGAATTCTAAATTCAAATATTTTAAGATGATATTAGTTTTTTTTTTAATAATCACGGGAGTTTTGCAAACGACTGAACTTAAAAGGCAGCCCTCGTATTTATATTTGTAAAACAAAGAATACCAAAAATTAAAAGTTAAAAGTAAAATTATTGCAGTTTTGCAATTTAAAAGTACCAGTTTTGTTTGGAACTAGGGCCTAACTAAGTAGGTAGGTACGGTCAGCTGCAAAATTGCATGGACACCTTAACGTCTATAATGCTGTGAACACGTGATGCCACGTTCGTAAGAAACAACCTAGATGGCGTTGTTAATTGAACAAGTTATATTGTTGTTTGCTTCAACTATATGACGTTTTAGTATTAGAATCGATAATTTCACCACTTAACTAGAAGGGCCGTTGGCTTAGTTAGTTGGCACTTCGATTTCGCGGAGTCAGTCCGTGGGTCGGGAGATCGATTCTGCTTACAATATCTTTTTTAATTTATCTTGTTTCACATAGTAATTAATAAACGAATGTATTATCTTTTGAAATAATAGTTTCAAGAAATGATACAACTTTTGTTATTTGAAATGAAAAATCTTTATTCCTTGTATAACATTTTAATTCAGTGAACTGTTTAGATAGTTTTTTTTTACAGATTACCTTTGTAACAATGAAACGACTACCTACTACTTAACTTTTATTACTAAGGTAATAGCTTAAGTTTCGTTTCCGAAATCAGAAAGAAGATTGAAGCTATTAAACCACAATAACATATAGTAATTATTAACATATTTAGAGACCGGGTTACCTTAACTGTCAAATGCATTATGTTTAACTATGTTATACAGTTAGGATCACTTATATAAGGATAATAACTGAAATTTCGTGTATAAATGGTGTGTGATTTGTTTGACTTTAAATATTTAAAATAAGATAATTATTAACTGCTATAAAATAGTATAGACACGTAAAAAAAGCGAAAATAATTGTCACTTTTGTATTAATTACTTACGTTAACCCGATCTCCACTTGACCACTGTATTACTATATACTAAACTTTAATACCTAGTATAACCCCCCCTCTGTTCGATTACCGCTTGCATTCGGGAACGCATTGAATCGATAAGATTCTGACACAGATTGGAACCTCGAATACGAGGGGCGGCTGATAAGTAATCTCCTTGGTCAGAAATATATACAAAAATAATGCTGGCTGGTATGGATTTATATTCGTTTGTTATTCTATTTTCAAAATGTATTACATTCATTTGTTTATTGCATCACGTTTATTTGTCTCCTACAATTGTTTCAAACATGTCGGTAGAAAAAGTGAAAATGGATAAAATCGAGCAGCGTGCGGTGATTAAGTTTTTGACTAAAGAAGGGAATACGCCTTCGGAGATCAGACAGCGTATGTTACGTGTGTTTGGCAGTTTGTGTTCTTCCGAATTTGTTATAAAGTTTTGGTCAAAGCAGTTTAAGTTAGGTCGTGAGAGTCTGGAAGATGATCCTCGTAGCGGAAGACCAGTTTCGGCCGTCACCGATGAAAATGTAGCCAGGGTGAAAAAAATTATATTAGAGGACCGACGAGTGAAGCAGTGGGAGATAGCTAGAGATGTGGGCGTCAGTAAAGAGCGAGTCAATGAAATAATTCATGAGCATTTGAACATGTCCAAGGTTAGTGCACGTTGGGTCCCCAGAATGTTGACTGCATTTGACATGGAGAGGCGTGTCAAATGTTGCGAAGAGTTTTTGGAGATGAGTCGAGGGAAAGAGGAAGAAATAATTTCTAGAATTGTAACATGTGATGAGACTTGGATTCGACAATGGGACCCGGAAAGTAAGCAAGAGTCGTTACAGTGGAAATTTAAGGATGAGAAGCCGCCTCGGAAATTCAAGGTCTGTCCATCGGCAGGTAAACTTATGGCTACAATCTTTTGGGACACAGAAGGGATTTTGCTCATAGATTATTTACCGAAGAAAACTACAATGAATGCTGATTATTACTCAAACTTACTATACCAACTAAGAGAGACAATAAAAGAAAAACGGCGAGGTAAACTAAACAAAGGTATTCTGATTTTGCACGATAACGCACCAGTGCATACCGCCCGCACAACGAAGCTAGCAATTAAAGACAATGGCTTCGAAACCATTGAACACCCCCCTTATAGTCCAGATTTAGCCCCCTGTGACTATTTTCTGTTTAGACTTCTCAAGAAAGACCTCAGGGGACGAAGGTTTATGACCGATGACGAAATGAAGGCTGCGGTTACTGACTTTTTTGACGACAAACCGAAAGTTTTTTTTTTTAATGGTTTAAATTCAATATTTGAAAAATTTAATAAGTGCATTTTACTAGCAGGGGACTATATAGAAAAATAAAAAAAAATTAGCCACGACAGTCTTTTGTTTCATTGTTAGGTAGATTACTTTTCAGCCGCCCCTCGTACTATCCCAAATTTTTGAACAATGTTCTTCCAAGGCGTTCGGAGTTCGCTCATTCTGGTGATCCCAACGTTGGACAATAATACCCCATAAATTTTCGATAGGATTTAAATCCGGTGACCTGGAAGGCCAGGGAATAACCCTTATATTATTGTGCTGACTAAACCACTCCCGCACACTACGTGAACGGTGTATTGGGCAGTTATCTTGCACAAACGTTATCACCGGCAACTCCTCCTCTGGATACACATTGCGAACGGTGGGCAACATGGTGTCCTCCAGCATTTCCACATAATGAACACTGTTCGCTCGACTGGGAAGTTTAACCAGTTCTCCTGGGTCAGCCGCACTCATCCATCCCCACATATTTACGGTTATTCGACCAGATTCCATGTTGGGCACTACATGGTTGTCATTATACCGGGTATTGTTTCGGCGCCACAAGCTTAATCGTCCGTGTTGGCTGGATTTAAAAGTCTTTTCATCCGTAAAGATGACATTGCTCCAGTCGAAATCTAGATACTCCAAAGCGAACTCTAACCTTGCTCTTTTATGGCTTTCTGTTAGCAAGGGTTTGACAGCGTGCCTACGATGATGCAGACCCTCACTATGTAAAACACGGCGAATAGTATCCGCACTTGTATTGAATAAACCAGCGTAGTGGGTTGTTGGTTTGAATCCGTCTTCCTCATAATCCCTCACCATGGCTTGACGCTGGGGTGTGCTTATGAGTAGTGGTCTTCCCGTTCTTTGCCGGGGTAGCAAAGATCCCTCCTCTTCGAACCGCCGTACCCATAAAACAACAGTTTTCCTCTGTAAAAAAAAACGGAAACTTATAATAACCATTAAAGATATAAAAAAGATGAAATAGAAAATATTTTTGTAAAAATCTGAGTACTTAAATAAATTACTACTTACGTTCACACCGGTTTCTCTTGCAATTTCTGACAAATTTCTGCCTTCACTGTGCAAGGCAATTATTTGCGATCTTTTGACCAGGTCAATATTGCAACGAGAAGTCATTTTTTAAGAAAAATTTAACGAAAGTAAAATCTACACAAAAAAGGCAATCGATTAAGCAGCTAACGAACGAACGAGCAAAGTCTTTGTAATAATCAGTGTGGTATTTATAAATCTTTAGTCTACCCTCCTTATAGTAATATTAACCGTGTTTCTATTTCATTGAATGCGAAAATAACCAAATCATAATAAACTATTAATTTCAACTTCATATTCAAATGTGTGATGGTCCAATGGCGTATAACGCCGCTCTCACTCACGACTCCGAGTATCGCGGGTTCGATTCCACGCAATGGAAAAAGTGTTTTTGGTAATTTAACCTCTTAGTTTGGAATTGACTAACATTTCATACTTCTAAAATCTTCTCTATACTAAAATATAATAAACGATAAAATAAAGAAAAAGTGTTTGGCTCTGGTGTCAGTATGAGGAATAAAATATTTTTTAATTTTGTTTTTTTACAACAACGCCATCTAGTACGATCTTATTGAACCACTACGAGCGTGAGGCGTCAGTTTGCACCTCAAAGCATTATCTTTATGAGGGTCATTATTCGAGCGTTTCAACCGCCTCACTTTTGTGGACATATTTTTGAAGAATTGGGCGTATATTTTGATGCCGTTTTTGGATATTTGTTAGATGTCCGGTAAACTTAAATACCTAACCAGAAACGAAATCGAAATCTGCAGCCACTTCCACAAAAATGTGACCACGAAAGTGATTCGGAACAAACGCCCAAATAATGACCCATGAACTGTCCATGCACTTTTGCAGCCCACTGTACAGTCAAGGTCACCAATATGTATACACCACAAAGTCTCAAATATATGTACACAGACCTTATTACTATGGCAATAAGGTCTATGTGTACATATTTTTGCAGCTTTGTGCGGATATTTATTTTTGATCTTGACTGTACCTACTACGCCAAAAGCTTTAAAAAGTGTTTAGTGTGCACATACATATATTTTTATACTATAAATGAATTTCGGACTTACTTTTGCTGCGAGAAAATTGTAGCTTCATAAAGAAATTTTGGATTTTTGGAATTGTGCCCTACTGACATTCTTTCGATGTGCACGCCATCTTTTGTCTTTATTGTGGTTTTCAACATTGAGTAAATACTCCACATTGTAGATGGTTGCTTCGTTTGTGATAATTATATGAAGTACGCTAACAGTACGGTCTCCGAAAAAGTGTTTGCACCCTTACCCTTTGCAAGTCTCCATTGCTTAAAAATATGGTAAGCTTTTAGATATTTTTCGCGAGACTTTTCAGACGGGAAACTTAATTTTGCATTTATTACACGCAGCCTCAATGCTTCCGGTGTTAAATAGCAGATTTCGTCACTGGACTCACTAATTTTTTTATTATTACTTTTATAATATTCAACGTGTACCTATTGAAAGTAGATAACGTAACAGAAGAATAAACAAAAACAATAAAACTATCCGCTATTTTTTAAAGATGCGTTCTGAAACTGCAACCGCGGTTTATGTCACAAAATTCACATTCACAAACATTGTTAAAACGATAAATAATTATGTAGATACATGATATACTTCGTAATTTTTTCATAGATATTCTCTTTATTTCGTTATATATTAATATAATACGATTATGTGTATAAAAATATAATAATCACATTTAAATCTTTAACAGATAATTTGCAATTTTATGGTGATATGTGTATCCGAACGTTTTATTGTTTGTTTCTTTTTGGGCCTATTAGGTATGGAATTTGAAAATCGAACTTCGAATCAACTTGTTTCTATCTCTTGCTTTTTATGTATCGAAGTGAAAGTGACAGTACAAAGTGAAGTTCAATTCTTTCGAATGTTGTGAGTAGCCCCAGCACTGCTCTCGGCATTTAAAAAAATAATTAAAAAGTTACTTTGTCTCACGCTCGCAGCAAAATCGAATTTTGCTCACTGTTTTTAAGCAGCAAAACATGCTTGTTTGAGCTGCTGAGGTGAAAAGTGTTTTATTTGTGTTTTTTGAGTGTGAAAAGGAATTAGACTTAACTAATCTCAGATGAGTCGTGTAGGAAACATACGTTAATTGAAGTATTGGATAATTATATTATAAAGTGTTTGATTACCACTTATGTAGAGACTCAACGCAAATTAAATTAAATTAAACAAGGAGAATAGAGTTTATATTCTATACCCAGATCCTCAGCCGTTATTTATTTATCATACGAAGAAGTGAGTGAAGTAAAGAAGTGATCTGTAATAAAAAAGATGTTATGCTGCTGTTTTTTTCAGAATATAACTTTAAAATATTGTGGAAGTGGGTTGTAGGTGGACTGAATGACTTGACATAAACAAATACTTTTGCATTCATTTTATCGCATTCGAATCATTTGATTCTCTCCAACGTAACCCGTGGCGGAAGTAAGAAAGAGTGATCGACTCCCCTTTTGTGATGTGCTGAAACTAACAGTGGAAATCATAAACCATATTTGAATCACCGATCTTCGCTGACGTGACCCGTGTCGGAAGTTAGAAAGAGTGATCGACCCCCTATTTGATACGCACTGGAAATATAGCAGTGGAAATCACAGGCAACTACCGACTTCAAATCCTTTTCAGTTGCGTCGGGAAAATAAAAGAGTAATATTCCTCAATCACCATTTATTTTTCATGGCCTTATACAATTGATCATTTTGTTAAATGATCTGGTGCACAATGTGTTGTATATTAGCTCATACGTAAAAAGAATAGATGCAAGATGGTATCGTAGTCGGTCTCCATGAGGCCCATCCCCATCCAAAGAAAGAACCAATTTGTTTCTAGCTATGCGTTCAAATATTAATTACATACAAAAATATAATAAAACCTGTAACCAAATAGGTTTATTTTCGGTTTAATCTTATTTATTGATAGATTTTGATTTTGATTAGGTAAGATTACCAGAGATTATTACGCAGAGAGTCCCTGTTTAGATATAATTATAACTAGACGATCACACGTTTGAATTTAAGGCCAAATTATTGAAATACACCGCTTAGGATCTTTTATCAATTCTATGTAACCTGGGGGGAGGAGTGTTACAGTTGATGCCGCGTGACCAGGATTTAAGTCATTAAACTGCGAATAAGTTTTATTCAAATTTGAAAGAACTTGGGCTACTACTATTTCTAAGGTTATGTCTTATTAGTCAAACAGTGTAATGAGAATTATTTTAACACTAGTTAAAAAATGTAACGGTGATGAGCATTTCTAGTAGGAACTGTTATAAAGATACTTTCCACTTCAAATGCTCTTAAAATGTTACTTTAATCTCTGCACATCGGGACTAAAGCTCCTTATTAATCTCTAGGGCTTAAAGTATTTTTTTTAATTTACTTTGGAAACCCGTAAACAACCAATCACGGTGTTTGTGAATGGAGGCTTATCGCCATTTTCAGTGTTTGTGTATGGACCATTTTTAGGCCGTGGAAATAATCTCAAAATGACAACTGAGCAATAATATTTAAAAAAAACGATTTTATTTCGTGAAACACGATTAATGATTACGAATGTGAATCTATTTAAATATATAAAAGATAATTTTATTTTATTATGCATGATCCAAATAGTTTTCAAGCTTTTATCTGTTGACTAAATATGCAAGCATTTGTGTCACTTTGTAAAGTGTCACTTTAAAAAAAACTGGCAACCGCGAAACAAATTTGTCAGAAACTTTGTTACATATTTTGTAAAATATTGTAATTTTGTATAGAACATCGTTTTTTTTTCCTCGCATTCAAAGGGAAAAGTAGAGTGTTTAACGCGAGACTAAACAACCATAATGACACTCGAACTATAGCCATAAACATCTCTTGTCATTATGGCTTGTTTTAGTCTCTTGTTGAACAATCTACTATTATGACTCATTTGTATTGTGGCTTCTATGTCTTATCAGTGGTTTATGTATGAGAAATATTTTATTTAAGTAACATAATTCTAATCAAGTGTATGTTACAATCGGGTGCCCTTCATTCTTGTTAAAAGTATAATTTAGAATTGTACGCCTTTAATGTTATCTGTGCCGTGTCTCTCTCTACTCTGTTGCATCATTCTATGTGAATGTGTTCTTACAATAAATACATTTATTTAATTTATATAGCGGTTTACCTCTGATTTATTTATTAGGTTATGGGCCCTTACCGGATGTCAAAATGTAGAGGAATATGTGAGCAAAGTAATGGGTACTGCTCACAAGCTTAGAAACATTGGTTTTAATGTAGACGATGAGTGGCTCGGCACACTGTTACTCTCCGGTCTACCCGAATCTTATCAACCAATGATTATAGTATTGAAAGTTCCGGGATGAAAATAACATGAGATCTGTAAAATCTAAATTACTACAAGATGTCAGAACAAACCAACCCGAGAATGACCCTAAAGTGTTTGCTGTAAACAAAAAAAAATTCATCAAGGTCATAAGAAACCATCTAAATGTCTACGGTGCTACACTTGTAATAAATATGGCCATAAAAGTCCAGAATGCAAATCCAAAACCAAGGACACGCAGCAAAAAGCAAGTACTTCGTCCTATGCTGCTGTGTTTGTGGCGTCAGCCGCCCAAGAAGACGCTTGGTATGTGGATTCAGGTGCATCTTCACACATGACTAGACATGTGAACTTGCTTGAAAAGGAGACAACTCCTGCCATACAGAATATAAAAGTTGCAAATAATAAAGTATTATCAGTGCAATGCTCAGGACAAGTGAGCTTAGATGCTTATGACAATGAAGGTCAAATAAAAAAGCTGCTCTTTACTAATGTTTTATGTGTCCCTGAACTCGCGACTAATCTACTGTCCGTGAGTCAGATTATACGGAGTGGTGGCCAAGTAAAGTTAGACAAAACAGGCTGTGTTATTATGAATAATAAAAGTCAGATAGTAGCAACAGCAAATCTTATCAACAACATGTACCGGTTGAATATGCCTGGGGGAGGCTATGCATGCATGTCTGATGTTGAAGAGCAAGACATTTTCCTGTGGCACCAAAGAATGGGGTACCTTCACTTTCATAGTTTAAAAAAGATGACTTCAAATACAGACCATGTAATTTTCTCCACAAAATCAGAAAATCTGACATGTATCACATGCAAGGAAGGTAAACAAAAAAGACAACCTTTTAAGTGAAAGCTCCAAGAGTAAAAGTCTTCTTGAATTAGTTCACTCAGATATTTTCTCAGAAACAAGTCTGATGCATTGGAAAAGTTCAAAGAATTCAGAAACGAAGTCGAAAACCAACTTGGTGCTCACATAAAAATTCTTAGAACGGACAATGGCTTGGAATATGTCAACAAGAACTTCTTTGATTATTTGAAAGGTGCTGGGATTAGATAAAAAAAAATCTGTCCTATAATCGGCGCCCTCTTTGCTATACTCCAACCCAAGAGGTTATTATTTAATTTTGGGGATTTAAGGGATAAAACCCCATTTTTCTTATTTTAAGATTGTGTTTTAAATATTCCTATTTGGTTATCAATGAGAAAGTGTGTTGATTAGTTATTTTGTTTTTTTCTTATTTTAAGGTTGTTTCGGTTTATATATTTCGAATATAGGTACCTACTTACGTATTTCCTGTTGTAAATTTAAAAATAAATGATGACTTTGGCTTTGGCTGGTATTAGTTTAGTATTTGTCTAATCAATAAAGCAGATAGTTAATTTTTGTGGATTTTGGTTAATAGGTTTTTTTTTAAGGAGAAAACTCGAAATGAATTACCTATGACGCGAAGAAGTAGTTCTAATATAGATCGTAGAATTAGGGATATTAATAGAAACAATTTACGTCTTAATTATGAAATCAAAGAAGAAAGGGAAATCAGGCTGTGTAATAGAAGAGAAAGTAATTCTTTGCGAAGAAATAGGGAATCGTCTATTGAACGTGACGTTCGTCTTATAGTTGATAGGGATAGACATAGATCATAGCGAGCCAGGGAATCTTCTACTGAACGTGACGTTCGGCTTATACTCGTAGGCGACAGGGATATATATAGATCTCAGAGAGCCAGAGAATCTTCTACTGAACATGAACGTAGGTGTCCACAAGTACTTCTAATTTAAGGCCAAATAAAGTGAATTCTGCATTCCTCTCCAAACCTCTTCTGCAAACCTCTATGCAAATGCACCTATCTAAAAATTATTTCACCATTTGAAAAGTATATTATTCCAGATGAACTTGGGTTATTTCTACTTATATTAACCGAAGCGAAGCGAGGGCGGGTCGCTGGTTAAAATATAATCGTTAGGGAATCTTCCTTGTTTCTTAATATAATATAAAATGATTATTTGTTGTTTAAATAATTTTGGTGGAATCCAGCAATTTTGTCAATTTTGGTGTCTTCAGAAAAGCCACCAAAATTAAAAATTAAAGTTTTTTTGTTATTAAAAACGAATCTTTTAGTTTAACATAAATTTAACTTAATAAAGTTAAAAAGACACTATAAACATACTTGAAATAACTATCACATAACGAACGCGAAATTATAACTTATATGTATAAGTTATCACAATTAAATTAATTGCTTATGTGCTTAGCGGGAAGACGCAGCAAGATGGTACAAATCTTTCACAATCTATCGTTGGAGTGGAAATAAACGAACAACTGAAGCCATATTTGTTCGTTTAATCAAGTTTCGTTCGAACATAAAATCAATTTCAATATTCTCCAAATTCAACATTAATACAATTAAACATTAAAACTAAACGTATTTAAATTAAAATTAAACTAAGCTACTCAAATATTAAAGATATAAATAATAATCACCACTATAAAAAGAACACCCGCTCTAGCAGGTCCGCTCGCGGCATGGTCCCCATGACACTGGCTGTATTACCTCTCTGGATAGCTAGCCCAATCCTTTGGGAGAGGTAAACACCAGCTCTAGGATCTCCGGAGGATTCTATGAGCCGAGAGGACAGGGCCTTAATAAAACTTTTCATATCAGCTGACCAAGGTCCAATGGTTTCCACTGCAAGTGCCACAAATTCGTAATTATTTAATAATGACGAATATTTGCGGCGCATGAGTGTTTGGGCCTGATCAGCTGCTGCACCGGCCCGATTACGGGTTGACTGGACGTGGGAAAGGGCGAATGTGTCAACGCACGTCAGGTCCCACACCAGTGCCCTACCTAGTTTCCACGGCACCAATGTAGCTCCGTCTGGTCGCTTGCCATCGTCTCTATGCAATCCTGCTGGTTCCAGGACAGCTGGTACAGAAGCAGTGGCAAGCGAACGACGGATCAGATCATTAATTGTGCCGTGACGGTACAAACGGCCGGCACTTCTGAAGCATGAAAGGCCATGTCGTCCCAGCTCACTCACTTCCTCCCCGCACGCGCAAGTATGAGGTTCACAGAGTCTAGCCCCAAGCCGCAAGTTTATTGCTATGCGCAAGCTGCTTGGGTCCAAGACTGTGCCTATATTGCGGGAAGGAAGAGCGTGGAGCCAGTGACCTGATTCGCCTGCTGAGACAGCGAGGAGACGGGCGCGATCTGAATCATCCGGACTATTTTCTATGAGAGATGCATGAATTGATATGAGGCGAGGTGTATCCCATATGCCTCTTGACTGGCATATCCACTCCCGGACACGACTCACACCAAGCATCCCTAGCCTCCACCAGGTTCGCAATCTCAACGTCAAGTATCTGTGGGTGATTTAAGATAATACTGACGAGAGGCAACGAACCATAGGCGGAGGACAGGAAAGCCGGTAGTGCCACGCTAGAAGAGCATCGAATACCAAGTCCACCGAAACGAATTGGGAGAACCGCTCGAGTCCAAGGCCTTAAACTAAAATTTATGTTTAATAATTAAGACAGAATAATTTAGATTGAAGGGTAATAATGTTGAATTCTGTACTTAGTTGGATTTAAATAAAGTTATTTGTTTACTTAATATTCTCCACCAAAATTGAGTAATTCGCGAGGACAGCTTAATTTACACTGCTCCCAGCTTCCTTTTATTTGCGAATGCAATAATTGTAATATTTTCAAATACCTTAACTAATAGGAAATACAGATAGCTAAAATATAAATCTAGTTGTGGCTTAAAAACTTTGTATTGTACCCATTTTGTACCACGGTACGAAACCACAATTGATTTTGGATTGTAAAATTTTATTTTTACGATAAAAATGATAAATTTATAATAATTTAAACTTTGGCTCAACATGGTACTTTGAGTAAAATTATCTAGAAAATAAATAGTTTCCCAATACATATACATTACATCCAAATTATAACGTCCGCCGCTCAAAAATGTGTTCCGGATGATTACCCAAAAATAGTGCCTAATGAGCATGAAAGCAGTTGAAACCAAAAAACATTCGTTCAATATCTCGTGTCACGTTGCCAATCTTATTGTTATCATATTGATATTTAGTTAGACTTGGGGCGTAGGCTTTGTAAAATATAAATATGACTAGCTTCTGCCCGCGACTTCGTCTGCGTGGACTTCAGAATTTGATCTTACAAGGATAAATAATATGAGTTTGTCCTATTCGCACCGAAAAAGAAATATTGCGCTGTATAGGGAAAATCGCTTAACCACCCAGTGATTTTGACCACACCAAGGCAACATTTCGATACAGAGATTTAAATCAGAGCTAGCACCATCTAGTTCGTATATGGAGAGCTAAAAGTGTCTTTCTTTAGTAACTTTTGTGTACTGAAGAGGAACTCATACCAATCATGCGTACGCTCCGGCAAACGCCGCGGCGCCGCGTGATTCGAAATGGAAGCGAGAGATCTGCTGTCTCTCTCTCCCCGCCACCAACGCGTGGCCGCGCGGGCTGGCCGCGCGGCCGGCGTATCAACAGAGCGAAGCCACAGCTAACCGGAGCTGGACTACGTCACGTTCTTGCTATATATGCGCGCGTGCCTTATTTCCAAGTTTGTTGTAATTAATGTTGCTTAAATAATAAACTGTTTTTAGTATCTTGCGTTTTCTATCAGTTCAGAAGCGGGATGAACACGCGCCCGCGAGTGTAAACAGACTATACCTACTCTTACTTACAACGGCCGCCGCCCGTTTCTTGTCGGGACTTGTTTTCACTAAGTATATTTATGTGTAAAATAATAGTTTTGTTTTGTGATTGATTGTGCGTCTTTTTGTGTACTGAGTGCGAGTGTAACGATAATGGATCCACACAAAAAGAAACGAGAACGACGGAGCAGCGAGGAAACTATCATATTCGATAGATCGCTGGCACTGCGTTCAGCGCTGGCACCTGTGCCGCAGCCGCAATCACAGCATTCACAGCCGCCTGAAGAAGCGCAACGTTCAATGTCGGCTACAACCGCTAAGGCTTCGTAACCCCATCTTTGTCCTCAGTGGTGATAAGCCGGCGGCCCCTTTGATCTCTAAAAGCGCGCCTTCGCAGGCGCCACGCGAGACCACGGAAGCAGCGAGGGTCGCTATTCCTGCATATCGGTACCTACGGTTTGTGATACTTTGTGCTCTCGTATCAGGTATGTCGGATGCAATGATTCAATTCCGGATTTCGACCCTCAGACGTATATGGTTACGCAAAGTCGAATGAATGGCTAATATGTACCTATAGCTGGGATGAAAAAACAATCATCTTTAATTGCGCTTCGAAGTAAAAAGGTTACGCGCGCCGATGGTTTGATCTACGTAATGACTTTGATTCATCATGGTCTGAGTTTAAAAACAAATCTTTGAGTGCTTTTCCATCCCATAAAAACTAAGTAGGTATGTTACGTGCTTTGGTTAATGTTGTTGGACGGTCCGGCGTCAGTTACCTAAAGTTTTACTATGATCAATTAGAGCTTGGCAATGCGTGCGATATACCTATTCCCCGCTCTTATTACGGAGGCGATAATAGGTACTATCGGAGGAGCGAGCTGATCGAAGTAGTTGCAATGTCGGCTGGGTGCCGTGATCCGCTCTCGCTCTTTGATTATTTAACATCCTTCACACAACCCATAACCCTATTTCAGCGCGTAGTACTAACTAAACACGATTCGGCATAAAAGTTAACATAGGTAAGTACTTATGGCGTTAAATGTCGTTCGTGTAAAAAGCGCGGTCATGTTGCTTTCTGTTGCCCGTCGAATGCACGCGATAAATTGCCCAAAATATGCTCGTATTGCAGGAAACATGTCATAATGACGATAAATGTTATCAAAAATACGAAAATGTTCCTACCCCGTACTTAATAAAATAGGTCAAGTAAAATAATAATAATTTTAAACCTTAAAAATCATAATATCTACCTTCGCATAGCAACAGTACCTCCCAACGGCGTTCCGACGGTACGCGCTATACAGGACGTCTCGGGCAATGCTATGTTTACTAGGGCTTGGTAGTTAATGCTTAGTACTTTTCACTTGCACTAATACCCAATGTGTGAACATGGTGATTGGTGCCTAGTGTTGCAGTTTCTTTAGAGTGCAAGGGAATAGAAGTCGATCATATTTACTTAGCGACAAGTCAATACCCCATCACAATTTACTGGGCGTTTGTCGCTTGCTTACCATGTATAAACAGCTAACGACGAGTGTTTATTAACAAGTTGTTATTCGAATGTCTGGTCACTAAATACCTTTCTACTAATTCCAACGTGTAAGCCGGGCATAACACGAAGTATTACATGACTATCAGTCTATCAAAGTAAATGACCTCTGTATTAGGTTTCATAGATTTTGGTAGTAGGTACTTGTGTCACTATAACTAAGTCTGTAGTAGAACTGTGATGTCCTAAGATTTAGGATTAAGTAGTTGGATAATAAAACAACAATATTGTGTTTGCCCCACACGTTCACGCCGCGACCAACCCACAGACAGCAGTGACAGCTCACTGACAGATGCGGTTATTAGGCGGGAAGCGGTGCCAACGGCAGGGCGTTTATTCCAGTATGCCACATCTCTCCCTTTTTATAATAATTAATTTTCTTATATGAGTCTACCAGCGCTTCCAAAGAGAAGACCTCTGTTGAGAAGAAGCGCCGCAAGAAACTCAACAGTCAGTCCTTTTCTATTTTAGTGTTTTTTTTTTTTACAAAATTCTTGTTATATGCTTAACCTTATATTTCATATAATATTAATCACATGAAGAATAAATAAAAATAAGTAATTTATATTATAATGATACAGAGAGCAGATGTTCTGCTAAATTACAATTTAAATGTTTGGGTGATATTTTATATGTTCAACACAACTCTAAACAGTGTTATTCTTACTATTGTATCAATGCAACAAGGGAACTGATCACTATTGTAGTTACACATGTAAAGTATCTGAGCAGTATCCACTTGGATTGTCAATTTAATTCTGTCCTTCCTTAAAGACTAACCTTTAAATACACAGTCTAAATAAAATAATTCATTTCGATATTATATATCTTTTTCTAATGCATATAAGTACTACTGATTACTAATAGAAATTAGAAATGGAAGAACAAGAATCCTTTACTTGCTTTTAAATATGGTATTTATAAATTGATTCATTAAATAATTCCACAAGTAGGTAAGTATTACATCTTTAGTCAAATTTGCTTTACAATCATTTCTTTGAGTGTTTGTTTACTACATAGTTAGAATTAATAATTAAATGTCTTGACACAAAAATGTTTTTCTACAACAAATTGCAATTACTTAAATCTCATATATTTAATTTGTTTTACAAGAATAGAATTACATACTTAATCTGGTATTAAGTTTTTTGGTCCTTGTAATCAGTTTGGATTATTCTAGTTTCATAACATACAATTATAAAAACAACTATATAATGTAAACAGAACATTAATACTATAAATTACTCACTCTTTTTTTTTCATTTTTACAATATACAATATGGTATAGGTAAGTATAGTTATTTAATCATTCAAATTTCCATTAAGGGTATAAACCAAATAAACAATGGTCAATTTAATAAATAGGTACTCAAAATAATCAAATGCTCAGTTTGCATTATTTATACATTTTACTGCTTGTTGTTTGCAGCTACATATTTGTACTGAGACATTATAATTTACATAATCCAATACATCAGCTTGCAATAATTTGGTAGGTATACAGTTGTGTTTATAGGTACCTTATAGTATTTCAAATAACATCAACAATACCTAGTTAGTTTATCTTACCAGGGTTTATGTCGTACATCATACTGGATATCAAGTACATTATTTGTACCTGGTAGCAAATAAGTATTTTGATTTGATTTGATGTTGTTACCTAGGTATATTATATACTTTTCTATGGTCATCTTTGTTACCTTAGGTCGGATAACTCATCAGGATATTTAAGCTGTGTATTGGGAATATAAAATTGTAAAAATTACCAATGATTATAAAATTAATAATGTGTTCTGGAATAGATTCAACAGTTTAAGTGGACTTCAGAGGGTATTTTGAATGTAAAGCTAACGAATTAAGTGTATAAAGCTCTATTATTCTTTCCTTGCAATTATGTAACACAACAATGTGAACTATTTAGATTTATTGTTAACATATTAATTGTGTAATTGTTAAACTATGGCATTTATATATAATTATATTTAAATATGGCAAACTATTTTTTCATTCGATTTCATTATTTCCCAATTTATTGTTTGCAAGCAGATTAAATGCCAAAACAGTGATGTCATTTTCAAAATACATGAACCTTCAAAGTGAATCTTTAGGTTTTAAATGAATATACATACTTGTATTACTTTGGTCAATTTAATTTGTTTTAAATTTGGTTTGACATCATGTAATATTTCTTTATTAAATTACTTTATTTAAGTACAGAAACGTCAGAACATATATAGGAAAATAAATAGGTACTTATCTCAAATCTGGTTTGTAATAATTGTCTCTTTTTGCATAATTACTACGGTAATTAAATATTAATTAGTTTAATTCACCGAAACAATGTTATGTATTGTTTTAAATTCATTGATTCGATTGGAACCAAAGACATTAAATGTACTTAGTACCTATAATATTAAATCTCTTTGATTGGAACATTTTACCAATACCAGCCTCTAGTGAAATGACTTCGTCTGCCTGCTGTAGTATAAGTACAACAGTAAAATTTTCACCAATTTATTGATTCATTTTGGTATTGATGGTTTCTTTTTTCTTTGAAATCAATGGAACAATAACACCGTAGTTTTATTGATTTCTAAATTATTTGACATCAATATTACATAATTTATCGATTCTTCGAATCTTTGATGCTATGCACAGTTTATCCATTTCTCGAGTATTTGATATCGTGGCACTTAATTGATTTCTCAATTATTTTAAATTATCGATTTCTCGAGTATTCGATATCGTGGCACTTAATTGATTTCTCAATTATTTTAAATTATCGATTTCTCGAGTATTTGATATCGTGGCACTTAATTGATTTCTCAATTATTTTAAATTATCGATTCCTCGATTAGTTGATATCATTGGACTTAGTTTTATCGATTTCTCGATTATGATATCATGGCATTGAATCAATTTCTTGATTATTTTATATTATCGATTTCTCGATTATTTGATGTAATTGGACTTAGTTTTATCGATTTCTCGATTATGATATCATGGCATTGAATCAATTTCTTGATTATTTTATATTATCGATTTCTCGATTATTTGATGTCATGGGACTTAGTTTATCGATTTCTCGATCTTATGATATCATGGCATTGAATCGATTTCTCGATTATTTTATCGATTTCTCGATTATTTGATGTCATGGGTTTATCGATTTCTCGATTTTATGATATCATGGCATTGAATCGATTTCTCGTTTATTTTATTGATTTCTCGATTATTTGATGTCATGAGACTTAGTTTATCGATTTCTCGATTTTATGATATCATGGTATTGAATCGATTCTCGATTATTTCATCGACTTCTCGATTTTATGATATCATGGCATTGAATCGATTTCTCGATTATTTTATTGATTTCTCGATTATTTGATGTCATGCGACTTAGTTTATCGATTTCTCGATTTTATGATATCATGGTATTGAATCGACTCTCGATTAATTTATCGATTTCTCGATTTTTCATACATACATGGCACAGTTGTAACGATTTCTCGATTATTTAATGTTATTATTATACGATCAACCGTTACTGTTGTTTGTTATTGAAAACATTTTCAGTAATTTATGTAATTTATGTAAACTTGCCTTGCCTTTGAGAGGAAGGCTCTGGTTAGTCTGCAGGTATAACTATTTCCCATATTTATAATTTTATTCGTATAATAAAGTTTAACATATGTATATGATATTAATTTAACAATGTAACTTTATTATTAAATTTAATACTTTAATTTGTTAACTTTAACTTGTTTCCTTTCGTTGGACGGATGATTGACTGGTAGAAAATTTCTTAAAGCATTAATTCCACCATTTGGTATATACTTTGTATGTTGTGAAATAAAATATAAATAAATATGTTTTTCTTTTTGCAAACATTTCTCTCTTTTTGTTTTACTACTATTTCGTTGTGCCCAAATTTATGCTGACCAATACACTATTGAATTGATTTATTGTGAACTATGATACCACTCTTGCACTACACTCATGTTCTAGTTATTCTTTGTTATATACTTGGCCTGCAAATACAACATTTTTGTTATTGCTATTCACAACTTTTATTTTTCACATATTTAACAAACATACAAAATTTGGCACAAAGACTTGCCAAAATGCATTTAAACTGTCTGGTGGAAACTTTTGCTTTTCTTTTCTTCTTTTTTTTTCAGCAGATGTGATAGCAAAAGTTATTGCAGGCTTAACCAATTAATTTGCATTTTAATGTAGACAAGTTGGTAGGCAGATTCACATACTTACTAGTATGTAGCACAAGTCTCCTACAGATAATATTTAGAAACAGGGAAACAGACCTCTCTACGGGTTCAAAATGATGTCCCAAGCTTTCCTTTTTGTAAATATAAGTACAAAGTACTGCACAAGTATTCAGTTTTTTTTTTAGTAAAATTAAACAGTTTTATGGAGAAATCAGATTCAACTGCATCACAATTTTCCAATCTCATAATCTACTGGTTTTAAATAATGTTCTCCAGCTTAATTAATCCCTCTATTTTTTGTGTTATTGTCATAACAAAAAGTTGAGTATTGGTTAGCAGAAATGATTTCATACAGTAACTGTATATTATTCAAAACACTTATTTCACCGCTATGGTTTCAAGCTGACTAGCTAGTTGATAACAAATGCTATGATGGTTCCTTTAATATAATGTAATTTTATTCCTGTTTAAACCATGTTAGGTTAACAATTCCATTTTGAATTTACAAAATGTAAGCTTTCTTTTATTTTTTATTTTATTATTATCATAAAACCACATTAATATTTTGTTATGTCTGTATCGGACCTTCCATGGGCCTTAAAGACTAATGATATGTCCAATATATTACAGGTATGAATGGCCATTTGTATCTCTATATATAAGCAAGTAGGTAGGTACGAGTATATGATTTAGAACCATAGTAAGAATCTTACCCGAGGAACCTGTGCACATTACTTATGTATGATTGAAACATTTGCCCTTGCAAACCCCATTATGAGGAAATATCACATTTTAGTGGAACCTGTACACATTATTAATGTATGTTTGAAACATTTACCCTTGTAATGTAAACCCCATTATGAGGAAACATAACACCTTAATCTTGTTATCAATAGATTTATTATAAGACCTTTAGGTTTAGTTTAGATAGGACCTTTATCCATTGTACATTCGACTTTGCTTATTCGTACAGGAAAAACTACTACTTACTAAAATCAAAGTTATCAACTTGTTTAAATTTATTTCCAGTTGACAACACGATATTAGGTTAGGTTGGCATCTTATTAGTATTAGCAAACTATACATAAATTCATTATGTTACTCTTCTTCCTTCAATTAAGTTAGCAAAATAAAATAATGTAACACAAGATTTAACACAATAAGGTCCATGTTAGGGTGGTACAGACGGTTTCATCTTTTGTTGTGGTAACTGGATTATTTAGTTAGTCATTTCGTATTATTAGCGAAATGAAAGTTTTACTCACGTAGGTACTTTACACTCGTCGCCAATGTGATGTCCTAAGATTTAGGATTAAGTAGTTGGATAATAAAACAACAATATTGTGTTTGCCCCACACGTTCACGCCGCGACCAACCCACAGACAGCAGTGACAGCTCACTGACAGATGCGGTTATTAGGCGGGAAGCGGTGCCAACGGCAGGGCGTTTATTCCAGTATGCCACAAGAACAATTACCTACAACTTGAAATTCAGCTGTGCACTAGTGGTAATGTTATTATCAGATTTGGTGGTTCTAAAATACCTAAATAGTTGCTTTCGAGCAGTCAAGTGCAGATATCCACTGACGGGGCTACTTGTGCTGGCATTAAAGCTTTAATTGTACCCGATACTGCTCAGTATGTGGGCATAAATTATAGGGCAGTCGTTTACCGACTACAGTGACGCGTACGTAATCAAAACACCGACGACTTTGAGAATTTTTAATGCAAACTATTTGTCCCACATGCCTAATGTGTACGGAAGTGTCGAGCGTGTTAAATTGACTGCTCAGCAGAACATTGAACTAAGTACCTATAACCTGGTGCAAATAAAGTACCAGCCTAGTACTGTCATTTAGTGAAGTTTCGGGGCCTGTACAAGTCCATGCAACTGAATATTTAAAACCTAGGTCCGAGTGTTGTTTTACGTTGTACCTACTACAGAAGTGTTAGACGGTAAGGCAGCTGTCACCATTATTAATCGAGTGAGTGAGCCGGCGATATTTCCCGTTGGTTGCTGCAACGCTTGACTCACTTGCATCTCGAGTCGTATAAAATTGGTAAAGGATTTAAACCTGCTGTGCTCGTACAGCTGCAATACATACTCACGGAATATTCCCATTGTTTTTGGTTAATAATAATAACATAGGCAAATGCGCGGTTAAAATGAATACCTATAGAACATACCAGTGGCAAATGTATTTACTATCGCCCGTACGGCCCGCACCGCGTGTCGGCTCGGGATCGGGAACTTGTTCGGAACATTATTTCGGACCTTTTAGAAAAGGGTATTATTTAACATTCTCATTCGCCTTATGCTAGTCCAGTTCTACTAGTACCTAAGAAAACCGGTGAAAAGCGCATGTGCGTCGACTATCGCGCATTAAATATAATTACAAAAAAAAAAAGAGTGTTATCCTTAGTACAGGAACAGCTGGATAAATTGTCAGAACAACGTGTGTTTTCTTGTATTGACGTTATTTCCGCGTACCACTATATACAGATAAACGACGACAGTAAAAGGTATACTATACGACATTTATAAGACGTGATGGCCATTATCAATATACTTGTAGGAGTGCGGACTGGTTAATCCTCCCTCCGTCTAATCTTTCAGAGGCCGATGTGAATGTGCATCTGCATATCTTGATGATATTCTTATCTATGCTAAAGACACAAAAACTGCTTTAGAGCATCTGTGCGCAGTGTTAAGTCGGATCTGCGAGGTTAATATGACTACCCGCTTAGACAAATGTACCTTCTTATGGATAGCGTTGAGTATTTAGGTCACGTGATTCAAAACGGTGAGGTTCGAGCGTCGGAACCTAAAATAAATGCCGTGAAGAATTTTAAGGTACCTGAGAGCTTACACGTAGTAACTTGTATATAATCTGTGCACCGGGCGCGTCAGTTTCTTGGTCTCACGAGTTATTCTCGTAAGCATGTGTCCGATTTCGCGACTATCGCCCGACCTATAAGGCGTTTGACACGTCGAAGGCCACCCTCGCGTGGAAATCAGTAACTTACGCCTGTAAGCAGACTACGCCCGCTGTGCAGCTTTACCATAGTTACGAGTTAGGGACGCTCGCCGTAGTGATGTGATGAGCCTTAAGAAGTTTAGGGTGTAACGTAAGCGATATCAAGTTTGTGGTCGTTACAGATTGCAATGCGTTGCGTTGGACTTGGACTAAACAGTATTTAAATACGCGTATCGCTCGATAGTGCCTTGAGGTACAAGGGTACAACTTTCATGTGGAATATCGAGCGGGACGTACATTGGCTCATGTTGACGCATTGAGTCGTAATCCGTCTACTGTTTCTGTTATGCGATGTGTTGTAAAGGATCTTATTTAGAACTTGCAGCAGGATGACGACTCAAGGCGTGTTACTATTGATCAGTATTAAATGACGAGACATCTACAGGTAATAATAGCGAACTGGCTGCAGACTGACCTAATCCAAAATAGTACTCTGCTTCCCAAGGTAAAAGGGCAACATAAGATCGTAGTGCCCGGACAATCACGTTAGTCACTGGTTCAGACCTTTCACGACAACAATGTTCATGTTAATTTTGATAAGACTTACGAAGCAATAAAAGCCAAGTATTGGTTTAGTGACATGCAGCGTTTCATGCAAAAGTATATTCGTGACTGTATCTCTTGTCAGTACGCGAAACGGCCGACCAGTCGAAAGGTTGGTCTTCTACACCCAATTGAAAAGGTGGGAGTGCCATTTCACACTGTCCATGTGGACCACCTACGGCCATTTTGTAAAATTCCAACTGGTAAAATGTATATACTGGCAATCAGCGACGCCTTTACGCGTTTTATTTGGATAGAGGCTGTGCGCGATACAACTTTTTGTAAAGTTTTACATTGCTTTGACCGATTTGTAAAGGCGTTTGGTGTGCCAAGTCGCTTTATTAGTGATCGCGACAGACCTTCGACTGTCATGAATTTAAAAAATATTGTCGGGACCGAATAATTGAGAGCGTTCTGACCACCGTGGTTAGGCCTTTGGCCAACGGTCAGGTTGAGTGGTTCAATCGGAAAATTTTAGATGCCCTCATTGCTTATGCTGGTCCTGAGCAAAATAATTGGTAACAGTACCTACCAAACGTTCAGTTAGGATTGAACGCGAATGTTAATATACTACAGGAAGTTACCCGCGAAATTGTTTTATTAACTTTATTTATGGGTTTCGTCCGTGTCTTTCTGGCGACATAGTGGCTCCGCGACATATGTAGCTGATTTAGAACAGCTTCGAGACTGCTGCCACTCGTTCTGATAATATACCACATCGTAATAACATTATTAATTAATTGATTATTCATTGAATATATAAAAAAATACATATTTGGGTCAGATTAAGAACTGACTGTATGATTACTTAACATCACCTTGTTTGGCTTAGGAACCAAACTTTTATGTTTCTTTCTGATATATATGTTGTACATTAGACGGTATAGACGTATTGAAGTATACAAATAATACGTTGATTTTAATATGTATTCGCTACTTAATGTATCTTATTTACTCAATATTTATATTATGATCACATTGATAACGGTTGGAGAAACTGAATACATTGAAAAATATCTGGTCATATTCAGATTGACTTCTCATCACTTTAAGAGGTGATGTGTTGTTGAGAAGTCTCTTCCATATTCAGATTGAGTTGTCATCACTTCAAGAGGTTATGTGTCGTTAAGGACACTGTTGCTTGGTTTTGTTACACCTTAAGAGGTGGACTACAGTTGTCGTTAAGGACGCTGTTGCTTGGTTTTGTTACACCTTAAGAGGTGGACTACAGTTGTCATTAAGGACGCTGTTGCTTGGTTTTGTTACACCTTACGAGGTGGACTACAGTTGTCATTGAGGACGCTGTTGCTTGGTTTTGTTACACCTTAAGAGGTGGACTACAGTTGTCATTGAGGACGCTGTTGCTTGGTTTTGTTACGCCTTAAGAGGTGGACTACAGTGGTCGTTGAAGATGCTGTTGCTTGGTTTTGTACAGCTTTGTGATGCTGGTTACAATTGTTTAAATAATGAAGGCCCACTGAGGCGGACCATTTTACAGCTTTGTGATGCTGGTTACAATTGTTTAAATAATGAAGGCCCACTGAGGCGGACCATTTTACAGCTTTGTGAGGCTGGTTATCAATGTTTAAATAATGAAGGCCCACAGAGGCGGACCATTTTACAGCTTTGTGAGGCTGGTTATCAATGTTTAAATAATGAAGGCCCACAGAGGCGGACCATTTTACAGCTTTGTGAGGCTGGTTATCAATGTTTAAATAATGAAGGCCCACAGAGGCGGACCATTTTACAGCTTTGTGAGGCTGGTTATCAATGTTTAAATAATGGAGGCCCTCAGAGGCGGACCATTTTACAGCTTTAAGACGCTGGTTATTAATGTTTTAGTAATGAAGGCCCTCAGAGGCGGACCATTGTACAGCTTTAAGAAGCTGGTTACTAATGTTTTAGTTATGAAGGCCCTCAGAGGCGGACCATTGTACAGCTTTAAGAGGCTGGTTACCAACGTTTCAGTAAAGTAGGCCTAGAGAGGCGGACCATTACACAACAATAAGAGAGTTATGGATTGGCCACTTCAAAAGGTTGACCTCGTGTTAGTGATCTGTTCGGGACGAACAGTGGCATCAGGAAGGCCGACTGAAGAGGAACTCATACCAATCATGCGTACGCTCCGGCAAACGCCGCGGCGCCGCGTGATTCGAAATGGAAGCGAGAGATCTGCTGTCTCTCTCTCCCCGCCACCAACGCGTGGCCGCGCGGGCTGGCCGCGCGGCCGGCGTATCAACAGAGCGAAGCCACAGCTAACCGGAGCTGGACTACGTCACGTTCTTGCTATATATGCGCGCGTGCCTTATTTCCAAGTTTGTTGTAATTAATGTTGCTTAAATAATAAACTGTTTTTAGTATCTTGCGTTTTCTATCAGTACGCACACATCAATGAATACAAACTGAGAGGATTACGAGATGACAAACAAAAATAAAAACACTCCACACATGGCTAGATGAGATTTCACCTTTTTAATTTTTTTACTCGCCCTTACAAAGTGGCGTCGCCTTGTGAGCAAATTCACAGCTTTTAACGATTAATTTGATTTCCCGTAGGAATGAGATGTTTACCGAAAGTATCCATGATGATGGGGGTGAGAGAGTAACCACTTTGTCAGTCAGTTTCAATCTAATTTAATTACAATTACACATGCGTATATATACAATGTTAACTTACTATAGTACTAACTAATGTGCACTAGATACACGTACAGATAATATCTAATCTAAATGCAATTCATCAATACGTGAATTGATAACAATTACGAAACGTGCCTACCGGCACAGTACTCCCCCCAAGAGAAAATAAATACAAATTAAAAGGATATTCTCCAGTACAATAAGTTCCTACTGAAATATTTTCGATGGTATGACTGTGTAAAGTGTGCCGTTATGGGCAATATGTTTCATTAAAATAATAATTTACACCAAATATTCATCGACTCTTTGTCGGTAATTGGCGTGGGGTAGCAAGTGTTTCCTCAGTTAGCGGATTTCGTGGCTCATTGTCTGATAACCTAAGAAATCAATTCGCATTAGTTAGAGGTAAACATACTTCTTCATGACCGTTGCATGAAGGCACAATACTTCTTTTCAATTTCTACGAAATTCTTGGTTCCTTGAACGATAACCTAAGAAATATTCGTATTGGAGATATTGTTTAAACATCTTCTTGGCCGTTGCATGAAGGCACAAAATTTCTTTTCAATTTCTACGAAGTTCTTGGCTCATTTAACGATAACCTAAGAATTAATTCGTATTGGAGATATTAAACATCTTCATGGCCCCTGCATGAAAGCACAAACTTTTCTCAGTTGGCGACATTCTTGGCTCATTGACCGATAACCTAAGAATAAACTGCCATTTGAGATATTAAACATCTTCACGGCATTGCATGAAGGTAAAACAAAAACTTCTGAAATCGAAACTATTACACAGTCAACCGAATAAATATTTACAAAAACAAAATAATAATTACCATACTATGTTCTAATTGCTAGTTTCCTCTCGAACTTGACCTTGATTTACGAAGAACGCCTACTAGCCACATTCTGCATACCGCTGCGCCGGCGCTCGTTCCGTAGCTCATTTAATTTATGTCAAATTGCATTCTTGCGAGTTGCGACGCGACGCTAGCCAAACAGTTTGTAAAATCATCTGTTTTGTTTTGTTGACTGTTTACAGCTGATATCCAACGCTCCAACGAACCTGTACTCGTACCTGCGACAGTCTTCGGGGGCGACATTGCAGTAAATTAATAATTTGCGCTCCTTGATACCTTCTAACTTGCTGGCTTAATTTTCCTCCTGCTTCTTGTATTGATTTCTTCTTCTTGCAGCAGGACAACGGCGTTTTGTCGGGGTCACCACTTTACCGAAAGTATCCATGATGATGGGGGTGAGAGAGTAACCACTTTGTCAGTCAGTTTCAATCTAATTTATTTACAATTACACATGCGTATATATACAATGTTAACTTACTACAGTACTAACTAATGTGCACTAGATACACGTACAGATAATATCTAATCTAAATGCAATTCATCAATACGTGAATTGATAACAATTACGAAACGTGCCTACCGGCACAAGATGTTTTTTCGGAATAAAAACTGTCCTATTCCAGGACCTAAGCTATTATACGAGCTAAACTACTTTTTTATTTTCTTTTCGTTTTCTTCTGTGCAAACACAATACCCATGGTTATAACGAGGAAGCTGAAATGGGATCCCATCCGAATCTCAATGGCTGGGACCGTGGTAGAGCTTGTCGACGAAATCAAACTGTTGGGACTCACCATAGACCGTAAGCTGACATTCAACGCACACGTAGAAAAAACGTGCCGATAGGTAACGGATATCTACAGACAGCTGTCACGTGCGGCGAGGGTGTCATGGGGTCTCAATAGCGAGATAGTGAAAACCATCTACGTGGCGGTGATAAAGCCGATCGTCCTGTACGCAGCAAGCGCTTGGCACAAGTCTGCCAACAAGTTGATGGTGCGAAACAAGCTAGACTCAGTACAGCGTGGTTTCGCCTAGAAGATTTGCAAAGCGTACAGGATGGTCTCTCTGACATCGGCGCTGATCCTGTCGGGAACCCTCCCACTGGATTTGCGCATTCACGGAGCGGCAAGCTTCTACGAGGTCAAAAAGGGTTACAGTGAGCCACATTCCACCAGGAAGAGAAATATTGAGGAAAAAAACTGACGCCCTGAAGAGACCGCACCCGTCAAGTGTTGTGTCCATCGACTACGTCTGCTTGGAGGAATTCAACCAAGACGTGGTCGATAGATACGACCTCGGAGGCCCTCAAATTTACACCGATGGGAGTAAAATTGAGGGCCAGACGGGAGCGGCACTCACATGGTGGGAGAATGGAAGAGAAATCCGCCACTCAATCTTTAAGCTAGCGCCCTATAACACCATGTTTCTAACCGAACTGTACGCTCTACTCAGGGTAGTGCAGATCGCAGGGAAACACAAGGCGCAGAGCGTCAGCATCCTCAGTGACTCAAAATCCTCACTGGAGCTCCTCAAATCACCGGACACGACACACCCCTTAGTCCAAGAGATCAAAAACGCCACAACCCAAACAAGAGCAACGGGGACCGATCTCAGGTTCTATTGGCTGCGAGCTCACGTTGGAACGCCAGGAAACGAGAGAGCAGACGAACTGGCAAAGCAAGCAGCCCTTAGGAAAAAGACCGCCCCACAATATGACATGGTGCCGGTGTTCTACGCCAAGAGGTCAATAAGACAAAACACGGTCGAACAGTGGCAGGTTCGCTACGGGGCATCCGGGACAGGTGCGACAACCAAGAAGTTTTTTACAACTGTGAGAGATGCGAACAGCATATTAAAGAAATTCAAACTCACAAACTTCTTGGTTCAAGCGTTTACTGGTCATGGAGGCTTCACCGCCTATCTCCACCGTTTTAAGATCAAAGATTCACCTTCGTGTGTCTGCGACCCGACCCTTGATGAGGACATCTGGCACATTGTCTGAGAGTGCCCGCGTTTCGGCATGGAAAGGCTCGACCTTGAGCAAAAGAACGGAGTCAAAGTTTCTCCGGATAGCTCAAGCTGGAAAGCCCGGCTGGGAACAGAAGCCAACCGCGAAAGCACGAAGGGTTTTATAGAAAAAGTGGTAGACGAAGCGTGTTTAAGGAACAAATAGTTCGGTACCCGGACTATTCTGGAAAACGCTACGCTGAAATCTAACACCACGCAAACGCTTTGGCCACTGGACCCGGGCAGGATCCCACGCCGAAACAACCCCCCAGACCTCCCCCACCCTTCCCCCCAAACCTTCCTGGGACCCCCCCGCCGTATCCTGTTCCCCTAACCCAAACATTGTTCTCCCACATACAAACCAAACCTTGCTGAAGTAGACCTTTCAGCCTCCCTTCCTTCCTTACTCAAACCCTCGTACCTGTATCCCTTCTTCCAACCCCCCAATTTTCTTCACCCTCATCCCAAACCCAAAACAAAAACAAATCCCCATCGCACCCCTAATCTTGTAGGATGATGCAATAGTATGAAACAGTATTAAATCTTCCAATCCCCTCACCCCCATCTCTAATAACGTCTGTTAAAAAAAATCTCTTTCTTTGTTTTAACGTAATGACCATAGATGTTAAACCCAGATCTAACTCTAACCTTCAGTGTTTAACATACACTTAAGGTTTGACTTAGCTATATTATAAGCAACCTCCTGGCGCACGCACCTCCCGAACACCTAACGGGTGTCGGTAGGACGGGGGATGGGGAATCCTGCGGCCTCCTAAACGGGAGAATGTTTTTCTCTCCGGCCCAACCCTTCCATTGTCCGCGAATTCCCTATCCGCGAAAACATGAGAACCGATACCCATGACGGCTTATTCGAAAAATATCTTGGCTGCCATCTTGAATTCTGATTCTGAGATCATTTTCGAAATTGCCATCCCCGAAAACATGAAACACGATACCCGCATGACGCCTTTTTCGAACAACATCGTGACGCCATCTTGTATTCCAAATTTGATATCATTTTCGAATTCGTCATCCCCTAAAACATGAAACACGATACCCATGACGGCTTTTTCGATAAACATCATTGCTGCCACCTTTAATTCTGTAGTAAAATACGTATTTAGAGTTGTATTTATTTAATACCCATGACTTTACATTTTAATTATATTTAATATTCAGACATTATTCGCTGCTAGTCCGGAATCCGTATAGTATATAAATCTTCATCCACAGACAAGATAACATGAAAACCACAGATAATATAACAAGTTTCCCCCTTTTAATAATATTTCCCTTAATCATAAAAGCTTACATTTTACTTATAGATTTAATTTTTCTACCGGTTTCCTAACTCTACCACTTCTTCTTAATTGACAATCATTAAAGCTGGTAGTAGGAACCATTTCCTCATTTTCATTATTAACAACTACATCTTCGTACATAGTTTCTCTGTTTTGTTCATTATTGTTTTCCTTAAGAACATAATCATTTATCACACTTGAATTTCTTTTAATATTATCTGTATCATTAACATTTTTTTCCTTTCTCACAAGAGAAACTGCTTGCCATTGAAACTGAGTAGAATCATCTTTATTATTATTTAGTAGGCCTGTTGCAGGTTTCTCCTCCGAGACCGGTAACTCTTCAAAAGAACACTCAACTTGTGGTGGTATTTCACTACCTACCTGTCTAATCTGATTTAAATGTCTGCGCCATTTCTCTCCAGAATCAATTTTTATCTCATAATGAAGTTCACCTAATTTTCTAATGACATGTCCAAATTTCCATTTTTTTATTCCTGCATAATTTCTAGCAATGACTCTAGTACCAGTCTCAATAGTTCTACACTTGTCATGTTCACCCCTATTTATAGTTAAATTTGAATCTTTCTCTAATTTAGGTTTCATAATAGACAGTTTAGATCTAATAGAGTATGAAAACATTAATTCAGCTGGTGACCTATTGGTTGTTGCATGAGGAGTGATTCTATATTGTTGTAACAATCTCTTTAAATTTTCTTGTAAATTATTTTGGTTTGTAGTTAAAGTTTTCAATTTGTTTTTTAAAATTTGTACAAATCGTTCCGCTTGCCCATTTGTTGCAGGATGATATGGGGCTGACCGCTTATGGGTGATTCCACATTTTTTTAGAAAATTTGCAAATTTGGGATTTGTAAATTGGCACCCATTATCGCTAACTAAAACTCTAGGATAACCAAACCTAGCAAATATATCTTGTAAAATTTCTATAGTATGGTCAGTGTCTATTTTATCTAAAGTATATATTTCTGGCCATTCAGAATATGCATCCACTAAAATTAAAAAATAAGTGCCTAAACATTTTCCTGCAAAATCTATATGTACTCTTTCAAACGCCTGACTTGGACATTCCCAATGATGTTTTGTTACCTCTGGTGGGTTGCACTTCTGTTCACAGCACTGTCTACAATTTCCAACTATATTTTTTATGTCTAGATCAATATTAGGCCACCAACAAAAACTACGAGCTAACATTGTCATTTTCGTTATACCAAAATGAGCTTCATGTAGATCATCCAAAACCCTTTTTCGGAGGGCCCTTGGAACCACTACTCTAGAACCTCTAAAATACAGCCACTCTGTAAAGTAAACTCATTTTGGTCAATGCCAAGGCGCTCAGAATGAGACAGGGTAATGCCCTGCTGTAAACCCTGAAGTAAATATACTAATTCTTTATCTTTTAGTGTAGCCTCGGCTAGTTCTTCTACTGTAATAGGCAATGTTGTGATTTGATTTAATTCTATTATGTCTGCCGCTTCTAATAAACATTTTTCACTACATTCTGCAGGTAGTCTTGACAATGCATCAGCATTACTGTTGTCTTTTGACGTTTTATATTTGATGTCGTAACTAAAACCTTGCAAAAATATCGCATAATGTTGCATGCGGGTAGCAGACATGTGTGGAAGTGGTTTGGAAGGTGAGAAAATTTGCACTCATGGCTTGTGGTCAGTCATCAGTGTAAATTTTCTCCCATATATATATTGAAAGAACTTTTTAACTCCAAATATAATTGCATAGGCTTCCTTATCAATTTGTGACCATTTTCTTTGAGTTTTATTTAGTGTTTGTGAGGCCATTTGTATAGGCCGCTCACTACCATCAGGCATTACATGAGAAATGACAGCTCCTATCCCAATGGGTGACGCATCCGTTGCCAAAATTACTGGCAAATCTGGTGAATAATGTACCAGAAATGTTTCACTTTGCATCTGTTCTTTAATTAAATTAAATGAATTATCACACTCTTTTGACCAATTCCAGCTATTTTCTTTTCTTAGTAACTTATGCAATGGTTCCAATATAGATGAAAAATTTTTAAAAAATCTACCATAGTAATTTACTAGCCCCAAAAAGGATTGCAATTCATTTAAATTTCTAGGCTGTGGTGCTTTTTGTATGGCTTCTATTTTAGAGTCTAACTTGTGTATACCTAATTTGTTAATTTTATACCCACAGTATTCTATTTCCTTTTGTAAAAAATGAGATTTTCTCAAATTTATTTTTAATCCATACTGCATTAATCTGTTTAACACCATTTCTAAACGCTGCAAGTGTACTGTATCATTTGGTGCTGTAATCTGTATATCATCAATGAAAACTGCTACCCCTGGAATATCTTTAAGAATATTTTCAATTTTTCGCTGCCATTTAGCAGGTGCACAACTTAATCCGTACATTAATCGAGTGCTCCTATAAAGACCTTTGTGCGTGTTTAATGTTAGATATTTTTGATCTTCTTTCCTAACTGACCATTGTAGGTATGCACATTTCAAATCAATTTTGGTAAACTTTTCACCCCCTGCTAAACCTGCAAATAATTCCTCAGGAGTTGGCAACGGATGTTCATCCACTATAAGTTGTGGATTGATAGTCACTTTGAAATCACCACACAAACGAACTTCTCCATTAGGTTTTGCTACCGGAACAATAGGCGTTGCATATTCACTATAATCTATTTTTACCAATATTCCCAGCTCAACCAACCTTTCTATTTCTTTTTCAACTTTACCTTTTAAACTAAATGGTACTGGCCTAGCCCTACAAAATACTGGTTTAGATCCCTCCTTTAAATACAATTCAACTGGGTCACCCTTAATTTCTCCTACATTTGAATCATCAAATAAAACTTTATATTTGTTTAAAAGACTGTCCAAGTCAGTTGATGTACATGTAGAGTTGGTTAAATTTAGATCATTTACCTCTAATATTCTGTTGACTACCTTATGAGAGAAAGCGCGCAGCCACTGTCGACCAAACAAAGGTATTTTATTGATATCTGACACCACATACAACTTCAAGTGTTCTTTTGTTTCTCCATACACAGTTACTGCCACGTCAGCAAATCCTAAAACATTCAAAAAATTATTAGAATAAGAACGTAGTTGTACATTATCTTTTTGAAGCTTGATGTTGGGAAAATTACGCAAAAACTCTTTTTGTCCCATAACCGACACAGCAGATCCACTGTCTACTTCCATCTGAATGCATTTATTATTTACCCTTGCTTGTACCAACATTTTTTCACAATTTGTCATATTAATTTCATAGTTCACCTGGTACTCAGTTGGACATACATCTGGTGTTTCTTCATTCTCTTCTAGGCAGTTTGCTTCTTGTCTTTTTGCTTTTAGACATGACCTCTTTAAGTGTCCCTGTTTCTTGCAATATCCACATTCAGCATGTATGTGAGGGCATTTGTTTGCATAATGTGGTCCGCCACATCGAAAGCAAATTAACTTCTTTCCCGTACCAATTTTTCTCTTATCTTCAGGCTGCTTTTTCTCTTGCACTGAGTGGACCTGATCTTCACCTGCTTTTCTTGTCTCGGTACTTTGGGCAATTTGAATAGCTCTTTCAAGCGTTAAATCTTTTGTATCAATTATTTTTTTCCGAGCTCTTTCGTCGCAAAGACCGCATGTAAATTGGTTGCGCAATGCCTTTTCCAGGAAACTTCCAAAATTGCACGTGGTAGCCATTTTCCGTAGTGCCGCAATATAGTCTCTCACCGTTTCTCCCTCCATTTGCTTCCTATGATGGAACTTGTAATATTCTGCTATTTCTAGCGGTTGCGGGTCAAAATGGTCTGTCAACATGGTCTTTAATCCGGCGTAATCAGTAGCATCTGGTAAATTAGGAGAAAGAAGATCACACAACGTGTCGTATGTCTCCGCGCCAATATAATGGAGTAAATAAGCCCGTTTCTGGTCGTCCTCTTCAACATCGTAGATTTTAAGGGCCCCTTCCAATCTCGATATCCATCTTGAAAATTTAGTTTTTTTATCAAAAAACTCAATGAAATTCGGTGGTACCTGATTTTTCCTGGGTTCGTATTTTGTCGTCGCCATTGTAGTAAAATACGTATTTAGAGTTGTATTTATTTAATACCCATGACTTTACATTTTAATTATATTTAATATTCAGACATTATTCGCTGCTAGTCCGGAATCCGTATAGTATATAAATCTTCATACACAGACAAGATAACATGAAAACCACAGATAATATAACAAATTCCGAATGTGACATCGTTTTCGAAATTGCCATCCCAAAACGACTTTTTCGTTAAATATCATGGCCGCGCCATCTTGAATTCCGAATCTGACATCATTTTCAATGAAAAACATCGTGGCCGCCATCTCGAATTCCGATTCTGAAATCATTTTCGAAATTGCCATCCCCTAAAACATGAGACACAATACCCATGACGACTTTTTCGAACAACATCATGGCCGCCATCTTGAATTCCAAATTTGATATCATTTTCTAATTCGCCATCCCCGAAAACATGAAACACGATACCCATGACGGCTTGTTCGATAAACATCCTGGCCGCCATCTTGAAATCCGAAACTGACATCATTTTCGAATTCGCTATCCGTGGAAACATGAGAAACGATACCCATGACGGCTTTTTCGAATAACATCATGGCCGCGCCGCCATCTTGAATTCCGTGGCATCATTTTCGAATTCACCATCCCCGAAAACATCAAACACGATAATTACCAACGACGGCTTTTTCGATCCGCCATCTTGAATTCGAAATTTGATATCATTTTCGAAATTGCCATCCCCGAAAACATGAAACACGATGCCCATGATGATGTTCTTTTTCGAAGAACAGCATGGCCGCCATCTTGAATTCCGAATTTGACATCATTTTCGAATTCGCCATCCCCGAAAACATGAAACACGAAAATTACCCCTGACGGGTTTTTTGATAAACTTGATAGACATCATGGCCGCCATCTTGAATTCCGAATGTGACATCGTTTTCGAAATTTTCCGAAAAACAGCATGGCCGCAATGAGAAACAATGCCCATGGCGACTTTTTCGAAAAACATGAAGGCGGGGAAAGCGCGCTGAAAAACGCCTGTAAAAAAAAGGTCAAATTAAAAACTCCCGATAGCTCCAAAGCCTTCGGGAACTGTAAGGGTAGGACGTGATTTGCTCTGTGCCTGGGGCATTGTGTACCAGGAGATACTCAACACCATAAACCTTCCATCATGGCGTCACGTTTGTTAGTCCAATTGGAATTATGGAGACAATATGCCGGGGAGAGGTCCTTAGCATCTGCTGTTTAAGCTATGCGTCAGCATGATATACGTACACATATATAGAAGAGTTTTATCGATAGATTGCGTTACACGTTTTTCGTTTACATAAGTATATATCTTATCAGTTTGGATAGCGTCAATTCGTATGGAATTGAAATACAATAGCCCACCCGGTTTAGTAAATTGGTGTCACTCGGGAAGTTTATACACGTAAGTATTTTATAATTTTCGACAATAATCAAATTGTACAAAACAATTTAAGTAGGTAATTAGATAGCAGTAGCTAGTCAACTTAAAAGTTTTGCTTGTTTTTGAAATGGTTTTAGGGGGTAATTGTAATAAAAATAATTCCAATCGTTATCGGCACAGTACCCTATTACGCAAGGAGTTCCTAGCGAAGTGCTGCACAGAAATAGCGTTTAATAATTATAAAATTTACATTTGCCAAACTTACCGGTAAAAAGATGGATCAAAAAGGAAATGACTGTTTAAATGTTAATACGGTAATAGGTAAAGCCCCTTTTGCATGTAGTTGTATACTACACTAACATGTAATTTACGATAAACTTAAAAAAATATCATGTCATACGATCTATTCTACAGGTTAAAACCATATTGTGTTTGAAGTATTTATGATATTGTTTTTAACTACGGTCAAGTATAAGATTTGCCGTATTTGAAACGTTGACACTACGATAACACGAATAGAGACCCAAATGAATTACGAGTTACGACTACATGGAAGAGGAGCTTTAAGTTTTTATCTACTTAACTTATACTCTACTTATATTGGTCGCTAAAAGAGCCTTGAAATAGGAACACATTTATATCGCAGGTAGCATATCATTTCCGTGATACCCCAATGCAGAATACCCCTTAAGGTATGATCCCAATGGTCGTTACCGCGACGCGGTCGCGCGGAATGTTAAGTACTGCTTTGACCTGGTCGCGCAACGTTGCGTTCACCAACATCGGAATCATGCGGCTATTCCCAGTTGTCCGCAGTGTAGACAAAGGGGTGCGGACCATTGGGAATAGCCCGAATCATGCCTTCAGGGTTATATTACCACTTCGGTTTTACTCTGTATATTTCAATTCCTCGACTGTATCTATTTTATTTTCCTTAGAGCAGGAACATGGGTGGTTGCAGTAGTTGCTGTGATAGTGGCGGTGGTGACGTGCAAGTGGTAGACCACGGCCCCGCGTATGACATGGGAGGCCCCCCCCAGATGGACGGCGGCGGCGTTATGGTGGTTGACAGCCCCCCTGGACCCATGGGAAGATAGTTTTTACTAACCCAACCTGATAAATTTGAGTTGTACATACAAAATGCTTATGTATTTATAAGTATTTTAATATTTTAAAGTTAATAAAGTATTTTTAATTCTTATGAACCGCTTAATGAGTTTTTTTTTTGGATTAAGCAAACTTAAAAATTCTGTTTCTATTCTAGTCAGCATTTACGAAAAGCAAAAGAAAATGTTGAGCACTTAACTGCCTTGTGATAAAAGCTTCAAACTAAAAAGTAATAACCAGCCTGACGGTCATTTTCTTACTCGTAATCACCTTTTTAAAGAAACTAATCCAAAAGAAGAGTTTGGTAATTCCGTGGCAACGCTTATTAGAGAACTGCTATTACCATCAAAATGACCCTTTTGTAGGTACTATGGGTGGCAATTGATATCGTTACTGATATCAAAGAATCGACAAACATAAAATAGAGGCTTGTCGGCTGTCAAAATGTGTTAGCTAACAGCCAACTGAACTCTGTTAAATTGGTTGTGGAAATTCGACATAAGTATATGTATAATAAAACTATTGTCTATGGAAAACTTTAGAATAGGGAATATGTTTTTTTTTTACAGCTTCAATAAAAGCTGATTCAAGTATAGGGAATGCAAATTAACCGGTTATTAACAGTTTTTGTATGAAAATAACCGGTTAAAATCGGTTAAAACCGGTTATTTGCATTCCCTATTCAAGTAACAAAAAGGTGAGCAAAAAATGTTTTTGAATAGCTATAAAAATAACCAAGATATAAGCTAACAAAGATTTGTTCCTATCTCTTTCTAGCAAAACAGAATTTTACGCGGAGTTTATATGGCCGTACTGCACGATGACGTCACCGGTGCACATCGGATCTCTCTGTCTAATTAGCATGTTAAAATGCTTGTATCATCCGTATTACTTGACCGATTAAAATTTTAATTTCACTTTTGGTGATCTCTGCTAAATGAAATGCTATTAAAAAAATCCATGCATATTCCCTATTTCGAAACAGTTCGGAGAATAAGCTGGCCGCCAGTGTCTTCAGTCCACGAAGGTCCGCCCTCCTACTCAAATTGTTTCTACATGGTTGCGTCTATGTTAAGGAGCGGGGTGGAATTTTGTGAATTGAGACTATTGACATTATACTTAGTGATATCTATCAACTGGGCGTTTATTCTACTTTAGTTTATGCTTGGATATCATAATCATTAATCACACTGTTCACGGCATGATAGTTAGCTATCGTAACGTCAAAAATATGATGACGATATTTAAGGGAGATGGGATAATACATACATACATAATCTCACGCCTTCGTTCCCAGAGTGGGGTAGGCAGAGCTACAGAATTACAAACATCTCTAAAAACTTGTTGATAATTCTATAACCACAATTTGCACAATTAGGCTAAGATGTTTACCAGTGTATTAGTGACAGGTTGCAAGCCCATCGCCTAACAGTACTACAAGCCTTTATTCCCTTAGTCCTTAGATGGGATAATAAAATGTGGAAAAGAGGCCCTGAACAAACAACAAAGAAAAAGTACTATTAAGCCGGAAAAAATAATCACAATTAAACGTTCCTTCTTTGAAAACTGAATCAAATCGTTTTGCGATAACCATTATCTAATTAATTATCTTTTATCTAGTTAATTTTCTTGGTAGTGAGTTTTAAATTGGCAGGAATGAATAACAAAAGGAACGTGTGTAAAGTCTCACACATTATATTTTATTTTACTCATGTAGGTATTTTAGGTACATACACTTAGGTATTATAGGTAGTATGTATTTTAGGTACATACACTTAGGTATTATAGCGATTGCAAATATAAAGGGAAAAATTACATTTAAGTTATCTTTGACATAACTGGTACTGAGTCTTACGAGTATTCTTTTTGGATAGCCAAGTGACGATCAAAATAAGTAAGCGTGCATATGGGTCTATATTGGAATCCCTAATCGTCATTTGTCCTAATGCATCGTTTGTCCGAATTTTATTTTATCCTAAAGCCATTTCGCCACGAATTTTTCGTTTTTTTTTTAGTGTTGGTAACAGGTTAGGTTCGGGTAAAACCGCAGGTATTTATGGTAAACTAAAAAGTTAACTAACACAGCTAAAAACCAGTTTATGACAAACAATAATTCGGACATACGATGCGTAGGACAAACGTTACTAGGGGTTCCGAGGGACCAGCGTCGATATTGCCAAACCCCCTCGTAATCGCAATCGGGTGGAACAATTATTTGCATTTGTATGCATACTCGCCTTCGGACCGTTAAAATGAAAATGATTGCGATTGCGAGTGCGTTAGGTAATAAGCCCTCGGGTGTCATTGTTTCTATCGCCAATTAGATTGGGGTACGTCCATGTATGATACAGCTTTGCAGAGGACTTCATAGGTCGTATATCTGATCTCGCTTCCTCCAAAAGAGATGTAGGCACACCTGTGACTAGGATGGACCTGAAATTAAAAGTCAGTTAGGTATTTTATAGTGTTGTTTCACACAATTGCCCGAGAAATCTCGAGTGTAGAGCGCAACAGCTTGACCAGTTACCACCTAGGCTTCGTATAAAATACGAGGAAGCGCTATGAATGGTTTCTATTGATAGTATTAAGCTTTACACCATAAAAACTGTACTGCTTTATACTTAGTTAGTTCTAGAAATTACCCGATCAACCAGAAATTAATTCGATATTGTTAAGCCAGGAGCCTAGGAGATAGAACAAAAAACTGACCGTCCTACATTTCAAGTTAAACATGTATGAGTTTCGTTGCGAGTTTTTTTCTGTAAGTAGTGATGAGTGCCTCTAAAACAATGTTAAATGGATTAAATAAGACTATTACGTAATCAGTTTTATATACAATTATATATTAAACATTATACATAGTTACATGATAATTATGAAGGATACATTTTACACAATCATAAAACCTTTCTTAATTTTAAACAAAAAACTACATTAAAACTCGTTCTCGGAAAAACGTTTATACTTATTTTATATGTACAGTTATCTACTTACAGTCAAAAAGAAGGGTACCACTCTAGGACGCTGGTGTAATGACTAGATCAAATATAGCTTGTGTTTATTTTACAACATCATGCAAACCCTCGTTAGATTATTTTCACAACAAGCATTTTTTAATAGTAGTGACTTTACACATAGTAGCATTTTTTCATAATTGATGGTTTTCTTGATCATTTTTTTTCACGCAGCGATTTTTTATATAGGTAGCATTATTTAATGTTCGGGGATTTTTACTATTCGCTTATTTTCCGTTCCCAATTTTCCCATCGCAAATTTTGCCAATTTCAATTAAGTTCAGTTTTATATCAGGCCGGGAGGGCCAAAACCACCCAGAAATAGGACCGAAAGCGGAAGGTGGAAAAAATGCGACTAATAAAATAATCCACTAGTAATTTGAGTGATTTCGCAACTATGAAAAATCGCGATGTAAAAATTCGCTACTATGAAAAAACGCTTGTTGTGAAAATGATCTAACAAATCGAATACATTTTGTTGAAAGTAAAAAAGGACGGCTCACCTTTCCAGGAGTGATAGACTTCAAGTGTTTAACTCGGCACACGTAGAGTGGCTCAGCGGAATGGGAGTTTCCAGCTATGATCGCGTTTGGGGGCACATCACCGTTGCTGGCCGTCACCCAGTTGACCAGGTGCTCAGGGACACATAGGAGCTGAGGAAAAGAGTTAATTTTATCACAGTTATTTGTATGGCATGGAGAAGCTAAAGGAGCAAATGGGTCTCCTGATGATAAGCGGGCTCTGTGCCCCATAGACAGTCACTCTGAAGACTGCAAATTCGTTGCCGACCCTGAGGACTAGGATGGAATGCCTCTATGCTATGCCATCATTACACCGATGGTCTTACACGGGATCCAGCGCAATAGTATTGGCAGGAATACGGCCTCTACTTTTGAAAACAATCGCTAACGAACAGAGATGCCGCAAAAAAAGTAGGGACTGGCAGAATCGAGTAAGTCTTCGACCAACTCTTAAAGGCCCACCCTTTCCCTTTGGGGAATCTCGAAGGTGCGGGGCCATTAAATTAACACATTATGTGGACGCCTATTTTGTGGCTTTGCGTGATAGACGCGTTAGTTTTGCAGCTGCGTCATTCCTGCAGACGTGGCAGCTGGCGCACCGGTCTTAAAGCGTCATTGAAGGTAGAGCCATTTTTAAGGCAGTGAGGCTAATGCTACTGGAACCACCACCCCACCTCGCCACCTAGCCTCCTCTCTCGCCATGCCGACAACTAGCCACCTCGCCACATCGCTGCCTAGCAACCTTGTCACCTCAACGCCTCAATACCGCGCCACCTCGCCACATTGCCACCTCACCACCTCACTATCTCGCCTCCTCGCCACCAGCTGCTAGATCTTTGCCCCTCGGGGAATCTCGAAGGCCACTGGGCTATTTACAATTATTTGGATATCATTGCAGGTAGTACCAGTTTAAGGGCAGTGAGGCCAATTCTTCTGGCGCCACCGCGTCACTACCTCTAGCGAACAGATATGCCATCCGAAATGTATTTTTTTACGTTTGCTCCGTTTTTATGATCTACCACATCAATCGACAGACTTTCAATATAAGCGATTAACAACTTCTACGCGGACAGATTCAGATTCAAGATTCAGATTCAGAAAAAGATAAACGCACCTCAAAGTTATGTACCGGCACCTCCTTTCCAGCATGCGGTACGTACGCCGATCGGTGCTTGATGGCCAGTTTGCCCGGGATGAGCTCGCCGCTGTGGTGGGCTCGGATGACGCAGAGGGGGCTACCGTCCCACCCCTCCTTCCCGGCCACCAGCGCTCGGTGTGCCAAGGACAAAGCTGTGGCGCCTGTCGCCGGCAGCCAGTCCACTGGATCTGTTATTATTAAATGGAGTTTACCACATGATTTTGAGGAGCCCTAATGCCAAATCGATCTAAATTCCGATTTTTTATAATTCCGACTGTACCTACCTACCAACCTAGGTACTTTTCGTTTGAAAACTTTATTTTTGATACTGCTCATAGTTCTTACCAAAACTAGCAGCTATAGCATTTATATCATACATCTATCTAGATACCTACCTAGGTATCTTGTATATATTATTTTAGTACATATTTATATAGATATATAAATAAAAATCATCGGAGCATCGCTTGAGAACGGGCCGATCGATTTGGCTGGTTGTGTTCGTAATAGTCAGGAAAAGGTTTACCTCAGAAATTCAATAGGTGAAACCACCATGCACGTACAGCCAGTTTGATACTCGTATTTAGCTCCGAGCTCACAGTTTTAATTTTAAAAGGAAATTAAAAATGTGGTTAAAATAATATTCCGAAGACAAAATGGGGATTTAAACACTTTTAAATCCGGATGAAATTATTAAGTAGGCCGCAACTTACGGGCACTTTTTAAGTGATTCTATCAACTAGCTCTTTTCAAGAAAAAACTATTGTTGAAACCTCACTGTCGTTACTGTGACTACTTATGTAGAATTTAAGATTAAGGTTTATGGCAACTAATGCATGCAATTGTCATCGACGTAACATAGTTTAGCTAGATGTACCTATTTACCGAATTTCGAAAGCAATTTAATGCTGAAGTCTTGTGTTCGGAGTAGCTTAAACTTTGATTACATAGGTGAGATTAGGTGGATTATTCGACGTTCACGCCATATAATTTTCTCCCACATGCTCGGAAATGTTAACCTTAGTACTGTTGTCAAATCAGCCCGCGAAGTTGTAAATTCCAGGTAAAGGCAAAATTAAAAAAAACAACGTTATTATTTACCAACGGCAGCGGCCGCGAAAATGTATGAAATTTCATTACGTACCTGGTGTTTTACGTTTTAAAACCATGTTTGGACTAGGATAACTATCTCCAAACAGCCAAACACTCGTGCAATCAAAATTCTTCCTTGTATATTTTACTTTTTAAATGTCATAGACCAAAAATTTAAAACTTTTCAAGCAGTGTTTACAACGTATTTAAAAGTGTGTCAAATAGTTTGACTTTTTTTAAATATAAATTGTGTTCATAAACAAAATAAATTGCCGAAATAAAATAAACGCGTAATAAATGTTATAGTTTAAACTATAAGTATTTTATTCAAATTGAATTTATTACGTTTAAATTTGTGATTTTATTTACCTAATGCTTTATTTCAGTGTCATAATAAATCGTACGTTTCTGTTCTTTTTCTCAAGAAAATGTTGGGACTGTGTTTAATATTACTTACAATTGTGTTAAATTTCCTCACATTGTTGGAGAAAAGCACTATACAAGCCTCGACCGGGAAGGGCCGTTGCTGGACTCGTATATAGCGCGGCCTCGACTGCGTCTCGGCCACGCTAACTCTACTCGTCCCGCAACGGCATATTTCCCGGTTTTGTGCAGTAATGTACTATTCTTCCTATTCGTAATTCTGCACAATCCGAATTTTACTTAATTGGAGCAAAGCCCCCGATTCGGATTCTCCTCCCAAACTATTAGAGATATCAGGATCAAATTTAGCCCGCAATACGACATCTCGCTATAGATGGTTTAGAAAAAAATTAATTCGGAAATACCACGGAGGAATAATCACCGAAGATCTGTTCCTATAGACTTTCAATGAGAAAAATGGGAAAAGTGCCGAAACTTCGATGAAGTGAGCTAAAGCGAGTGAGCGTTACTGAGATTTCTGAAATGATGGTTGCAAATCGCTTCGCTCCATTAGACTTGAATAGTACAGTAAAACGGGGTGAGTAAGTAGGGATTAAGGCGTGAGTTAGGACACAACCTAAAATAAGTCAACTTGTTACAGGTTATGACTTATTCCATTAAAGTATTAAATGGACAGTAACGTTACGTCTATAGGAAATAATTTCAGTCATAGAATTAGTAACATATGCTTCATCTTAGGTTGTGTCCCTCCCTACTCACCCCGTTTTACGGTACGAGTACATCCCACAACAACGAATCACAATTTTCGCAAGAACTGTCTTTAGATACTGCCGTCATATCAAAGAAGGTGGCTAACTTAACTGCACAGTTATATTACAAGCATTTTAAATTTAATGTGGTTATCAATCCTACTAATCCTACTAATATTATAAATGCGAAAGTTTGTGTGTATGTATGTGTATTAGTTTGTTACTCCTTCACGCTGCAACGGCTGGACAGATTTGGATCAAGTTTGGAATGGAGATAGCTTATACCCTGATAACAAATAAGCTACTTTTTATCCCAGGGTTATTTAAAAATTTCCGAGGGAATAACTATAATAGAAATCTACGCGGACGAAGTCGCGGGCAGAAGCCAGTAGAGTATAGAATGGTTCGACTACTACATTATAGTTAGCCGCCTTCTTTGGTATTACGGCAGCATACCATAGTTCATTGGCGGCGGCGCGGGCGTTGGCTGCGGCACGTAGGCCGGCGGCGGCTGCGGCTGTGGCGCGGGCGGGTACACAGGCATCATCACGGGTGCAGGCACGTAGGTGAACGCGGCCGGCGCCGGCGCAGGGGGGCCGTGGGGGTAGCCGTGGGGGTAGCCCGGCGGTTGGTACGGGTTGGGGGGGCCCCAGGGATCTGGAAAAATAATGCAAGACCAATCAGTTGACGCTAATGACGGCTTAGCCGTAGGCGTAATAGAGTGAATGTTCAATTGGAGTTCTGTGGTCGCAGATTTTTTACGTGTTATAATGCGAGCGCGAATTTGAGTTCTTTCTTCCTAATAACTCATTATTATCAATACCTAACTCACACCTTCTAAGCTGTTTGTAAACCGCGTACCTAGCTAAACTTTTATATTAGGTCAATAACGACTATAGCGGTTATATTAATTAAGTACCTAGATAGAAATACAAAGTAAATGTGATAAATCAACTAATAGTTACCATTATTGTATTTGATTATGTTCGTAAAAAAGAAACAAGTGGACAAATCCGTTATATCAATTGAATGATTAATTTGTTATCTTCCGTCATTCGCTTGCAATAAATAAGTTGTTTGATATGAACACAGAAAAAATCGTATAACTATTTTGAGAAATTTAAATGACAACAATGCCATTGTGTGATAAGTACTTACATGGATATGAGCGCATATATAAGTAACTTTACATATAATTCCAAAAAGTAATCCAAGGAAACTGAAATGTTTCAAAACGCTTTTAGCTTACATACATACATTAAATCACGCCTGTTTCCCAGAGGGGTAGGCAGAGATCATTTCTTTCTACATGCTACGATCCTGACAAATCTCTTTCGCTTCTTCCACATTCATACATCGAGTTGTAGGTATTTATTAATGTCTATCTTCAGATAGCCGGTTACAAAGAGATGTATCTACATTTCAAGTAATTATAACAAATTGTAATAAGATCCAGAAGTGGACACATCTGTTTGTAGTCGACATAATAATGTTTTAAAGCATTTGAATACAACTGAATTAGGTGATTAAGTATATCAAAAATTAGCCACGTAAATTAATAGGAACTCAAGTAAAAAATGATAATTGATAATGTAAGGTGAGTATTTCTTAAATATAAGTAAATTCACTATGTGTGACACTATGAACAATTTTTAGACTGGTTTTATTAGATTTAACAGTGCATAAACAACAAATACATGAGGCAAGAGTAAATGGGAACGTTGGAAGGGGAAGGCCAAGGCGAACGTTTCACGATCTGATCGGGGACGTATTAAGAAAGGGCCAGGTCAGGAGTACCTCTACCGAAGCACGTGTATGAAGAGACTTGTGAGTTTGGAGTAAGCGAGGGAAGGTTGTCTGGATCGTAGCAAGTGGAAAGAAGTGGTCTCTGCCCACACCTATGGGAAAAAAGTGTTATTGTATGTATGTATGTATGTATAAACAACAAAATAAAATATTATTTTACTTACTGTGAGACATCTTGTAGGTTGTATGTACTTTCAGCCACAAATTTAAATCCAAAACAAACGGCACAAAGATCGGTACCAGTACGAGTATGAGCTCCTGCTGTTATCTAAATACTGTTATTTATCAGTTCCGTGGTCTTCCATATCAATAGTTAGTCGACTGTGATAAGATTGACATACTGGCAGAATACTTTCTAGTAATTAGCTTCAACTTTTTGTCAGAAATCACTGTAGATACACTTTTAAAGGGGCATAGTCCCTTAAAAAAACCGGTCAAATGTCAGTCGTACTCGCGAACCGAGGGTTCCGTAACGGTTTTTGGCTATAAATCAAAAAGTACGTTACGGAAAATGATTACAAAATAGTTATGAAATGTGCAGATTGAGCCCTTTCAAAAGCCCCGTTTGCTATATTCAAATCACTTTCATTTTTCAATCTCCCATTCTAGACCCCTTTTCCAATACGTAGAAGGATAATTTTACATTTTTTTTTACTAAAAATCGATGGGAATCAGCTACTCATGGCATCCGTTACAATTCTTCCTCTGCGCCTATAGACTAGGCTAGAGGCCCTAGCCAAGATGCAAACGAACTAACGTTTTTCTTTTCTATCGCTGTATGTATGGGATGACATTCTCGCGCGTTGCGATAAACCACATGGTCAACATCATCATTCCATACATTAAGCGATAGAAACGAAAAACGTTAGTAGCGTTTGCATCTTGGTTATGGCCTCAGGCATATTTGCGAGGGCTGTTTGAAAAGTCCTGTTAAAAAACGATTTGTAAAACCTTTCACATCAGCTTGAAAAACAAGAGATAGTCATTTTACTAAGTAGTGCTTGACTATGATCAATTCTAAATTTTTCACCGATAACCGCCCAGTGAAGGTGCGTGAAATAGCGGATAAAAGGCATTTCCACTGGGCGAGTACATAAAAGCTCTCTGCACGATGGGTGCCACGTTTGTTGACAATCGAATAAAAACGAGAATGAAACCAAATGTCAAAGCTGTGTTTGGATTTAACGTAATCCTCAGAAGTTTTTGAGTCGATTTGTCACTGCGGCTGAAACTTGGGTCCACCACTATACACTAGAGTCGAAACATCAGTCGAAACAATGAGTGTCTGCTTCTTTCGTGGGGCACATTCCCAAAAACGGCTAAGACTGCTAACCTGTTAGCAGTCTTGGCCCTTATAAGAAATAAGAAAAAAAACTACTACATTCTTACCTCTTCCAGAACCGGTACAACCCGGCCTCCCGCCCGGCACCAGGCTATCGTTGAGTTTTGGGACACCCTGTAGATTTATTTTTTTGTTTTTCCAGAACTGATATAGCTTAGTACCAGGTCAATGTTGAGTTTTGGGACACCCTGTACATACATGAACCCTGAACACATTACACACCTTTTTTGGGCAGTCGTGCACAAAGACATTTGCCCAGCAGCAATGGGACACAAAACGGCTGGGAAACAGTGTAAGGATTGCTGAATTTTCAGAGTTCTTTATAGTTTCACGAGTTACCAGTTAGGGCACACTAAAGACGGCATAATAAAAAAACCCGACAAGTGCGAGTCGGAATCGCCAACCGAGGGTTCCATACAAATTTGTAAGTACATACATAAAGACCCTGTTTTTTTGTAATTTAATTAAAAAAATACAGTTTTTTAGATTTTTCCCTATACTTAGTTATACTTCTAGGTCAATGGAAAATACCCAATGAAGTTTGATTCTCTTGAGAGTGTGAAATATACGTTTTTTGCGGCTTAAACGTCCGTATCTTGTTTTTTCGTTAACTTAGAAGCTTGTTTTTTTCACTGCTTCAAGGGACTGAGTATATGCCAACTCAATACCTCTACGCGTTCCCGAGATAAAGGGTCTTGACAGACAGACGGACGGATGGACGGAAGGACCGACGGACGACAAAGTGATCCTATAAAGGTTCCGTTTTTTCCTTTTGAGGTACAGAACCTTAAAAATCCGGGAGAAGAGCATGTCTGACCAGGCTCAGTGTAGGGTTCCGAAGCCGTTAGTACACAAAAAATATCTCGAGCGATTATTTCCGAAGATATTAACCTAAAAGAACTGTCGAAATATGTGCCATACGATAATTTGGTTACGTATCAGAACGCCTAAAATTAATTTGCCTAATTTCAAAATACCTAAGGTCGAAATACCTAATTTTTAAAACGCCTAACATCATTTCGCCTTTATATTGAATGACCTAAGTTTTCAATGCCTAAATTTAAATCCCCTAATAGACTAAATACCTAATGGATGAAATACCTAATGGAAGAAATACCTAATGGATGAAATACCTAATGTATAAAATACCTAATGGATGAATGGATTCAAAAGCGTTAAACCTCACCAAATAAATAGGATCATTTCCCAGAAAATGCAAATGAACTTGCTTAATTAGGTCACCCTCGCCTTTATAGGTTAGGTTAGGTTAGAGTTGCGTCAAGGCGCGAAGCGCTATAACTATGCGGAATAGGAGCTCCGCGCAGCGCAGCTCCGTCGACTTGTTCGTATACTTCTTTATTAAGCGACTACAAAAAAGGAGGAAATTAACGCTAAAAAAATATAAAATAGTAACTTAAAAAGAAGTCGCGCAGCGGAGCTCCTATTCCGCGTAGTTATGGCGCTTCGCGCCTTGACGCAACTCCAACCTAACCTAACCTAAACTATCGGTTAGGTATTTCGTCCATTAGGTATTATACACCTAGGCGAAATGACCGTTATGTATTTTAAAATTTGGTATTTCATCCTTTGGTATTTTATCATTAGGGAAATCAATTTTAGGTAAATCATCCATTAGGTATTTCGTCCATTAGTTATTATTCACTCAGGCGATATGTTCGTTAGGCGTTTTAAAAATTAGGTATTTGGACCTTAGGTATTTTGAAATTAGGCAAATTAATTTTAGGTGTTCTGATACGTAACCGATAATTTATGTTGAGAAATTTGTTCTTCTTCTGTTAATACATCTACCTATAGAGTGCCCCGCTAGAAATATTTATTTTTGTTATTTAACTACCAAACTCCTACCTACTACCTACCTACTCCATATTTCATAAATGTACGTCTCGTACTTTTTGAGTAAAATGCCTGTAATGGTTCCGTTTTTGCGATTTTGGCTACGGAACCCTAAAAAGTTTATAATTCACGTAAGCTGTCTTGCGTTCGCCTATACATTTGACAGATATTTACAGTCTTTAACTTTCACAGAAAACATATCATCTACCCCTTGTGTTTTAATTGTTGTATAAAAATTAAATCATGTTGAGAAATCAAACTCATTTTAATATTAAGATCGTTTATTTAGAAATTCTTACAAATATAAGGCCCACTTGCACGTAAATGTAGACCCTAGGTTAACGCCAGCTTAAGGTTCATTTGTTAAAATTGACAGCTCTTATATGAACCTGACATTACCAAATAATTTAACCTGGGGTTAACCTAGTGTTAAATTAACGTGCAAGCGAGCATGCGGAAACAATAATACATTTTAACATTGACGCTTTTATTACTTAAGCACTATTTCCACCCAATGGCCCGCAACGGATCGGAACGGAAAGAATTTTATGGTCTTTAAACGATATTAAATAATGTTCACAGTATATAAAGTCTATATTACCAAGCCGCGCACAGCAACTTGACTGCTAACGTCTTCCGCGACACGCGATCGTAGCCGAAGGTATGCTGCGACGCGCGATCGGCTCCGTCATAAATAGACAATAATATTTTTTTCTCAAAAATGTCCGGAAATGTTGACATTCCTATCTACATATTGAGACGCGAAGTACACAGTTTACTGACAGTTGCCAAATTAAAAAAAAAAAACATTGCGTGCTCGCTACAAGCCCGCAATGTTGCATACAAATTACATTACTATCTATCTTGTAACTTTTTAAAAAGTGAAAAGGGCGTTAATAAAATGAGGGCACAAGTCTTACTACATCCAAATTTTACTGGAAACATAACTTATTTATTTGTGCCTGGAATAGCTTATGTTTTAAAAAAAAAAATAAGAATTGCGTTTCTCGTTGTCATAAACAAAAATGAGGTAAGGAGTGATGGTTTTTTCACATGAAGTTTCTGTTTGTATGCAATTCAAAAAATGAGTTCTAGCGATGAAGATTTGACTCCAACACAATTTTTTTCTTGCGATTTTTGAGAAAAGCACTATATTTGCCTCGGCAGGAACAGCAATTACGGGCTTCGTATTTTTAAACGGACTCGCAAGCTCGTCCGTTTAAACCAATACTCGGCCCGCAATTGCCTACTTCCATGCCTAGGCAATAATGTACTAATTCTCAAACATGCTATGAAATATCGATGTTATAATATGTTCCTTATAATATTAAATAGGCTGCAAAGTATGACGTTTCAGGTGCGGCTAGGACAAGAGGTCGTTAATGGAATTTCATACAAATCGTGCAGGCCTAGGCCGGCAAAGTCTTCTTTTTTAATTTCCATTCCACATAAATTTGTGTCACAGGCATCATGACATTCTGCCACTATGCGTATTAAAAAAAAACAATACATATTTTTTTTTAATTTTAGTGTATACATGGCGGCTGTGTTTATGAACAAGCTAGATAGCTGTTTTTTTTTTAATATACTAAGCCGTGCATCCAACCAAAGCGTTTGCATGTTTATTTAAAGTACCAGGAGAACAAAGGTAGTTAGGGATGCGTAGCGCAACTTAGATCGCAGGCGGTGCGCTAGGGGCACCGGCGGGCGGGCGGGCGCACACGACACAGCGCGGCTGACTGAGCACTGTAGGTTACTTTTAATGTTTATGCACTCCTAGTAATTTGACTTTGTAATTTTTGTTTTAATTTTTTTAATGAATTATTATTATGTTTGAGAAAAGCACTATACATACCTCGGCGGGAAGTATGAGGTTGCCCGCCTCAGACCTATATGTCTCCGGCCGGCAACACCTTTTCTCCCGGCCTCTGTAGTAATGTACTATAACAAACGCGATCGGCTGTCGCCGCATCCGTACATATCCTTTCCGATCCGATGCGATGCGAGCCGTTTGGTGGAAATCATCCTTCACTGTCACAACTTTATAACTCTATTGGTGGAAAACTATAAGTACCTAAGTACTAATCTATTAGGTTATGTTCCTAATGGCATAGTGTGTTTTAGTTTACTTTGTTGCTACACGACCCCGCAGTCACCCTGTATATCTTCCTAGGTACCTAAATTAAAGTAAGTTTACAAAATTATAACAGAATACGAATCGATAACATTTCCTTTATAAACCTTATCGAAAATAGAAAAAAAATGCAATTTTAATTAGCAGTATCACTAAATTTGCCAAATGGCATCTGTCACAGGCACAATAAGATATGAAACCTATTATAGTAGTAACCATGCTTACGAAGCTAGAGATCCCGGTTTTAAATACCGGAAAGAGCTTATATTTCTGGGAAAAGTGCGAGTATTTCTTCCTGAGTCTTTTTGCAAAGAACCTCATAGGTGGAAAATCTGATCTCGCTTCCTCCAAAAGAGATGAAGGCACACCTGTGGCTTGGATGGACCTGAAATTAAAAGTCAGTTTTATATATCACCTCACACGGTTGTCCGAGACTTTCCATGGTGCTTACAGTCTAAAACCTCTGATGCAGAGCGCAAGCCGCTACAAGTATAGAACCATATCATTATGACAGCGACAAGACAGGAGAGAAAAATACGTTCAAATAAATCATTAGCATTCTGCGACAGCGTTTTATAATGTTCCAACAATTATGGTTGTTGACTCGAATACACGGTTTCAGATGGAGCAGAACATATATACATACTTGTATCTTTATACAGACAGGATTCATCTGCTTAGCTATATTGCACAATTTGCACATTTCAAATATCAAATTTGTCTATTTGAACAAGGCTCCATTCTACTCGCTAAAACCATATCGATTTTGACGTGTCGACACATATCAAAAGTGGCTAAATACACTTTTCTTTTTTTCTTAGTTGTTTATACTAATGAATAAATAATAAATTTATCTTTATTATGTGTAACACAGAAAATCATATATCTTTGTAAATTTTTAATAAAACTAATTTAAAGTACAGGTAATTTTTCAAACTTGGTTAAATCCATCTTGTCGTTCAAATCAAAACTATCTAAATCCATTTGAACCAATCAGAAGGCGTAATTATCCCAAGATGGCTGTCAGTTTACTTGGAATATCCAGTACAATTATTTCAAACATAGTTTCATTCATCACATGTTTTTTCAAAACTTGACCAAATACGAGACAGGTATATCAAACCTGGTTAAATCCAAATTAAAAATCCATTTTTTACGCAATATCCATCTTCTACAATTAAAATTTAATAGGCTTTTGATGTTTTAGGTAGTCCGTCATATTAAAATACTGTTTTAAGCGTCCAAGTAATAAAATCAGGATCAGAAAAGGTTTTCACGATTATCTCAAAATAAAGTTCGATGGAGTAGCCCCGTTTGATATGTATCGACACACATGTTATAGTATTATTTATCAACGTTATGATAACTTTTATTTACATGACACTAATGATAACCAAGATAAAAACAATCATAACAAGACCAAAGCAATATGGTTTTACCGAGTAGAATAGAGCCCCAGTGCACAACTACATGCAATCATGCAACTCATGCATGCAGGGGCACTTCTTAAGTTGCTTACCTAGAAACACGGACCTAAAAAAATACGGACGTAACCTCGTCTAATCATGAGTGAAGCATGCAAAATGGCCGTCCGTTTACATGTGTGCGTGCTTTGAGGGTTGCTATATGAATCGTCAATTTGCCCATTTTAAGACCCCTTAATTAGCCATCGAGGAGTTTCTAATACCACCTGTCTCCATCATCATAACAGCTCGATAGTACCACAATTATTGAATTGTCCTTACATTACATAAGTATGCAAAATTTCAAGACAATCTGTCAAATGAGAAGTACCTAAGTTAAAACAGATTTCCAAAATTTTAAAGCACTGTTAGTTTCTTAGATTTTTTGTGACTTAGTGATAAATGAAGTTCGACTCGCATAAGCAGGGTTCCGTACCATAACTAGCGGCGTTATACTTCACTACGATTTCCCCACTTTTAGTGAAATTTTCTCGTAAAAAGACAACACTGTTGTCATTTTTGTTTAAAATTTGCATCAAAGTAAATAAAAGAACATACTTATTTACTTAAGCAAAATTACACGAATCATCATAATTCATAACACAAGTGGTAAGCGATACCGTATGACTTTTTAAATTTACTTCTGTAATTTTTGCATGCTTTACGTGGCGTATAATTTAATGTCACTCGTGCTGTGGCTCGGCGTGTAATGACGGCGGGTTGTCAGACCTAGTTCACCTAGTGTCGTGTGACAGTAGCTTGTGTATAACGAACGAAATTGCCGACCTTGCATGCTTCACACCTTTTTAAGCAACGTTACGTCTGTATTTTTTTAGATCCGTGCCTAGAAGTAGAACCCTGTTAATGACAGACTTCATCTTGAATATTGTGGCGCTTAAACTTACACATCCGATCCCAACAATTTGTTGTCCGTAAAAAGGCTACCTCACCTTTCCAGGAGTGATAGAATTCAAGTGCTTCGCTCGGCACACGTAGAGTGGCTCAACAGAGCGGGAGTTTCCAGCTATGATCGCGTTCGAGGGCACATCACCGTTTCTGGCAGTAACCCATTTGACCAGGTGTTCAGGGACGCATAAAAGCTGAGGACAAGACTTAAATATGTCATAGTTTGTATGACAGCGAGAAAGCCAAAGAAGCCCACAGGCCTCCTATGTGGGATCTGAGACCGTAGAAATTTGAATACTCAAGATTACAATCTCAAAGCTGCAATCCTAAGACTCCAAATGCGTTGCCAACCCTGAGGACTAAGATAGAATGACTCTATGCTTGTAATTATCATCCTGATGGGTATGAAAACAATAAGTGGTATATCTGGTACACATGATAATAGGAGGGTATTGTTACGTTAGTAACCGTAATGGTCGCGGTAGCTTCCAGCGCATCAGCAATAAAATCAACTGTTTTAGTTCAAGGGAAACAAGTATTTTTTTACCCCGTCTCGAATTACAACTAATTACGTTACTACACAGGGCCATGCATAGATACATACATTGTTCGTGTGTTCCGCTTCTATGGTACTCATATACCCTCTTATTCATAAACGCACGATAGCTAAAGTTTGCTACAAATATGCTTTGTCCTTTTCATTCATTATAACATTTGAATTTGAAAAAAGGGACAAATAATACTATGTCAAATATAGGTTTACTGTGCGTGTATGAAATAGGGGGTTAGTTTATACCTCAGAGACGGACACAGGCTTCTTATCCCTTCAAATCCAACAGTTCCCAGGGAATAGCGATAAACGGCTCAGAAAGAGTCGCGGGCATAAGCTAGTACAAAGGAACGCACCTCAAACTTATCTACCGGCACCTCTTCCCCAGCATACGGCACGTACGCCGCCTGGTGCTTGATGGCCAGTTTGCCCGGGATGAACTCGCCGCCGTGGTGGGCTCGGATGACCCAGAGTGGGCTACCGTCCCAGCCCTCCTTTCCGGCCACCAGCGCTCGGAGTGCCAAAGACGAAGCTGTGGCGCGTGTCGTCGGCACCCACTCTACTGGATCTGTAGCCGTTTATTGAAATAGAAATTATAATTTCAAGGTATCGTACGTACGGTACGTACTTTTCGATTTAACACTTTATTTTTGCCATCGCTTATAAAGTTCTTATCTATATTAACGTACTTAGATAGCATTTAGATTATACATCTTTACATAACTAGTATAAAAGAAAGTCGCTTTTCGCGCGGGCAGCTTTTTGTTGGTAGTGACACTAGTGATTCTAGCTACTAGTGCTTTTGAAGAAGTAGTTGAGAAGAAGACTACGTTCACTGGGTCACCATTGTTTCTACTTAAGATTAATAGTAACAAATGCATGCAATTGTCATCAGCGTATTATATTAAGTTTAGCTAACATAGCTATATTGCCGAATTTTTTACGCAAATTTTCAGCTGTATTGGTGTTCGGCGCAGAGCACTGAATCATCACCGCGCGCCTCTGCTAGAGACGGCAGTGAAGGCAATATTCGTGCCGCGCAGTTGCGCTGAGCGCAATTGCTTGAGGTAAAGGCCGTCAGTTTCTATTTACACGTTGTGGAGTGCACATGATCAAAAACGCGATATTATGCCTCATTGTGCTGTGATTTGGTGTAATAATCAAAGTAAAAACGTGGATAAACAAAATTCTGGCATATCAAATCACAAGAAAGTATTTCAATAGTACGTTATTGCCTAGGCATGGAAGTAGGCAATTGCGGGCCGAGTATTGGTTTAAACGGACGAGCTTGCGAGTCCGTTTAAAAATACGAAGCCCGCAATTGCTGTTCCTGCCGAGGCAAATATAGTGCTTTTCTCAACAATCGCAAGAAAAAATTTGTGTTGGAGTCAAATATTCATCGCTTGAACAAATTTTTTGAATTGCATACAAACAGAAACTTCATGTGAAAAAACCATCACTCCTTACCGCCTTTTTGTTTATGACAAGGAGAAACGCAATTCTTGTTTTAAAAAAAACGTAAGCTATTCCAGGCACAATTAAAAAAGTTATGTTTCGAGTAAAATTTGGATGTATAAGACTTGTGCCCTCATTTTATTATGGCCCTTTTCACTTTTTAAAAAGTTACAAGATAGATAGTAATGGAATTTGTATGCAACATTGCGGGCTTGTGTAGCGAGCACGCAATGTTTTTTTTTTTAATTTGAGAACTGTCAGTAAACTATGTACTTCGCGTCTCAATATGTAGATAGGAATGTCAACATTTCCGGGCATTTTTGAGAAAAACAATTTTAGTAATTTGAAAAATGCGATTTGAGGTTATCTTTGAACACAAAACCTCTTCTTCTTCTTTACACAAAACCTCAACCGCGCCGTAAGCAGTCTCACCAGCCAGTGACGCCAGTAAATGCGTTAGTGAATTGTAGCGTTGAATGGCGTTATATCGATAGAGTGCATCGATGTCCATAAAGTATCAATGCATTTTTGAATTACCATTTAAACATTATTAATTTTAGTTTAACTTATATTAATTTTACTAGGCTGATGGAACTAGTAATGGACAAGGCACCAATAATGAACACTTGATTCTTATTTTACAGAAGACAATAAATTTTTGTTCGTATACAATTTGAATTAAGATTGAAGTGTCCATTACTGGTGCCTGTCAGCTAAAAGTGTCCATCATTGGTGCCCTCACCCTATACTAACTGTTCTTTTTAGGTTTCCTAATAATGCCTACAAAAAAAATTTGATATAAGCGTTGGGAAATTTAAACTGGTTTCCTCAGAAACATGATACGATTTGTTCAGACCATTTCGAGGCAACAAGTTCCACGAAAGGGAGCACCAGAACATATTTATCTTCTGATGCTATTCCAACATTGAAACTCCATCCTATTTTGGCCGACGTAATACTTTCAACTGATTAATTTCTTAAAGGTATAATTTGGCCAACCGCCTTTTTTTTCCGAACCTGTAAATATTTCAGGATTTATTTCAGGACTATCGTGTCAAAACTCTTTAGGATAGGTAAGTTTCATAAAAATATTTATAGTTTCGGAAAAAAATGTGGTCGGCCGAATGATGTTTGTGAAATTAATCATTTTGTAAAACGTTTTTGGGAAAACATTAGTGAATGTCTTTATTGTTATTTTGTTTGGATACTGAGAGTATTTGGCATTGTAATAAATTAAATAGGTAGTAAATTTTAATAAATTGATGAAAAGATTGATTTGTATGGAAAGTTTGGAGCATACCGTCTCTATAATAGTAGGGGCGCCGCGGTTCTGTGCTCTGTGGTGTTCGGGATATCTTAAACTTTTGTAACATAAATAGGTAAGCTTAGATAGTACCAAAATACTATTACAAACCACTATTTTACAGCAGGAAATGCCTGTAGATAGATAATATGAGAATACTACGAATTTCTATGAGTTGTGTTTTACTGCCGATGTAACATGAGTAAACCATTATCATCATTTGTAAGTGCTAGGTATAAAAACAAAATGCTAGAAAAAAATTGCATCATACCATAGCCGTTCATAGGGGGAGATGCAGGCGTCCGCTGCGGCACGTAGGGCGGTAGCGGCTGCGGCTGTGGCGCGGGCGGGAACACAGGCATGCCTGCATGCATCACAATAGGCGCAGGCACGTAGGTGAATGCGCCCGGCGCCGGCGCAGGGGGGCCGTGGGGAAAGCCGTATGGGTACCCCGGCTGTTGGTTCAGGTGGAGGCCCCCCCAGGGATCTGTACCTAATTAGGATACAAAACCTGTCAGTTTATTCTAATGACGGTCTCAACCGTAGTCGCAGAGTGTATTGTTACGCCGGTGGATAAAAGTGTCTAATTTTCAATAGTGATTTTTGGTCTTTTGGAAACGTTTTCAGCGGTCTGAAATATCGCTTCAGTCCGTTTCAGAGGTAGCTCTATCACATAGTTCAGTAGGCACTTTTTGCCTCGTACACTGAAACTGAGGAACGAACTTCCTTCGGCGGTATTTCCCACCAGTTATGAGTTATGACATGACACAAGAAAAGAGCTTTTCTTGTCGCTCAGTGCATCTCTATCGTTACTGACCTGATAGAAAGGAAGATCCGAGCGACAAACAAGTCGCGGGCAACTTGTGCTAGCCGTGCAGGTAACCTACAGGCTCGCTTGCCTCCCAGACTTATAAAAAAAAAACGACGATGTTTTTAGTCCGTTTCAGAATCCCTCTATCAGATTACGCCAAAATGTGAAAACCCATCTTCAGGCGTTTTCAGCATCCCTTATGGGCCTTTGAAGTACATTTCAGTACTTATATGACAATTTTTCACTGAGAGTGAAAGAGATATTATAATTAGAAAGAGACAGAGATTTTGAGAACCTTCAAGAAGCGTGAGAAGAGATAACACGATTAGAAATGAGACAGCGATACGCGGAACATTTCATACCCGTGAGCCAAGGACATTGCGATTGTAAACAAGGTCACAATGCGTAGAACACTCCAGCAACGAAGTCTCGGTCATCCTCGGCGGGTTAAAGTACACCGATCATCCCAGAAGGCATTCTGGAATGGTCAGAAACTGGGACTATAAAAGGCGGAACGATTGCGGCTACGATCATTCTTTACTTGGACAGCGAACAGTGCGAACAAGAGCAAACAGAGCGGTCATCTAAATATTTGAAGTTTACCCCCACCAACTTCGTACCATTATGTTCAATGGGAGATCAGTGTCCGCAAATTTCTCACGATAGGTATTGTTTTTAGCTGAAAAGCATGTGATAGATAGAAAACTTAATCCGGCTAACGAGTTACATTACGACTCGGTTAGCCTGGTTCTAAGTGACCATGCCTACGGAGCTAGAGGCCCTGGTTTCGATTACCGGAAAAAGCTAATGTTTGTGCTATGAGTGCGAGTATTTTGTTTCTTTCTATTGTTAGGTCTAGGTTTTCTTTGTATTGTTCTATATAAGTATCGTATGTTGATCGTCGTCTAGTAGGTAGCCGTAGTAAAAGCCTGGAGCTTAGTTCAGTACTAAGTGAATTTAAATACGTGCGACGCAAAAGCGCGAGTCGGACTTCTATCTTATTAACAACCAAACGTTTTCAATAGTCAATAGGTAACTACTTAATGAATTCTGTTTTAACTCACACTCTCTTGTTGTAAGCCGCGTATTTAAAAGATTAGATTAGATTACTACCACAGCGTAAAAGTAAATTCAATAGAAATATCAAGTAAATATGACAAATTATTTACATTTACCATAAGTAGGTACCATACTCATACTAATATTATAAATGTGAACGTAACTTTGTCTGTCTGTTACGCTGTCACGGCTTTTTTCCTCGTTATGTTTATTATTGGTTGTTATAGCCACGTTAAGTATAGCGCCCAAATAATTACTCACTTTTTGAAAATTTCATGTAATCTACCTGGCTCAAGAGAGACAGCGATTCTTAAGCGAAGTCCAGCAAATACCACGAAAAGTTACATTTCTTGTACCGGGTCAATTTTTTTTGTCATCAAAACGACTGTGATAAGATTAAAATAGGTACTTTCTAGTAAGAATATTACATTTCAGATATACCTATTATTATAGGGACATATCACTTATCCCTTTTCCAGTTTGTTTTCAATCCACGACGACAAGCCCCACTACTAAGTTTATATACAGTCAAGGAAATTGATTTTTAGACCACTTTGGACTATGTCAAAGTGATAGGTATACTGTAAATAAAATCATAAGAAGTCTCTTTCGTTTTGATTGATTACGTCACTTTGACATAGTCCAAAGTGGTCTATAAATCAATTTCCTTTTAGAGTGAGATCCCAGTCACACGTAACTACGTACGTAGACTTACGTAATTTTAGGAAAGATTAAATTTTTAGGATCGCTAGTATAACATAAACTTAAAACGGTATGGATACTCGCTTAGCTGAAAGCGGGGCCGTTTTGCAGGTAACCAGGTACCAAAGGTGGAAAAAAAACATGCTAACTTAAGTCAAAGTAGGAAGGCTGGTTTTTACATATGTTATATATAATATTGTTATAGACAAACATATACAGTTGCCAGACACTTCCTATGGGCCATAACTTTTGACAGACACTTTAAAAGTCGTAAAAAAATGGGGGAACTTACGTCATTTTAGGAAGGCTGAATTTTATATATATTGTTAATTATAATATTTTAAACTATTTTCCAAAGAGCCAGACAAATCTGACGGGCCAAACATCCTGCCAGACTCATTAAAAGTTCCGCTGTGCGAGGAAGCGCGAGAGCATTAGAGCATTATTCAAGCGCATAAGTACAAGTGAGATGCACTCTGACTCGCGAATATCTCTCTTACAATTGGTGGCTACTCTTGATTCGAGGCTCCGGCACACCAAAAGCGTGTCAGGAGTTCAGGAGCGACGCGCTTTGAACGCGGGCACGCGCGATCTATTTACATTACGAACGGGAAAATAACAAACATAGACAGAAATACAAAAGGTTTGTACTAAGGCGAACTTATCCCTTTAAGGGATCTCTTCCAGTTAACCTTTGAGCGACTGGAAAATGCAATGGTTGTTACAACAAATTGCCAAATGTATGTACAACAGTGAAAGGGACTAGATGTTTCATAATTACGTTTAATATTAAATTACCAATTTAAAGGACTAAAGTTAAATAAATATGAGGTACATCTTAGATAAATAATGACATAAACATACATTACATTAGTAGATTGCTAAATAGATAGATAGACATATACTTAAGTTCTGACTGCCAGTTTTTTAGAAACTGAAAGTGAAGTGTGCTTATAAAGGATATTTGGGTACATCCTTTTCCAATTTATAAATTATTTATTTTTCTTATCATACAAAATATATTTTAATAACCATGTTTAATCATTAGGGGAAGCCTATGTCCAGCAGTGGACTAATATAGGCTGATGATGATGATGATGATGATGATGAATCATCAATTTCATCACCCGCCACGGGTGATGGACCCATCATATCTTCTTCCAAAGAATCTTCAAAATTAAAATTATTTTCGTCATCTACCTCTTTCACCGTTTCATTATTGTATTTAGATATATACGTAAATAGGTCGCGCGTGCCCGCGTTCAAAGCTCGTCGCTCCTGAGCTACTGACACGCTTTTGGTGTGCCGGAGCCTCGAACCAAGAGTAGCCACGAGTTGTAAGAGAGAGATATTCACGAGTCAGTGCATCTCACTTGTACTTATGCGCTTGAATAATGCTCAAATGCTCTCGCGCTTCCTCGCACAGCGGAACTTTTAACGAGTCTGGCAGGATGTTTGGCCCGTCAGATTTGTCTGGCCCTTTGGAAAATAGATTAAAATATTATACTTAACAATATATATATATAAAATTCAGCCTTCCTAAAATGACGTAAGTTCCCCCATTTTTTTACAACTTTTAAAGTGTCTGTCAAAAGTTATGGCCCACAGGAAGTGTCTGGCAACTGTATATAACATATGTAAAAACCAGCCTTCCTACTTTGACGTAAGTTAGCATGTTTTTTTTTCCACCTTTGGTACCTGGTTACCTGCAAAACGGCCCCGCTTTCAGCTTAGCGAGTATCCATTCCTTTTTAAGTTTGTGTTATACTACCGATCCTAAAAAAATCATCTTTCCTAAAATTACGTAACTCTGGGGTGACTGGGATCTTGTACTATTTAGTTACTGTACATTGACGGGATCGTGCAACTTCAAGGCTTATAATAACTTATAATATAATAATAATACAATACCTATAAAAAATACAATAACAGGAAAACAGGCGCTGTAAAAGCATTCGTGATTACACGTTTGCGTGATCGGGAAAATCCAGTGAGTAGGTGCCATTGAATGTCGGTACACTGCCTCTGATGATTTAAGAGGCGATGCGTCAGACTTAAGGGCGCGTTCACATAGAACGTCCGTTTTTACAGGATCCGTTTTAACGGATCTTGATGTTGTATGTAGTTGTATAAGCGAGTTCACACCCAAAACAGTATTCTGGATGCAGTAAAAAAGGAGATTACAAGGTGATAAGATCCGTTAAAACGGATCCTATAAAACGGACGTTCTATGTGAACGCGCCCTAACAGAAAGTATAACAGATTAACCTGTGTTTAAGTTAAAATGGAGCACGGCGCCCGTTTGTCCGCCGAGTTCAGAAGGCTGTGCGACTGGTGTGGACTGGTTGCGGTGGCTGGGGCCTGATTTGCGATTTCCCAGCGTTATCAAGGCCTCAACTTGCTTCCTAAGTTCAGCTATTTCCTTAGCCATGGCATCTAAGATGGACCCAGGTGCGTTGTATACAGCAGAGACTTCAGCCGCAGGCTCATGTATCTTATCTGCGAGGTCAGCCAGGACATCTAATGACGCTGTGGGTTGTGCAGCGACTACCGTTTGTATGTGTAAAGGCAGACTTCTGGTCCAGATCGCCCGGAGAAACTCTTCGGTCCCTTTATCGCCCGCGAGGCTTTGAAGGTGCCGTAGAAGTTGGGATGGTTTTCGGTCGCCTTGTTCTTCATGCATTAGGATATGATAAGCTTTTTTCTCATTAAAGTCGCTAAGACGCTTAATAAGTTCGTTTCTCAGCTTTATGTACTTGTCTTGAGCCGGCGGGGATATAATTATATCTCTAACTGTTTTTAAAAATTGCCGGTCTAATTGGCTAATGACAAAATTAAATTTCATGGTGTCGTTAGTGATCCCGGCAATGGCGAATTGACCCTCGGTTTGCGAAAACCATATTTCTGGTTCTTCAGGCCAAAACGGTGGCATGCGCGCTTGGACTTTAAAAACATCTGGTGGCAATGTAGTCGGTTCGTCCATTTTTTCGGCGATAACTTGTTCATTTTTGTCTGCCATTATTCTCGTGAGTTGTACCTTATTATAGTTCGGAATGTTTTGCTGTCACGTGTTCAAGCGACTCACCACTATGGGGGTAAAGTGAGCTGATGTCTTCAGGATATTAACAGTTTAAACCACAACTTTACATGACAATGTTTTGATATCTAAAAAGTACAGGAGTAAACACAAGATAATCGGAGAACGTAGACAAAGCAACACCTGCGCGGTGCGGCGTGCGCTCCACGTCAATAGTCTACAATGTTCGAACACATATAATATTATATAGATAATATAGCATACATAAACGGCTCGAAAAAAATAAACGACCGGCGTCAGAGTGGCGTGCGCTTCACATGAAAATTTTGTGACGACTGGGGGGTGATCACGTGATTAGGGGGGGTGGGGCAGCGCGGGCGCGTCCTCTAAGTCCTTGAGTAGGCACTGCGCAACTCCAAAAATTGGCTTTTTAAAGATCCACTGTCGCGACTCGCGATGGTTCACGACATGCTAGCACGTTTATACTAAATATGAAACAAGTGAGCATCCATAAATGATATAGTAATTAAATATGTATTATATTATAAAAGTATGAGTGAATGTGTATAAAGTTATACGTAACGATAGTATCCGGCCGATAAGAAGTCAAGCCTGACACATTGCACAACCATGAAGTTTCTGAATATTCATAATGTTGACAGCAGTAAAACAATGCTGTTATTACTATTCCTTCACATGCAATATTTAAATAAGTTTAGCATTGTTTTTCTGCTTTCAACATTATCAATATTCAGAATCTCTATAGTTGTGCAATGTGTCAGGATTGACTTCTTATCGGCCGGACACTATAGTACAAGTACCTATAGCACTAACCCGATACTCGTGTCTACTTGATGTTATTGTTTTTGTAGTACCTAGTTGTGTTGTTCTTATGTTGCCACACAAATCCTTAGTTGGCTTATGCTGAGTTTTTATTTATTTACCTATATTTATTTTATTGTGATTTCATCTTCTGTAGTCAATTGTCGCTAGTATTGTAATGTTACCCGTTAACTGTTTTCTATCTTTTCTTTAATTTAAGGAAGATTAGGTTAGTTTTTAAGCCAGGCCCGTCTGAAAATCAGCGCCGCCGCGGTACAATGCGGTACAATGTTGAGAGGGATCCTATTCAACATAATGTTTTCTGTTTAGGTACTTTACATATTTATTTTCTATTTTTATTCCTATTTTAGAATAGAGGCCCTGTTTAGTGCACACGGGGCGCGGCGACGCAATATTAGTATGAGTTGGACTTTTGGTTGTATGCAAAAGAAATTACGCAACTCACAACTCGAAAAATTACGCTCGCTTGGCTTCTAAATTTGAACATACCTAGTAGAACTAAGATCCGCCTAACGAGAAGTTAATTTCGTTTTATATCACGTCTTTTTATCGACGTGACTGCAACATGCTGAAGGTTTGGACACTTACAGTGCTACGAGTACGTCTGTGACCCTCGGAGTGCTATACAAACAAATATACCTATTAGGTACTCGCACTTTAACTAACTGGTTATACCTTTAGTGCTTTACATTAAAACACATGCCCAATTAATGAAGTTAGATTGCTCTTTTGAATTCGCATAAAGGATACCTACCTACGAAGTATAAAAAGCGTCGCGAGATCCTTGGACTACGTCTAGCAGACGACATCCGGCTAATATGATGATGATAAACACTACAAAGTTGTCTATTTTTATTATATCACGATCTAGGCGGATGAAAATGTACAGTAAGAAATCATACACAGTGGTCAGAAAGTGACAGATGCTTTATCCACGCTTATAATCACGTCGATAAACACGACCATAATAACCCCAGCTACATACGTGCAAAGAAAATTATTTGTATAACGATTACCAAAACGGCTACTCATGGCATCCGCTAGACGGCCATCGACGAAGAGGAATCCTTCCTCTGCGCCTAGATTAGACTAGGATTCGTTCCAGAAAGATTGGCTGAAATGTTTCCATGACAGGGAGGAGTGGAGGAAGACATTATAAAGCATTTGCTCAGTAGCAGTGGGACCCAAAACGGCTGGGGAAACAGTATGTATAAATATTGTTAAATTTTCAGTTTTCTTTATTGTTTCAGGAGTTATTGCTAGCCAAGTTACATTCTGCGAACACTAGAGACGACAAAATAAATAATAATGTGTAGAATTGACCTAAGTGGTGTGGCGTTCTTTAACTTTTGTACATAGTTTTCTTTCAACCACATCGTATAAAAACTTAATAATATTGTAAAATAAGGACGAAAAGTTAACTTAAGACCGTTTATTTAGAGATTCTTAGCTTAAGAATATAATAATAATTAAATGTAATAGAGGATTTTATTACGCACTGTCACAACTTTATATTATCTCTACTATTGGCAGACTAAGATACATCGTCAAGGTTATTTGCACCTGTTACCAACGTAACAACACACTTTTGCTTTTTATTGTGGCATGGAGAAGAAAACAAGTCTACAGTGGTCACCTGATGGTAATTGGGATTTGATTTGTAGCACATAGACATTTGCAATATCTATACGACAATCTCAAGACTGCCATAATGTCCTTATATTCAATGCTTTGCCAACCCTAAGGACTCAGATGGAATGCCTCTTTGCTAGTAATTTCGCCAGATGACAGACATCGAAACACCAATGAAAGCACTGTTAGATACGTAGCGGTAGGTTTTAAAGGTGGTAACGATCCGGACAGACGCTGCGCAAGGTGTTCCACCACTAATAACTGCCTTATTATAAATAAAGTTTAAAAAGGCAAAAGTGTGCGGAGTGGTAACGGATAAGAATATTCAGTTAGAAGTGACCGTGGTGTAGTTTATCCTATCATCTTGGACGCTCTTTGCCCCCGTCACTGGGGGCGTGGGGCCTCTCATACGGAGGAGGGCGGTACGGCTTGTCTCCCTGCTTGTCGCCGGATCCCGACATGTCTGCAAAACAAATGCCGGTTAACACTTGGGGACAAAAAGGAAACGCACATAATTTTGGAGCATTTGAAGGATATTGAAATAATCTTTGATTTCGGCTAATATAAATGTGGCAACACATTCCAAAATTAGTATTATATTCAAAAACCAATTCAAGGAATGGGATTACTCACCCTAAAAATTGTCAGATTTTAATATATACGTATTGCTGAGATATTCGTGTTTTTGTCTTTTTGTTGACATCTAAGTAACCAAAATACGTTACATACCCAGGCGCAACGTTGTAAATTATTTACTACTTAAGTACCTACTAGCTGTTACCCGCGACTTCGTGTAAAAGTCGTTTACTTATCGCTATTCGTGGAAAAAGGACCCTATGTCCTTTTTCGAGGTTCAAGCTATCTTCTTACCAAATGTGGTCGTCTCGCACCATCTTATATACACATAAGTATGTGTATATTGGCATGTTTTCCTGCTGAACTACGTATGTTATTTGATACTATATTTAATTTAATATTTATAGCTTTATATAATGCTAGACTAAGTAGTACCATTGTAATCTATATATATAATAAAGTTGTAGAAGGGAAAAAATCTGTAAATTTGAGATAAAAAATTAAAAATACTATAGGGGCCCTCAGAATGAACAGCAGGACACGTTTCTACAATTTTTAGACTTGGTGTCTGTTTGTCTGTTTGTCTGTTTAATTTTGTTTCTCCTCGCATCAATTGAAAACCACTGAACCAATTTTAATGTGGTTTTCACTAAAAGGTTTCAATAATCGGTGACCAGGTTCATATGTATTAAAAAAATAAGATATGATAACAAAAGGGGGGGAAAAGGGGGGGTCAAAGTTAGTATGGAAAAAAGTTACTGGATTGAGCTGGTCACTTGAAACTTTACTTGAATATTTACTCTTCGTAACAAATTAAGCTATACCTATTTCAGGATTTCTCGATTAAAGTTAAAACAATTAAGAAATTATCAAATAAGTCCAATTATAGGTAATTCTTTAAAACCCTATTCGGGGTCCGTCGATTAATATACGTGACTACAAATATCAAAGTTTTATTCTCAGTTTATTACATAGAAACTAAATTCAAGGATTTTTTAAATTTAAATGTACAAAACGTAATAAAGAGGCAAAATAAATTATTCCAATTTCTTGTTGTAACAGATGTGACGCCATGTTATTTGACATCATAGATAAGGACAACCATATCCCTCCCATAACTGGAGCGATCAAGACAAAAAAGCACGCGATCATAGATTAACGTCACAAGCGACGTTGCAATACAAACTAACGGTGTCACCTTTCTCTCTCTCTCTCTTTTACTGTTTAGTTGAATATTTACTATTTTCGCATTTAAGGCTCCCACAGATTATCAGATTGTCAGGCCGCGTTGGGTGGGCGGCCGTCTGACAGTTCGTGTTCTAATACGGTGAACTGCCAAGCTAAAAGTGGCCGTTGACCTGTTAGTCTGTGGGACGCTTTAGTTTTAACATGGTCCATAAATAACAAACAAGATTTAAAAAAATCTAGGTATTTATTTAAAGCCCTATTTGAGGGCTTTCGATTAATTTGGGTGATTACAAATATCAAAGTTTTATTCTCCGTTTATTACATGGAAACTTGACAAAATAAATTGATCCAATTTGTTGTTGTAATAAATGCGACGCCATGATAATGCGACATCAAAGAATAGGACAACCATATCCCTGCCATAACTGGAGCGATCAAGACAAAAAAGCACGCGATCATAGATTAACGTTAAAGAAGCAACATTGTGATTGAAACTAACGGTGTCACGTTATTGTTAGAAACCATTGTTTTAACGCTTATATCGAGAGTTAAAGTTCGTTTCTATAACGAAGACAATATTTGGACAACCAATCTCCTATTTTTAACTTAGCTTTGATTTTGCAATTTTAGTGTTCTAAACGACTTTGGCATAACATATTTATTATATCTTATATTATTTAGACGAATGTTGACATCATAGAAAACATATTGGTAAGTATCCGAATGATTGTTCGGTGGATTTTTATATTGTAAACTGTTGGTAAGACCGAATTTCATAACGAATAAAATTTCGTTTAGTATAATGGTTAAATCGTATAATATGTTGTGTAGCATAATGGGAGCGAGCGCAGCAAGCGAGCAACATGGGTCAGGGCAGAAGCGACTCGGATACGTTAGGATGTTAGGTTTTTTTTATATAAGCCGGGAACTTCTTCCTGTCTTATTTTCATGCTTATGCTGTTTAAAATGTATATTCCAAAACATTATTCTGCTTAATAAGTTTATGCGTTTCATTATTTATTCGTTACGAACATTCGACTCATGAATTTTATGCATCAAGATTATTCGATCAACAAATATGATGTGTAATGATTTCTGCGAAACAATACTATACCGTAAGCGTACTTATGCTTAAAGTTATTATGCCTTATGCAATTATTCCGAAAAACATTATACAAACGAAGGGGACCCCAATTTAGATCATTACTAATTCACTCCTTTGGGATCCGCAGCATTAAAGGAAAAAGAGAAACTTTATAATTTCACATCTATAGCGTATGTCACAAATACCAATTTTTTTTGGGTGTTAGTTGTTTATCAATCAGATTTTGAAATAAAAAATAATTCGTTAGAAGTAGTAAAAAAACAGTACCTACTGCAAAAATTAACCCTAATAACGCAAACATTTTTGTATTAATGTATTTATTTCAGGATCATAGATTTCCATAAATTGTTAGTAACATTAAATATTATTCCATATTAGTAATAAGTTCGGACTGCGGGAAACGCCACGCGCCATTCCAATCTTCGCTCCGAATCGTACGTGTAAATGTAACTGTAATAGTAAAATAGTAGAAAATCTACGGTTCGGACCGGCGCGTGGAATGGCGCTTGGCGTTTCCCGCGGTCCAAACTGTGCCGTGTACAGGCTGCTATTATCTGACCAAATTGTTTAATTAATTATTTTATTTCTCCTTTGGCTTCTACCACTCAGTGTGACAACATGGGATAGGCTTTGTACATTCTTTTTTGTTAGTCTATGTCAAAAGCAGCGGTGTCAGATTGACGTTGACAGCGGTGACATATCCAGTTTATTTTTCCTAAGTTTTTCCGCCATTTTCAAGACTTATTCAAGGCGTATTGTTTAATTACGGCGCGGCTGTTAGGTATTTAATATTATGGCGATTATTATGATCGTTTGGAAAAAAACGGGCGGTCATTTTATTTTTCGGTGGTCCGTTAATTAATAGTGGCAATACATGAACAGTAATAAAAAGAAAATTGGCGGGAGTAAAAAATCTATACTACGAAACATATTGTTAAAATTAATTAAATTAAATAAAAAGAAACTGCATTTTGAACTTGATAAAAGTAAAAATTATTAAAAACCGGGCAAGAGCATGTCTGACCATGCTAAATGTAGGGTTTCGAAGCCGTTGCTACACAAAAACTATCTCAAAAAGTGCACCAGTAAAAGAGCGTAACTTCATGGCACTTACGTCCTTTTGTGTAGAAGCGCAATTTTTAACCGACTTCAAAAAAGGAGGAGGTTATACGTTCCACTGTATGTATATTTTTTTTTATGTATGTTCACCGATTACTCCGTCAATTGTCGACCGATTTCAAAAATTTTTTTTTGGTTTGATAGAGTATACTTTCGAGATGGTCCCATTGTCACCAAATCTGTATCTGATGAGGGGATCAGTGAGGAATTGAGGGAACTCCTCAAATATTGTAGGCAAACATATAGCGATTTTAGTATTTTTAGTAACAAGTCCAGCATTTGCATTCAGAAAGTATCATTTGGTGTGGTGGAACTGATGATGAAGACCACAGATTGCCACCGGAACTCCTCAATGGTACCGATTTCAAGGGTGGCGATAAGATATCTCGATTAAGATAGTTGAGCGACTACCTACAACGAATAATATTTACTTGTTGAAATATGACTATGACTTTCCCGCGGCGTTGCTTGCGGCGCGCTTGATATAAGTTAAAGTTTCATTTTAACTAAGAAGTGGGACTACGTAACAGCGTATTATGATCACTAAAAAGTATAAAATAAAATAAATGTTTTAAAAAACAAAAAACCGCCTTCAAAAACGCAAAAAATAACTTCTTTAAAATTGTAGGCACCTAATAGGTTAGTCCAACAAAAAGCCGACATCAGTTGGACTAACCTATTAGGTGCCTACAATTTTAAAGAAGTTATTTTTTGCGTTTTTGAAGGCGGTTTTTTGTTTTTTAAAACATTTATTTTATTAGGACATACCTAACTCAAAAATGGATCCGATCATATTGAAAATATTTTTCTTTATAAGAATTGATTAAGCGTTACCTTTGTGATTTTTATCATTATTTTTAGACATAGGTACGGTTTAAAAGATAAAGGGGTTACAATGTATGAAACTTTCGGAGCGATTATTTCCAGAAATATTCACCCAGTCAGAAGAAACTTAGTATTATCAAAAGAACTGTCGATTTTTGTGCCAGACGATGACATACGGTCAAAATTTTTTTTTCATTTTCTGTTACATTACACGTATGGACTGCCCCGCTAGAAATATTTATTTTTGTTATTTAACTACCAAACTAAGTAACAGCTTCTACAAGACACCTTTACTCCAAATTTCACTCATTTACCTCTTGGAGTTTTCGAGTAAAAAGCCTGTGATACCTATACGGAACGGACGGACAGACATGACGAAACAATTAGGGTTCCTTTTTTGCCATTTTGGCTACGGAATTAATGAAGATAGCTTATTATTCTGTATTATCACATAGGCTACTTTTATTCACGGAAAATTAAAAAAATCCCGTTGGAATAACGATTATCAAAATCTACGCAGACGAAGTCGCGGGCAGAAGCTAGTAAGAAATATGTTTAAAAAATGACTGACTGCTGAGTTTCTTGCGGCGTTTCTTCTCAGCAGTGGTCTTCTCTTGGGAAGCGCTGGTAGATTCTTGACGTGTAAAAGTGCCCGTGCGGCCTACTTACTGAATAAATTTCTTTTATCTTTTTATCTTTTATTTCATTGAAATCGGTTCAGCGGTTTAGCCGTAAAAGCGTAACAAACAGACAAAGTTACTTTTCACTGTTACAATATTAGTATAGATGAATAATAAAAATGAAAAGAAATTTAAATGCAAAATTATAGACGAATAGGTTTCTGAAAATGCTCTATTTAATACATATTCTTCAATAAAAACTGGAGATATTTTTTTGGGTATACGTCCAGGCGCCTGTTATTATAAAAGTTATTCCTATTTCTTGAAATGTTTTTTGAATTTTCATAATTTTGTTAAAAAATCAGGTGTACTCCATTTTTTTTCGATAATTAAAAAGGTTTCACGAAATTTGTACAAACCTGCAGCACAATATATTCCCCTTATTTATTTGCACTATAATGTTCCTTCAGCAGTTGAACGTGTTGTGAAGCCTAACTAAACGGTAACGTGGATTTATATAAATCATCAAATGACAGGCAACTTCATTTGAAGTTATCTCATGAAGCTTCTTTCCTTGTGGTTTTTCTGAATTTCAAGTGGTTCATTTGATCGAAAACGTAGTATTTGTACCTAATAAAACATCTTGTCGGATTTCTGTTTGTTTGTAAATAATGTTATGTCTATATTATGCATAGTTATTAAAAACGTATGGATTTTCATAATATTGTGTTTACATTGTTGGCCAGATTCATTAGAGCTTTCACATATTAACAGCATCATAGGAACGGCAAAATCTATATGAATGCGGATGCGGACAGCATGGGACCTAATTTTTGTAGCGTTCTTTGAAGAAGAGCCACGTAGGTACATGTTTCAGTAGTGGACGTCTTTCGGATGATAGATATGGCCGAATTAAAATGTTAGCCCATACATTTCGTATGTGTTGTGCGAAGGTATGAAACTCGACCATAGCCACGATAAGTTTCGCAACGCTTGCAACTTAAAATGAGCCTACCAATAATATAATTAGTAGTTATAACAACCAAAGCTCATAGTAACAACAGCAAGTTCTTTAATGATTCAACTAACATCTTAGTAGTTGATGTATCCTACGTATTGTCAGGCTCGTATGGAAGCGATCAAGTTTTTTTGTTAGAAGCGATCAAGTTTTTTTGAGTGTATGGCGTTCTTTTTCTTTTTGTGCCTTTCTGTTTATTTCACGGCGTGTTTTTTGTAGTTACGGGTGACGGTAAAAATTACCATCGCAGATATCCACATTTAATGGCTTTAAAATTCTCTGCCATTTGAGATTTATGAATGTTACCTGCAACTCAGAACAAGTTGCCCATAATAATAAGAGGATATTATACAAGTTTATTTTCAATATAAAGAAATAAGAATAAGGATTGTTATGAGTTTTTGTCGTAATACCAAAGTAAAGTATGAAAAGTCACGGTCTTAACATAGCTGCGGAATTCCCAGACACAATTGATCGATCTGAAAGATGTTTTGGCTACGGTAGTGTCGTCACGTCTATCTGCTTAGATGCTTGACGTTATCGGTTTAAATAAAACCAGACATATCTCTTTAGTGCGAGACACCGAGCGGATAAAACTGTTTTTTTAATAAGCTATAATTTAATTTAGTTACGTTTTACATCTTAAAAACAACTAATATTATCCTGTACTGTATACATAATACTGGGTGCCTCTGACCTTGGGCCTTTAAATGCAACGATCGATTCTACTCACTAAACTGAACTACTTATATTTCTGCAATATTAAAAAATAATTTAATTTTAGATACCTAACTAATCGATGTTAAAGTCTAATTGTAAAATTAGTGTAAATCATGGCCATCTCATCTCATCATCTCATGGTATGGGGGCGACATTTCCTTTGACGACGAAATGACGAGGGCTAAAGTAAAGTGGAGAATTGGATAGCGTACATTGAAAAGTACGTTTAACATCGTACGTCGGACATCTTTTTAATAACTTACAGAACAAAAAAAGTTAAGTTTTAGGAGTAGAAACGATCCATGCATTTAAAGCCCCAAGGTCAGAGACACCCTGTATACATTTACCGGTATCTCGCATTTGTCATTATTATCAAATCTAACCTATCTTAGCCTTATCTACACGATAGATATCTAAGAAATTCTGAAAGATTACGGTTCCCGCGATATAAAAAAATATGAATGTCAATAATTGTGCATTAAACAACCGAGTCCGACGTAAAAGGCCACGAAGACACCCGCCCGCTAGTAGGTAGGTCGGTGTGTCGGTGTTTTCCTCTAGGCGCATTAAGTCAATTGAGCTTTAAGTAAACCTGGGGGCCTAATATGGCCGCATTTATCGCGTGTATTTTTTGAATATAGAAACCTGGAAATGGATACCTACCTATTGAGGCTATTGTTTATTGGTAAATTAAACATGACGTGATACCCGGCGATTTCGAAAAGGTTACCCCTTAAAATGAAGTATGAACTAGACAGTTATTTCTGATCGATGTAAATAGATGCCATTTGATGCAATGTGATCGATCAATACACCCTATAAATATCATGAAAATTGTTATAACCCTACTCGCAAAATGACTAGCAGCTATTTTATTTCATATCCAATTATTCAATTACTAAATACCCTTGAGATAACTGAAAGACCCAAGGAATTCTAGTCGTTGTAATTTATTGCAATATACCAAATTATTAGTCAAATTGCATCAAATGATATTAACATCGATCTGACCAGTACAGATATCTGTATTCGTTCTTTGTTACAAAAGTACTGACTTTCCTCAGACGAAAACGCAGGTGGAAAGCTATGTCGTATTAAGAAGTAAAAGCAACATTAAGACGGTTGTGAAGCTGAAAACCAAACCCCTATACCCCGTTTCATTCCCATCCTCATTTCCATAGGGGTATTTTTTACAAAATCGTAATAAGTACTATTTTGTATGCACCGTGGCGAAGTAACTCGCAGAACAAGGCTATGATGAATTGATGAGTAAGTAGATCAAAAGGAGCTTGAAAAATTGTCTACCTAGAAAGATGATTTTGAAATTTAAGGTTTAAGACATTCATTTCTCAGAAAGTATTTAGTTCTACAACAAACTTATCGTATTTTTTCAGTAGGTACGTTACTTTGCTCTTATTAAAATGAAGGCGCCGTTATATTCATTGTACTCCTTCTCTCGTTCTTATTTAAGTGCAGCGTTGCAACTAATAATGCAATGTTCTTCCCTCTATTCATTGCTATTGTCTTTGCTTCCTTATACAACATGACAGTATTCGTCCTAAAATTAGACTCTCCTTTCAAAGCCATTTATCATAGGTCCACCCCTCCATTGCTTTCATTGTATTTACCCATCTGTGATGTTCTTTATCAGGCATTATATAAGATGTCTGACCATCTTCCATTTCACTTCTAATGTTATCAATAGTTTTCATTCATTCTTCCTACTTTATTTACTTACTCGATTTTCTTTATGAAAGATTATTACAACGCCTATCTGTCAGATGAAAGCAAAGTCACTTAAATATAATTAAATAAATATACCTACTAACCATTAAACTTTTTTCATTTTACATACGACCGCATTAAGTTTCTTAATAATATATGAAAACGTGACCATCCTCGCTAAATTTTGGTTGAAAAATGGATTTGTTAGTAAAGTCCGCGAACGCAATGTTTTCTAAGCTTTTTTCCGAGTCGCATTTTTCTGCGATCATCGATCAATTTCCATGTAGGTAGCCTTTGTACTCGTAGCTTAATTTAATATCTCATTATTCATGAATAGCTTTTTATTCGTATTATTTTTCCCGGACTCGGTAAAGGACAATGCCAGGTCTCCATAAAAGATTTGGCCTAAGAAAAAACTGTAGAAAAATATTCAAAACAATCTGTGGTATCTATTAGTTTTTCTGAAGATATTGTCTAAAAAGAAATATTTAGAAATAATCGTAACAACACTTACTCGCAAGATGTCGTATTTACAAACTATCTTAATAGATGGCTCTATTTTTCGTATAAGTTCCCTAAATGTGTAAGTAATAAAATACTGAATTTAAATCTCATACAAAACAAGTCATAAAATATCAACATCCTTCGTATCCACAAGTTTTTTTTTTAAAGTGTTGGAAGCCAAGATCTGGCATTGTCCTTTATTAGTCGCATTTTATCACATTCCAATAATCTAATTTGACACAGTCGACGGAAGCTTGGCGGAGCTCCTATTTCTGGGTTGTTTTGGCCTTTCAGGCCTGGCATGAAAACGAACTTAACCCAACATACCTATACGACTCTCTTAAATTAGATTTTGAGAAGGGGGGGGAGGGGGCGTTAGCCATATTGAATTGCAGGTGCCAAAATTGGTTACTTCTTAAATATCGCAAGTTGACTTTGAACCAGTTACGTTAGTTAGTTACAGTTATTGGAATGGACAAATATTTAGAAAACATTATGTAAACCCAATAGCAATGAAATATTATGGTATGGTGTTTTAGAGCTAATTTCATGGTGGAGTCATAGGTTGGCAACAGGATCTTCGCTCTACTTAGCGTATACCCATGAAGTTTTGGTTTGTTAGTTTGGTATCGATAACCAGATGATGGTTGTACGTAATATAATGTACTCAGTCAGTAACAAAAAAAAATTATTAGACAGAAACCGATATCAGGATAAATCACGAGGACAAAAATAGCAAAATTTCGTCACTCGGAGCCCGTATTTTTAATTTTATTAGGACCCTAACTTAAGCCTACCTTAACAATATAAGATCCAAAAAAATCTATGCTCGACCTTTAGTAAAGCAGAAACCCATACAAACTGAACTATAGTGCCACCTGTTGAGTTTGCTTGTGCAGTGTGTTGAGGCACGCAACGCACGCAATACAAACCACGCACACGTTTTTTTTTTTGTTGAAGATGAAGTACTATTTACTCGTATACTGTGCCACAAGTATCCCCCCGCCATGTACGACATTTATTTTAATTTTAATACCAACTATTAAATTTTAAGTCCCTGTTCTCGTGGTGATCGAAATGGATTTTTCATCCGAAGGTGAATATGACAACTACATAAATATAAAATTGTAATCTTTCTTGTTATTTTATCTCGAGTGGTTAGGGAATTGGCACCATTTCTAAGTGACATAAAAAAATAGGAACATCCCACTTACCATCAGATGGCCCGTGTGCACGTTTCAATTCACCATTGCTAAAACAGACTTTTTAGTCTGTGTATCTTTTAGCAAAAATTCACCTAATGGTGTGTTCTGATACTTCTGATTGGTCGATTTCATTATTTCATTATATGGCGCTATAATAGAAAAATGTTTCATTGATTTTCATTGGTTCTCAAGGTAGGACAACATTTTTTTATGGCATGGTGAATTGAAACGTGCACACGGGCCATCTGATGGTAAGTGGGATCTGTGACCCATAGACATTTGCATTCTCAAGACTAAAATCTAAAGACTGTATTCCTTAAGACCCCAAATATGTTTCCAACCCTGAGGACTAAGTTGGAATGCCAGAACGTTCTACGCCCGCCCAAATAAGTGGTGTTTTGTGACCCTAAGCCAGACCATATTGCCAGACCAGAGCAGTGTTGAGAAAAATACCTACTTATTAGATGTCCAAAAGCAAGCAGGCCAGGCATGCTATAAATCAAATATAATAAAATATTCATTAATGAACTGTATTTATTTCTAACCTTAAATTATAATTCTCACGATAATTATGACAAGTGTTGCTTAAAACTAACGCAAAAATACAGCTTAAAAGAACCATTTCAAATCGAAAAATCGAAGGTTGGCCATATTCGAGATTCTGTCTGGGCTTTATTTTGCCGATCTTTAATGGAAGCAAGGGTCATAGCGAGGTGGAATGGGCGCTGCGTTGCAGGAGTTGGGAGACGGAACTGCTCTTTGGAGTGCTGAAGCCGGCATGAAGCAGGAGTTAGGCTGAAACGTAGGCTGCGGAACGGGGGCTCCGAAGCAGGGTCCATGCAGAACAGGCCTGCCACCGCCGAAGTGAGGGACGGGACGAGATGCTGGGTTGTAATGGCCGTTGGGCACCATACCGCCGGGGAAGCAGGGGTTGAAACCGTTGCGCTGCATTCTAGAAATAAAATAAACAGGTTAATGGTTTGCCTTTATTTATCCTGCAGATGGGCGAATAGATTTATCGAATGGAAACTGCGTGTAAATCTAGCCACTGGTCGTCAAGGGATCGGATAAGAAGTGGATCTAATACAGAAGAGGAATAAAAAGAAATACTTAGGGGCGGCCTCTGTAAGTAAGTAATTGGTCGAGCTGGTGATGATGAGGATGGAATATTTAAATTCAGGAAAATGAGAAATAGAAACCAGAGTAAACACGAGAAATACTTACATGATTTGGTAGATGTAGATGCGGTAAACTATCGAAGATACGACAACTCGTCAATGTTGATGATGCGAGCTGACTTTACCAGGAGTGGTTACTCGGAGCGATTGCTTTTCAATCTGTAGCAATTGGCGATCGCCGCCAGTATTTATACCAACAAGATATCGGGCTATGATTGATATCAGATCACCTGTTTCCTTTGTACTATTTTTTACTTTCGCAATAAAAATAAATTATATTTAGCATCGATTTTGATAAGAGGGTACTTTAGTTCACTTTACATCACCGCTCGTAACTAAAAATAGAACGTCGGTGTAGATTAAACCATAGAAGTTTTATTTTAGGAATTGATGCGAATTTATGATAGCGGTAATTTATTTCATGGACAAAGCGGTTTATTGGCATGTGACTTTGAATTGTCACTCCTTCAGAACGTGCCTCCAGGTAAGTCAATAAAGTGTCAACTCCTATTGTATCATTTGTTGTCATGTGGTGTTATTTGATCACAGTGTAGCAGGGCTTGTGACAGCAGGGCTTCTGTCGATAAGATCGAACGTATAAGGCCGCCTAATAATTGAAAATGCACGCGGTAAAATGTGTTTTGTGCGCTCTGACGGGACAACTTAAACTCGCCGGTGTGGCGCGTTCACTCGTTCAGTTGTTCGAACGACCGAGCGCCGTTTTGAAGAGAATATCACCCCTGCATTTGTTTTTTGTCTAGCGGTATTTTTTGACTACCGTAGAGTTACTTACATTTAATTTTGATTTGGGGGACGAAGTTGCTCCACGTCCGCAGGAACTGCCACTACAACCCTGCACGTGTCCCCTGGGTGGCGCTAAACGAGCAACAACCATTCGGCTGCTGCACCTGTTGTCTAAGACAACCTCACAGCACGAATACCGAGTCGCACCGATGCACTTTTAAACAATGGATCCGCAATCAAGCACCTCAAAAGGCTCTTCTAAGAGCCCACAATCAATCGCAATTGGCCCCAATTTACGAGTTTGCCAGTTGAATATAGAGGGCATAAGCCTGGCAAAGTGCGAAGTACTGCACAAAATCTTGACAAAGCATAACGTGGATATACTATTACTACAAGAAACGCACACTAAGGATGAACATGATCTTGAAGGGAGAGGGAAGATCCCTGGTTATATTGCAGTCCAAGCACTTCACCATCCAAAGTATGGAATCGCAAGCTACATTAAAGAAAACACTCCCAACGTCACCGTTTTACCACAAATTTCCAACATGAACTATTTTCACTCGGTTATAAAAGTCCAAGATCTCAACATTACCAACATTTACAAGCCCCCTACCAACAAATGGGATGAAGGTATGTCTGTCTTTCCACACCCAAGTCTTTATGCTGGAGGTTTTAATAGCCACCACACCTCTTGGCGTTATAGCTCAAACGACCAAAACGGCATACAACTCTCACATTGGGCAGAATCAAATAACATCCATCTAATTTTTGATGCAAAAGACAAAGGCTCCTTTAGATCTGCCAGATGGCAAAAGGACTATAACCCGGACCTGACATTTGTATCGCAGGATTCAGCCGGATTACCCCTACCAACATCCAGAAAAGTCCTGTCTAATTTTCCGAACAGCCAGCATCGACCCATTATGATGGAGATAGGATACCAAATCCCCATGGTCAACTCCATGCCGTTACCACGCTGGAATTTCCAAAAGGCCAACTGGATGGGTTTCCTAAAAGACATGGATGCCACAGTAAGGTGGATACCCCCAAGAGTGGAGAACTATTCCAGATTCACGCGCCTAATAACTAGGGCAGCCAAAAGACACGTGCCACGTGGCTTTAGGAAGACTTATGCCCCGTGTTGGAGTCCAGACAGCCAAGACCTCTACGAACGGTACAAACAATCAGGGGACCAAGAGATAGGACGAAACCTCTTACAGTCACTGGACGAGCAACGCAAGAATAAATGGGTAGCCACAGTCGAAAAAATGGATTTCAAAGTATCTAGCCGTAAAGCGTGGAAGGTACTCAATCGCCTGTCTGGTAGGACTGGACCTGTGAACAGTTGTGCTTCTCAAAACCTGACTAATGCCATAGCTAACCGAATAATAGAAACATCGCAAGTTAAAGGAAACCGCTCAGATAACAAAGCTATTAACAGGAGTGCCAAGGAACTAAGGAAAACGCTGCCGATTGACGAAAACCTGTCAAAGCCATTCACAACTAATGAAGTAACTACCGCTGTTAAACAACTAGCAGTGGGCAAAGCCGCGGGAGAGGATGGTGTATATAATGAGTTCATCAAGAACCTGGGACCAAACTGCAAAAAATGGCTGGCTGCTTTCTTCTCTGATATTTTGGAAAGAAATAAACTGCCACCTGGTTTCAACAACGCTAAAATTATAGCAATTCTCAAACCAGAAAAACCACCAGACGATCCAAAAAGCTATAGACCAATTGCGCTCCTGAGTTCACTGTACAAGCTCCTGGAAAAACTGCTGTCAATCCGGATCACTGCTCTAATCGATAAAATCGTTCCAAATGAACAGGCAGGTTTTAGAAGCGGCCGCAATTGTGCAGACCAAGTTTTATCCCTAACCACCAATATAGAGACTGGCTTCCAAAAACAACTGAAAACCGTGGCTGTTTTTGTCGATTTATCAGCCGCCTACGACACAGTGTGGCGCCAAGGCCTTAACTACAAACTGATGAAAGCAGTCCCGTGTCGGAAAATTACAGCTCTGATAAACAACATGCTCAGTAAACGTGAATTCACTGTCCATCTCGGAGACAAACGCAGTCGTGCCAGGAAACTCAATAACGGACTCCCCCAGGGATCAACACTGGCGCCACTGCTGTTTAACCTGTACACACACGATCTCCCCGAGACGTCATCCAGAAAGTTTGTTTACGCGGACGATATTGCTTTAACCCACCAACATAGCACGTTTAAAGAGTCAGAAAAACAACTCACAAATGACCTAGAGATGTTGCAAAAGTACCTTAAAAAATGGCGACTGGTTCCAAATGCCAGTAAAACTGAGGTGTCCACTTTCCACCTGAACAATAAACTTGCTTCGTACATCCCCGAAGTAATTTTCGACGGCAGAGTCCTTCAGTACAACCCACGCCCGAAGTACCTTGGAGTCACGCTGGACCGCTCCCTAACTTACGGCCCTCATCTCGAAAAGCTAAGTAAGAAATTGGGTACCCGCAACAACATCATGCATAAACTGACCGGTACCACTTGGGGAGCTGGAGCTGATGTCTTACGCACAACAGGGCTTAGTTTAGTTTACTCTGCTGGAGAGTACTGTGCGCCAGTATGGCTGAATAGCGGTCACACGGACAGGATTGATGTGCAATTGCGCAAAACTATGCGATGCATCTCAGGCGCAATCAAATCCACTCCTATACAATGGCTACCAGCTCTAAGCCACATACCTCCGCCACATTTAAGAAGACAACAAGCTCTTCTGCATGAAAGCAACAAGATAGCCAGCAGACCAGAATTGCCGGTCTTTCACGAGTTCTCTTCTCCCCCGCGGCATCGTCTAAAATCTCGGCATCCTCCTTATCAGACAGCCCAGAACCTCCTTGCCTATCAACCTACGATCAAAAATCAATGGAGCGAAGAGTGGAAGGCTAATCCGCCTATAGCCTCACTCTTAAGCTATGATCCAACCAGGAAACCTAACGGCTTTTCTGCCCCAAGAAGAGAATGGTGCCAGCTGAACAGACTGCGAACGAGACACGGGCGAAGCGCCGATTACCTGTTCAAATGTGGATGGAGAGATTCACCGGCGTGTGACTGCAGTGCCCCCGTGCAGACTGTAGACCACATTATAAAGGATTGCCCTATCCGAAAATATGATGGAGACCCTCAAGATCTGTTCACCCTTACTGATAACGCGGCCCAATGGGTGAAGAATTTAGATATAAAACTATAGTGCATGTGCTTGACTCGGCTTAATAAAGCCATACGATTAAATAAATAAAAACTTACATTTAGAGCGATCAATTTAGGTAATTAATTTTTTTTTTCTATGAAATTAAAACATGATGAAATTTAAGATATATACACTCAGAGAACAAAAGTGGTTGCTGAGGATATGAATAATTTAACCCTGAGAGGTTATTACAATTTTACAAGTATATTCTTTCCCATCCTATACATCCTCCCACCCTCGTTTACGTTTAACTAATATATTTAATTACTTTACTCCAAAGTAAACACAGATGAAATTCTTAGAAAAGGCAAGGCAATAACAAATATTCTAAAATACACAACAACCGCAATTTTGTTTACTAAAGAGTTCTAAAGTAAAAAATAATTAGCTACATTATTAAATTAAAGTTCAAAATTCGCCTTTGTAATTTTATCTACCATCAGGAATGGCAAAAAAAGTCTTAAAGAGATATGAAGAAATAAACGGTTGTACTGTACCAGAGAGTGAAGTACGAGTAGTAGCGCAATGCCAGACTTCAAGGATCCCACAATAGACAACTCTAGGCTCTGGTATCCATCATATTTCCGCGACCACCACCAAATCCTCACCAGTTCTCCTTGTAAAGTCCACGTTTATAACCTTAACCAGGCATGACCAGGCTAAGGGATTCATGTTTCCCACATAAATCAACTCAATATAGTACCCGCCTGTATGTTAGTATAAGGCTGAAACTCTATGTGACTTGTGGACTGAGCCTGGTTAAGGAGATTGTAAGGCTAAGTACCAATAAGTACCGATTTCAGCATACGATGTTAAACACTTAACAGACGATTAGAGCGTTAACACCTGCAAAATCAGTCGAGTTAACTAACAGTCGATTAACATAATATTTATTAAATTTAACATCGTATGGTGACATTGGAACTTACTTATATACTTCTAAATTAGCCATTTTGCCGAATCCCCCTTCTTCGGCAGTTAGGTATGTAAAGTAAACGTTTACATACCTAACTGCTAATAGTGCGAGTCTTAATTAGGTTTTTAGGGTTCCGTACCTAAACTCCGTGTGTTTATTAGCGGGCTGTATTTCATGAACCGTATCAGGTACCTAGGCAGTTGGTTTTTTTCTGTGTGTGTTTCAATTGGCCAAAAAGTAATTACATACATACATGCATTAAATCACGCCTGTTTCCCAGAGGGGTAGGCCTCTGCCTACTCCCTTTTAACCACTGAAAATATCTCTCATCAAATGTCTCCATAAAAAAGGTAGTAAAGAAAATGTCGAAAATTATAGGCCCATATCACTTATACCTATAATTTCAAAGATATTTGAAAAGGCTATGCACAAACGCATCACGGGATTTGTGCAGAAAATCGGAATAATTAAAGCAGAACAATATGGCTTTCAAAAAGGGAAGTCTACATCACTGGCAACATTTTCGCTGATGAGTAACATTTTCAAATATCTTGACAAGAGTAAGTCAGTCGTTGCCGTCTTCTTCGATATGAGCAAAGCGTTCGATTTCGTGTCTCATAATATACTCCTGTCTAAATGTGAGCTCTATGGTTTGCGAGGAGTAGTTAAGGATTGGCTTAGAAGTTATTTAAGTGAGAGAACCCAGTTTGTGGAAATAAATTAAATTAATTCGAAAAAGATAATAACCTAACATAAATCATCGGTCACAGTAAATGCGATTGGAGTTCCACAGGGTAGTATTCTGGGACCCTTGCTTTTTCTGTTGTATATTAACGATCTCCCAGATACTACAACATGTGACTGCACACTTTTTGCCGATGACCTCTCAGTTATTGTACCGTGTCACAATATTCAAACATATAATGATGATATAAATAATGTAATATCTAAAATTATAACTTGGTTGCACAAAAATAATCTGAAGGATAATTTATGTAAAACAACATACGTGCAGTTCATAAATAATAAAATAAATGTTTTAAAAAACAAAAAACCGCCTTCAAAAACGCAAAAAATAACTTCTTTAAAATTGTAGGCACCTAATAGGTTAGTCCAACTGATGTCGGCTTTTTGTTGAAAATGTTGTGGTCGCCGACTTCAGTTGGACTAACCTATTAGGTGCCTACAATTTTAAAGAAGTTATTTTTTGCGTTTTTGAAGGCGGTTTTTTGTTTTTTAAAACATTTATTTTATTTTATACTTTTTAGTGATCATAATACGCTGTTACGTTGTCCCACTTCTTAGTTAAAATGAAACTTTAACTTATATCAAGCGCGCCGCAAGCAACGCCGCGGGAAAGTCATAGTCATATTTCAACAAGTAAATAATATTATTCGTTGTAGGTAGTCGCTCAACTATCTTAATCGAGATATCTTATCACCACCCTTGAAATCGGTACCATTGAGGAGTTCCGGTGGCCATCTGTGGTCTTCATCATCAGTTCCACTACACCAAATGATACTTTCTGAATGCAAATGCTGGACTTGTTACTAAAAATACTAAAATCGCTATATGTTTGCCTACGATATTTGAGGAGTTCCCTCAATTCCTCACTGATCCCCTCATCAGATACAGATTTGGTGACAATGGGACCACCTCGGAAGTATACTCTATCAAACCAAAAAATTTTTTTTGAAATCGGTCGACAATTGACGGAGTAATCGGTGAACATACATAAAAAAAAAAATACATACAGTGGAACGTATAACCTCCTCCTTTTTTGAAGTCGGTTAAAAACGGTAATAAGCAGCCTTTGAGTATAGCTAAAAGAATCTTTCGAAACCACGTTTCTAGGCATTACCTTAGATCACAAATGCTCCTGGAACGAACATATTGACAAACTCTGTAGTAAAATAAGCTCATTTTCATATGCTCTCTGGCGATTCACAAAAGTGTGCAATAAAAACGTTGCGATCCAGGCTTATCACGGATATGTGGGTTCCTTGATTAGGTATGGTATTCTGCTATGGGGAAACTCCAATCAAGCAAATCGAGCATTATTGGCACAAAAACGTTGTATAAGATCTATATGTAACGTAGATGTTCTAACATCCTGCAGGCCATTGTTAAGAGACCTAAAATTATTGACGGTACCGTGCATATATATATATGAAATTTGCTTATTTGTTAAAACCCATCCATCACTTTTTAAAACGGGTAAAGAATCGTGTCATTTTAACACAAGGTATCCAAACCGTTTGATAGTAACAAAGAAAAAGACAAAGTTATATAGTGGGAACGCATACTGTAAGGCTATTTCTATTTATAATAAGTTACATGAGGACATTAAAATCTTGCCATTAAACATTTTCAAAAGCCAGCTTAAAAAATGGCTAGTACAAAAGTGTTTCTACTCTGTGAACGAATAATTTGCTTATTTTGATAAAAGGTGACATTATAATTACAGTATATTCTTTGGCAATTACTGTAGTGCCCATAGCTGTGACTTATTTTATTATTATCTTTATATTTTTGTCTGTCTTCTTAGTTTTAATATTTCAATAATATTTTGCATGCCAGCTGCTGGTAAAGTGTGTGAAACCTATAATATATTGTAAAATCATTGTATGTACCACATTTTACGCAAAATAAACATATTTTGATTTTGATTTTGATTTTGATAATGTATATGAAAATAAATATGAAATACCACTTCTTTGCACCTGCTACGATCCTGACAAATCTCTTTCGCTTCTTCCACATTCATACATCGAATCATGCATGAACGTCGGTTTCGGGTACTTAAGATAAAAGAAAACCGGCCAAGTGCGAGTTGAACTTGCGCGAAAAGGGTTCCGTATATACGTAATTATTACTTTTTTTTGATAGAATTCTTATAGGTTTTCCTGTAACTACAAGCAATGAACTATATTTTGTATTTATTTCAAATTTTTAGGTTCAGTAGTTTATATTCACAAAAATATATTCGAGATCCTCATAATGAGCCCTTTCATTTCATATATGACACAGAAAGGATTGCAAATCTTTTTTTTTTAATTTCCTAATTTGTCCTCCGAAAATGACATTTATTTAAAAAAAAAAATTATTTACTTTGCACATCTGTGTTTGGGTCATCAATTTACATATGTGTACCAAATTTCAACTGAATCGGTTCAGTAGTTTCGGAGCAAATTGGCTATGACAGACGGACGGACAGACAGACGCATGAGTGATCCTATAAGGGTTCCGTTTTTTAATTTTTTGTACGGAACCCTAAAAACAATAAAATTAAAAAAAAATATATATTGGCCTAATCCTAAACTAAGCTCTAGGATGCGTTATATACATATAGAGAAATCTATAGGATCTTAAATATATAGAAAATATACAAGAATATATTCGCGCTTATCACACCAATATCTACCCTTACCGGGGGATTTGAACCCCAGACCGTCACTACCAACTGGGCTAACGTGTCGTCAAATAATTAAAGAGGGCCATAGAAGATACACTATTCTCTATAATATACTCTGTCAAAAATTTCTACTTCTATTATGGTTCATAAGATACAGCCCGCTGACAGATAGACAGACCAACAGAAAGTAGCGGCTTAGTAATAGGGTCCCGTTGGCACCCTTTGTGTACGGAACTCTAAAACGAAAAAGCAATACTTTAACGATTTCAGCAAAAGAAAATATAAATCACTTTTTGTCACGTCAAATGTTACGAATTTTATCGAATAATAGTATATTACTACAGAGGCCGGGAAGTAGGGGGTTGCCGGCCGAGTTCATATAGACGGCCGAGCGAAGCGAGGCCGGATAGTTACGAGGCTGGCAACCCCACTTCACGCCGAGGGTTGTATAGTGCTTTTCTCAAACATATACATAATTCATTAAAAAATTTAAAACAAAAACTAGAATGTCAAATACTAGGAGTGCATAAACATTAAAAGTAACCTACAGTGCTCAGTCATCCGCGCTGTGTCGGGTGCGAGCGCCCGCCCGCCGTCGCGCGGGCCTCACCGTGCTACATACACCGCCTGCGATCTAAGTTGCGCTACGCACCCCTAATAACTTCTGCCCTCCTGGTACCTGGTGCCTTTATGCAAACGCTTTGGTTGGAAGCACGGCTAAGTATATTAAAAAAAAAACACATATTTAGGCTGTTCATAAACAAAGCCGCCACGTATACACAAAAATTAAAAAAAAAAACTTCCAGGCCTAGGCCTTCAATTTTGTATGAAATTCCTTTACAGTTCTCTCGAGGTGTTCCGCCCGCAACCTGATACTTTGGGGCCTAAAATAACTAACATAACGCCAACAATCCATTGCATGTTTGAGAAATAGTACATTACTGCACAGACCGGGAAATAGGCCGTTGCGGGACGAGTAGAGTTTGCGTGGCCGAGACGTAGTCGAGGCCGCGCTATATATGAGTCAAACAACCGCCCTTCCCGGTCGAGGCTTGTATAGTGCTTTTCTCCAACAATGTGAGGAAATTTAACACAATTGTTAATAATATTAAACACAGTCCCAACATTTCCTTGAAAAAAAAGAAAAGAAACGTACGATTTACGACCGGGAAGGGCGGTTGCTGGACTCGTATATAGAACGGCCTCGACTGCGTCGCGGCCACGCTAACTCTACTCGTCCCGCAACGGCCTATTTCCCGGTCTGTGCAGTAATGTACTACATCTGCAGATAAATGAAAGTACACTGCCAGGTTTGTTTACTCGCGTAGAACATTGATTGAGGATGAAATACATACAGGTAGATCAGGTAGATGTACAAACATCAAAAAAGTCTTGGGATACTCAGTATGCCAAGATAAATTTGATGTTGTGACTCAGTAGTAATATGCCTATATTGAAATGTTCAAAACTATCTAGGGATAAAAAATATCCCTAGGCACTTTTGATGTGTGTAGATACTTAATCGGGTTATTATAGCATGGCAAAAACGATGGTGGATCAATCGATACTTTTTAGATGTAGGCTCCAGATTAGTAGTAACTTGTCATGCAGGCTTTCTATATTTTGTTGAACTACCTAGTGGACCAGCTGATATCAACACTTATACCAACATATATGTCGTTTTAAAAGATGAAAAAAATTAAGCTAGAAAGTACTTTCACGTGAAATTTTATTTCATTAGGTAGGAGGGTAGTTCTTATTCGTTTTCTCACGATTTCATCCGCATTGAACCCCATCGCTATAATAGCCTCAGGATGTTTTTGAAATAAACGTTTTCTTATCCTTTTCCAGGGATCCAAGCTATTACTAGTTATACCAGTTTTCATCAAAAACTTTAAAACATTGTAAAATTAGTATGAAAGAATGTATTCAACATTTATATCAGTCAGTGATATTTCTACTTGTGAGTGCTGAAAATCAGCTCTGTAGGTGTCTGAAACTTCAGCAGCTCTTAGTGTTCGTTCCACTGCCGCGACAACATACCCTATTGCTTTGTTTCCTTATGTTTTCATATGTTTATGTGTCTTAAGGTTAGTAAATAAATGTATTTCTTCAACTTTTCTCCTTCCTCATATGATTCCTAGCTAAGTGTTTATTCTCGCGTGGTCTTTACTGTTTTAGGAAATAAGGCACGTTTTAACGTTATATATTTTTTTGGTTTAATTCAGAAGGAGACGGCTTTTAGGATAAATACGAACTGTGCGATTATGCGTCCCATTGACCTACATTTTAATTTCGCTTTTATCGCGTTCAAGCGCTAAATGATCTAAAATATTACCAACCGTATTAATATGATTGATTAAGCCTCGAAAACCGCGTTTATCTGGTGATAAGAAGGCAGTTGACATTAATATGAAGCACACGATTGTAAATTGATAGTAGGTACTTGATTCTGAAACGATATTCGTTGTTAGGGTTTCGTATTCAAACCTTTCTAGAACCTGCCTGGTCGAGGTAATATTAACTAATGGAAAGCATGCTTCAAAAGCACCCGACTGCATTTTTTGATATTGTCGTCAACATATAGTTATTTTATTAATGTCATTATTATTTTTATTCTGATTACTATACATCGGGGTTTTCGGTGCGGGAATGATTTAAGAAAGATTAGAGATAAACAGATAGGTTAATCTGAGAAAATATATATTATGCCTAATGAATAACTACCTCTCTGGGAATTGTTTACACAATATGATACAATTTTATTTTAACTAATGTAGTACTTTTGCTTTACTACCAAGGCTATGAGATAATAATAAAAATAACTTCAATCAATTACCTGCAGTAAATTGAATAGTTGACACGATTTTTAGAATAAACTATTAATATTTCTCACTTCATCATTTAATTTCATTTCATCTTTCTACTTCGGCAGTTTTAATAGATGCATATAAATGTCATATATCAATCTTAACGCGTCCGATATCTGCGACTCATTTGCTTATAAATAAGTAGAGACTTAACTAAAGAGGTTGATGATGACTGACCATTTCATTTATAAAATACTTATTAGTTTTTCAAGTTTATTTTTTTCAATTAATTATTCATTAGTTAGGTAGAAACCTGCTAGAGTATATTCTGTTTTTTAAGTCAATACATACTCTTTGGCTAATGTCAAACATTCCCGCACCGAAAACTCCGATGTATGCTGATTACTTCGATTAAGATATTATAGCTTATGCCACTTCCACAACCAAGACGAATCTAACGGCACTTCACTCTTCAAAATCGTTGGAGCTCTTTAGGCTACGGACATACCTACGTCCTACATACATACGCGCAAAAAACATTAGCCTCCTACTGGGTTACTAGAGAATGTCAGCAAGTTTAGATTTTTGGCTTACCGTATTATTCATTAAAAACTAAAAATTGCTGTAAAAAAAATCATTTCGATACGTCAAATAGTTTTTGAGATATTAAATTTTAAACTTCGTATGCGGCGCTCGAAAGCCGGCGGCTAGCGCTCACGGATGATGACGTCTTAGCTTAACGGCGGTACGCGCCCTTATATGAAAAAGTAAGTTTACAGGGCTATTACTTTTTAACCGTTATAAGTAGCCGGTTGAATTTTTCACAGAATACGTGTTATTATAAAATCTATCGTTTAAAATTGTGCAATGAACAATAAATCAAATCCCAAGAGGGGTCCCCATACAAGAAACATGAAAACAAATCATTTTTTTTAGATTTCTAACGGCTGAAGCGATCTTGATGTTTTTTTCATCGTGTTAATGATGATGGTTGAATATTATTTTATTTGCAAAACAAAAACAGTGAGAAATGCAAGGTGCCGTGCTTACCTAAGTCAAAAGATGGTATCCTACAGTACAATAGCCAAAGCAGTTTCGATCCTCTCTTGTTAGAAAAGAGGTTGCAAATACTACAGATGTTATTTACTTAATCTTTATTATAGAATCCTCTACCAACTGCAGGCCAAACAGAAACGATTAAAGGTTTTGGAATTCACATAAATAAATACGTCCCACTCAAATCAGTAGTTAGCGACCAGGGATGTTGCAAATATTCGCATCCGCATCCGCAAATGAGGAGCTTCCGCATAGATTTGAACATCTGCATCCGCATTCGCATCCGCAATAATCAATGCGCATGTTCATGCGGATGCGAATGTAATACAAGTTGCGACTAGAAAGAAATTGGGCGGGGCCGCCGAATGGCGAGTGCCGTTAGCACGTGACAATGACCAATGGGAGCGAAAAATTGGTGAAAAGATCCGACGCGTTTGTTAGTATTACAGTAATGTAGTAAGAGAAGTTAAAAAGAAAAAGGAGAATTATACTTAATACTAATTTTCATTAATAAAAATGTTAATTATTACTTTATCATTGTTTTAATTCTTCATTGATATACTATATTTATATAAGATCTTAAACATCCGCCATCTCTTATCACCTATAGCATTAGGTTATTATCATAGCAATAGGTTATGGGCCCGGATGATACAAGTAATATAAATGGTAAATTAAAAGTTAACTTAATTTAAAACAAGTTAACGTACAGCCACCAGCAATAATATATTATCCAACATTGGGCTCAAAAATATCTCAGACGTCTTTATTGCTAGAGGTATAAGAGCGTGTTAGATATATTTGAGTGCAATATATGATAACATTTATTATTGCTGGTGACTGTACAATTTTTGACTGTGAAATTTTAAAATACTTGTATGGTTATCTAATTCTAAGTGATCTGTTACTAAAAATGGACAATCCAACTTTAAAATGAGATATTAAACCATTTACTGGCGGCAAATACAGAGTGTGAAAACTTAGAATAAGAAATTGACTTAACTTCAAGTCGTCAAAGTGATTGAAAGTGAAGTTTCAGAGACATTATGGGAAGTGTCATGAACAGGGCCTCTATTCTAAGCGGTAAAAACCGTATCGTCTTTGACCTGGGGGGTTACTATGACATAACTATGCTGTTCAGTTTTCGCTGAGAGTAAAGGACATAGCTATGTAACTGCTATAGCTCTGTCCTTTACTCTCACCGTAAAATGAACTGCATAATAACCTATCTGTAATGAACTCTGTTCTAACTCGATCGCCATTACTGTCAAGTAAATAAGAGCTATAAAAACGTTGACAATACGATAAAAGGTCAAAGACGATATGGGTTTTGCCGCCTAGAATCTTGGCCCTAGTACCACTTCTTCCAATTTCACTATATATTAATCAAATTACTGAAAATGTTCCAGTAGTATCATATCAGATCCAATTTCAAATTTACCAATCTGACTGATCACTTACGCAAATCTAACTGCGTTTAAATGCTTTTTCTTTGATAAACATTATCTAATCTGTCAACCATGTCTTTGCACTGTCAATTTCAATCACAAGTCCTAACAAAGAGTCAGATAAATACTAAATCAAAGTATTCTTCGCAACTCGCTCATCTTTAAGCCAAGCACTGAGTTTTTTAAAAGCGGCTCTATGTCGAACAATCGATCAAGTGAGCGAAGACATAAGATGAGCTCACTCGACGGGTAAAGCGGTTAGATAAGCTGAGAATGCGCGCCCTTAAAATCTCCGAAAGGTTCAGTATTTTGGCCGATATTAGTGGACACCGCCTTCGGTCTACATAGTGCTAACCTTTCCCTTACGTAACAAGACTCGTACCTATGCTAAATCTTTACCGGTACATTCTGTCCAATTGTGGAATGGACTTCCACCGTGCTTGAGGCAATGTAGATCTGTAGGTTCATTGAAGGAAAGCTTCAAGATGTTGTAGCTAAATCAACAAGATAAGTGTAAGTGTTGATCCTAGCTCTGTGGTCGGTTTTAATTGCTGTTTACTTATGTAGTAGTATACATTATATTAGTATATAATTTAATAATGTATGTGTTTTACTAAAGCAGATATTTTTATCTGTTTCTCGGATGTATAATGTACTATTTGTTCATTGGTCAATCCTCTTGCATTGTCTTTGCTTATTCTACACATACACACATAAACTCACGCCTTCATTCCAGAGTGGGGTAGGCAGAGCTACAGAATTACCAACAACTCTGAAAACTTGTTGATATTTCTGTAACCGCATTTTGCTTATTCTACTTCAAGGTTAACTGGATGAGATCCCATAAGAGATAAGTGCGCCTATGTACATCATCGTCATCCCTTTGCGTTTTATACCGTCTGTATTATAAAGGGAAGTGTTCCGAGGAACTGTTAAGACTGATGCCAACGGCTTCATTCTACCATCGCACTTCTCGTCATCATCGGCAGGATGCTCATTCCCATTTTCTTGAGTCACTACGCTCAACTGCACGCCGACGGCGTTCTTTAGAACGTTTCTGGCACGTACATACTATAGGAATTTGGAATTAACTTCTTGCTGATACTTTCCCAATGCGCCACAATATAGGGCAATTTAAAAAGGGTGTTAAGCAACGCGTGGTGACTCCTCTGGCGGCCAAATATCCATAGGTGGCTGTGACCACTTCCCATCAGGTGGACCATCTGACTGTTTGTAAGCAATAAAAAAGTACATTATCTATATTGATACAAACATATCTCGGGATTGTTTATGTGCCATAACATAAGTGTCATAATTACAATGTTAACTCGTCGGTTAATATTTGTTGCGTCGAGTTCAAGAATGAGATGCTTCAGAGAATCAACTACCTAATCTAAATCAAGATAACGACCAATGAGAGATATCTTGTTGCGACTTTGCCATTATTCGAAAATACAGTGTCCTCTGTGAAAGAATGTACTCTTACCTGCTAACAGTACGTATTATCTTTCCAATGGAACTCTGACCCACCATAGAATGGTGTGACATGACGTTATAAAACAATTAGTTTGAATCTTAACGTCACTGTGACACAGTTCCATGTGGGGTCAGGCTTGCATTAGACTGATAGTACCATAATAAGAAGGAAAAACTTTAAAGAATGGACGGACGCGACCTACTAATAGCATACATGTGGGTGTCTTAATGGCCTTTTAAGTCTTAGTCTTAGCGAGATACTTGTTCTTACTTATTCATGTATGAATAAAGTAAAACAGAATATTTTTTAAATCTTGGGTTTAAAGACATAATTTTTCTTTTACTTTATTCATACATGAAGTAAATAAAGCTTATTTAAAACAGTTTTATCCGCTTATGACTACAGATAAGTAATATCTTTAGAAAAAGTCGAAGGTAAAGCTACGCTGCAATAGAGCGAGAACCATTTACAAAATAAAAATGAATGGGACAACAAATAACATTTCAACATTTATTACTTATTCTAATACTCAGTCACAACATTCACAACCTAATGAGTAAAACCTACGTAACCTTTTCTGTTATACTTATTTGACGCTTTAATTTAACATCTGCTTTTTCCTCTGTTTCCTCTGCGACCCAACTTCCAAATTCTAACTTGCCGTCATCTAACGGCGTCTGAGGTACCACCACTAGTTTCTCCGGGGTTTTTGCCTCTGGAGAAGTTATTAGTCCTATTTTTTTTGTCGCCAGGTAGGCTAATAACTGTACGTTTAGTAGAATGATGCCTGGTATCAACCAAGCGTCTGGAAAGGTCGACACCGTGTGCTTGTACAGATAGGCGTAAAGCGGTGACGTCAGAGTTTGCGTCGCCGATTCCAGGGCTCCCAAAACGCTGTAAATTTTACCTGGAAGTTTAGAAAGACCATAATTAATAAAGTATTACATTATTTTAAACGGCTGTTTCGTTTGTATTGAAATCCACTAGAGAATTGAGTGAACCGAGACGAGTGACCTGACAAGGAAGATACTTATACACACACCAGGGCCCGTATTATGGTCGCCTTTATCGCGGTGGATAAAGCATCCGTCATAAGAATAAATAATAACTACGCGTAGAAGCGAAACTCCCGGCTGCCGACGCGCGATCGGCGCGTTAGATACCTACCGCCTGGCGACACCTGAGGTGTCTAGTCAGTCAGGGGCGTCACACACGGAATATATATTAATATGCCAAAATGTATATTGTAGCAATGCATCTTACGATATATTGTCCGTACTAGTTGACAGAGTCGACACAAGCAGCTATAATATAAATTAATATTTATTTAGACCTTGCTGCAAGATATATTTATCTCTGTCCCTCGCCGCTATAATGAATGGGATGGATATATATTTTCATATCTTAGTATTGTGTGGTTCTTTGCTATAATGTCATATTAATATAATAATATATTATAGCTCCGTTTGTGATGGGATTTAGGCCTTGCAGTGCGGCGCGGCGTGGTCGTTGTATTTGTTTCACCGCGCGGATCGCGATGTAAAACGCATTAATAGATAAGAATAGTATTTTGTAATAAAGCTTTTTCAACTTAATAAAAATTCAAATTATGGTCCGGAAAGGAACGTAAAAAGTAACTCCGGATCCCAGACTAAAACTTATTGAGCTTAATTATTATTTAAAAGGTTGTATATAGACTCGTTTCTGTGATTTATAGATGGTTAATAGATTTCTGGAGATAATCTTATTAGCTTTAAAAATTATTATTCCCTAATTTAACGTAAATGTAAAATACTCATTTTGCAACAATGATTACACGGTGAAGAAAAAGATAAATAATATTTCGTGATTAAACTTGTATAACACTCCATAAACCGATTAAAATATTTCGCGAGTGACAGCCCTAACTTTGTGCGAGGAAGACGAGGGGTGAAGGGGGAAGTGGTATTTAAAGCGAGGCGTTTTGGGCCTGGGTAAAGGAGATTCGCTTCTACGTGTAGTTATTATTTATTCTTATGCATCCGTCACTTTTGTACTTACATACTGGTTAGAAAGTGACATTATGTATTGACTAAGCGTATTAGGCAGTTACGAAATGCAATGAAAAGCAGGGCTATGAGGGCTACATTCATATTATATTCCGCGGACGCTAACTGTGACTGCAGAAAATAAAAGGTGAAGAAAGGTATATTTTAATAAAATGTATTAACACGTTTATGAAGTTTGATTTTATAACACCCCGCCATCCCCACAGTTTAGTATAAATGTAACTTACGTAAGTACCTACAGATTTTTTGTAAGCTCTTTACCTTAGTTATTCGCGACATTTTGTTAGATTTCTTTGATTGTTAGCATTTGCGGAATATACCTTGGCTAACCCTATTAACCGTTGCGAAAAAGTGAATACACATGGGGTATGCAAAGAAGCAACACATCTAAACCATGAACTCTCCTTTAGATAATTACGATGTAAGTATAACGATACTAACCTTGTTCGCTGGGTAAAATCTGCTTATTCAATAACGGTCTTTGCACCACCTGTGATCCTTGACCTATGATGCCTACCAGAGGCACTGAAAGATATAAAAAATAATCAGACACGATTAAAATAACTATACTTAATACTAAATGCGTCAACCAAGCATGCCTTTTAAATAGAAACAAAAATCATAAAACCCAAATGCAATAGAAAAGATGTTTAGTACGCTTTGCTTGCTGTACAGGCTTTATCATGAGGAGTATTCTGAAGAACTGATTAAATTATTACCAGCCGCAGGGTTCTGCTATCGTGTCACCGACTAGTGAAAAATCTATCAATATCGCCTTAATTTTTTTCTTCCACCATGCGTTTCACTAGGCAGTTTTTACTAAGTACCTACGATAAAACTGTGGAACTGAGAACGCAGTGTTATTTCCGAACAGAACCTTCAAGCACAAAGGCCTGAACGGACTGACAACCCTTTTTGGGTTGCCGGTGTTTTAAGGCCGCGGTGATAACTTTCCTATTATATACGTGCTCTGTTGTCTTCCTCTGATATAAAGCACCATATAGGCATCACGAGTCTTACGTCCCAAATGGTGCACACAGTTTCAGGTGCTGTATTTGGTCGTGTGGCTCTGCGGTGTGCTACAACCAATGTCCATAGCATCTGCGCTGCGGTCATCGTTCGCATCGCTTGGCTCGCAATGTATGTGGCTTTAAAAAAGTAGCTTACCTAGAAAAACCATATAAGAAGCCGTCGCTGCGATCAGGCCGGAGTTGGCCACGAGGCAGGAAGCGCAACTCAGCACGCCCACAAGCTCGTCCGACAGGCGCAGGCGCCGCTTAAGCAATGTCAGGATCACTATCGTACCTGAAAACACATTATATAACGGCTTACATATTTAAAACCAGTTTAGGTCTAAGTATTTAATAATAATAAGTTTCAACAAATATTACGTGTGGCAATAGTATAGACAACCGCTATAGAATTTGTTTGTAAACGACAACTAAAAACAATTACGTATATTAAAAACAAAATTAATTTTGAGACTAATGTGTAGTTAAGGCAATAATATTATGATTAGTGAATTCCGGCTCCATCATCGCACTCGAATGCTCTGATGTGTCTTCTTGTTCCCCTTATTCTCATGGAAACAGCTCTTATGACTGAAATTTGTACCTTTACGATTATCGAGTTATCCATGTACAGAACGTAACCCAGGTGGATCAAAGGAAGCAGATCAATAGAGCAGGTTCAGGGCCTATTAATTTGACTCCCTGTATGTTCAGCGATTTTAATATGTTAGGAAGTTTTCAACTTACGAGATGCTATGGAAAGCCAGACTAAGGCATTTTTAAATAAATTTGTTTTTAAAGTTACTTCCTTTAGACATGATTGGCAGAAGAGTCCTATCATCCCTTAATACGTGTATGTACTGTAGCGTTATCGCTACAAATCGCGTCAAAAATCGCTTACTTGTTTCACCTCTTTTTCAGGTACTACTTTATCTTCTTACTAGCCCCGACTCTTTGGCCGGTAGGAACTTTGGTTAGAACTTTAATTTTGAAATGTGAATTTACTATTGTCAATTCGTTCGTCAGAAATAAAAATTTCCATTGTTTGACTAACTTCGAAGCAAGTAAGTGAATAATTTACTAAACAGATCCTTATAAGTCGTCCAAAATGTTTATTCAATCACTCCTACCAGTGAAGTGTAGGGTGAGAGGTATAATGACAACTCAAGAGTCTGGAGGAATACTCATCTTTATTGGTAAAATTGTACAGCTTATATACTATGGTTTCTAGTCATTATCTAGGCTTAGGGTAAATGGTGTGGAAGTAACGTTAATGCATCGTAAGCAGAATTACAAGTAAATATCATGGTCTAGGGTTAATGGTGTGGAACTTATGATTATGCATTGTCAGCGGATTTAAAGTATAAAACTTAATAGAGGCTATAAACTTTTATAGCATAGTTAAACTAATAATTTAGAGAAGAGGTATCAGCTGTATGTGTCAGCTGTTGCATTGGTGACCTCACAACAGCTTTCCCCTTTTTTTTGAGACAAAAATTGTAACAAAACAAGTTTTGGCTTAGGTTTACTTAATTTACTTATGGCTAAAAATAAATAATTAATAAATAATTATTATAAATTCCTAAACTATCTTAATGTAATCTGTTTACAGTTTATTTTACGTCTATGTTACACGTTTCTTATATGGCTATGAAGTACATTGTTGCATTTACTTTTATGCTTGCAAGGAGTATTATGATATTTATTGGTTTCGCGTTCTTAACCATTGTTAAATATGAGGATAGCGGTTCCTATTTTGGTGGTGGTGTTTGATAGTTTGATTTTGGTATGGTTTAGTATATATTTTTATTGTTGTAATGTTAAGTGTTGTGGTTCATTTATTCACTATTCCGTTCCTGGTTTGTGTAGTCGTTTTTCTCCCTTGGTATTTTTTTTCTGTTTTGTTCCCTTTTTCTTTATCTTTATTATTACACTTTTATTATTCAGTGTGTTTGTTGTTTAATTTATATGCTGTAAGGTTTCGTTCTATTTTTATGCACAATGTATTCTTTACCTAAAACTAATATTTTAACATTCGTACCTTGATCTTCAAGTACAGTATATGGTCCTTTATACACTGGGTCCATTTTATTTCTATCTTCTTTTTTAACTAATATTAAATCTCCTATTGCATAATTAATGGGATTAGTTTTTAAATCATAACTTACTTTTCTATCTATTTTTGACTTAATTAAATTATTTCTAGCATCCTCTTGGGATTTTTGTAATCTATACTTAAATTCTATAGGATATGATTCATAATTATACATTGGATCTACTTGAGTTATAATATTATTTGGTATACGACATAACTTTCCAAATACTAATTCATATGGTGTATATTTAGTTGCTGAATGCATTGTCGTATTATATGAAAAACACCAATATTGCAACCAATCTGACCACTGGTGAGCTTGGTTATTTGTTTGTATCCTTAAAAATGCACCTAAAGCTTTATGTGAATTTTCTAAAGAACCTAGGCTTTCGTGGTGGTAAGCGGTTGATTGCAATTGTTTTATTTCTAAAATATTACATATTTCGCGCATAGTTGATGAAATGAATTCACTTCCCTTATCTGTTCCAATTTCTTTTGGAATTCCATATCGCAATATGAAATTATCAACTAATGCTCTCGCGCCTGTGTCTGTTTCCTTATTTAAAAGTGGATATGCCTCTACGTATTTTGTGAGCTCGCACTGTAACGTAAGTATATAGCAATATCCGTTAGTATCTTTAGTTAGGGGTCCGCATAAATCTAAGAATACCTTATCGAAAGAAGCTGTGGCCGTACTAGTAATACAAAGTGGTTGTTTTACATTTTTATGATATTTTTGTGTTTGGCAATTATGACATGTTTTTACGAATTTCACAATGTCATTATCCATTCCTGGCCAGTAGTAGTAACGCTTCACGTTATTAGTCATTCTTCGAATCCCCGCGTGACCGCTTGTGGGTAATAAATGAAAATCGTTCAATATGACACGTCTGTCATCTTTATTGTTTATTTTTGTGACACCTTTAATGATACATAATCGGGGTCCGGACCCTGTACCATATTTGTTTATATATTGAGCTAGCTCTGTTATTGTACACGCGGTGTCATTGTTATATAGTATGCATACTTCCTTTATTTGTTGTGCCTTGCAAAATGCACCTAATGCCCTCGCGAGAAAAGCTCGTTTCGTACGCGATTGAATACTAGGCTTGACACACAATGTCGCCAAGGATGGCGAGTACACGATTTCATTATTTTGACTCGTAGCGTAATCTTTTTGTTCGAGTATTTTGCAATAGTCATGCTCATTGAAACTTAATTCTGGTAAATTTTCTGGTTTTTTAAGGAGTTCCACTATTCTTGGTTGATCAGACCCATCACGGTGGTAGTCCTTATTTCTTGAGTCATTGTTTATGTTTTGCTCTTTCATTCGTTTTGTTTGTGCTCTGGTCATTACTGATACTACTTGCTTTGTCATATTTTTGAGTTCTTCACTAGTTATTTATATTCTAGATAACGCGTCTGCAGCTGCATTATCTTTACGTTTTAAATATTCTACCGTGAAATCATATTCTTCTAAACATAAACGAAATTTGGTGAGTCGACTTGATGGATTATTCATTCCAAATAAATAGATTAGTGGACGGTGATCTGTGACAATCTTAAACTTTCGCCCATATATATATGGTCTAAAATATTTCACTGCCCATACGATGGCTAGTAATTCCTTATCCGTTGTGGGATTGTAATTATTGTGATGTTATTATTTAACGTGATTATCTCTTTCTCGTAATTTATGACACATTTATATTTTTTTAAGAAATCTTGTCCAATAATTCCGTCAGCTTGTAATGGTAATTTTGGAAATACATGAAATATATGTTCAAAAGTTTGGTTTTTTGCCTGTAAGTTTAAAGTAATTATATTGTATGACGTTATATTCCCTCCTACTCCGTTAATGTGAGTCGTCTTGGGTGTCATATGACTACCTGGACACCGTACAAGACAACAAACATACTAATGTTAAAATTTTACTATAAACTTCCTCTATTTTTAGAAAGTAAGAGTGAATTAATTCACTGTCTTTTACAGATAGTTCTGATTTTTCTAATTAGGAGCTATATTGCTCTATATATATTTCGTACTGCTTATATAATGTTTTTACTTGTTGAAGTTTATTTTGACCAATAGCCTCAGTTCGGCGTTTTGGTCCTAACTTTCTAATATCCTCTTGTAGTGATTTAATTGGTTGTATAACTCCTGAATTGAAGTCATTAATACATTTTACTAATATATGGGTTATTAGTGCAGACTAATTTTGGGTAAGCGAACAATACAAGGTTTTACACAGTTATAGTTAGGGTTATCTTAAATTGATACCTTCATAACGTTGCTGTGCTGTGCTGTGGTGTGGCTGTGGTTACGCGCTGTTGGTGGGTAGCTGCTGCTGCTGCGTGGACTTGTTGCTAGACGATCTGCTCTGGCCGGTTCCGCATCGTTGCTGCTACTGCTTGGCGCTCGATCTTTTTAGTTAGACATTCGTGGATCTCCCACAATGCATAGATGAATATGATGCATACGACAATGAGTAGTGTCGTGGTCAAATACACCGTAACTTCGCCTCTGTAGGTTTGGCTCGTGGTTGCGTCGTTGGACTGGCCGTTCTGAGCGATGATGACCTCTTCTTTTTTATCTTCTTTCGTGCATTGATGTCCCATGTCTTGCTTGGAGCTGCGGCGGATCGGTTTTTCAGCTGGTCCCTTGGTGCTGGCTGGAGCTGGTTTTTGCTGGCTGTTGCTGGCTGGAGCTGGCTTTTGCTGGCTGGAGCTGGCTGTAGCTGGCTACTTGGTTGGTTCGAGCGGCGGCGTGCTGACTGAAGCTGAGGCTGCCTCGAGCAGCCCGACTGGCAAGGTCGCCATGAAGTGTAGGGTGAGAGGTATAATGACAACTCAAGAGTCTGGAGGAATACTCATCTTTATTGGTAAAATTGTACAGCTTATATACTATGGTTTCTAGTCATTATCTAGGCTTAGGGTAAATGGTGTGGAAGTAACGTTAATGCATCGTAAGCAGAATTACAAGTAAATATCAAGGTCTAGGGTTAATGGTGTGGAACTTATGATTATGCATTGTCAGCGGATTTAAACTATAAAACTTAATAGAGGCTATAAACTTTTATAGCATCGTTAAACTAATAATTAGAGAAGAGGTAGGTATCAGCTGTATGTATCAGCTGTTACATTGGTGACCTCACTACACCAGTTTACAATCTAACCAATGTAATATTTGTGTGCTTTTAGTGCTTGCTAATGCACATATAACCACCGTTTTGCATTAGCTTTTTTGTGTCACCAAGTGAAGTCGTCCCACAGCCGTAAATTTCTGGGTAAGTCACACTCGTATGTGTATACGGATCGTTGTATCCTGTTTATAAAACTTTCAGCCTTGACATCGTCTAGTATCCTGTTCTTCGTTTCATAAGGTTGTTTTTTTTCAGCCTTACCCCCAGTTCTGTCCGCCGTTTCAAGGTGAATGCTGAGCGCGTTGCTGAGATAGCGACAATCATCACAGCGCGCAGGAGCGTGCCTGTCGCGCTACCAATGTCAAGTCTACACATCGCAACGCGGCTATGGATTTAATACTGTGACGTAATAGATTAAGAATCTCGAAATTAGTTTTTGTTGATATTTTTATCTCTGCGGCCTTTGCAGTTGTAATACCATGTTGTAGTTGTATACCAGGGAGTGAAATCCTTTAGTTGGTTACTTATTTAAAGAGCCTATAACACGTGATCACGTAGTTATGGTTTGTTGCTCTGAGGCTAATAGTTTATTACATCATATATTATTCTACTAGTCTCTGACCGTTTCTTAGTTAAGTAACTAACATATCGTCGTTCTGCTTTCGTATACGTATTTTTGTCAAGATTCTAAATAGGCCCGCAAGCCTCACGAACCGTTTAGTTGTTCTTATTGTTTTTTTCTTTCAATCGCATTTAGTCACAACACCCTCTGACAATTCGGTGATGTAACCCCTAAATCCATGCTATGTATTGCCTCTTTACGCCTACTTTTTAGAAAACCGTTAAATATCAAATGTGTAACTTAAATGTTTTATACTAACCATTTTTCTGAAGCGTAATCCTAATAATTCTATGTCTTATTAAAATCACTATTCACACCTTTAATAGGTCTCAAACGAAACATGTTTAATTTAACATATTTTTTGTATATTTTACATGTGTATTTTCAGTAACGGATTTAAACCATATTTAATAAAATTTAAAAAATATATATATTAATTGTTTTAATTGTTTAAATGTTATCTGCGTTACTTTTATTTCATAGTGTCAAAATTAGTACGTTCGTTTACTCTCTGTCGTAAACCCGCGAGTGCATTCTTTTTTATTGTTTTAAAAGGATGCGCTGCAGTACCAAATATGTTAGTAACAGTAACCCCTCTCAATATACGAGCTGGACTAAATAGTAACTATGTAAAAATCAATCTTACCCAGGAAGCTGACAATGTTCCGATAGGCCAAGAAGAAGCCAAACATGACGTCGTCCCAACTAAACTTGTTCCTGTAGTACATGAATGACAGCATGATGTCAGCTGAAAAACCAAGACAATGTATTTATTATTAAATAATAATGGCTTTTACTTTTGTTGATTATTTCTATATATCTTATTCAAGTAGTACACGAGGAAATAGGTAGCTTGGAAACCATTGGAACTCAAGAACATATCAGGGAGATAGCCCAAACGGTATGCAAACTTCGCCCTAAAATTTGGATCAATTCATTTGTCGTGTTACATTCAGAGATTTGGCTTGCAAGACTACTCGTGCCTGTTTTTTTCTCGAACTTTTTACTTAGGTACTTTTAACTTATTCCCCTCGTCCCAGTGAAAAAAAGGAAATGCTTCATTACTAAATATAGCTTGTGTTACGCAAATTGTTTATGCCCACGGAACCTATTCTCCGTGATAAAATTAAAAGAAACTTGGAGAGGCATGTACGCTACAGTGGGCATTCAAATAAAATAAATATAATAAACTAGCTAAGCTAGTGCCCGCGACTTCTTCCGCGTACAACTAGATATTCGACCAACCCGTGCTGCGGGGATATTGATTATTGTTATTTTCTCGGGAAAATTAGATTTTCCGGCATGAAAAGTAGTCTTTGTATTAAACCAGGGTATAAGCTATCTCCATTCCAAATTTCATTCAAATCCATCCAGCCGTTGCAGTGTGAAGGAGTAACAAACTAACATATACACACAAACAAACTTTCTCATTTAATTTATTAGTAGGATATCAGGGGACAATGTGTGCAGAAGTAGAGAGATTATTTTCTACTTTATACCTAAAACAAAATTGTTTCTGATGTTTTCCGTATTATATCATGCTACTCTATACATACCTACAACATAATAAACTTAATGTTTCGCTTCCTTTTTAACTCCCGACTCAAAAAAAGAGGGGTGTTATGAGTTTAACGTGTGTATCTGTGTCTTTGTGTATATGTGTATCTGTGTATTTGTTAGTTATTTTTTAATTATTTATTAAAAGGAGAATGGGCAGAAATGTATGAACACTGGCCTAGAAACCAGTAACAATAAGCACTATATCATCGGATATCCTATTTAATTCTACAACGATTTTGTGTCGCGGGAAACCTCAAACGGTGAGAAATATTTAAAAAATCTGGAACATCGAGACGCCTACATAGACGACATAGCAAAGCATAATTATAAGTTATTACTTTGAAATACAGTTGTCTTTGCATGGTGATAACTATTTTCAAACAAACATTTTGAACTACCTGCCATAGTAATAGTTTTACAACATAAAATTACCTATCCGGTGACATATCGCTTGTCCTCATTGGTCAATATAGGCCAATAGCACTACCTCCTTTATAATCGAAACAAATGGTTACGATATAACAGTAGAACATTGTTCCACAAAACTATTTACACATTTTTACTGCGGTATTAATTTTAAAAATTATACAATATTAACAAAATAATTGAACATTCTTCTTTTAAACTTCACTTTATTGCCCTCTAACCTAATATCTGCAGGCAAGCTTTTAAGATTTTTGCGTGAGTGACGTACCGTACCGGTACTGTACCGATTCGGGCACGATGTGTTTATAAAGAATGCTTAATCCACGGACCTAAAAAAAATACGGACGTAACCTAGTCTAATCATGAGTGAAGCACACAAAATGGCCGTCCGTTTACGAGTGTGCGTGCTTTGAGGGTTGTCATATAAACCGTAAATTTTCCTATTTTAAGGCCTTTTACCAACTGCAAATTTTTGCAGCAATACAAATGCGCATTCGGCAGCCGCAGCACTGTATCGCGACTAAACCTAGACGATTTGTGACTGTATCGATACTGCATTGAGACTGAATCGCTATTGTATCGCTGCAAAAACTTCGTATAGGTAATTAAATCGTGTTTTCATTTATGTACTACTTCAGCATTGGGTTCGATTGTGTGATGCAACCGTTTTAATTTAATTGAAATTAGGTTTTCTCATTTTGTAATGACAAAACCAATTTCAACTAAAAAATGATGGGAACTAGAGATGAGAAAGTTATAATTATGTCAATTTAAATTTCAACGTTTGCACGACAGAATAATATCAATAATATTGATATAACAAACCACATTTTTATGAACATAGGTAGTGATTAAAAATAATTTTAACGAATAAAGCAATTTATTATTTAAACTTAAAAACTTAAACTTTTAGGAAAAAAAAACCGTGAAAAAACTGGCAACACTGATTGTCATTTTTGTTTGTAATTTGCGTCAAAGTAAATAAACACATATTTAAGAAAAATAACACGAATAATCATAACTTACACGTGATAAGTGATACCGTGTGGCTTTTTATATTTACTAATGTAGTTTTTATACGTTTTTACAACACAATGCGACATTTTCTTAGGCGTAAAATTAAATGTCACTCGTGCTGTCGTTCGACGCGTAATGGCGGCGGGTTAACAGACCTAGTGCATTTGTGAGACGGTAGATCGTGTATGACGGAAAGAAATAACAGACCTTGCATACTTCACACCTTTTTTGTGTAACGTTACGTCCGTATTTTTTTTAGGTCCGTGGCTTAATCGGGATGGTTCTTAGGTAGGATTCGTAAACTTCAGTAGGGACATTTGAGTGATATCAATTCTAAATTAGGAGTCACCATTACATCTCCTGTTTTTATCCAATTGATTTATTGTACTTAGTCCACAACCCTTACCGGCTAACAACATTCGGTCACCAAGCCTAACCACCAGCTAAATATTACCAGCCACCAACATAATAAAATATATAAATCTGGCGATGTCATGGTGACTCCTACATTCAGAACTATATCATATGAACTATATGATATCTCTTAGCTTGGTTTCGTAGAAATCAGTAGGGTCATTTAAGAGATATCTGTTCTAAATGTAGGAGTCACCATCATCGCCAGTTTTTATCTCTTTGATATTGTGCTGAGTCCACGACGCTTACCGGCCAGCAGCATTCGGTCACCCAGTCCAACCACCAGCATGAGCAGAATAATTATCCTCTTGTAGCCATCCCTCCTCCTCACCAAGCAGGAGACTGCCTGGACGGGCAGACGCCAGTTGAACACGGACACTTTGTTCTCTGCGTTCACGCTCACATCCTTCATGAACATTATCACGTATACCAGGGATGATAACTGGAAATACAAGGATAAAATCGCGAAAATTATGGATATTTGGAATCCCATTAATGCATACCCTGATGACGTTCCTGAGAAATGAGAAAGAATGCCTCTTTTATTTCACGGGCTGTAAGACAGCTGCACGGGTAGCACAAGTTGTATTTTCTCGCTTGTCGCTCAGTGCGCCTCTATCGTTACGGACTAGATAGGAAGGGAGATCCGAGCGACAAAGAAGTCGCGGGCAACTTGTGCTAGCCGTGCAGGAGGAATTAAAAAGCATATACTCTGATTATTCTAAGATGATACAGCTGTGACAGCTCATAAAAACACGTATTACACTTAAATTTCCTTCACTCATGAACTCGTTTTTTTTAAATATTTGAAATTCGTGTTAATAACAAGGAAATAAAATACGTGGGAATATTTTACTTCATACTTTGTGAAAAACGGGAATGTTGCCTTCAGGCAACACTGAGTTATGAGATCAAAAAGTATGATACAAAATCGGGGTCTGCAGGGCTGTCGTCATCGTAATCTAGGACATCTTCACTATCTATACCATCATCCAGTGCATAAACGATATCATATTCACTGCGACGGTATGTTGCTTACAGTCTCCACTGCGATACAGAGGGTTAACTTTACATAAATACTACATTGGTACAAACCTAGCGACGCCGTTCAGGAATTTAAATAAATAATTAAAAACATCGCTTGTGAGTATAGTAAATGATTGAAATTACTAAATACGGCTGTCACAGGCATCATCTTAGAATAATCAGTGTATGTAGACACAGAAACACATTATTGCCAACAATGCGTGTGAGAGTGTTTAATCACTCTATTACTTGGAGTTCAGGACCTGGAGAGGGCCTGCTCCAAACGCGGCGAATGCCTTCGGGCTATTAATGGATTTAATTCATACTGATGGATTAATTCAATGCTGCTAGAAGGCAGAAATGTCATATAATCATTTGAAATGAAAAACCAAAAAAGTAAACGCACGTAGTTTCAATGATGTGGTATAAGTAGGTCGGTATTAACGTAAGATAAGAACCTAAGAACATTTAAATAGTTAACTGCGATTATTATTGTGTGATTTAAATAAGGGTTTTTTAATCTCTTCTCAACATTTTCTTTATTACTTGTATGATATAAAACAACATATATATGTATTTTGATTACTTGCATCGCTAAAATTAGAAAAACTTCGTTATAAAATTAAATTGTTTATCATAAGTTTGATAAAAGAAACGCCAAGTTAGGTATTCGTTTTCCTTGTATCGTAGTAAGATTTCTTAAAAATGAGATTTGTCACGTTCCATGCTGCCGCACCTCGGTTAATACAATATTTAAATACGCGTTACGTATATTAACATTTTATCGCAAAGTAAATAGTAAAAGTAATTTTATATACCATACCTACTTTATTAACAATACCAGGATTCGTTCACAATCAGTGTGTTTTCACAATTCCTCGTATATTGCACAATTTTATGTACCACCTGGTTCAATGGTTCCATATATACCGGCAGCATTGCAACGTTGTTAAAATCTTGAACCAGATACGAACCCCTATAATCTTACTCTTTTTGCTACTTCTGGTGCAAAACCTATATTTGTCCAACCCCATCCATTGTCCTTACTCATCTACTTCAGGGTTAGCTGGACGAGATCCCATTTAGGGATAAATTCGCCTTTGTACATTACTTTGATAACAATATTCTTTTATATTTTTGGGCAATAAAGAGTTTACATACATACATATGTACGTACATACCGTAATCGCTGTCCCAAGGCCATAATATTAACTTTTTTTTCTATTTCTAAATAGTAGTAAAACTCGACCGAGCCAGGGCAGAAGTTGGGCCCTCATGTAATCCACAGAACCTGAACAGCGGGATGCGAGTAGCACTGGACCGATCATGATGGAGATCTTTGGGGAAAACCTATGTCCAGCAGTGGACGTTATATATTTCGATAATGCCTTGCAGGACTTTGGAGACACAACGCTGACTGATTTCTTGATCACGTCTCTATCCCTCATCCGCTGATCAGTTGAGGGCTCAACTCCACGGTGAAACATATTACTAGGTACTTCCAATCTCCAGAAGTAACCTGAAAAGACACATTGCTCGGGCACATCGGGCCTTGTTTGCAAACCACGGAAGGACCAAACCTATGTCGATTAAGCTATAACTTCTCCATGGCTTTTAAAACACAACTGCGTCCTTTTAACTTAAGAGGTTAGAGGTTAGAATAGTCAAGGCTAGTACCTGCAGCGATAATACAATGGGAAACACACCGTAGAATCCGAGCGAGCGGTAGAGCAGCGGGCCGCTGATCGCACCCACGACCTGCGCGATCTGGATGGCTGCGCGGTGCGTGCCCATCGTGCGAGTCACGTCGCGCCCTTCGGCGTGACATACCTGGAACACACGTGCAACTGGTTGATGAGGATATACCTAAAGACTTTTATTTAAAAAAAAAAACATTTTTAAGACCAGTTTCTGTTGCCGACTGTTTACTTTGTCAGTCATCAATCAAAAATGTCATCAGTTGTTGTTTGTTTGCTAATTGTAATGAACTTGATAGCAAAAAATGATTCTATGATTCTATGATCACCGGCGTACCCAAACCAAATTGGTGGGTCTACCAGTACGTTAAGTATATTATCGGATCAATGTAATATTGTATTGTCATCGGGATTACAATGATAAGTAACATTTTCTGGTTCAGAATTAACTTGCAAGATTTGACCCAAATATAATACACATGTACGTACAAGTGAAGATTTTTTTTGTTGTAAAAACTGGGCAACTGCTCTACATTGTCTTTACTACTATTATTATCGTATTTTCAACGTTATAGTAACTATAATACCTAATAGTTATGGCGGCCTAGTCCAAAAAAATACAAACGCAATAGTGGAATAAGGGCCTTGATTTTTTCTTGCGAAGGATCAGTCTGTTGAACAATATTCTAGTTTTTTTAATGGCACGTCAATAGATTACAGTTTCATACCTCTAAGAAAATATTTAACTGCAAAGGAACTTACGTCTCCAATATGACTGAAAGCAGCGGCCAGCAATAGCCCAAAATTTCCTCCCAACGACATCGGTATCTGTACGGCATATATGACTTGTACTGAACTGAATCCTGGAAACGTTATCATGATGAGAACAGCAGTAGTCATCACGCACATTCCCACTAGTGGCAAGATCATGACGGGTTTCCTCCGACCGCTGCAGTCGGTCCAAGGACCCACAAACATTAACACTACGGTGGCTATGAGGCTGCCGACGAAACTCCGGCTAATGTTGACCCCTGCGACCACCGTTTGACTTGCTTGCTGGAATTGAATGACAGATAGATATTTTTGTTAATCACACACAAAATGATCAAGTACCTACGTTAGGGCGACGCTTGATAGAAAAAATAATTTATATACTACAAGGATAATGATATTTTTGTGCTCTTGTCTTTCAATAAGTGATTACTCACAGAAAGATAAACGATGCAGTTCATGAGTCCTCAGAATATATTACTTATGGATTAGTGTTCAGATAGTACGCCCCGTTGCTTAGCGATTCAGTGTACCATAACAATTTGTGGAGGAACACAAATTTTTGGGTCTGTGGCCATATGAGTTATTTTCTTTAGTATCAACTGAGGAAGAAAGTAAAAAGCAACCTAATAGAAGGTCATTACAGCAAGTTCAACCACTCAACGCTAGACTATCGCGTTGTTGTGTGTTGCTAGCTGTTTAGAAAGGAGTAAGCTCATTTTTGGAAAGTTTAGCGATAAACCGCGACTCATATGTAACTTTTCTTTTGTAGTCTCTTTCTTTTGTCTCGAAGTCATATAGGGTAGGTCTTGAGAATTCTCAGGAATTATGAGTCTTTTAGACCTTTTAGAAGAATAACTAAGGATTTTCTAAGAAATCCCGAGTACGGCAAATTTCTGTACCTAGTCATAATAATATACGAGAACCTAACAGACAACAAGACATAAGTTCGATTTTACACATTTTAAAGACACGGCACGGAACGTGTGTAAGACAGTGCATGCTAATAGTGCAGTCTTAGATAACACATCGCTATGTTATGCTATGTTTATGTTGAACTATGAAACTTGACCTGCTTCTTCCATCTGTCTGAAACATTTCTCACGCATTGCAAACTTTGCCATTAATAACCATTAAAAGCGCATTCTATGCTTTTCAAAATATTTCAAGCACAATCTTAACATTGGTTTTAGTACTCATAACCAGTATGACAAATCGGAAAAAAGTAACAATGAAAAACAAATAGACTAATTAAATAATTTGCCTTGAAAATGTCTCAAGAAACTTCATCAAGTATTTAATTTTTCTTTTTGAACTATTGTAGAGGTGATGTACCTTACTGCCGCACTCAGAGACGTCAATTATTGCTTGTTAAGTGACGTGTTGTCTTACGGCCAAACCCTATATTCAAACCGCGGATAGATAAGCCTTACTACGGGTTAAAATTTGACATTTGCCTATACAAAATGTGTCAAATTTCAATCCGAAGTAAGCCTATCTATCCGCGGTTTGAATATTGGGTTCCGACATTATTCTATAGCTGTAGCAAAGAAAGTGTCAGCAGTACCTAACTTTAATCAAGCATTAAATTTAATTGACGTCTCTGAGTGCGACAGTTAGACGTGTAAGTTATATAATATGATCGAAGCCTGTTCATTTCATTAATAGTACTTATTTACTCATTGAACGTTTCTCTTCTTCGTGACTCCTTACAAAAATAACATACAATGACCACGCGAAGACCACATCCATCTTATCCTTCTGATAACAATATTTTAGATAGGCGGCTGACTGTGTCCTTATCCAATATACGTAAACGCATCGTAACTTTATATTATGAAATGTAGAATAAATACGGTAAACTAATTTCGTAGGTTACTACAGTTATACAGAAATAGTTCTATAGTTATATAGGAATGAAAAATACCCTTAATAGGATAATACCAGTGTCCCATCACAATCAATCGTTGTAAAGTACACTACCTTAAGAATAATATTTTTTTTTATTTCACAACGTCACGGTAATAATCATCATCATCAAATAACTTTAAATACAACAATAACATTGAATATATATATAAATTAAAGTAATTAATGTGGCTGGCTATACAAGTAGGGGAAGACCAAAGAAACGATGGATGGACTGTGTGAAAGATGATATGGCTAGAATGGGAGTGACTAACGAGATGACGACTAAAAGAGAAGTATGAAAGAAAAAGACATACGTCGCGCCAACTCCAAATACTTTGGGATAACGTCGGGAGAATGATGATGATGATGATGATGATGATAAGGCGTTCTTAATCAAAAAGTAAACATTTAGCAAATTTATCTTACTTCAGCCCTTCTGAATTCCTCCCCAACACCTTTGTCGCATATATCTGGCGCTAGATCGAGGTCTACAGTGCAGGCTGTCTGAAGGTAGAAATTCTGCAACGTGGTCTGACCAAGGTTGATGGCCATCATGGCTCCAATCAGGGCCGGCTCTAAAATGAAAGGCCATCTCCGCTTCTGGGATACTCTCGGATTCTGAATATTCTCTTCTTTAAAACCCTTAGGATTATCTTCTTTCGGACTAAAATTCAATTAGTTTACTATTAAATTCTGCATTACAAATGGCATTAATTATAGTTTGATTCTATCGCGGGTATGTCAGTTACATAATGAAGTAGGTACATAACTTTACGATAGAATGTTTGAAGGTGTAAATGTAGAAATATTTGTGATAATAAACAGGCATTGTTATCTACATGTTAAACTAGACCTTGACCTAGATAAAATTATAAGATATGTAACAATATTATTATTATTTATAGCTAAAACAATTGAATTTAAATGTTATAATTTACTACGGCAAAAAAGGCGAATTAAAACATGCAGTTTTTAACACGTCGTTAAAACAATAACCTATTACTAAAGTACGTACCTCAATTTTTCCAACTCGTGAAGATCAACACTGTCTGTCATGATAACCTATTTAGCCTATTTATTCTCACTTAATTAACCAGTCTTTTGCATTAACAGATCAATAAATATCGAAATACATCGCACTAGTCGCATGTAAAAGCGAGTTTCCAGTATCGCGGTGCTTTTACATGTGAATTGATAAGATAATGTATGTTTCAAATTAGAGACGAGCCGGTTATTCAAAGAGATGTTTTAGTGCGTTGCGCAGAGCCATCCATCCAGCTGATCCGTGCCGCGGCCTGAACTCAATTGGTCTCTGACACTGGATCATCGGGTCTTACTTCGGTGAACACCCGACCGCACTCGGAAGGACTGAGTTGATCATTCACTAACACCGAGCTAATGTGTTTGCTCGTTACTTCGGGTAACCAAAGGGACAACAGATGGCAGAATTTTTAACAAGCGAAAATAACATAATACCTATATGTTGAACCGAATATTTGCAAACGTAATTTATTACTTGTTAAAGTTATTAATTGATGTCTAATCACCTATTCTCAAATTCAAAGTAGGTACATGCATACGGCACAAGCTGAAATTTCGTACACATTTAGATATTTATACCGCACACTAAGATCAATGACGAAACACTTACCTAAGTAAAAAACAAATTAGGGTTCCGTACATGTAAAGAAAGGGTAAAAATATTTTTTTACTTTGCAACATCGTGTGATAATTGTTGGATTGCTCTTTGTTACAAAAACTGGACTGTATTGTGTGCTGCGTGTATGTCATTATCAATGTTTAAACTTTATTTTAGGGACTGTTTACAATATATCGTACTCTAAATGTGCCATTTTCGATAAAGTTACGTGATCAGATCACACCCCCTACAGCCCAAACTACAAATATTATTGATCTGAAAAATAATTTAAATAAAAGCACATAATTACAATGAATTTAATAGGTATCACGACTTAAGCAGACTTGATTGGTTTCTGAGATACAGGCGACTAACGTGTTTATTGCATTACAATACCTACTAAAAATCATCTAAGACTACACCAAATAACTTGAAATAGCAAATTTGTTTAGATTTTTTGTTTTTCGAGATAGTATTTTGGGTTTGTAGTAACGGCGTCGGAACCCTACATTGAGCATGTTCCGTTATGCTTTTGCCCGGGTTTCATAATGTCCAAGTCGCCGCGGTTGCATTTAGGGGTAGCTATACCTACCTATTGAAGATTTTGAGTAAATACTCATTTTTTTTAAAGGAATATTGGTACCTACCACCGTCCGTGTGGTTGCCGGGTTAGAATAGTGCCACTCCATGTCTTCCTGTGGATGTCGTAAGAGGCGACTAAGGGAATAAAGGCTTGTAGTACTGTTAGGCGATGGGCTTGCAACTTGTCATTAATACGCTGGTAAACATCGTAGCCTATTTGTGCAAAATGTGGTTACAGAATTATCAAAAAGTTTTTAGAGTTGAAGGTAATTCTGTAGCTCTGCCTACCCCACTGGGATTACAGACATGAAGCTATATATGTGTATGAATACCATCTTGGGTCCTTATTTCATTTAAGAATTTCTTAGTAATATAGTAATAATATTAGACCCAAGAAATAAGCATATTATTAGAGTATCTAATCCTAATATTTTTACTCATGTTATGAGTAAACAATGTATTATGTACCGATTAATATTTTATATGACTCCATAAGAAGCGCGTGGACTAACCCCAATGTGCTTCTGTTTAGTCCATTAGAGAAAATACTCTTTTACCGAACAATTGTCTTTGCGTGTTATATCCATGGCCTTATATCTCCAATAAGTCCATGGGAGTGTCTATAAATAATTCGACATTGGCGAAATGCACCCTAACGGGAGTGAATGTCATGAATAAAAATAAAAATTAGGTATTTTATATAAAACAGGCCATTGGTCGTAATCGAAAGCGAATAAAAATAAACCTTCTATTTAGCAATTTTTTTATCAAGACCTGAATAGTTATAATATCCTTTCTACGAGATGTTAATAATGGTAGATTGTCACATATGATTCCAACAAAGAAATTTTGTTATGCAAGAAGACCTAGATACTTTCAATAGGGATACATTTTAAGATCTACAAGGATCAGCACAACTTGACACTTGACCGAGAAAGTTGTGTCACTCAGTCTCTCCTAAATTTCTACTGGTCTAACAGATGTAGATTGATAAACGAGAACTTATACGACATAACTAAACGTTGAACTGGTCTCAACTGGCTCTAAATTATGAATGAGTTCCGTTGACTCTCCATGGATTCCATGACCACGAACGAAATTAAAATGGGACCACCCCTGAGTAATTTACGCTACGCGTCATAAAAATAATCATAACTATCGGATGACAACTGGCGGAGAACTCTAATAACATACACTAATAAAATATAGACAAAGTGAGAACGTTCTCTTTGAAGTTGGTTGATAAAATAGCCTTTTATTCGGCGTCCTACGTGATTAGTAACACGAGCTACCTCTCGGCTGCTCTATATAAACTGATAAGCAAATGATAATTACTTCATTGTTATTTGACTGCTCATTGAATTACGTTTGTCTGGTTTGTCACAGAAAGACAGGTCAAACAAAAGAAATGATTATAATTTTAAATATGGAATTTCCTAAGACTTTTTAAAGAGCGTGATGGATCATGAAATCGCTAGGCCACGCCTTTGTCTCAAAAGCAATGGGTAGCTTTGCGAAACGTAGCCAACGAACATTGTCCATATGAATAAGTAGTGGTACAATTACGTTGGTTTTCACGGCCGTGCTAGAGCTAGCTCTAAAATAAAACAGTTGAGAATCTCGTTCGGCTCGCGCGGTGCTCGCTCGGTGCAAGTTCATTACGTGATTATCTAGTTCTAACCGCATTGTGTTTACTTACGCAATATCTATAGTTATCATTATGCATATCTTTACTGTAGCTATGACACCAAATGCTATATATGAATTTTTAATTACAAATCGCGTGTTTTCTTAGTTTTAAACAGGTGCAACTATTAACGTTCCTCAGACTGATGCTCAAAATATTTATCTTAATTTACGAGTAGTTCAAAGGCGATGTTGAAATTTGTGAGGAAATACTCAAAATACTTACGTACAATTATGTATTTATTTTTGAGATTAAATAACGCTTACGTAGGCTTGGTTTAACGCGACTGTGTAACACGAAATATCAATGTAATTAGCGTTGTTAGTAAGTAAAACTATTTCAAATCAACCAACAATTCGGCAACATTAATTAATGCTATCTGCTCGCGCTTCGGTGGAACAAGTTAGAATGACTTCGTTTCAGGTGTAGGTCGTTTGGGCTAAACTAAACTCTGATTCTAGAGCACTACGGATAAGTTTAGCTCGAATGAACTGTATTTCAAAGGCTTACTCAATACATATCCTTAACTAGTTAGTTCGTTTAAATCATTCGGTGCAAAGGTGTGTGTTTCGGTGCAGTTTTTGAATGGTAACAAAGTGTAGTGAAATATACGGTTTTTTCTCTAAGGCACTATCTTATCAGGTGGGTGCGAAGTGACAGGGCGATTAGCTTTTTAATAATGATTTAATATTAATTTAATCATTCATACTCAGATACATTGAAACAGAGTGCATTTTTACCACAACTTTAAAATAAATAACCTTAAGTGCAGGTTTAATATTTTTGAAGGCATTTACTTCTGAAAATATCCCTAACATCAAGGCGTATGCCGTGCCACACGCAAAATAGACGCTTGGCGTCCGGTTTCAGAAAAAAATACCGTTTTACAATAAGTCTTTTAATTTTTTTTGTTTTTCATCATGCTCTATTTTAAATATATAAATACGTATATAGAGATAACATATACTGGCGGTACTTGGTACTTGGTCCGTATTGTATTTGTTTAACGTTCTACTTGGCAACTATTAAATTCTTCAGGATAAAAATAATACTATGTTTCAAAGATTCAACCCAGGATAGGAGTTGAGTGCTAAATTTCAACTAAATCAGTTCAGCGGTTTATGTGAGATTGAAACACAAACATGGTAAACGTCGCACTGTACAAAATTATTCTCTCAAGATTTTAATTCTCTGGGTTCTGAGGTTTAGGCTATGCATCAACTATAGGTACGTTGTCCGTCAGTCATGGAAGAGTATTATTATGTACCTACAGTCACGAACTTTAGTTTTGGGATCCGCCTTAGGTCCAAAGTCATTCGGACATTCTACAACAATAAGGTTGAGTCTCCTATAAGTTACAAATGATTTGGCATCTCTAATGACATTGACGACTTCAAGCCTATTTTTCTTGAAACGGGTCACAAATTAAGGATCGCGATAGTACAGATTAAGATTTCTTCATGCCATCTGTTGACATTACCTATCTGCTTATAATGTACCATATCTAAAGCGAATAATATGCTTCATTGTATCTATGCCAGTCATGTCTCCATGCAAGACATTTTTTTCACAGTTGAAGAGAATTTAACTGAAATTTATCGAAAGTATTAATTACCGAAAATAACGGCTACCTAAATTGTAATATAAACTTTTTAAAATGACGGAGACTAGTATCAAGTTAAAAAAATAATTTTATAACAGGAATTTGAGCAATGGGTTCCGGTTCCAATCCGATCCCCGATGTTAAAGGTGTGTATACACAGATCAACTACGTAACATTATGATTAACATTTACGATATAGATATTGTTTTTATTAAAACAATTACAAACAATACAAACAGCGGTGAAGTCGTTTGGTCATGTGGATAGAATGGATGAAGTGAGATTGACGAAACAGATATATGAGGCAAGAGTACCTAATTGTGAATATTGGAACAGAGCGGCCAAGGCGAACGTTCCACGATTAGATCGGGGACGTATTAAGAGAGGGCCAGGTCAGGAGTAACCTTACCGACGCACGTGTATGAAGGCTTATAAGTGTGGAGGAAGCAAGGGCAGTTTGTCTGGATCGTAGCAAGAGGAAGGATGTGGTCTCTGCCTACCCCTACGGGAAAGAGGCGTGATTCTATGTATGTATGTAATTACCATACATCGGGGTTTTCGGTGCGGGAATGATTTAAGAAAGAGTAGACATAAACAGATAGGTTAATCTGAGAAAATATATATTATGCCTAATGAATAACTACCTCTCTGCGAATTGTATACACACTATGATAAAATTTTATTTTCACTCATGTAGTACTTTAGCTTAACTACCAAGGCTATGAGATAATAATCAAAATAACTTTAATTAATTACCTGTAGTAAATTTAATAGTTGACATGATTTTCAGAATAAACTATTAATATTTATCATTTTATCATTTCATTTCATGTTTCTACAATCGTCGTCAGATGTAATAGGTGCATATAAATGTCATATATCTATCTTTACGCGTCCGATATATGTGACCTATTTGCTTATGGGTTGGGACTTAACTGAAGAGATTGATAATGACTGACCATTTAATTTACGAAATACGGATTTTTTATTCATGTTTTTTTTTTCAATTATTTATTCCTTAGGTAGAAACCTGCTAGAGTATATTCTGTTTTTTTAAGTCAATACCTACTCTTTGGCTAATTTCAAACATTCCCGCTCCGAAAACCCCGATGTATGGTAATTACAAACAGAAGCCTAGGTTAGGGAACCGGACCAGAAAATCATTTAAGAGTCTGACGCTTTTTTAAGGCATAGAGAAGGCAAACGAACGCACAGACCAATTAATGTTAAGATCTGAGACCCATAGATCTTTGCATTCTCAAGACTACAATCTTAAAACTATGAGGACTGAGGTGCAATGCCAGTATGTTAGTAATTTCACCGGTTTTCTTTCCGTCACCGGAACAAAAATGCGAACAATGCTGGGATGTTATTCTCTTTAAAAACGGCGTTCGGTCGGTTAAACGAGTGAACGCGGCGCAGCGGCGAGTTTAAGTAGTCCCGTCAGAGCGTACAAAACACATTGTAGCGCTTGCATTCTCTATTAAGCAGCCTTATACGTTCGATCTTATCGGCAGAATGTCTCTGCTGCGACAGAACACCGCAGTTTTTAGGGTTCCGTACCTCAAAAGGAAAAAACGGAACCCTTATAGGATCATTTTGTTGTCCGTCTGTCCGTCTATCCGTCTGTCTGTCAAGGCCCTTTATCTCGAGAACGCGTGGAGGTATCGAATTGAAATTAAAACCATATACTCAAGTCTACAGTCCCTTGAAGCTGTGAAAAAATCCAACTTCTCAGATAATGTAAAAAAAAGATACGGCCGTTTATACCGCAAAAACGTCTATTTCAACACTCTCAAGGGAATCTAAATGTATAGGGTATTTTCCGTTGACCTAGAACTATGGAATTTGGACGGACCCCGCAGAAGGTCCCATCACCACTAAAATTATGATAAATAAGTACCTCATTTAACTTACCCGTGAAATTTAAACTATCTACCAACCTATATGTCATGTCTCGAAATCATAAGAACTGGACGGAAGTGTTTAAAGGTGAAGAACTGCGAGAGATAAGCAGTTGTATACGGTGCTGACTGCGAACCTCTAGTTGTGGAGAGGAATTCAAACGATAAACCTGTAATTATTAATTATGTATAAATAAATATATTAATACATCAATTTTAACAAATGGGGTGACATAATTATTCTTTTAGAGCGTGAAGATGTCATATGGTATATATGAATTAGGTATGTGTGTTTTATTGTATTTTAGGAATCGAATGAGTACATCCACGTACAAAGAATTCAAAATTCCGAATAAATTAACAGACAATGTCATGACGTGTCTCAGTCCTCCAAAGCCTGATCTACATTGAATGATGGCGGACTCCTTATTCAGCAGGTTGTCGGCCTTGAAGCTATAAGTACGATGAGTTTATTCCTACAGACTATAAGTGTATAAGTAAAGGAAAATCATTTGATTGAAGTTGGCTTTATGTGTAGTGGTGAAGACAAGATAACAATAATTCCGAACTAACCTGACGCACACACTTGAAGGCGCTTGTGTGAGGTTACGATAATCGTCTATTTTGTACATTTACGCGGCCATGTACAAACGCAATGCTACACCGATTCAGCTATTAAAAATGTACTGTACTGTGAATTGAGCGTTTGTTAACGTCAATTAAGAACCGATCGAATGACTAAGGTCTGCCTACGCTAACGTGTGAGTCCATGGGTACTTAGTAGGTAGTTTGTATTTTAATATTATTGTAGTTTTTGTTTTCTATTTGTCAGCCAAAAGTAACGAACAGAGCACTTGGTGTTGAAAAATATTGAAAGTGAAGGTGCCTCGATACTATTGATAGGGAGATTGTTAACCAAGAGATGAAAGTGATCATTTGCACCCGAGATATAATGATGAATAACCGCGAGCGAAACGGAGAGATGGCAGTTCAAAGGGCCCAGCCAAGATGCATTGCGCTAACTAACGTTTCTATTCGTTTCGTTTTCAAACCAATTGCGTCACTGCTAGATCACGTGACTTTTCGTATCACGTCATCTACCAGTGACACGATTGGTTTAAAAACGAATCGAATAGAAACGCTATTTAGCGTAATGCATCTTGGCAGGGCCTCAGGTGTACTTAGGTTGGGCTTAGACGACCAACCTTCATCACTACCGCGCTTTGCGACCACATGAGCTACAAGTAACTGGCTGTTTATAGCTTTCCAACAAAATAAAAAGGATAATCGCTACCGCAATCTCAAATCTCTGTTTTGTCTAAAGTTTAACTTGTAGAGAATGCCTTAGGTACGGCATTGACTTCGCCTTTTGTGTTTTTGTGCAATAAAGATAAAATAAATAAAAGAATAAAATGTACTTTAGTCCCTAGCTTCCTAAGGCCAAGGTACTAAAAATAGTACATAATACGACCATGGAAATAAAGATCTAGTGCAAAGGAAGTAAAGAAGACTTTTTTGTGACTAATGATCAAATAAGAAAATTGACTTTATTTTATTCACAATAGATTCATATTCCATGGACAAATTTCGTTGTATGCTGGGACTAGGAAGTGACAAAAAGTATATCTCTACTCCGCCGATCATTTTGAAAGCATAAGAATTGAAAAAGATTTTCACTTTATTGGTACTTCGGTATACGCTTTTATATATCATGTCATGACATTCGTGCGTTTACGGCCTAACGAATTATAAACGCCTTGAACAGAGATAACGCAAAGTAATCTAGAAATATTTAGGTACCTACATAAGATCAGGGGAAATATTCTACTTGGTAAAACCATATCGCTTATGATATGTTACCGTACTGTCTACGATATGATAGCTCCTACTCGTAGTTAGTTGACATTAGGTAAGGTACGAGTAAATACCTCTATTGGCTATCGCAGTATTTCGATCTTCCATTAATATTTTTCGGTTTTTATAGTTTACTTTGAAAAACCATCTTTTCAGTTATTATTCATTAAAAAATACTAAGATAGGTACATCAAAATTATGTACTTAGGGACCTGTACTACGTTTTAAATGTTTAAAAATATCCTTAAAAACACCTATTAAGCAAAGGAAGCGTACATTTAAGTTACACGTTACATATGTAAAAGTTTTGACTTGATAATATCCCACGAGCAGCTAGGGTATTACTGCACGAAACCTTGCACTTTGTGACTATGCGCTGAAACTTGGAACAGTTGATTCTTAGCTGGTCTTGAGTAGATTCAGACCGGGAGCCATCGAGAGCCATGGCGTATTTAGTAGGGGGAGGGGAGGACGTTTGACGCTGCCGCGCTTTAATTGAGCAACATTTCTCTAAAACTATACATATTAGGGCATGCAATATATAATTTTCAGATAAATTAAGGATGAGTTACCTAACAAAAAAATGAATAAAAATAGAAAAGTCTAAAATACATAATTTGTTTTTTTTTTGCTTAAAAATAATAACAGAAATCTAAGAACAAAAATGTAGTCGTAAAGCTACACTTATTTAGTTTTCAAAAATATATAGTTAATCATATATATCTGTTAACACATGGGAGAAAAAAAAATATATTCAGCGTGGGTCACGGGGATCTCAATGCATGATCATCCGTGAAAGTAGGGTTTAGGTACTGTTTTAAACACATGAAAGGTAACGCAATGCAAATTCATTGTATATATTACAAGATCCAATGCACAGACAGAGGTCTGAACATTTAAGCTGCCTCTTTTTTACAATTGCACCAGCCACGGCACTGTTTTTTGCATTTGCACCTAACAATTTCTAGACAAGCTTCTGCAGCAACAGGCAAGTCCGTCCATGTAGGCTTCCAGTTGTTTTCGACCTTCGTCTAACCCCAGTAGACCAATAGAGCAGATTTTGAGCTGGTGCTAACACTGCTAACTGGCCCCAAACATGCACCCATTGATATATGCCTCTTAGAAAATGCTGATATAAAGCAGCTTTAGTCGGTGCCCTACTGCACTATCTGCAAAGAAAAACACTTTCCGTGGAAAAAATCGGCCTAAGACCAAATTGTGCTACGTTACTTGTCAAGTACTTGTCCATTTACCGGTCAAACAAACAGTCCAGTACCTTAGAGCGTAAACACACTGCGACTTTTAGTAGCGATGCAGTCGCGCGTTTCGTATCGCTGTCACTTTTGCTTTCTAATGTGTGAAAGTGACAGCGATACGAAACGCGCGACTACATCGCTACTAAAAGTCGCAGTGTGTTTACGCTCTTAGCGATTACAGAGGTGAGTGGGATTGGTCTGTAGTTGGACAAGTCTTAGGAGTCTCTGGTCTTATCCTCTGGTCTTATTACGACGTATTTTTCTATGGAAGCCATTGCCTCCTCAATGCGGCCCTCGATCATTGACTCGAAACCTATAGTTCGGTCAGGAAAGGCTTCCCAAGGTTCAAAATTCTCTTACACTATACCATTGAACGAAGTTTAGGTAAAGTTGGCATGTGAAAGGATACATTAGAAACGTCTCTATTCAGTACCCTTACCATGAGTTACAATTACCATACTCGCTAGCGAGTCAAATGTTCTGTCCCTCGCACTCTATAAGAATACTGCGATGTCTGCAAGGGACAGAGCATTAGACTCGCTAGCGAGAACGGTAATTGTAACTCATGGTAAGGGTGCAGAAAGTAGTGTTAGTAAAGTTTTATTGTACTTACTTACCTCTATGTGTTATCTTCGCGAATTAAAAATAAGTAGAAATAAACAATATTTCTATGTAAGTATGTTTGTTCGAGAAGAAAATTATTAAACCTACAATAATTACAATATTTGAACTGCCAAGGATGCTTACTTATAATTTGTTATGTTTACGTTTACGCGAATTAGTTATATGCCCATCTTAGACGTAAAACTATACATTTTAAAAAAATTGATAAGTGTAGCTTTTTCATAGGTACATATATTATAATTTTTAACATATATCATGTGAGTAAAAAAAAGGTAGAAATTTAAAAAAGATGTACAGAACTTTTGTCTTTTGGCCATCTTTTTATTTTTTTGGTCCATAGCGCATTATTTTTATTCCAGAAATAGACTTCCCATCCTTAATTTATCCGAAAATGATATATTGGACGCCATAACAAGTACAGAGCCTCTATTCTAGACGGTAAAAACGATATCGTATTTGACCTGCTATGGAACTATTTTATACTCATTCCGTCATTACTGTGAAGTAAATAGGAGCTATCAAAACGTTGAAAATATGATAACAGGTCAAATACAATATGGTTTTTACCGCCTAGAATACCGGCCCAGTTTTTGAGAAATAATATAGCTTCAATTAAAGCACGGCAGCGTCAAACTCCCCCCCCCCCCACTTCCCCGCTAAATGCACGCTAGCTCTCGATGGCTCCCGATCTGAATTCACACGAGATCGCCTAAGGATCAAGTGGTGCCAAGTTTCAGCGCATATTCAAAAAGTGCAAGGTTCCCATACAACGGATTGCACTATCAAACCAGCTACCACGCTCAATATAATTTTTTGTCTCCCATGTGTTAACAGATGTACATATATTATAAACTATATATTTTTGAAAACTACATAAGTGTAACTTTACGATTACATTTTTATTCTTAGATTTATGTTATTATTTTTAAGCACAATAGGTAATTATAAAAAATAACAGATTATGTATTTTAGTCATTTCTACTTTATTCATTTTTTTTGTTAGGGAGTGCATTTTGTTGTTCAAAAAATAGATTCTTCGTCCTTAATTTATCTGAAAATGATAAATCGCATGCCCTAGTATGTATAGTTTTAGAGAAATGTTGCTTCAATTAAAGCGCGGCAGCGTCAAACTTCCCCCTACTCCCCCTACTAAATGGGCCATGGCTCTCGATGGCTCCCGGTCTGAATCTACTCAAGACCAGCTAAGAATCAACTGTGCCAAGTTTCAGCGCATAGTCACAAAGTGCAAGGTTTCGTGCAGTAATACCCTAGCTACTCGTGGTATATTAATCAAGTCAAAACTTTTACATATGTAACGTGTAACAACGGATTGCACTATCGAACCAGCTAGAGGGGCTATTTATTGCCTAAAGCACTCGCAATCGCAATCGTTTCATTTTGAAAATCGAAGGCTTGTCTTCGTACAAAATGAAAACAATTGTACCACTTTGAAACCGATTGCGATTGCGAGTGCGTTAGGCAATAGCGACGCAGGTTCAAGTTTATTTTTTTTTGTACCGATATAGATACTTAATTCCTTGAAGTAGTGTACATTGTAAGTCTATTTCCGTCCATAACTAGAATAGAATGCAAGCTCATGAGCAGCTCTCAATGGCGTAACGTCACACTATCGATCCCACTTTGCCTGCTGTCAATGCACTTCTACTATGTCGGCAATATAACATGCGCGCGCATTAATATCACTCAAAACATTTCACAAATAAAAAAAAGACGAACGCCTTGAAGAAATTAACTTATTTTTTAGAAATAATGACTATTAAATTTAACACACACCTTGTGGATTGTCTTATGTTTTAAAGTTATAATATTGTCACTGGCAATACACGCGCGACGTAACTTCGCTAGTGATTGCCCCTGTATGAAAATTGGAGCGCATGCGTGAAAAACATGGCGAATAGCCTCCACTGCAGGGTGGCAGTACTAGCAATCGCAGGGCCGTACTACGGATAAACATTAAATTACCTAAATAAAAAAAAACATCGTAGCTGCACAACCTATATGTTTTTTTTATCTTTGACTTATTTTGAGAATAACGTTAAAATACGGCATCAAAAGGCAAAAGTTGGACGTCTTCTTGGTAAGATTGAAGTTCTTTACTTCACAAAGTTGGCTTGACGTTTTATCTTATAGTAGTTATAGATGTACACAAGCAGTAGTTAAAATTATTTTACTTTTTTTGGCTATATTTAATTTTAAACAAAGTTAATTCATAATAACTAGTTTAAGATAATGTATTAATCTAATAGAAACCTGGGCCCCTATTCTACTGCAAAACACCCTAATAGTGTTATATTTTTAACGTTACGGTAGCTCATGTATTTGACAGTAATGGCGCGGCAGCCGAGTTAAAAACAATACGATAAATAATGTCAAAGGCAATATCGTTTTACCCATTAGAATAGTGGCTAAAGTGTATCGATAATCGGACTCAGTAGGTATTCAAGAATTACGTACAGAATGCAGATATAATTTATTATTTACACTGACTTAAGTGTCGTATTAGATACCAATTTGATCACAATTGGAATGTTATACATATATACGTCAACGTTAAACTTTGTTCGTGACTTTCCGTGAAAATAACTAGAACATTGATTGAGCTGCTCTGACAAATTTAAAAACACAAGATACAAATATCCAAGTGCGGCCCTGTCTGATATTTGCATTCGGCTTCGGTCGGGACTGTTCGTGCATTTCCGCGCGTTAGCCTTCCAACCCTTGTAGAGATGGCTCTACCACAATCCCAAAAATCTTTACAATATTTCCTGTTTTAACTGTTACAAAATACCGTTTTTAAGTGAAGTGCGTTACGTTATGATTGTTAAAGTACAGAGGATTCGTTTTAAATGATCTTTACAGAGTTTATGTGTTGGTTTAGTGCTCGGCTGTGATTGTGTTATGCTGACTGTATTTTAGGCCAAAGAACGCTCGACTTAGGTAAAGATAGTACCTATATTTAACCCTTGTATGTGACCAATGATTTACATTAACTATGAAATAGAACCAACGGATTTAAATACGTAATAGTGGTAATGGTCGTAATACAATTACCTAAGTGACGGTTTTTTTGCAGATACGGAGTCATGAAAGGTGTCGACGACGACGATGACTGAAAAGGAAGTCAATAGGATGTTGGGTAAGTGGAATCTATCACCAAGAATGTACTTAGATTAATTTCATTTTATCGATTTATAATAGACGTGATCGAAAATACAGGCTTAAATTTAACATTAAATTGCTCAATGCAGATACATCTACTGCAAAACCTGAAACTACTATAACAGGGAAATAATAATTTAATAAGTACCTACTTCTGGAACACTCCGAGCACTTGTTCCTTGTGTTAGTTGTGATGTGACACGATGAAGTGAAAATGAGAATAAAATGAGTTTATTCCGGAAACAGATTCCATAAAAACACAAAGATACAAAAATGGCACAATCTAAAATAAACTACTTAAGAAACTAAACTAGAAAATATTAGCCACTTTATTGGCGGCACCACGGGTCACCCCGACCCCACTTTGCAATGGCTGTGCTATGGAAGCCAATCATTATAATAAGGCTTTTTACAACCTTATATCTCACTGGACACTCGTTCTTTCGTTAACCAAAAGAATTTTGGACGTGTTAACGTGGTACCTAATTGGATACGAATATAAATTTGTAAAAAAAATGGTACCTACCTATAAACCTTGTAAACTATGCAATACTGTGGTGTCTAAGAGCTAATTTGACAATGAAATCGGAAGGCGGCAACAGGATCTTCGCTGTACTTTACTGAAACCCACTGAGTTAAGTAGATTATATAGCCTTGTTAAGCAACTGTTAACTGTGCAAAAAAATAAATCGGCATAAATTTCACAATCCTGTTATAATAGAGAGCTTTTTAGTCGAGTACCGTGTTTAGGCCACGAAGCTAGCTGACTGATTAAAAAGCTTGATTATGACACTATTGTGAACAATACTTTTTGTACAAGTTCATTAAAATTGATAATTTAAGTGGATAGTTTTTATTTTAACTTTTTAAGCTTAGCTTTGAAAAGAAAAGTCATCACACCACCGGCGTCCGTAATGTTGCAGTAACTGTGCTAATATTTAGTCAATTACAAAGCTTTTTTTTATGCCCTGGGTACAGCAGCAAGTTTAAGTAGATTTTTGACAGATGACGCGACGGTGCTACGTTCCGAAACGTCATAGATTGGCAATTTTGTACCGGACCGAGTCTCCTTAAACAAGGACACATATTATTGAAATACGAAGTTCTATATAAAAAAAAAAAATCGGTTGTCTAGACTTCTAGAGCGTATCGAAACAGTTATTTCGGTTGTTTCGGAAGTAACATAGACTATTCAACGATAAAAAGAGTGACGTTGCAGTATTGCATGCATTTCTCGAGAGCTAACATCTGTAGGAGATGGGTTAATAGGTTTCAACATCCAAATGCGTCTGGTTCGCTGACTCAGCCTTGCCTCGCAAACATTTATACTCGTACCTACATGTTACAAACAAGAAAACTGTAACTAGCATTAAGTGACAGCTATATGTGTAAATTTAACGTAATATGACATGTAAAAAATTATTTTTTATTAATAAATGATAGAATTGAATACTCTCTATGAAATCTTAATACATAGATTTTAATCGACGAGTACAAAAAAGGCTTTTCAACATAATTTGTCAGAACAGTGTTAATGGATCAGTAACATTCATAATACTTAAGTACTTTAGGTAATATCCTTTTATAAGCTGGGTTGAACGTAATTTGCTTGTCTGTCTGTATATTAATGACCCCGATGCGGATGTCACGCTGCAACTGAAATTAACATAAATGTGACATCCTCGGACGTGAAGCTTATTCGAAATTGGTACGTCGCTTGATGGTTTAATTTGTTTTTACTAATTGACTTTCATCTGCGACTGTCGATGTTTACGTTCTTCATGTTAGTTTTTTATTTTTAAATTTTTAAGGATAAAATGTACCTAACGCGTCAACATTTTGATGTTAACATGAAGTGAAATTCAATTTATTTTTCTGTTGCTTATTTTTATGTTTTACTTTACTTACTCGTATTTGGAGTCTTAGGTTTGCAATCTTAAGATTGTAGTCTTGACAATTCAATCGTAATCATCAGGTGGCCTGTGTGTTCATATGCCGACTCCTTGCCAAAAAAAGTTCCCCCGAAAACTATCGAAAATTGATGTTTTCAAAAGTAATAGTATAGCTTTTGCGTTTTAATTGTTCCTAATTTTTCCAAATTTTTGGTAAATTTCATTTCGCTCTGCTCGAAAACTGCAATTTCCCATTCATAAAAATAATCTAATTGGCTTCCTATAGCTCAAACGTGATTGTTGAGCAAATCAGCTTCTCTATTTTATAATAGAAAGAAAAGGTTTGTTACATTTACAACTCGAAGCACGTCCCACTAGAAAGCACGAAGAATACGGTGCACCCTGAATACCGTCCCGAACGTAACAAGGGCCTGCTATAAATGATTATGAACCTTATCTGGATAAAAATACAGGTTCACGCAATGGTAGTTCCGCAGTTGCCTGGTTTAACCCTTGACTAAGTCACTTTACACCTGCCCTTCGGCTCGGTAGCCGTTTCTAAAGTTTGTGATATGTGAAAGCGAGTGTCTAAGTGCAGTATTTATGTAGGTAATTAACGTACGTGTGTATTCAAATTATCCAAGATTAAACAGATTTAGTAATTAAATAATACAATATCTCAAAAGAAAGGGTTGAGTGCTTTGGGAAACCTAAACATAAACTTCAAACATGCTTCAAACTAAACATAGCTATTTAGTTTGTCAAGTATGATTTTATTAATGACATTTATAACGGCCAGGCCCAAACATGTTCGACATTTGTATGTACTGTACCTACGTTTCTTTTATCTGCTAGCCAAGTGTTAAAGTATCGCATAACCATAAGCAGCCGAACATGTCAGCTAACGTCAATCCCATTTTGTAAGTTTTCGAAAATGGCTAATGTTAGCGTTTTACATCTTATCTAGGTGTTGGTGTTGTTTAAAACAGGGCAACACTTTACTCCACCTTATGTGTATTTTTATCCATATTAAGAAATCACGTCAAGGCCCCCGGAGTGTTTGTTTCTTACATATTACTCGATGCGCCGACGCATTTACGCGGTCGTCTCGCGGACGACTTGTGCCCGATAACCTATAGATAAAACACATTTTCTAGGGTGAAACATAATCTTTGAGTGTTTGACCAACTGTTCTTCAATAGTGTTTGCTACGGAGTTATGTGTAACTTTACAGTTTATATCAAATTGTATTCTAAAGTGGTGCCAATAAATAGCGACCGGATAATAAGGAAGTCTGTATACAAACTAAAGATAAAGAAAAGGAAGAAAAAAACGTGATTGATTTCTGTGTATCGACAAAACTAAGTGGAAATGATTGCGTTGGCGTTATGTGTTTTCGGGAAAATCTGTGAACTTGCATTTAGTGGTAATGCTCGTACAACGGAGAATGACGATAAAATCTGTAAAAAACTATATACGCGAAGAAATAAGTGGCATAGAAGACGGAGACGTAAACGACGCAGAGGTAAGCGCCTAGAAACAATTTATATTTTAAAAACAACCAACAATCTGAGTCACAATAAAAATAATCGTGGAAAATACCAAGTTAAAGTAATTTTCTATTCATACATTCTTATCGATTTAATTTTGCATTGATATTCGGATTACTTTCAAGAGTTTCAAGGTGTTTAAATGTATGAAGTCTTCTGTCTCTTCCGACATGAGACACCTTATCGGCTGATCAAGGTCTCAAGATGACGGTGATGTATGGAAATCAAGTGTAGTGTTGATAAACACTGGGGTAACTAAATTATCTAGAGTTAAGGATAAGTTTTAACGAGTGCGTCATCTAGTTAAAGCGTGAGTTACTAAGTAGTAACAGCCATGTGTTAGGCTACCGTTGCGAATGCTGACAATTTAGTTCGTATCGATCACGCTAGATGGCGCTAGCTACTTAAACTACTCGAACGATGCTTGGAATGAAGTAAGTTTTAAAATATTTAAACATCGTTATATTTAAGGTGAGAAGAATATAGAGCTGACATTAGGTCGCAATTGTATTTCGCGACGTCTTAATGCGTTCGTAGAAGTATTATGACTGTTGTAATGTCGGTTCTCGTAGGTACCGTTAGTCAGCATCAGCACTATCAAAAATAACGATAGCCTATTTGGGACATTGTTCACTATTACATAGAAGAGTTATGGAATCATTCCCACGCACGAATAAATTCGCAACATCCGGATGTAACGTTACGTAGAACTAAAGATTTCAGGCGTTTTTATCGATATGCCGAGAATTCTGTTTTGGGTGTACTTTTAATATGAATCAAGGAGCCACGGGCATTTATTACTAAGGTTCGTTGCAGCATTATTGCCTGTCATTGAGGACAAGGTTATATTCATGTGGTAGTAGCCCCGTTTGTCAGAATCTAAACTTATTTACATGTCAGGCGACCCGGACGGTGCAATTTTCCGCCACTCGCCACGACCCAGTTTTCAGCAACTGAAGTAGATAGGTCGCGTAACGAGTAACGACCTTTACTGCTATTCTCCATTTCCGAATGGTGCTAATTTCTCGGGTCATTGACCTGGCAATATTGTTATTTGAATCGTACTTAATCGAATTGGTATAGATATAAAGAAAATAGGTACCAACGTTTTTTACATTTACCTATTTGAAATTAGAATTTATAAGACAAATTGAAGCAGGCGGGTCTGGAATTTCTCTGATTTGCCATTGTTTCAGTACTTGCACAAAACTTTATCGGTCATGGATACGACACTGAAATTCAAGATACTGATTCAATCGTTTCCATAATATAATATTTAAGTTTGGAAATAAAAACGAGTTAGGGATATACCTACTTAGGTAGGTAAAGTATTTAAGTTTTTCAGTTCAATGTAAGTTTAATCAGTTTTCGAGTGTCCTCAAACTTTAAACATTCAATAATATATTTTCAAAACATGACACACTGAAAATTGATATTAGAATAAAAGCACATTGCAAAAATCCACCCAGTAGCCCTGAAAGTATAGGTACTGTTTCTAATTAAAAAACATATTCCGTACGACGACAGCAGCTTGTTAACAAGGTATTCTTAGAGTAAGCGATGTCTAAATTAATGAGCTTTGACTCAGCTTAGTCTAAATATGGTTGATAGCACACAATGCTTTCATGTTGCGATTCAGGGGTCATTCACTTGCTTGTGATCCTCGCGTTACTGTCCAATGGTGGCTTGACTTAGCAGAAGTACCGTTGTATTATATTAGATTGACATACGAAATGTACTTAGACAGATGGATTTTTGGAACATTTTGGTTCCGTTAGATCAAAATTAAAGAGTGCTTTTTCCTAGGGTATTTAAAGATTTCTTCTGAAAGTCTTTTCAGTTTATTGTTAGAGTTTTAGAACAGTTTTTTTCCGATAATGTCATGATTTTCCAGCTGCCTTCTATGACTTTGTCTGTCCCCTATCTCAGCCTTGACCTATTCAGAAGGAATAGCGAGGTTTTTAGTAGGCTTGGCCCTTGCTTCTCATTGAACTTCTGTTGAACCTCACTCATGATGGTTGATCTTTGATGGATCTAGGCATTGTGGTAACCACCAAACATAACCTAACACCGACTATCACCCATCAAAGCTCAACCATAACGAGGTCCATGATATTTTTTCTTGATAAGTCGAGGCACGTCCAGGCAAAGATGGATGTACGGAAAATACTACGGTACTAAGGTACGGTTGGTACTAGACTTGTAAACAATGTTAGAATTATATTAAAATATTTAACTTACAAACTGGTTTATACGAGAGAATTAGGTTCAATTAGTAGTAATCGCCCGCATGAGTCACTTATTTGTCATCTGCTAAATGTTGAAGGACCGCGGTCGATAACGAAGGGAGTACGATGTAGGTATACGGGTCATCAAATCCTCGCTTAACATCTGGCTACATTTTTTTACCTGTAATTGGTGTTTGTTATGCACCCTCCCGCCTCACAGCGGCTGAGAGTTTGTTTGACATCAGCGTGACGTCGACCGCCGTGAAGTTCGCCGCACTTGCACGTCAGTTGCGCGCGCAGCGCTTGCGCGATAGACGGTTTATACGGCGGTGCTGCAGTGTTGATCCGATTAACAACGTCAGTTTTATACTTACACTTTACAACACCATTATCTCTAGCGATTGTTACAGTACTACCTTATTGCTCGATTTGACGATTTTCATAGCATCGAGATAACTAGATTTAGTAACAATTTATGAACACGTTGATATCTGTGGAATTCTACCTTCATAATGCAATGCTTGTAGTTTCGCCACTGTGCAAATTGTTCGACCTTAATGTTGTCTAAATTGTTCATATTTCCTTGTTTTGATGTTAGATCCGAAAGTATCAAGATGTGTCGGCGCGCGGGTCGTAGTATAGGGGGATTAATCCCGAGCTATTTGTGTCCCGCTCCCCGCGGTCCCGGTCCCGCGGGCACGTGCGGCTGAGTTCAGGCTGCTCCCCGCGCTCCCCGCGTCTCCCGCTCATTCACACGATCAACCAATATTTGGATCGGGATAGCGTGCTCGCAGCTGTCAAATCAAGCGATACGCAGTACTATAGCGACTAACTAATTTAATTAATTCAATTTCCCTTGCAGTGTCTTTACTTGTGTTTTGTCACGTGCAAAAACAATGTGAACAGTGGTTGTTAATATATTTTCTTGACTTGTATCCTTTTTGACTTGATTAAATCGATCGAACACGCGAAAATGTGAGGTGATTTACCCTCAATGTGTTAAGTGCTAAGTGATGAAGGTGCCTGGCTCGCGGTATTTGCACCAAGAAATTGCACGATCATAAAGGATACTTTGGAAAGAGAAAATGCGGATCAAAGTTTATACAGACCTTCGCCCGAATGGTAAATATTGGTTTTATAAATCTACCTACTTTAATATGCATTTATGTCGATGACGTTCATTAAGCTAACCTAACTAATTAAACAGTAGGTACCTAGACTAGATACCTTAGGTATTGATTTATGTATTAGCAATCTTTTTAATCGAACTACATTTTATTGACCAAGTAAATAAATGTAGAACCTACATTTAATTGACGAGTAACGTAGATAGCTACGGCTTGTAGATAGAACATTTGGTCTTAATAAATGTCCTCTTATTAGAGAGGCGTTCCTAACGTTTTAAATTGCGATGACTGGTCGGAGCGTGTGATTGGTGCAGCCGCCGAGGTCGCGGTTTCATCACGAGCACAAAAACAATAAACCAGCTCATATTTTCCCATATGGACCAGGTGACCCATTATATTAATTGTTTATAGCTTGCCACTTGGATGTGTTCCCAAAACTGACAGTGTTTCCAGTTGGAACTAGTTAAATTATCAGCTTGCTTAACGTTTCTTGAATAAAATCCGATGTAATGAGGGAAACAAGTTAACCAAGACTATTGTTGATCACTGCACGGAAGCGTTTTCCGTCGTTGGGAAATAACAAAACATTCATTCAATTTCATAAGAGATTAAGTTCCCAGTATATTGACTATGTGTCAACTATGAATGATGCTGGTCGCTGAATCCACAGACCCGCATAAATGGGGCTATTTCTGTTATCAGCAAAACAAACAACGTTGATAAACAAATGCCTAGTTTCGAAATAAGCCCCACATCTTTGGTTTCTTCACCGTGAATACAAGTGAAACTGAGAATGGATAGTTTACAATTTTGATTAATCCGACCTTTAACCAGGTTAACCAAATGTTTGTCTGTATAGTGAACAAAATGTGCCAACAATGAACATAGTCGGATGTGTCTGGAGTCGACCACGACCACAACCCATTATTCAGTTAACGAGGTGCTACGTTGGTTATAGCATTTAAAACAGCTATTGTTACAGTAGCTATACAAAACGTGGACTATTCATTATCACAGGAAACGCCTTATGATCCGCCTATATGCTCAGTTCTTTACGATTCGGTTTAATTGAACGTAATCCAGTTAACATTAAGGTTTTAGGAAGTCATAACTTGCTTACACGCTATTGTACAACACGTAACAAACAATTGGGAACACGGTACAATACACTACTGTCACTTTTTTACTAGGTGCATCTCTTGCTTTTACATGCGCAATCACATGAGATAATTTTCTGAAAATCTTTAGTTCCTTTTGTCAGTACTGACTCAAGTTCAAGAATATCGAACGGCCGTCTTCCGCCACCCTTGACTGCATTAGTGCACCCCGGTCTGGGGGAGTTCTCGTTTTCCGATCGATTCCACCCTCGTTTTTATACCAAGATCTATAGGTGAGTGTAGAGCTTTTCGGACTTGATGTCTTACGTACGTGGGGTGCCTCAACCGAAATGAAACGTTCCTAACGAATAAATCTGTTGAGTAGAAATCTGGTGAAATGTTTGGTATTGACTATTGGCATACCTAGGCGACCGAAGCGATCGTGCGGACTCGTACGTCAATACTTTCAGTTTTGGTAGTTATTTTAACGCTTACAGAATGCAACTTCTCTATAACTAGGGCCTCTGACCACAGACAAAAAAAATATGTTGGCTTTATTCAATGTCAATAACGTTATATACAGTATTCCTAACTTTTTAATAGCTTTCGGCTGGCTATCACTATCACGCTTGCACTCGCAACTGATAGTATATTTGTCACTCGTGTGTAATAGAAAAACGAAGATTTCCGATCGCTATTAAGAAAATGGTAGCACAGAGGGCCCTGCCAAGATGCATTATGCTAACTAGCATTTCTATTCGATTCGTTTATAAACCAATCGCGTCACTGGTAGATGACGTGATACGAAAAGTCACGTGGTCTACCAGTGACGCGATTAGTTTAAAAATGAAATGAATAGAACCGCTAGTCAGCGCAATGCATCTCGGCAGGGCCCTCAGTATGTATCTCGTTAGAAATTGATATCTACTACTTTTCCGACATAGGTATATGCCGCTTGCATGATTGCTATATTTCTTCTTTATTATGAGATAAAAAGGATTTTTTCTTACCTTTAAAACTGACATGGCGTAGTCATCTTTAATAAGGGCATATAAATCTAAATCCTTTGTTTATGTTAGCAGATTACCAAGTCTTTTACAAATGGATCACTGTATGGATAATTGTATTTAGCTTGTCTAGATCTAATTAAATAGGGAGCTGAAGAAACTTTACAAATCAAAATAAATTTGTTTCTAAGACTAAATACCAAAGTTTACTGGTAATAATTATGTTTATAATTGCAATAACCATTTTCTACCTTATTCTCGTAGGTACTAGTACCTATGCAGAGTTCTTAATTATATTATCTCTTAGTCATGGCACCCTACTCTCTAATTAGGTATAAGGCATCGATTTAGACGTCGTACTGAACGCTTTTCAGTAGTCAGAAGCCTAATTTGTCTAATTTCATAGATGAAAACCAACATTCAGCATTCATATTTGTTCGCTAATATCTAACTAAACGATATTATAGAGTTTCTATGCAAGTTTTATGTTTTCCTTCCTTTTTCTAATCAGGAATAGTTACCTACACAAATTATAGTTAGTAGAAACAGAATAATACAATCAATATCGCTAAGTCGAATATAAACATATATCCGAGAAATGGTATGAGTGGTTTTCATAAAGTTAAAATAAGGAACCTCTGCTATATCTTCGAACGTCTTCATAGAGATCACAACTGGCAGTTTAATTCTACTTTATTTCAGGAAGAAATTGCTCTGATCTATTTACAGTGAACATGTGCAGACGCCGACTAGACATCCGGCTGATCCTGTCTTTTGATCGTTGTTTTAGTCAACTTCAATCGTCTTCGACGTGTATAGCTACCATGACAAAGTCCAAGGAAAATAATTATACCTTAGCCTCTCCTCGTAATATTGTATTGGATTTTGTGTTTTGTACGGTCGGCTATATAAGTAGCTGGATAGTTTAGTACTATGTCACTTTAACGCCATGTTTGAGCTGCTGCACTAATCAGTCAAAGAAGATAAAGTGACAAGGTACAAAAGTGTGCACATACTTTTAAAAACGAACAGTAGAATAGGTTTACATACATACAATGCAGACACCTCATACAATATGTCATTTAGCTGGGAATTATTTTAGGTAGGTATACTGAATTCTTGGCAACAGGTTAAAACATTTATTAAGTTGGTCAGAGTAGTGAGTTGCTCAAAGTTGTGTGATTGTCTGACGGTAAAATGAAAATTCTGAGCAATGCAACTCTTTCAAATATTTGTCGATACATCAAGGGACGGTAGCCATAAAGCGTCCTGCCTCAAGGCATTTGAAATATTTAGTAAAAAATATCAGTCCCAGTCGAATGACCACCTTGAAAGTGAAACTTATATCTCTTCAAGAATTCCACGCAGCATTCGTCCGTTAAGCGTGCCCATTTCAACATTTCTTACCCGAGACGAGATTCGGTTACTTGCACTGCAAAAAACCACTTATTAAACCCAAGTTTCACCTGTTAACTATGTTTTTGTCGCTGTCAAATTTTATGATTTGTATCAAGGCTGATGCCGGCCTTGGGTGCAGAGTTTCGGATTAAGATAAGGCAAAGGCAAACGAGAAAATTAACGCGACAAAAATGGAGTAATATATGTAACAGTTACTCGACAAGGTGACCAAAGGTCATGTGAGCCATTGCAGGTATATATTTTGGTGTATGTTTTGTTAAGAGGATTGTGAACCGACGATTAAATCTCGTAGCTGTCAAAGTTTTCCCATACAAATTTAACACAACAACAAAAAGTAGGTCTGTATTTGATTTGTTTTTTTTTTTTCCAAAAAATTTTTTTTGGAAACGAAAACGTACAGACCTAGTATTTCATAATATAGTTACTACTTTGGAAAAAACTCGTATATGATATTTCGAGATGTATGACTTTGAATTTAATTCTCTTAACATTTCAGTTTAAAATAGTACGTCACGAAAAAGAGATACGAGGTTTTTTCAAAGCAATGACGATATATCTACAACAATTATTCAATAATCGGACTAGGTTTAAGGGAGGAAAACCGTTATCGCATTTTGTATGGAATTTTTTTGCTTCACAATCCTTTAAATTAAATATGGGTAACGAAATCAATCAATTCAGTTATTATTGAATTTTCAATTTTAATATGGTGAATTAAATAAAGAAATAATTGAAAATGTGTGTTCAAACTACAACAATTAGCTTTTGACGATAAATTTCATGATATTTTGATAAATATATTAATTTTTGGACGTCGGACTGATTCATAAAATAGATATATGAGTATGTATAGTATACGAATTTAACAAAAACGAAGCTAACTTATCCAGTAAATAGGTACCTAACCTACTCGCAACATCTAAATTTTTATGACGATAAATCATATCGCATTTATTAAGCTACACTAAAACAATTAAAAGCTAATGAGCATTGTTGATCTGCCCATACATTTCGCATATACAAAAAATCTATAACAAGTTTGCAAGCGTTATCCAAATTATAATTCGTGCTTCTTGGCTTTAAAATATTTTTCTTAAAAATAATTATTCTTAAACTGATCTGTATACAGACCGACAATTTTAAAGCATGACGAATGTTAATGTCGAGTTTAAACATCTGTCTCACATTCAATACGAAATCTGTTTAATGATAACACATGGTTCTTCCGAGGACTTCCTTTCAATATCAGGGCATATTTAAATAACTCAAAAGATAAAATACACCCTTGGTATACTATAGAATACACAATAATTCTTACTCAGCCCATGAAACTAGCACGTTTGCACAATAATTATATTCTTGAAAATTGGCGTGAAAGTGCTACCTAAAGTTTAACTGTCGATGTATGTTAGCAAAAATCGGAAGATTCACGTAGCTCATGAACTTTTGGATCGATATAAAATTAGTTCTATTTGAAACCACTATTTTATAGTGGCTGTATAAGATTCATCCATGTTCTAGTAATAACGTATAACGAGTCTAAAATGGCTAAGTGTTTATTAAATTCATTTTTCAAAATGACGTACCTTTAGGGATGACAATACAATTTTTATCACGCTATTGACATATGGAAATCCTTACTTTCTAAGCAAAAAAAAGTATAATTTTATAAAATAAAGTTTGTTACTTATAACAAGCACTAGGGTTATTATGGCTGTGTCACGGTATAATAAATGTAAAACAGGGTAAAATATCGAAGGAAACAAATTTATTTTCTGCTAAATAGGGCAGAACGTGTAAATAACGTACATACCAAAAATTCATTTATTCATTAAATGACCATAATATTTACAGAATTCAACATTAAAATAATTAAAAATGAGAACTAAACGTATTTAAATTAAATGTAATTAAACGTAATTAATTAATTAACGTACATACCTATATATATTTTATTATATTTCGGTTCAAGATCAAAAACCGGGCTTATTGTTTTTTAATTAACAGACTACATGTTCGACGTTCGTTCAATGCACTGAATGCAGACAATACATGTTTACATATCATGTTGTTTCATCCAAAGGTAAATTAGTTAGAAAATAATACAGATTATTCTCATCATCTGCTAATTTAACCGTGTTTTATTTGTACAGCACACGAACGTTATTGAGAGCTCACAAACCACAAATTAATGTGAGTGAATAAGGAAAAGACGCAGCACATGAAATAATAATTTAATAATAATTTAATAATAATTTAATAATAATTAAAGTGTTGATTCAGTCATACAGTGCAATGGTATTCTGATTCTATGCCGATCCTGAAATATAATACGCTTTTTTCCACATTATACTTTTCATTAATATGTAAAAAAACCATTATCCATAATATAGAGATATAGGCATAGAGAGCGTTACACCGGTCATGTCAAGTCAAACTAAAAATAATGATGTTTAAATAAGCATATAATTGCGAGTTTTTAATTTGCATAGACACTATCGGTGTTTGCAGAGGTCAAATTTGATTACTTAAAGTATTTATTCAATTTGCACACAATTTATTATGTTCAATTTGATTTGAAAGTTTACGTGACTAGAGAGGCCGACCCCAATGCCTAGTTTATCAGCGGTAAAACTGTTTAATAAAGTTTCGTAATAAAGATGGTACGCCGTTTTTCATATCCTTAATACTGTGCTGTAAAAATAGTAACTATATGTATAACCAACGGGACTACCAAGTTCTCGCCCAAAAATATGTTACATTTATTACGCGTGAAAATCGTGAAAGTTGAACAGCATGAAATTTAATCGATTTTGACTTTCGCTTCAACGGAGCAAAGGTTATGTATCCACAGGAGGGAAATTTGTTAAGTGCTAAACGTTACATGAAAGTGTTCAGTTGGCTTTCTTTGTAATCGTATGCACGCATTAACTTTGGGAATAACTTGTGAAGTCGAGAAGACTTGTAGATAATTTCAAATAAAACACGACTATTATTTATTGAACACGACATAAAATAACATCACGTATACAAAAGAAATGTTACACAGTGAGTCAGTGATTCAACAGGCGCAGCTTAATTTAGATGTTTATTATCGTTTTTAGGGTTCCGTGCAAAAAATGAAAAAAACGGAACCCTTATAGGTCACTCGTGCGTCTGTCCGTCCGTCCGTCTGTCACAGCCAATTTGCTCCGATGTGCAAAGCATTTTTTTTTTTTTAAATACCGTGTCATATATCAAATGAAAGGGCTCGTTATGAGGATCTCAAATATATTTTGTTGTTATTATTGTAAAAGTAATAGTTTTGATTTTATTCATGGAAGAAGACGAAAATTGACCATTCCCCCTGATCTCCGAAAAAACTGAGCCTAACATTTTGAAAAAAATACAAAATATAGTCCATTGCTTGTAGATTACTGGAAAACCTATAAGAATTATATAAATCAATAAAAAAATACGTATCTACGGAACCCTCTCCACGTGAGTTCAACTCGCACTTAGCCGGTTTTTCTCTATAAGGTTGTTAGGTGGTATATCACACGCCCACTTAAAATCTCAAAAGGTGAAAATGATGCGTAATATAATAAACATCGTGATGGTATTTCGTTTCGCTCCTACATAAATATCAATTTAGTCTCTTTTCCCCGAACTGTAAGACGATACTTCGCCAAACAATAGTCCATATAAAACTAATGACACCAAGCTGTAATATCGATCTGCTTATAATTGCAGCCGCCACTTCAGTCAGACTAAACAAGTAATAAGTGTCTTATTATACCGTGCAAACATTATATACATCTATATAGTCTAGGCAGAATATCTAATAGTTACACAAGAACAAAAGGGTTTAACTTGTTCACTTCGCTCACTTTATTTTTCAAGTGCCATCCATAAAGATCCTCGACAATTTAAGCCTACGTAAAAGCCTGCGTGCGTAAAAATGATGGTAAATTAGCCTTAACGGCATTTTGCACGAATCCCGCCGTTCACAAGTAAACCATAAAAGAACCTACTGTTTTACGGTAACAGTAACTTAAACAAGTAATTACAACAAACATTTGCTGTTATAAAGACAGAAAGTTTATTCTGACACTCAAAAGTAATAGAGAAATTACATGAGACGAGTTGTAGCGCAAAGGAAACATGTCCTAAAAACCTTCGCAAGTTATATTCTGGTATTAGATTGGTTTCTTATAACTGTATTTTGTTCGAATCTCCGTATTATCTTAGAAACATTATCTCTCCAACAACAGTTTGCCGCAATATGCTAATACTGTGTGAAAAGTAACAGTTTCTAGCAGCTGTTACTTTGTCTTTCCCAAAACAAAAGCAAAAGTTGAAACGTGGCGTGGCCTTTGCACAAATTAGTGGCTACACTATTTGTCTTGCTTATACAATTTTCCGCCGCCACCTATCCGTTTCCCCCGGGCCGCGATGAATCATCGTGCGTGCTTCCCGGGAAAAACTCCAGAGATTAACGCCTCGGGCCGCAGTGCCTTACCTCACCCTTGTGACGAATAAATCTTTTCTAAGGCTGACTATGTACAGTCGACAGCTATAAAATACTATTTTGCGCTCAAAAATATCTGAAACGCTCCTAGACTTCTACAAAAATTTACATGTCACGTATTATTGAGCCCAATGATTCAGATTCAGATTTTATTACTCAATATAACAGTATAAATTACATGACATGTCAAATTATATGCAGTTACATTGAGGTCGTCAGAAATATAGTTAAATAATAATAGTAAAAAAGTAAAAGTCAACACAAATACAGAGTACATTAATTAATGTTAAACAATATACTATTGCTGGTGACCGTACTGGGTCATACAAACGCGCAAAAACAAAAGTTGTGGTCAATAGTTTTGAAAGGTTTGTTTTGTGTACGCCCATTTCCATTTCTAATTATCGGTCGCGTGCGAATTACTTGTCATTCTCAATAGTTATAGAACCATTTTTAGGGATTCGTACCCAAAGGGTAAAAACGGGACACTATTACTAAGACTCAACTGTCCGTCCGTCTGTCTGTCACCAGGCTGTATGTCATAAACCGTTATAGCTATACAGTTGAAATTTTCACAGATGATGTGTTTCTGTTGCCGCTATAACAACAAATACTAAAAACCTTCTATACAACATCCGTGATTTTTTTGCCGTTTCTTGCTCGATATTAATAACGGCAACAGGAAGACGCTTGAAATATTCACAGAACATTTAAAAAATAAATAATTAAATTAAAATTAACTAAATACCTATTTATTGGGGGCTCCCATACAACAAACTTGATTTTCTTATAGATAATTATAGATATATAGATAATGGTATGGAACCCTTCGTGCGCGAGTCCGACTGACCTTTTTTTTAACCAAATTACTTTACACGCGAAAAATATCGTGTTACGAGTAGGTATATGTATTGAGGGAAACCCCACGTGTTTGTAATCTGATATTATTCCAAAGGCTGCTACGTCTCTACAGCACATTACTCTAAATTATAATCTTGGCGTAAAATGATCTAGATTAAATGCCTTTAGGTATGTATAAGTAGAAAGTTGACATCAGTTTCGTTTCCGACGAGCCTTTTCCTGGAATCCGCCTGGCAGGGGTGGCCGGGATTAGGCCGCCGACCCCGCTTACCCTCTGTCTGCGTCGATATATTTTTGTTACACCCTTGTTTTATGGACGCAACGAGTTACACAAGACGCTGCGTGACATTAATGAAAAAGTGTTCATTTATTTCTACATCTGAAACAACCAAGCAACTGTATTTGTGATCCCCAAACATTTTATAAATTCTTCTGAACCTATTTGTATTGTAACAAGCAAGCTGTATAAGCCCAAAAGCACTAATAAGTATTTCTATTATAATCCATTCTGAATAATATTATTACCATAAGCCTGTTAAAAAATGTCTCGCCGCGGCTTTAAATGAGGGGAAGCATCCGGCTTCGCGTGTTTAGCTTAGCAAAATTAATTTAAGTCCCTTACCCCAAGTGACTAATACGCATAGAATGACGCGACACACGCTCGTAGAAAGTAAATAAGTGATTACATGTTTAAAATCGTTTACTCTTCCCGCTCCAAATCCAATGCGTTTAAGTTTGTAAATTATTCATTTTGGAATCGTTGTCGGATTGTCTGCTGGCTCGATGCCCATTTTTCCTGGCGATTTTACTGTTCGCTCACTCCGGCGCCTGGACAGTTTGCAGACTACATACTAGATGGCAATAACCTACCAATTTTATTACTTTACAACTATTCGATGTGAAAAATATTGTTGTATGCCTTGAATCAGAGTCGAGCAGAAGATTTCAAATTCAAATTTCAAATTTATTTATTTCAAACAATTAGAACAATCCTTTTAAATCTTATAATATAGTAAATTAAGTAATAGTGTTAACAAAAAGGTTTCAGGCATGAATTTCAATGGTCCTCACACTAGGACAGGCCTGTGTCGTGAGAACCGAGTTGATGCGTTACCGAGGTAGATCAAAAATACATGATGCGTGAACAGATTACAGACGTGGAGTAAACATACAAGATTGAATGGTGTGCAGGACTACATTAGGAAATTAAAGTAAAATTTTACAAGATTATAAGTGAGTTTAGGTACTAGGTTACTTATAAAATAGTGTGTGTGTGTGTGTGTGTGTGTGTGTGTGTGTGTGTGTGTGTGTGTGTGTGTGTGGGTGCGTGCGTGCGTGCGTGCGTGCGTGCGTGCGTGCGTGCGTGCGTGCGTGCGTGCGTGCGTGTGTGTGTGGGTATGTGTGAGTTTGTATGTGTAAGCGAGTACAAAAAGTGTTTTAGGACACAGATTTCAATAGGTCCTCAGCATCCTTATACGAGAGTGTAAGTAGCCATTTTTTTAATTTCGCTTGCATTTCTTTTATCGGTACGAGTAAGTCCATCATGTTGCATAATCTAATAATTCGGTTGTAAATAAAAGGGTGCATGAATCGTGGAAAGCGACGTGCGTAGTGCGTTTTGACTGTGGCACTAGGGATACGAAAGACCCTTCTGGCTTGCAATTCATGATAATTAGGGGAATTTCTAACATTTTTATGCATGATTACAGAAGCCTGATATATAAACAGTTGGCGAACAGTAAGAGTCTGGGTTTCTCTGTAAAGTTCACTCGTAGGGTATTGAAATGGGTTTTTATACATTACTTTAAGGACTGATCTCTGCGCTCTTTCCAGACATATCATTGCTGAGGTACCGGTACCACCCCACACAGCGATACAGTAGCCCAGTATGGATTCACACAAAGCCACATAAACAAGCTGAAGGACTCGCTCATTGCATGAATTTCGTAAAAGACGCATTATGTAACTTAGTTTTCTCACGCGCTGTGACAGTGATAACACATGGTTTTTAAACGAAAGATGCTGGTCAATTTCGACTCCCAGATATTTTACGCATTCCGCTCGATCAATGACGTCACAGGAGCCTAAGCTAGAGTTATGGGCAGCTACAGTGTTAATCCGCAGTACTGCAAGGTGTTTGGGTTCAGAGGCTATTGTTTTGTGGAAACAGATGAATTTGGTTTTGTTTAGGTTAAGTGTAAGGAGATTTCTGTCCAGCCATTGCTTAACACGATTCATTCCAATTTCAGCTTCTTGCTGAGCGCGAGTCCAGGTGTTTCCGTAAAAGAGAGCCACAGTATCATCTGCGTAGCAAATGAGGTCGGTTTCTGAAGGGTTTACGGAAAAAATATCATTCATGTACAAGATAAATAAAGTTGGACCAAGAACGCTACCCTGTGGGACCCCAAAGCGTACCGGCAATTCTTCACTTACGCACTCACCGACTCTAACGCGCTGGCATCTATTTGTGAGGTAGCTTGAAAACCACTGAAGTGGGAGTCCCCTGATACCGTAGTGTTCCAGCTTTTTGAGCAATATTGTTACTGACACCGTGTCGAAAGCCTTTGCAAGGTCCAGGAATACACCTACACACTTTTGACCATTATCAAGGGCTGTAGAAACTTGTGTTATAAGGTGATTAACTGCATCATCTGTTGATTTGCCGCGCCTAAAACCATGCTGAAAGTTTGACAGCAGACCGAACCGCTCCAGGTAGCTACTCAGACGGCTATTGACAATTTTCTCTAATATTTTTGAGAATATCGGTAAAAGTGATATGGGTCTATAGTTAGAAGGAGATCCCTTGTGGCCTTCCTTGTAGATAGGAGTAACGATCGCCTTCTTCCACAGTGCTGGGAACTCACCAGTCGACAAACTTAGGTTAAATATATAAGTTAGGGGAATGACAATACAAAAAGTTCCGGACACGCACTGGATTTGAACCCGGGCCTATTTCACTAAGTCGAGCATTCGACGGACACTGTAACCACAGGGCTATCTACACATTAGCGTTGACGACGAAAGTTTGAGCTATAAGTAGACGTCGCTTAACTAGACTGGGCACGATGGGTTCAAATATCAGTTCTTTGTTCTCGCTTTGTTTACGTACCGCAGCGCAAATTATATTTTTTTGTGCGGTTGTTCGATGAACTTTAACTGTTTTGCACAAATTGTCACTTTAATTCCACTTCTTGTTTTTTAATGGTTACACTTTTAGACGCGGCATAGTCTTACGATTATTTTAAAGTATAAAGCTTGGTGAAAGATGCACTTTAATCACCGATTTGCTAATAAAGCAGCACGAGCAAACTAACTATACGTGCTATCTGTTCGACGCACCTGTCTACCTCTCTATGTCTCCGCTCATGTCTCTCAATAACTGAGATAAGATCCTCTGACTATTAGGCCGCCGTCTAAGCTCGGTAATGATGAATTTTTAACTTAGAAAATGTCTACAACCTTGCGCTCAACCTACTTAACAGGTCCAAGAAAGCTATTATCTGAAATATAATGCGGTTCAAGGTTTAATTAATACAGCTTACTGTCTATTGTTTTACGAACTTTCCATGTTAAATTAGACTCTAGGAAAGTGCGCATAAAAACTTCTTAGTGACTCCAGATGGCTGATAACAGTATTAGTTAGTTGGGAATACCTATTGTATGGACACAGCCCGGATAATTGTCTTTGTAAAGCGATAAAGCACTGCGAAGACTGTCAGGCCAAGGAAACAATGCCGTGCAGGTAAGTAACCTTGTTATTAATTAACTGAGCAGATTAATTATCTGTGTAAGAATGCTGGTACGTAATGACGTTACATTACTGGCTGATTAATAATTGAGATTTACATTGTTTACTATCTATGGAAGTAGCTAAAATAGTAGATTGTTTAACAAAGGACTAAAATATGCCATTATGACAAGATATTTTTAGCCAGCCGAGCCGAATAGTTCGAGTTGAACATTGTTTTAGTCGATCGATTGTTTTAGTCTCGCGTTAAACACTCTACTCGTACTTTTCACTTGGAATGCGAGGAAAAAAAACGACGTCCTAAGTATACAAAATTACAATCATTATTATTAAAAAAAAACTTACAAAATCCCGGGGTTTTTTTTTAAAGTGAGGCTTTATATGCTTGCTTATTTAGACAACAGATTCATAGGTACTTGAAAACAATTTTTTAACTAATTGGACCATGCATAAGAATGAATTCATCCTTAATATAATTAAATAGATTCATATTCGTAGTCATTAATCGTGTTTCAACAAATTAAACCGATTTTTTTTTAATATTTTAGCACAGTTGGTTATTTCCACCCCCTAAAAATTGTCCATACACAATCACTGAATTGAATGGCGATAATCATCCATTCATAAACACCGTGATTAGTTGATTAGGGGTCTCCAAAGTAAATTGAAAAGAAATTACCTTAGTCCCTAGAGACTGATAAGGAGCTTCCCAATATGCAGAGACTAAATTAAGATTTTAAGAGCATGAGAAGTGAAAAATATACTATTAAAAAATTAACAGTAATCATTATGGGTATTTCAAGTTTGATTCAATTTGTTCTTGGGAAATATTTTGTCGATGCTTCTTAAGACCTTTTAAGGGTTGTTATTTGTTTAACATACACTACCGGGCAAAAGTTTAAGTTTACTCTGTGAAATTAGGTTTTTATATTAAATTATATTCAGATATATGATATATTTTGAATTTCACACGTTTAATTGATTCCAGGACTACCCAAAAACAAAATAAATACCTCTTTGAGGTATTGTTGTATTGTTATTCACAAATTTGATCCGTTTAAAGAATATTTAATGTATTTCCTATGAGATTTAATAAAGTTGAAAATGATTAAAAATTATAAAAGCCCATTTAAGGGTCGAAACTCGTGCTGTTCTGTCTAATGAAGGCTACACGACACGGAAAATCGATGAAAAAATTAAGGTTTCTCAAACTGCTGCAAGTGCTTTAAAACGGAAACAAGATACTTACCGGTCTTAATTCCAACTAATTTGAGGTACGCCAAAAGTCACGTCTAAAAGCGAAGACCAATTTATTTGCGAGCAGAGCAAACGCCAACGTACTCCAAGGACTGCAGAAATTCGCGTAGAACTAACGCCACCCGAGATCAGCCAGTATCGGTTTCGACAGCGCAGCGGCGTCTGCGAAACGATGGTTTAAAAAGTCGTATTGCAATATGTACGACGAGAAGTAAGCGAACGAACGACAAAACAATGCGTGATGCTAACAGCGAAGCACGGTGAAGGATCAGTTATGGTCTGGACCAGTCTGGGGATGCTTTGCGGGCGATAAAGTTGGTGATCTCGTGAGATTCAATGACATAATGGATAAGAGAGTTTACCATAACATTTTGCAACGTCACGCTTTTCCATCTGGAAAACGAATTGTAGGGAGAGGTTTTGTTTAAAAACAAGACAACGATCCGAAATATACTTCAAAATTGTGCAAGAACTACATTACATCGAAAGAAAAAAAATAAATATGGATTGGGCCCCTCAATCGCCCAACCTCAATCCTATTGAGCTATTATGGGATGAATTGGACAGGGGAGTGTTCGAAAAATGCGGCCAACTAATCAAGAACAGCAGTAGGAATACCTGCAGATTTGTAGGAATCAAATTTCGGCACCAACATTGGAAAAATTAATTACATGAATGCCGAAAGTATGTTCGTCTGTTTTGAAAGCAAAAGGCGGATATTTTGGAGAGTCTTAAGTTGGCAAAAGCTGATATTTTTAGGGTTCCGTACCAAAATGCTAAAAAAGGATCCTTTATGGTGAGACTTCGTTGTCTGTCCGTCTGTATGTCACAGCAGGCTTTCTCAGCAACTACAAATTCTATCAACTTGAGATTTGGCATAGTTATACAACTTGCTTGCCCGCATCTGTTTTTAGTAAAAAAAATATGAAATTATTTTATAAATAATTAATTAATTTTACAATGGTGGGTTGAAAAATGAATAATAAATAATGAAAAAAGAATATAAATATAATGAAAAAAATAATATTTTTTTTTAATTTTCTGTGATGTCATTTTTGATTTATAGCCAAAAATGTACAAAAAATTACCGTTCCCCCCCTTATCTCCTAAGTTTATGGACCAAAAATTTGGAAAATCCTGACGTATACCATAATTATTTATTTTTTATGCGAAAAATAAAATAAAGTCTTCATTATTTACAGTTTTTGAGAAGTAACCAAAAATCTTTAAAAATCTGTATTAGAATTTAGGCTAGTCAAAAAGGACCTTATTGCATAGTACATAAAGTTCATAACAAAATGAGTATTTTCTTTAGCGGTTACCTAGCAAATTATCTTAAATACGGAACCCTCGTTGCGCGAGTCCGGCTCGCACTTGACCGGTTTTTTTGTATATTCGTGGTTTTAAATCAAAGGATTAACTTTGTTTTTACTTGTAGTAAAAGACTATTAAATAATTTTATTAATATGTGTTATAACTTAATTCAACCGAAATCACAGTGTGAACTTTAACTTTGACCGGTAGGTAGTGTATTAGTTAGTGGCTAACATAATTAATTATCAAGTGCAAGTCCGGATCATGGCCATTTGTGATCACAATCAGTGGTCACACAAATTTGTGGTCAGGCTGAATGGATAGCATATCACTGCAGCCACGTACAACGATATTCGTGACCGCTATTGACCATCAGCATAATATATTCGTTGGCCTGGCCATTGCTATACAGGGTGCCTCTGACCTTAGGGCTTTAAATGCATGGATCGTTTCTACTCCTGAAACTGAACTTCTTTTATTCTGTAAGTTGTTAAAAATATGTCCAACTGAAATTTTATTTTTTTCATACATCTTAAATGTAATTTTCAATGTACGCGATCCAATTCTCCATTTTCCTTTAGCCCTCGTACGAAGGAAATTTCGCCCCCGTACCATGAGATCGTGATTTTATGGCCATGATGTAATACACTAATTTTACAACTAGGCTTTAACATCAATTAGTTATCTAAATTTAAGTTATTTTTTAAAGTTGCAGAACAAAAGTAGTTCAGTTTAGCGAGTAGAATCGATGGTTGCATTTAAAGCCCCAAGGTCAGAGGCACCCTGTATGTAAGAAAACTATAACTGCAAACATTTCATGAACAATACCTATATAATAATATCAATAATAGGTACCTATGTACCTAATCATCATCAAGAAAACAACAGCAATATTTTTAGTAGAATACCACAAAATATTTTAACCACAGCATCTAGATTCTAGACAATCTAGGCCACCTAAGTTCCAATGTCATTTTAATTGAGACCTGACTCATGTTTAAGAAAAATGTCATGGGAACATAATTCTGAGGAAACTTATTATTACTATCCCATAAACATTGGCACAATATGGATAGGTTAAGTACTCAGACGAAGCACTTATTACGTGCGAGATCTAAAAATACTGCGAAAGAATTTGATACTGGCAGTCGGCGATGGAGAGCAGACAGTGGGGTGTTAAGTGGCTGACGGGTTATTAGGTGCGAACCTCTTCTTCAATGGGCCTTTCTGATACTCGGAACATATGTTATATCAGTGGTTGTTTTCTCTACATATCCATAACATTTTAGTATCTTTTGTATGATTGATGTAAGTCAAGCCACGTGGTGTGGTGTAAAGGTTATGAAAAATGTATAACCTTTACACCACACAACCATAATAAGTTATTTAATAATTTATTATGTACGTTCTTAGATTAAATACCTACCTTCAATCTTCCCTTGAAATCCCAAGGGTCCATCCCTACAGCCTCGATTTACTAGACTTCACTCTGATTAATTACTTTCCATGCATTATTGACTAATTTCACCGTCTTTCGATTTCTCCTTCAAAATTCAGTCAAGGACTCTTTTTCCTAAAACTTCCTCGTTCAGTCGCTTAAGTTTCATTGAATCTTGTTCATGTTGTGTACACAAACGGAGCAGTTTTTAAAACAAATCGGTTTGTGTCCATGTTATGACAGTATTGTTTGTCATCGGAAAACATGCGGAAAGGCTTTCTTTGTTTCGAATCGACAGAGCGCGGGTCGTGGTTGGATAAACAACAGATATAACCCTCGTTGTACCTGCGACAGTTTTCCTCGTCGACTTGCTTAATTAGCGACGAGTCCGAGCTATGAACCTACGTACTAGTGTTTGTAGTGTGTTAATATTGTGTCATGGCCGTAATCGTTACATTCCATACGCATAGGGGCTCTTGCATCCTCATAATAATTTACGTCCTCCTATTCTACAGTATGAATAACAGTGTGCTGTTTATTTGACATGTTTTAAATGTATATATCTATTTTCTTACTTAGCCTGATTTCCAATTTAGATTACCTATTAAAATGTTGGACTGTTATTCCAACGATAGTGCCAAGTGAGGTGACTATGTGGGGGCACTGTGTTCTCACAAGTATGAAACATATTTATTTTTACATGAAACATTACAGTTATTCACCGTTTCTGAGCTATTATTGATTTTTATTGAATAAAACAAGCAAAGCTTTATTCGGCCAAGGTTTTTATTTTAAGAGAGCGATTGGCAAAAACTCATGTCCTAACACTTAAATCATCACTTGAGACATGTGGTCCAATCTTTTTATTAGAAATGTCGTCTCTCCATTTAAGTGCCGGACTGCTCTGTATATGGCGTGGTGATTCATTAAGTAAGATCAGACTCATCTCATATCAACCATGTTTTTTTTTTTAGTAATAATAAATAGTCTCTGGAAAACACGCAGTGTGAGAATCCGGATTAAAATATTTCATTAAAGTATGGTTTTCGCTTTCAGTACCGAAACTTGAAATTGAAGCTAAAATACACTGGCAATTTCAAGTTTATATGCAGAAATTTGTTATTGATCAGTCATTGTTGGTATACAGCTCTTTTTTCTTAGGTACAAGGACAGAGTTGTTCCAGAGTAGTTTCCATCCATTCCTAAAGCATTGCGTAATTTATCATTAGAATTTTTTTAACTTCATAAGGTGGCTATTACAGGCGTGTAATTGGAAACTTATTTGTTTTATTGTTCACTTCCTTGTAAGCGATAGATGGCATAAAGTGAAAGTCATGATGGAAGTTAAACGGAAGTGAACATTGATTGCGTAAGAGTGTCCTCGCAGTGATGTCGCAGTGTATGAAAACTCCCCGACTCGACGGGCCCACTCAGGCGTTTTATTATAACATAGCGTAATGGCATGAAGACGCGTTCTTGCAATTAATTAAACAGGACTCGGATATTAATTATAAGCTGTAAAGTTATTTATTACATAGAAAGCGAGAGGCAATAAAATGCTAATACGATATTAAATACGAAATAATTATTGTGTTCCAAATTTTGCATCAGAAAACTGGTATTGATACTAATCCCGTCTACTATGTGACGTAATATCACACGCAATTGTCAAGCTACATTCGTGATAAAACTATATTACAGTTAATTAGTTTTGAAGTCTTGAACATTTACACATCTACCTACATTCATTTTTACGTATGAAATTAACCACCGCATGACTTGATCGATTGCAGACCCATTTCAACGCAATTTCTGGTTTTTCTTTTGGAGTCTTTAATTAAAGATGAAGATTTTGGTGTTTCTTTATATTGCTGGCAGGTAGAAAAACCACGGCCATGACGGGCGGCAGTTTCGCTTCCGAGTTCATGCTCGCCGGGCGGCCAAATTGCATAGCTCACAGCTAAAGGCAGTAATCGAATTGGCCGTCTGCCGATTCTCAAACTTTGACGACGAGATTCATTTAATCTGTGAATTTTAACCAAGAAGGTGCTAAGTTTTTCGATACGTATAGGGCTAATAATATTCAAATTCTGTTCAATCAATAACAAACTTTTTATAATCCAAGAGGATTAGCAAGAGCTGCAAAACTAGGAGAGAGATCTGGGACAGTGTAGGTAGTAGGTACGAGGAATTCCTTAATATCTACTCGCATTACACTTTTGTTTGTGTTTTATCGTATAGTAATATTAAATATCGTAGTGGCGTCAGTGCTGTATGTCACGTCTCGCATTCGGAGCACCAACCTAGTGCCAAGTGACATTGGGCCATGGTCTAATAATAAACGTTTTGACTGTACGCCGAAATGCAGCGAGGAAGGTCATTCGAAACATTTGAATAGTAATATCAGTTAATTAACGCTGCATTTTGAAACGTTTTATGATAGTCACAAGTGTGTTAACAAGCTGTGTTAGATAATTTAATAGCCTAAACCGGAGATGCTCGAGAGTTAACGCCGTTGTTTGCCGATACTCGGTTAAGTTAAACGCCTGTTCATGACAGCTTTTATAAGACAAGATAAATTTCGGAGTCTATTACTCGATGAATATACGAGCGTTTGCACCTCCGTCATAGTTGACATCAAGATATTGAAGAAAACAATTATAGCTACCAGCAACTTTTGATGTAAAAGCAGGGTCTGCTGCTTTTACATCAAAAGTTGCTGGTAGCTATAATTTTTTTCTTGTTGGGTAGTTTCTATTCCATTTCAAAGTACAACAAATTTGTTAATTTTATCTAGAATAATGAGCGGAGAAAATAATGACGGCGGTTAAAACGCTGAAGACTCACCCTACTATTGAAAACGAATCATTGTTTGGTCGGATTCAAAATGTATAATAACAAGGCGAAATAAAATTAAGGTTGACCAATATTGCTGCGAAAAAACCTTCCACTTACCACACTCTCGATAGTACTCATTAGTACATACTTCCCAGAAAGCCATTAAATAGAGAGAGCTGAAGTCCACGATCATAAGGAGAGACAGGTGATAACTCAGGCAGGTCTAGCCCAGTATCCGAGCACCGACATGTGCAGAAAAACCACCCATACGACTTTCTAGTGATATTGATGCGATCACTTTACTAATTGACGTGCTACTAACAGCATTAATGACGACCATCTAGTGGTATTTAATACTTAAATAATGTTTGTAAAAAATGTCGCTCCGTTTATTAAACAGTAAAGTAACATACCTAAGAGCACAATGTATGTAAAACCCTGAACTCGAGCGAATGGTTCAGTGTATAATGACTATTGAGGTCGTGTAATGTTCTCCATTGTGTAAGTTATCTTCAGATTCTTATAACAATCACGTCATTCTCCGCTTTATATAACAACACGGCTTGGACTGCTCCTGACAGACAATTTCATCATTAGCTTCATAGCCCTTTAAGTAGCAGAAGACACGATTGAAGTAAAAGTTTTTCAGAAAATATTTACGTACTTAACAATATTCGCTTTGAAAATCGGTCGATTCAAATATCTTACGCGTTCATAATAAGAGATTCACATGGTCGGATATGCACAAGTCATAACTAACTCTCCACCTTTGTCATTAATGCGATCGTGTAACAAGAAATACTCTCATGCGATGGCCATACGTATCCAATCTACCAGGCGTGCAACAAGTACCTACCTATGTAATATCTTTTGTTTTTATTCGGCTTTCGCTAACACAATGGGCGAGCACTGACACCCACTGTGGAAAGTGTTTGCCTACTGGTTACATTACTGCTAGTGACATCGGCGAAAGTCGTAACATTTTTTGTTTCTTGCCAATTTTTCGAAGACTAGCTCCTGGGTCAACATTTGCATAGGGCGCTGCCCGTTTCCCTCTTTATGCGTAGACACGCCGATGATATAAACAATGGAACAAATGGGAAGGGAACAAAATACTGTTAATAACGACGATGGAATGGCAGATGTGACATACTAACCTCCTTGTTGTCTTGAAGTTCGTTAAAATATTTCATGCACCCTGTAACATTTAGATACTTAAGTATATAGCTTGAGTTTTGATACATACCTACGCTTATATCAACAATCTAGCTCATAGACAACCATGTTATTTTGTAATGTTTGATTATTGGATGCATATGGTAACATGAAACGAATGCCTTCCATTCAGTTATTATTACTCAATCATGCACAAACCGTGGCCTATTGTTGATAGCTAACTTATGTGGGAAGAACAATGCACAAGTTGTGTATCACGTAATTATAAAAGACTGAAAGTAAAAGATGAACATTGAAGCGAGAAATAGAAACTGATACCATAAGGCATTACACCACAATACCTTATTGAAGACAGATTTAATCACTTTTATTTATGATGGCTTATAATCTTGCAGTCGTGTCAACTACAATGTATTAAGTTATTGCTTAACATATATCTGTCACAATATTTTCAAAGCGCCTTTGTTTACATTGACGGGTCTATCGCTGGCCCAAAGTCAATGGCGCTATTATGAGCCGCACCCGCATGCAGTGAAAGCAATGGACCTTTTAATTGCTGATGGGTTTTAAATTACCCATGAAACGCGCCATTCAGTCGACTCCAGTTTATAAATAAACATTACCCACTATAAAATAGGAAATGCTACTTTTTCCACAGTTAATGAGTAAATACAAAGAGCCAGTTTGATAATTAATTGCCTTTCGATCTGTGTTGCTTTTTTACATCCATTCCAAATAAGGTGCATGTATGTCTTTTATAGTTTTTATTTCTACGGTCTCGTCGAACAGAACTAAAAATAGCTGGTAATTGGATAAGTTTACAAATAATCTTCTCGGTAAATAAATGTTTCCACGTAGGTACCTATATGCTGATGCTGCCCTATATCTACAAGGCAGCCGGAATAGAAAAGTAATCAGGACTCTATTACACGTACAAGTACGCAGGTCTTACTTTTTGCCGTCTGGCTTACAGCGCATCCTTTCATGGTTCACGCTCCGCTGCGGCATTCAGTGTTTTTTCTTGTGTCGTTTTACGTTCTAATTGCATCTTTATATGTAACGCGTTAGGTTTCACGTTAGGATGTGTTGTTTTTCGACCGCACGAAGCCGTAGCGAGGTGAGCAACTGGATCACAAAGGAAAACGTCCTTCAGTATGAGGACCATTCAGGAGGACATACTTGATGGTTTTCATTTCAGTCGTCACCGTGCCGTACACAGCAGTTGTTTTCATTACTGTCGTTTTCTCGAAACATATTTAAATTAAAAACTATTATTTAATTTAAAAGATAATCAATAGTTTAATTTACATTTTGAAATAAAAGAATACGTGTCGTGGTAAGTCTTTATTTATCGAACAAGTGTCTATTTCTCCAAACCATAATATTTGTTTGCAACGTCAATGACTCTTTCATTGCAAACAGAAGCCTCCTATGCATATTATTGTGAAGCCACATCTTACGGCTATTTAATACAGACGTAATAGAATTGATAAGGTTGCACAACACGACTGGTTTGATCGGAAGTGAGAGATAATCGTCCGGATGTCGTCGGCGTGATGTATTACGAGCTAATGACATTATCAATTCATTATACTTGGATTAACAAACTCACATAACATTTATACTACTTCAGGTTTTCTAGAGATTTCTTACGTAATTATTAAATAACATATCTTAATTGCTTAGCACACATATCGATGTTTTGTAAAAGTAGAACTTGGAAAACGATTGCGACTGTCTATGTGTTGACTGAGCTTTATTGGCAAAGCAGAGAAACAATATTTTACAGTCAACTTTACATAGCACACATGCTGTCTTAAATACACTGGCCTGCAAAACTAAGTATTTAACTTTTAATACTAGAAGTATTCAAAGTGTGATACTTAGTTTTGCGGGCCAGTGTATACTGGGTGTCCCTAAAACCAACTTCAAAACTGAAAGGGCTGATAGAGCAGCTAAAAAGCAATCGATTTAATTCCTATGTATGTTCAGCGATTGTTACTAGTTTCGGAGATATTGATCATTTTAATCCGAATTTTTGTAACATTCCCTTATTTCCATGTCACGAAAAATCATTAATTTCATGTTTTATTTCATAAGTTTTTCCGTGTTATCTTACATATTTAGAATCATTACGAATCAGCGAAGTTTTTAAACCTATTTGCCCGTTTTCACAAAAGCAAACACTGGGACACCTAGTATGGAGAAACAAACTTTATGTGATTACTTGAAAAAAAAAAAACAAAAAAAAGAGGGCAAATAGGTTTAAAAACTTCGAGATTCTAATTATGTATGATACCACTGAAAAACTTATGAAATAAAACATGAAATTAATGATTTTTCGTGACATGGACATATTTAAGGGAAAATTCCAAAAATCCAGATTAAAATGATCAATATCTCCGAAACTAGAAAATGGATCAATCAACTTTTTTACCCACACTTTTATTTTACCGGATTTCAACAAACATGTTTGTTTTTAAATATAATATCACTGCTTATTTTCGTTTTTAATGATGTAGTCATTTTACTAGTTTATCAATCTATCTTTTTCAAATACCAGCCTACATCTTAATTTCTAAAATGTGTGAAAATTGGGTAATTACGTGTCTACTGAGTTACTGTCCGCGAATTTGTGTGATAAATAGTGAATTGTCAACTGAGTTACCACATTTTAATTACATAAATTTTTAAACAATATATTATAATTTGATTTATGAAAGGAGTTAATGATATTACTACAATTTAAAAATAATTTCACTTAAAATAAGTCCGCAGATTTTATTTTATTTATTAAAATCTGAACGGTGGGCAACAGACAGAAATGTGTGGGTAAAAAAGTTGATTGACCCAAATATCGCTGAACACACATAGGGGTTAAATCGATAGCTTTTTAGCTGCTCTATCAGCCCTCTCAGTTTTAGCGTTGGTTTTAGGGACACCCTGTATAACTTTCAACGTTGGTGTTAAATTATGTTTTTGTTTTCAGGTAAGTGCCCAGTTGATGTTTATTAAGACATGTGATAGAAGATATGTAAGTACTTATTTATAAAGAAGAGAAGTAGGTAAGTATCATACACTCGCGCCTTTATGGCTGGAGATCTTAAAGGATTTGCAGTAAATGACAATAATTGCTTTGCTTCGTGTTCATTATTATAGTTGTTATAATTGTGAGTCTAATTACCGTAAGTTGTTGGCATAAAGAACACGAACGACACACGAATACTGCAATTATAACGTCGAGACTCGTCGTGACAATTTATTTATCACGAGGGCTCACTGGAATTAACACCACAGTAGCACGTATTTAATAAAAAACTCAGTGTGAAGAACCATGAATGAAAACAGAAACCATGCATTTACTTATACCCCGAGGTCCTTTTAATTTTCAATATCTTCGCTGATTATGACCGTATTCCATTGCTTACGGGCAAGTCGTTGTGACTTGTGACTCTCTGCAATTTCCCCGAGCCTATTTTCGACTTTTGGTTTAAATATTATGACTTGTGAGTTTTTCATTTCCTTTACCTAACCTATGTCTCAAAAATACAATAAGTATGTGCGTTACTCAAGTATAGGCGGTTTTATGTAACGTCACGTTTTATAACGGACCATCGTGCTTATCATTTTGTAACTGGAAGATTGCTCCGCATTGCGTACGCGGTTTATGGAGTATAATAATTATTGTGCAGCTGCCGTGGCTGTCTTTCTATTAAATATTTAGAGTGAAACTGTTGAAATTGGAGCGCGGTACCTGGTTGCGATATCATTATGAATCGTAATTTTGGTCGTGTGATGATGCAGCCTTGTGGGGAATGCAATAACGCATTGCGATGACAATCATCATCGATCGTTCAAAATTATGTGGTAAAGCGTATTTACTTTTATCATCGTTATCTGTGGCTAGGCTCTATTTATTTGAATGATATGGAATTAGAAACCGTTTCACTCCTTTTATCGTTTTCAATAACACCTTACACAGGACATTCTATTTTATTTATGCTAATCGTTCAAAAGTTGGATGGTGCTATTCATAGTTCGATGGTATGCAAAATCCTTCTTTGTTTTCTTTTTAAAACTATCAATATTTTGAAAATAGTTATAGTTAACAGTGTCTGTTTTTAGTCGTGAAAACAGTCTGGTTGCACGTTTCTAATAATATCGCCACATGTGATTTTATAACTTTGTCGCATCGTAGAGCTCTGCTGGGGGAACGAGTAGGATAAACAAGATACGTCGGTTCTGGTTCGCCCACATGCTCTAGGGTTAGTTTAAAATTACGCTTAATAGCAAGATACATTCGTTTGCAAGAGTAAAAAATATTATTTTACCATGCATGATAATTATAGTACGCAGAAAAACCACTTACGGAATACAAAATGCAATTCCAGCAGTGTTCGTCGGGGAAGTATGAAGGTAATTATACGGTTTTATTGAATATAATATACGTCCAAGGCAATGTTTAATACGTGCCATAAATCGGCTCATACTTACTTGACCTGCTACAAGTTGAAGTGCGTCAAAAGATCTCATTCCTGCGAGATTTGCACGTACAATCGATTATGACCAAACAAGTAATATTCTTTTAAAAGTTATGATAGCCATATACTTTCACGCGATCGTTGGCGTAGGTTGAGACGAGTTTAGAAGGGTATTGAGAAAAATAATACACACTTTAACTACTATAAGAGCAAAAAGATTTGTTTCCTGACTTTCACCGATCGGTTTAAAAACGCGTTGTTTTCGCACAAGGGATTATATGAAAGTAATAACCATTTGGATAATCCAACGTAGCATGCGCCATAATCATCGGTAAACATAGTTTTATATCTACAAAATATGCCAAATGTAAATAACAGTAATCCTTCAAATCTTTTTATATTGTTAAGATAGTCGTCTACACAATATGTCAACGCACAAGTAGTATAGTCTTATAGCGATAGACTGTAGACAAGTTCTCAACACTATTTACCGTTAACTTAGTTATCGTTAAATTGGAAAGCCCTAAATTCAATTTCCATCAATCTTCCATAGTAATTACCTCAATTTAATACAGTGTTCAAAACTTTACTCGTAAAACTTAAATTAGAACAACCATTATTCGGAGAAGGCTCTAATAAATGTAACAGAAAACATTTAGTAAATTGTTTACTAAAATTGCCACTTAATCTTTTATCCGTAGAAATACTTCAACATTTTATAATACCCGTAATAGGTACTTTAGTTAAACTAGCTTAACACTAGCAAGAAGATTGCCTTCGCACTTATAAATAGAAACAAACTCCAAATTGAAAGTTACGTAAAATCAATTAATCTAATCGAGTTCTTAAACCGCAGACCACGGACTTGCTCAATCAAAGACTTATCACGTAAAGGAGTTACCGAATTTAATAACGAAATATCTTTAACAAGTACAGATCATTGAAAGCAAATATGAGCTCAAAACTTCTCGAAGATTAAACTACTTCAAGAGTAATTAGTTACCTGGAATTTGGACACAAAAGCACTCTAACACGTCATATCTATGAAACTTAAGCTCAGCCCGTAGTTCAAGGCTAGACTGGAATTCCTGTGATCTCATTTTAGCCCCAGCGGAATTTATATGACGTTCCTCCACTGTAAATTAGCGAACAACGTTTGCGATAGCGCCTGGCTGGACCGTGGGCTTATATCTGATAACCACTGTCTCGATACTTAATTCAATTACCGCTTTAAGATAGTAACGTCGTGTAACGTTTACGGAATTAATTGCTTATGTTGCCATTTATCGAAGATATGGTTTAATCGAATTTGAAGAGGAAGTTTACTGACCTTTCAGCAGCTGACATTGGGAGGTTGTGGTTGAACATTTTCGAGAATTTAAAGGTGATGTAAGCAGAGTTTAAATGAAATATGACTAAATAATGTGGTAAACATGACATTAGCTTTTAAAAAGATTGTTGCAGTAAGAACCAACATAGGTAAAACTTCAGAACTCATGGTAACATGACCCTATCTAATCTCAGCTTCACAACTTATAAAATCCTCAGCTTGTCAGATTACCCAACGTCCCGTTCACACCTCATTTCTTGGAAGCTGCAAAGCCGGGCTTGTCATGAAACGTAATGATGCCTTTGCAGGCACCACGGAAGATAACGTGGAGGTCGATACCGTTGCATTAGCATAACGTGCAGAAATACAGACTAGCCTTACGTTACGCTGACTCTATCTGGTACTGAGATAACATATTTAGTGCCTCGCATTCGATATTCTGTCCATATTGTAAGGAAATTAAAGCACTGAATGTGATCAACACACTACCTTTAAATAGGGGTGAAACTAGACAGACGGAACGGATGGACACGCAAGTATGTCATAATATGCCGTATTGTTTATCATATGTGTGGTTTTATAGATTAACAACGAAATGCTTCTTTTGAACGACGTTTAACATCGATGCACATGCACGCATGACTATAAAATGGAAACTCGCTAAGCGTCCAATACATAATGGATATTCTGTGTTTAGAAAACATTATTATCACTATGCTTTCTTTACAAATTCTTAAGTAAAACTAGGGTTTGTAGAAACACTGAATGAATGCCAAAAGTGTTTGACTCGAGCCCTTTCTCATCCATATGGATCGAAGCTCGTTGGAATGGAATCCATTGTCCACGCCGGCCGGCTTGGATGCCGATCGTTCTATTTATACGCCCAATCACCTCCCACGGCGGGAAATTTACTTCTACAACTATTGGATATATTTTTGCTCGCAGTGCGTTATGTAATCCCAAATGTCGTGCATTCACGCAATATAAACGCGACATTCCATAACCAATTTAATTCTTATCTGGCGTCGCGGCCAACATAAACTCTTTAAAGTTTAAACCTTTGCATTGCAATTTTTATTAAGAAGAGAAGCGACGAAACCGAAAGACCGAAATATCTGCGTGACAAATAAAATTAAAATTCTTTCAAGAGTGTACACTTGCCCAAATAAGAGGTCTTTAAAATTATACGCAACTTCTTATGAAATGAAAATGTCACTAAACTCGAATTAACAGAAAAACGTCTGTCAATTAGAGTTACGTGTAATTTTTTTATGACCTTTTTTTTAAGACAGGCAAACGTAAATCTTATTGTGACAGACCACTTAGGTATTTTGTCGACTGTTAATTATGAGGACAATGTTAGTTTCCTATTTAGAGTTTTTTTTGAGTTCTTGCACTCAGACTTTAATTCCATGAAGTTTTCAAATTGCCGACTCGTCTTAGATCGCAAGAAGCAAGTACATTGCATCAAGACGAGTAAGCCACGGTGCGGAAATCTTCTATTACGTATGAATAAGAGCGTGCTGTATGACGAATAATGCTTCATCGTACGTTATACTAGCTTCCTTAAAGCGCGCCTGCTATTTGAAATTGATTTAGCGTGTGAGTGCTCTAGTGGTGCGTTGAGATTTAGAAAGTCGACGCGGTTCTTGCGGCTAACGTCAAGGTGTTGTGGACGTTGTGGTCACTGCCTTTACCGCTTACCCATCACTTGTCGCAACCGACTTGTTTTATTTTACCAATGGTGGTTGTTATTGAATTTGATCATTAGGTACCACCGGACCGTTCTCTAGCGGGACTCCCATAACAGTCACTTGACACAAACACGTCTGCAACGAAAATACTATGCTGTGCTAGTAAATTTAGTTTAACGACAGCTTAAATGGGCAATCAATCAGTTAGTTAAGGAACCTTTTTTTCCACGGATTTGGTAACAATAAATTACTGGTGGGTGTTGTAGTGACGCTTAATTTATTTCATCAACTGGTTAGGGTTGCTGTTGGGTAGTAAACTGGTAGTAAACTCAAATACTTTTCTTCTTATCTGACTGGCTGGTTTCTTTAATTCGATTTGACGTGTTTAACCAGCATAAGTCAGCCGAAGACAAAGGCTGTATTGAATTATTCGTGACTCACGCAATCATAAGGATATTCCAACTTCCCCTAATGCGTAGGTACTTTACTTACGTATACGAACCTGATTTACGTCATTTGGCCATTTGATATTTAAGATTTCTATTGTATTGTATTTCTAACATAGCTAACCAAGCCGGTCTAGATGCGTACGTTAATTGTGTTCTGATACTTTTTTACACACTTTTACTATTTAAGATTAATATTTATTAGTTGCCAGGCATATACCAGGTTATCAATGACTAAGCAATGTTTAACTTGATCGATCACCGCCGCTGTTTTATTATAACACATTGAATTGGCCGAGATTAGTTCTTTGAGTTATAAGTTATAACACGATATTTGATTTTTTTGTTGGCAAGCTACAATCGTACTTGTTATTTACTGAGTCGTGTTTTAAAACGTATGTCTAAAACCCGTAGCAACCCTATATTGGTGGGGAACAGCGCTGGCGCCATGTCAGCACCAAGTCAAGGACGGCAGCGACGGCGCCGGCGCCGCAATTTCGTTGCATTATTTACTATACGTAGGTAGGTACAATGACTCTACTGTTGCTGTGATAATACTACGCGCAGTAAATATTTTACTAATTGGCCTACAGCTGGTTAGAGCGCAAAGCAATTGTTCAGTATGCTAAATTTAATGTCAATAATAATTTAATGTCTTAATTGCCTCGTGTGGTTGCCGAGTTAGAATAGTGCCACTCCATGTTTTCCCGTGGATGTCGTAAAAGACGACTAAGGGAATAAAGGCTTGTAGTACTGTTAGGCGATGGGCTTGCAACCTGTCACTAATACGCTGGTAAACATCTTAGCCTAATTGTGCAAATTGTGGTTATAGAATTATCAACAAGTTTTTAGAGATGTTTGTAATTCTGTAGCTCTGCCTACCCCACTCTGGGAACGAAGGCGTGAGATTATGTGTTTTATTAAACGAATTACTAGGACCCACAATTTGTGACGCTTATTCTAAACCATAGAGATTGTATCGTTGATTCGTTGCCAAAATGGTATCATGATAAGAAATAAGCCGTCGCCATAAAACTATAAAACTCGTTATAGTAAAACTATTGATAAATAGGCTTCAAATCTAAATGGGTAGCCGGGCATCGTGAGTCACTTGGGCGTATGCAGGCCGCCATTTGTTTTAACTGCAGCTGTATCGCAGTAAGCAACACTGCAAAAACGTCGAGACTGTTCTGTGGAGCACTCGGCTGTCGAGGGGAACAATACGCCCCGACTTTTTAATCAGACGTGCCGGGTTTCAGTCTAAAATGTCTAGATTGTGGCGTATGGAAAACTACCATTTGTTGAATGGAATACCGCTTTTTAGTTAAAGGATTAATTCAATTGGGGTGCATTGCTTATACCCGATAATAATGATCTCATACGATTAGTTAAAGTCATCAATCGTTTCGGCAAAAAAAATTAGTTCTTTTAAAATAAATCTGCCTTATATTTACCTACCTTAACTTATTCCAATAGTTAAGGCGTGACCAATGGTACTGACAAAAAATAGAATTAGTAAAATTTACAACTACTAATAATAACAAAGTTATATTTTAGGAATGCCGGCCACACTGCCATAACTCACCGCTTATTTCCGAAACCATAATTTAACCGTCACTCGTCATAAAAAACGGAACGTCGAAATGTCACCCATTCCCATGTTACAATCGTTACAAATCCGACAAGTTAACTGACGTTATTATAAAGATTAAATATTGATTAACATGGGAATGACAGTTCCATTTTAAACTTCTGACATGGTTTAAATTAGTTGTGAATTTAATTTGCTAAGTTTAAACCTGGGTTTTATTGTATTTTACTAATTTAGAGCGGTGCGGTTCTAAGTAGCCGAGGTTAGTGGGTGAGCTGGGTCATTGAAGTGTCCGACTCAAGGTGGATCGAGTTTGCAAATAAGTTATAATTATAAACTTTGTTTTAGAATAATGAAAATTTTATGCAGTTTGTAACATTTTCAATTAAGATTTTACTACAATAAGGTACCAACTTGAAAAAACTGTCGTTTTCTTAAAAACCTTTATATTAAATCAAATAATCGCTCAAAAAATAAGCAAAGAAAAAGCCACTTTACGTCGGTTTGATCCTCAACAAAGAATTAGAAAGATTTTCGTCGTCGTTCATATTTTTTAATAAGCTCAACAGTTACTATTTTGGCTAGTTGGGTTCCTTGCTTTATATTTAATTTGCTTAGTTCGAGCATATAAAATGCTCGTGTAGCTATATTTTTATTAATGTTTAAAATACATTTAATAATAAAGGTGTGTGTAAGGTGTTAGCCAAAATTTATGAACGGTTTGTATAGATGTGGTTATATAGACGAGTTGTCCAAATAAATAAATAAATGACCTAGTTTAGGGTATCTAATAGGTACTGCAACTCGTCCACAAAGAGTTACTTACTCAATCTATACCATCCATATTCAAGTACTCCTATAAGTGTACTGTATAGTTTTTACTTAATGGCTCTTAAGTGCGACGGCAAAATTAGAAAAAACAACGTTAAAAGCATGCCAGTGAAAACAATAGAATGTGAATATCATTATGACCAAGGGACAGGCATATAGGTGTTGCAGCGTCTCGCTTACAATGGGTTCAATCTGTTGGGGTATTGTATTCTAACGAAGGTGGGGCACGGTTAAACGTGTGGATGAGCCTTGTGTGCGGGCTTCTTTATTATAATTATTAATTACATGTACAACTCTGTATGCATTTACAGTATGCGTAACAATATCAGCATTTTTCCTGTTGAGTATTTCATTTAAATAAATAAAACTGTATAATGTATCGCTAAGTATAGGCTCTGCTTGAATTATCGGTTTGTAGTTGTTCAGTGTTAGAGATTTAATATTTAAAACGTACTCTTTTATCCCATGTTGTGGTCGATATGTAGTCTGTGCTTTACCTAATCTTTAACTAACTATCACCGAATAACTACGTACCTATTACGGATAACGCAACGTTGACCTAAAGTAGGTATTCATTGGTTTATACGTATTTCAGAGTCTAAAAGCTACATCTAAAATAGCAAACTCGGTAAAATGTAACTATCCAGACGATCCTTCTTATTAATTCCGACTGTAAGTTTATTATTTTGCTTTAATGTTTAAATTTCAAACTAATTAACTGAGTAAGTTCAAACGAATGAATACAAATTTATTTTTTCGAAAAATTTACGACGTTTCTACATTCGCATTCAGATAACAGGCTTACTCATTATTATTCTAATTACACAAACAGAACCAATTAGCGGGATAAAACATAAAACATTTTCAGCGTTTGTTGTTTCGGTCACCTCTGTGGGTGTACGAACATATCTGCTAATGCTATTACCGAAGCCCACTTATTACAAATTACGCAACAGTTAATATTTTTAAACAATCACAATTCCTTCGATGACTAATGGTTTCGACAGTACGATATAACTCAACACCCATACACTCCCTACCAATTATTGAAAATATTTTGCAATACAAAGGATTTTAAATGTCAAAAGGGGAGTTGGTATTTTGAGGAGCATCTAAAATGGCTGCCGCCGCGTCTTTCCATCAACTTGCGTCGCGTCATCAGAGGGCCCTGCAAAGATGCACTACGCTAACTAACGTTTCTATTCGATTCGTTTTTAAACCAATCGCGTCACTGGTAGACCACGTGACTTTTCGTATCACGTCATCTCCCAGTGACGCGATTGGTTTAAAAACGAATCGAATAGAAACGTTAGTTAGCGTAGTGCATCTTTGCAGGGCCCTCAGGATACATCTATCTACTCTACATGCCTTATGATTTTTTGTATAACTCCTACATTATTCGAAGTTTCGAGCTTGAAGAACTGATGAGTAGGTAATTAGTAGTATTTTTTACCTGCAGGTAAGTAGTCATGACTGCCCAAGAACGTGGGTAATGTTTTGGGGAGTCGGTATGTAGGTATGGTATCCCTGAGACTGATTCTCGATGACCGTAGGAACGTACGGATTAGCGTTGATCAATATTTACCTACCTCCCTAAAGAATGTCATTTTGACCATTGTCTTTCCAAAACGCAGGGTTTTGGTTTATTAATTCTTATTTCATGATATTATAGTATGTTGAATTGTCAAGTTCCATCTTCTCCGGTGGGGGGTTTTCAATTTCATAACTCTTTTAAATAAAGGTACTTATTTCTTGGGCTATTGACATAATTTATCCAATTAAATCTTTTACACTTGAGATTGTAGTTGTTTTTTTTAATGGGCAACGTGTTTTTTTTTCATTACTACCGAAGTTAATTACAACGACCCCGTCTTAGAACATTAACCACAGCCGCGCCGTAAATCAGGGTAGTGTGACGTCTTCTGGTGTGCGAATATATTATTATGAATATATTATTTTTCTACAAGTAGATAAAAAACCTCCTTCATAATTATTTATTTTTTAAGGAAAGCAAACGGCAATAAGTGTGTACAAAAACATTATCTCTTATGAATATTAATGAATAACATCTACATTAGTAACCTGACACTATTTAGGAGCTTATATATTTATCGGCTTATTATTAAATAATGCGTTGTGTCTATTTTTGAGTCTGTTCAATATCAAAATTATTAAGTTTGGTCAAGACGATTTACATAGGAATTATCACCGGCAATACGCTTCGTCAAATTTCCTTAACACTAACAAAACAAATTCGACAACACAGACTTATCCTAATTACCCCCTAACAACCCTGCATCTTGGCTGGCTCAAACGTTCCCATTACATTGCTGCATTGCCCCGCTGGATGGCAATGGAAACCTGCTGAACCACCCACGACCCGGAACGAGGATCCCCCCTCTGTCTCACAAACGATGACTCCTTGTTTTCCGAACCCCAAGGTCCTGATGTCTCAAAAAAGTGACTTTTGTCAAGCCAACAATGCCGCGCCGGTCAACATAAACTTCTTTTTTTTTGTTGTTAACTTTGATTAACGTACTAATCTTAATGAAATGAGCCAAGGCAGTGAATGTTAACAAAATTGCGTGCAATAAAAAGAACGTAGACAATAACGAAGTGACAGTAAAGGACGGCGTTTATCTTTTCATTGGCCTTACCTCAGCCAATGATAATGATTCAGTTTTATAAATATTGTATTATGCGAGAATAGAAGTAATTCATTGTCATATGCACATTGTGCTACCGAGCTCTTGCAATCATGAAACTGTCAATAAAGACCCACGTGTTTGTTCGAGTATCGCCGGTGTCAATAGAATGAAACAAACATCCGTTCTCATAATAAACATTTAAATTCCTATATTCAATGATACTTCAAGTGTAAAAAGACCTATACAGTTTATACGGGCTCAGGAAATAGCTCGATGAAACTTTGATACTAATTGGCCAACCTGAATCCAGCTTTTCAAATAGTTGTCTCTGTTCAGCTCTCAGTAATATATCCTAATTCCACTTGTCATCCGTTGACTGTTTATTTGTAGATTCCTGACGTGTCAGTAACCTTTGCTTTCCTTTTAATAATTCAATTATAATGAATGATACTTACCTAAATAAGTAGGTATGTCAATTCTCCCTATCGTAAGTTTCTTTCGGTACCTATTTAGTGAAGTTTTACTTTGAACTACGAGTATTTCTAGTAATTTACTAGCTAAGGTTAGTTGTTTTATTTTGATCCAAATCTTGATCCGAAGAAGAGATGGCGGTTATAGTTTTTTATAAATGTAAAACGGTTTATTTATACACACAATAAGACGAATAAACTCGTCTCACTGACAACATAAGTGTATACTTAAAAGATTACTCTTAACAATATTACCCAGAATAGCTTTAAAAATACCGCTAACTACCCGTTACTAAATTCTTTAAAATATAAAACCTGAAAATGTATGCAATTGGTTGTTGGCCCTGTTTCTTGATTACGATATCTTTGCTCTAAACCAAACTATACCCCGTATTGGTTGCAATCGTAGTTTTGCCTGTATTGAAAGTCCCCCTACGTCGTGAATCATCACGAGCGGAAGGGACAATGTTGGACTTAAATTCGTGTATAACCTTTAAGCTTGACAAACGATAAAATTTCGGTAACTAAGGAACTTCTGTAGATGCAAATGTGATTCGCACAAACGAAATTTCGCGTAAGTTCCCTTCGTTCATCAAGCCAGGGATCGTATACCGGTATAATTTTCATACAAAAATACCGGTATTCAATTTTGGTATCTCGCTTATTATTGAATATTTATGCTCTTCAATGAATTTATATAATAGGATAGTGTTATTACCTAAATTACAGTCGAATTACCGGTATTGATCCCTGCATCAAGCATCGCTTCGCTTCGTTCATGAATTGCATGCATTTTTTGGAGTTCTATTTTCTCCGACATGAGTCTTCATTTAGTCTAGCCCTACTTTTTGCGTGTGAAACCGTGTTATTTTCGCTCTTATTGCTTGGTAACCGTTGTAAAATTAGAGAATTGGTCATACTCTCGCAGTAAGACTATTTATGTTACAAGTTTTCTTCCATTTTGCGAGCCCGTCTCTCCCGGCGAAATTACCCGGCGCCTGCTCTCATGTTATGTTTTTATTGTCGCCTCTTTCGTCCCGCACTTTGTTTTTCTAATGACTCACTAACTCCGTTTAAAATTATCCTCAATGTATTTTTACATATGCTACTGATCGTTATTTTCCTGCGAGTCGTAAACAACTACCTACGAGAATAACAGTAATGTTATGCATAGTTGTTTGCATTATTTCTTATGGTAATCCTCTTTGTATCCAATGTAAACGTTAAAAGCTTTGAAGACTCTAAGTTTCTAAGTTTTGGGTTCTCAGCAGTCCAGTTACAGTTCTTATAGTAGATACGTTTTTTTAGGTATTTCATAACATTCCATAATATTTCTCTGACTCATTTTTTATAACATTCCATTTCGATTAAGCTCTTTTAAGCCTGATAGATGAATGCGCCCTAAAAATATAAGCAGATTAAGAAAACACTTTCAAAAATACTGTCACCAACTAAGTAGCCCAAAGAAATTGACAAAATTGTTATTGTGATTATTTCAGTTTAATCTTAAAATTATATTGAAGCTTAGGTAAAAAGGTTTTGGAAAGCCCAGCTCCCAAATGATTCTCAGTAAAAGGATGTCAACGCGCCACCAGATATTTCATGTTGTTTTTTTAGGTTTTCGATCTAGTAAAAAGTATAATCCTCGGTCCTTATCATACGGACGTACCTTACAGATAAATAAACAACAAGTTCTTCGATAGTTTCTCCGAACGTGCTCCCAGTTTTGTACGGACAGCATTTCTCGAGTGTGTCGGTGGTCCGCCGGCGCCGCCGCCCTACAAGGCAAGGCGAGTCAGCGTCTATGGGAGGTGAAAGGTTGCACTGCGTTACCATTCTCAGGATCAACTTGGTGACGATACTTGCATTACATTTTGTTCTCATTTTACTTTACCACAGAATAAACAACACGATACATGAGCGACGCAACCTTGAAAGTATTTATGTAATTTGATGTTTTTTGCTCCTTCTTTTTACCTCAGTGAGTTGGTGCATTTGTTTTCTTCTCTTTGTGACGACATGCGTCAAAGTTATTTGCTAACAAGTTCTTTTTATATGGGATTGGAGACATTTTTATTAAGCTGTACTTTGAACTCGATATAACTTCCGCGTGTTGCCCGAGTAACCGTGAACCAGTTGTTGACCGGTGTCTCGAATACCACGGTCAACATTTTGGATACCTACTTACCCTCAATTATTTTTAATGCCAATTACATTCCGGAAAGTTGTTCGCATAAATCAATTCTTATCTTACTTATTTTTCAAGTTCAAGATAATTACAGATTCATTATACCAAATAGTTATCATGAACTAACTGAACAAACTTTAAAACCAACAGAGTAGGACTGTGGTCATTTTAATTACTGGAACTGATATGAAACGGTTGAATTAACAGCAGCAGCTCTGAGTGCCGCAATGCCCACCCGACCTCCATTTTGCATCACGGCCAATTTAGCCGGGCGGCGCAATCTCACGGGCACTGGTCATTGTTCGTGGACTTTGCAAAAAGGAAATATAATCTAGGAAACAAAAAAACCTGTTTTCATCCACTGGTTTATTTCAATCTAGACACGATTCGCTGCACTTATTATTAAGCTTATCGTGCGTGACATCCGCTTTATTATTTAAGGACTAAGCCACACGGCTTAATTCCTTTTGAAAAATGACTTGTCTCCGGCCGAGCAAGACAAAATAGAGACACTGACACACGACACGGATAACCGCGACACGAATAGCAATGTCTTTAATAAACCCGGGAACACGGTTAAAGCTTGCATTAGCGTTTTATTTTTCGAAATGTCGAGCCCAATTGCCTAGAAAGCCAAACGGGCAGTTTCGGATAATAAAGCAGGCGGTATTAGTTTTCCAGCAAGTCGTTGGCTCCATGCCATTGATTAGAGGTGTTATCAAAACACGGATGAGCAATTTAGAAAGCTTTCTCGACGCGTTCCACAAAACGCTGAGTTTGTTTATCTTAAGGTTAAATAATATGCCCTAATTAAGGGTGCTAGCGTATTGTTTAAAATGAAATAAACACTGCGCTGCGTCATTTGTTTAGTTTATCGGAATTAAAAATATATCGTCCTATGCCTTATAAACAAAGTTTGTGTCAATATCCTGTTCAACACCTACACAGTCCTTGGATTAGTTATTAACGCGATGCAAATTTTATATTTTTAGTGGCAATATTTCTAGCATCGTAAAATTCACACGATGTAGGCACTTATATTGTTTTTATAATAATCCTTGTTAGTTCTAACAAGTTATACGCCTGACGCCATTTTTACGCCTGGGTTGGAAGCTGCAACAAGATTTTATGCCGCGCTCCGCGCTTACAAATTGAAGAAATGAAGTAATGCAACGCGTCCGCCCACGGGGGCCGTCTCGGCGCTCGCGAGACAAGTCACCGCTGCATTTAACCGCATATTTTACATTCGAATTGTTAATTTACGGTTACTTTTATACGCTGTTTACTAAATTTATGTTCAAGAAAATTTCGGTCAAACATTCACATTTAGACGGCGACATTCGTGTAGGAAACTTCGATCATCTATCAATCTCATTGTTTTGGTAAACATCAGGTGCAAATACCCATGGTTGTGAATCATCATTATCCTCAATTGCTATTGGTTTGCTTTACTTAGTCTATCGACTTTACACTCTTTGGCCAGACGGAGTCACTCTAGCGGCGATGGTAATCGAGTACCTAATCACAGATGAGTCAGTAGTCCTTGCGTCATGCTTCGTTTAAACCGGCCTCCTGTACTTGGATCACCAACCAATCCTATACTCGACGTGTGACGGTTATTGGCCGAAAAGCTAGGTACCTACTCGATTTATCCATGTCAAAGTATGATCAATCCCAATACGTTCTATGTTCTTTACTATGAACAATCACGCTTGCCTTGTTAAGATTGATCGAGCAAGAATTTATTAACATTTATCGATTGCTTGTAGGTATATAATAGTAGGCGTCGATGTCGAAAGAACTGTTGGGAAACGTACTTTTTATACGACACAAGAAACTATTTGTTCTCCGAAAATGGCTCTTTCCTCAAGCCACATTCTACGAATCTGGAATGGCATACTTGTAGCTGGTTCCCTGTCCCTGGTGCTAAAAATATCCCTTTTCCTTATAGCTTCTCCGCGATAGCAACATTCCCTAGAAGGAAAGTTGTCCAGTGCGCCCACGCTCGGAACCACGAGCTGCCCACAGACACTGCCCGTATTACAATACAATGCTCGTGACGGAGTAATGTGGCGCCATGGGACACTTCGTGAATTATAACCGATACCTCTATCGAACTGGTTTTTGCCGTTGCATGTTTCTATTCTTCTATTTTATTGGTGAAATATATTTCATAAGCAACATGAAATAATTGCTTTGCAATGTGCTATGTACCTAAGTCATGGCAAGTAGTCAGTCATCTATACTATTAATAAAGAGAGAACCGGAATGCGCGTCACTCATCAACGCCCAGCCGAAACTACTGAAGCTAGAAACATGAAACTTTAACAGTACGTATATTTTTTGACGTAAGCAAATAAGCAGGGATTTTTCGAAATTCAACCCCTTAAGGGGTGAAATAGGGGATAAACCATTGTATGGAAGTCCGTCATTTTTAAAGCTACGAACATAATATTTAGTATTAAGGCTTATAAATATGAGGCTATAAATGTACCATATTCATTTTTTTTAATTTCATCTCTAAAGGGTCGAAATAGTGGATTAAAGTTTGTATGGGAGATAAGTCATTTTTGAAGTAAATTACGTCAAATTTAAAATTTAGGCTGCTGGTATGAATTAAAGAAACATATAATTTTACCGTTTATGGAAATTCAACCCTAAAGGGTCAAAATAGTGTATTAAAGTTTGTATGGGAGATAAGTCATTTTTGAAGTAAATTACATCAAATTTAACATGTAGGCTCCTGGTACGAATTAAAGAAATATAATTTTACCGCTTATGGAATTTCAACCCTTAAATAAGGGGTTGAAAATTTGTACGGGATTCCCGTTATTTCAAAGCAATCAATTTATTTATCCGTTTTTCACGACTGCAGGTAAAGAGAAGCGAGTTTTATGTTCAAACATTTATTCCATAACAAAGCATTTACATTTCTATTCAAATCCGATTATCTCAGAAAGGAAAAACTAAAATCTACACTTCGTATTAGATAATTTTCAGTCTTCACCGTAGGTACCTACTTAAACAATAAGTTTTTGTTAAACATTTCACTTTTCTGACAACCTAGTAAGCAAGCTCCTAAGTAAGCTCCTAGTTAGTAATATTTTCAAGTCACAAGTGGATTTTCAATGAATATAGAACCTGCTTTGCTCCTGAAAATATGGAAAAAGTGGCCATTATTTATTCATTTTACAATTGTGATTTTGAAATGGACAATACACACGTCATACCTTGTCAAGATTTTGAAACACTAATTCCTGTAGCTACATGCTCTATGGATATTACTAACTAGGAGCTTACTTAATGTTCATATTATTTTTATTATTTGGCCCATAATGTAATAAACATGGCGTAGTATTAACATTTTTATTTATAATTTAATCTTTTAGTGCTATTTAAATGAATGAGTATGAGTATGAATATGACTTAAGATTTTATTTTAATATCGACTCCATAGTTGTCTTTCATCTTACCGTGCGATGAAAAATCCGAGCCCTGCAGTAATCATAATAAGCCTATGTAGTCCCACTTCTTAGTTGATATATCAAACTTTAAGACATTTCAAGCTCGCCGCAAGCAACGCCGCGTGAAAATCATAGTAATTTTTAAACAATAATTCAATGTTCTTCGGTGTAGTCGCTCAACTATCTTAATATAAAATGAACATACCTACTAAACCACACCCGAGCGAAGCCGGGGCGAGCCGATATTAATTAATAAAGAAATACAAGATTTTCCGATTATTAAATTCGGGAAATGGGTAGGTTAGTTAGATTGAGTTTAGGTTTTGATTAAAAGTAATTGTACTTATTTCATATTTTTTGAATACCTACATTGTACAGTAGGTAAATAAATTTATTTGTGTAATAGGTAAATAAATTAATATAGGTAAATAAATTAAGTTTTATGCTTTTGGCATAGCCTGGCTGGCGTTAGTTTTTTTCCCCGTGTTTTTTTTGAAATACATATTAGGTTATCAACGAGAGGCAGTGTTTATTATTTAATTTTGTGGATTTAAGGGATAAAACTCCATTTTTCTTATTTTAAGGTTGTGTTGTAAATATTTCGAATATAGGTACACTTACATATTTTCTATTGTTAATTTAAAAATAAATGTTAACTTATATGCTTTTAGCATGTTACCATAGCCTGGCGGGTGTTAGTTTAGTAGCAATTTGTTTTTGTTTGTGTAATTTTGTGGATTTGGGTCATTAGATTTTTTGAAGTGGGACTTCTTATGGGAAGGTAAACCGCTTCGTTACGTAACGCGTTACGGCGCCAGTCTATCTGGCTTCCCTTTCTCTCACGCATACGGCAGCGGGGCGGGGCGGGGCGCGGCGGTATAGTTCAACTTAGATTAGTTTAAGTTATCACTTTTGTCGGGCGTCCCGAGACGCACACGTTTTTTTTTAAGTAGAAAACTCAAAATGAATTATCCCTCTAAGACGTCGTTCTAATATAGGTTGTCGAACTAGGGATAATAATAGAAACAATTGACGTCTTAATGACGAAATCGAAGAAGAAAGGGAAATGAGGCTTTGAAATAGAAGAGAAAGTAATTCTTTGCGAAGAAATAGAGAATCATCTAATGAAATGAAATGAAATGAAATGAACGTGACGTTCGTCTGAGAGTTGATAGGGATAGACAGATCTCAGCGAGCCAGATAATCTTCTACTGAGCGTGACGTTCGGCTAACAGGCGACAGGGATAAACAGATCTCAGAGAGCCAAAGAATCTTCTACTGAACATCCAAGTAGGCCGAACGTAAGTCCACAAGAACTTCTAATTTGTGGCCAAATAAAGTGAATTCTGCATCCCTCTGCAAACCTCTAGCAAATAGACCTAACTAAAAATTATTTAAATATAAAGAATAATAATAATAATTCCAGATGAACTTGGGTTATTTTTACTTATATCAACCGAAGCGAAGCGAGGGCGGGTCGCTAGTTTCTTATAAAACCTTAAATAAAACAAAACGACCAGGAGTAAAAAATATACTGTGTGTAAATGCATTGCGTGCCTAATTTTTTTAGTCGACTACTTGATGTAAAAGCCAAATGAAATGTACATAGTTTAGGTTACGGTTGTTAGGTCTATTACACTTATTTTGTTAGATACATGAACATTTTAATACGCAGAGGATAACACTACCAGTGCTACCAGGATTCAGAATATGCATAAACAAACTATATTACATACGTATCTGACTTACCACATTAAAGTCATAAGTATCAACTTTATTTTGAATTCCTGCTGGACTTTCTCACATAATATTTAGAATCAGCCGTCCGGTTAGTCACTCAGTGGTGACTTCCTTGAGCTTTGTAAGCATAATAATGATTATTATAACCTATTGTTGTCGAAGAAGTCTCTACTTTATCTATCTAAGATCTTTCTGCGAATTTTCATTTCAGTTGATACGGATGTGCGAATACAGTGACATGTAGTGGTGACCAATGATGTGTACAAATAATGTTACTTTTATTTTTAATTGGAAACCTTCTCATTGCTATTAAAATTACCTTATTTGGCCTGCAATTTTAACCTATTTACCTTAAAGCCCGTCTTGCCTAACTTTCACCCCTGTATTACGATGTTCTAACGATGTTGTTGGTGACTTTCCAGGGCCACCGCCGCGGCTGGGCCTGAAGGCGGCGAGCCCCGGCGTCGACGAGGACTGCAACTCCAACACCAGCCTCGCTGGCAGCCAGCACTCGGCCGACGGCCTCGACGCGCACTGCGACAACTCTGGCTACCTGTGGTTCCTTGACTACAAGTAAGTATTTTAATGCTAGAGAAGATAAAAAAGCAAGTGTTGGAATTGCAGATGTGTTGCCTGACTGAGAAAAGAATTCTCGCCAATACGTTGTATACGATGTTTGATACGCCACGACACGCCTGGTTCAATTTTTTTTGACTATAACCCCAGAATTTGATATTGCTACTTTAAGTGGTTAAATCCTTATGTCATCATTATCTTGCCCTTTTCCCAATCATCTGGCACGTCGTTGTCTTCCAAACATCGCTATCAGCCGTCATCTCAGTATTCACCCTTGTTTTTCATATCGCTCTTCACACAAATCCAAGACAAATTGGTTAAATCCTTAGGTACCTGTGTTCTTAAATTGTAGATTTTTTTTTAATTTGATCTATTGACATCAATAAAATTCTGATCTGATTAACAGTTTTATAACATGAGAAACAGTTGATCAAAAGCATCATTAGCACATGTTTGACCTGCCCTATGTTGGTTTAAAAATAACGTAATCTAATGTCAGTATTTTTCCCGTTACTCTGTCTGATATCGACCGCACATTTTATAACTAATTTTATTGACGTCTTCATATAAAACTTAATCACCTCTCCTGCCCATTAGACTTAGATTGGACCATTCGCAGGCGCGCTTAACGATTTTATTTCATCTTACATCACCACATCGTTTCGTTTTGGCTATAACAAACGAAATGATATACAGCAGTGATGACTGGTTATTATTTTTCGCAAATACTATAAAAAAGGTTAACCTATGTGATATGGTATGAAGGTACGTCTATTTTAAAAATATATAGTTACAACATGAGATGAAATAGGGTCGCCCACACTAGCATTTGCAAATTACACACGCACGTTGACAGAGCACTAGAATGTTGACGGAGGGTGTACGTTGGAATGCTTCATTAAAATAACAGGCTATATCCATCCCTCTCACATTTGTAAGTACATGATATGATCAGATCATAAATCATAACATAACAACGAGGATTAGTACATGTGTCTAAAATTCACAGCACTTGCAGATCTCAATTTGAGGTACACGAACCCTTAGGTTCAGTCACTCGTAAATAACATAGGTGTGGCCAGGCACTATGCGCCCCGCGAGATACGATCATAAATAAATTTATATGGGTTGCAATACTAATTTAATTACACCTTCTAATTACTAGTCTTATTACGACTTGAGATATTTTCAGAATTCAATGAGATGACCAAAAATGTCTTGGGATAGTGACAGTAATATTGTACTGCAGACGCTATGCATAATTTGATGTTGTTTCTGTTTAATCCCGCAAATCCCAAAGTATTTATGCGTTTACTTGTATAGTATTACACAAATGCCTACGGGATTTCAAAATCAAGGGTTGTATTCTCCAATTATCAATAAATAATGGACCTTGAAAAAACTGATTAGCTAGTCTTTATAAATATTCTTTGCTTGCCAACTTTTTCGTTCTCACGGATAATTTTGCAGTTGTTCGTTTGATTTTACTAACACATTTCTCTCTGTTACGAGTATTGACAATCTACAAGTACTTTGAGATTACCTCTCTGATGCTGACAAAAGAGCTAATAATTGAAGAATAGTCAATAGTCGTCTTCGTAGTTAGACTTCGTTATTATTATAAGTAATTGTATATCTTTACACATTGACACCCAGGCAACATGTAACAGTAATAATATAATTCTCATTGCCAAATCAAACAATATTCTTCCCACCAGCGATTCTCACGGCGCCCAACAAAAACAAGATCAAATATCTAGTTTAATACCGGCGTATTATGTTTCCAGCCCGATATTCCGCGACAGCTCCTGTCATCACACCTCGGTGCTGTCCTCCGTGTCGGCTTCCTACAAGGGCATCAGCGACCTCGCAGCGCGCCTCGAGTTCACCTCGCGGTACAACGACATCGCCCGCGACCTCGATGCGAACCTCGCCGAAGCCGACATGGAGAGCTTCAAGACCGAAGACATCCACGCCCTGCTCATGACTACCAACCTCCCACATGACACCATAAACGATGATCGAACGCATGATGTGAGTAATGTCATTATTGAAATCGATATTATATGGATGTCATTCATTCCATTGATGGCTTGAGTCAGAATTCATACAAAAATCTCGGCATATCGTTTTATGTGATCATTGATCAAACACGTGTGTTTTTTAGACAACGCACGCTTTAAAGAGATGAAGACAAATATTTAATTTTATGTAGCTACATTTGCATGTGTGCTGAAATGAAGCTATAAAAATTAATACAGGTTCGGTGGATAAGATCCGAGGGTGCCGAGATTTTTGTATAAATGTTCCGTGACGGAAACTTCTTGTTTTTTATTGCAAATTATGGGTAAATGAATGAATCTCCTGTGTGTGTCACTGTGTGGCTTTAAAAGGAAAATGTCGTAAAGGATATGACACCGCAGTGACACATTATGAAGCGTTGGTAAGACTTGCGAAAACTTCACTGCCGTATGAAGTTTACTCACTAACCAAGTCTGGCGGTTATTTTGTTTCAAGAATCTCGATAAGGTGGCAATCAACATAAAGATAACTAAAAGTCTTCCTTTAGATAAAAAATCTTATATTTATTAACATTATTTTAACCGGGTTTTTTTGCAAATATATTATTTATTTAACTTTTTCTCATTTTATATATTTTCCCTTTTTTATGTATGTTTATTTTTCAGTTTTTAACAACTAATTTCTGGGCATTGACGTTCATATCATGGTGTATTGCAGAGTAACCCCCGAGGCGAGATGTTTGCGAGCATCTCGAGCTCTCTCATGGAAAAGTTCCGATTCGACAGCTCTCTCAGTGCCAACAGTAGCTTTCAGGTTCGCCACGCCTTGCACTCGATGGTTTATCTCAGTCATTCCTTTTTCTATTCATTTACATTGCCGCTTAAATCATCTCATTGTCACTACTAAAATGTTGTGCACATTTTGTATATTCCATTTTTCACTGATTAGCGATAGCAATAATTGAATAGCCGCTGTTATCTAAAAACGGTTATAAAAATCGTCGCAAGCGCAATAACAATGAAGTACAAACCAGTAGCGCCATCTAGTAGTGTAGAGACGCAACGTTACGTTTGAGTTTACTTAGACGTTGCGTGCGTAGTGATGCGATAGATGTCGCTTTAATACTAATGTAGCCAGTTTAAACGATGGAACTGACCTAATGAACGTGTAGTTATTTACATATTCAATTAAATAGCTTTAGGTTCGTACGTAAAAAGCATTCGCATCTCGCACTCACCGCGTCACATATTGACGATTACATAGTTTACAAAAATGTATACATGTACCAACGTAGGGCCCCGTCGTAATAAGGAGATTAATAACGTAATTAAACAGCATAAGATTCAATTTGGAGTGGCATAGTCCGTTATTGCGACAGGGTTTTGCGGTTATCCATTTAGTTAACACTACTTAACTGGCTCTATTTACCTAAAGTGTTCGCAACTTTGCCTTCACTCTGTTTACTTTACCCTTCGCTAAAACCATTGGTAGAGATTCTACGTGGCAAAATCTCGTTGTTTTTGATGTCTTTTCGTATTGTCAACGTTTTGATAGTTCCTTAGTTACTTGACAGTAATGGCGGCCGAGGCAAAAACACATTGTAGTAGAAATTGCTATTTCATGCAAAATCCGCTTTACGATGTTCATTTACAAAATATTTGGCAATTAGCTTACAAGTTAGGTCAGGCGTATTTCTCTGTGCCAGGTAGGTACCTACATGCAATAATCACCGCCTCACGAAACATCTTGGCCGATTACGAAACTATAAGGGTTCCTAATTTGAATTTGGAGCCCTAAAAACCATTTCATAATAGTAAACAACACGTTATCGTCAATTTTTATCATGTTCGCGCACTGGTAACACACTGTTTGTTATTCTTTAAGAAGCTGATGGTAATGAGGGTTTGTGCCGTATAGATAACTACGAGTAAATTAGATAGGTACGTAACCACCACTACCATGCCCGGTTAAGACAAATGGCGGTATCTCAGACAAAACTCCTGTAGCAAGTGCAACCTCATTACTAACGGAAAAGGATTGAATCTGCTTTGGCTATCGAATTTTAGTTACCGTCTTTTGGCTTTTGTGGGTAGAATGGCAATTTGAAGTACTATCCAATCCTAGTCATTGGCAGAGCCATCAAAACATTGATGGGGCCAATATGTTCCTAAAAATGTGGCACAAACTGTAATAAGATAAAAGTGTGTCTATCATTTATAAACAGTACCTAGCGTTTATACCAAAACTGGTGTTTCTAACTATGAAAATATCATGACTCACTTACAAACTCCTTACTCTATTTTTACTCCTAAGAGGCTCATTGTACAAAACTCTGAAAGTTGTATCTTCCATTATTAAGAAAGTAAACTGAATATTAATTTCTATGTTTCTTTCTTCAAGAATGAACTTTTCTATGCAAACCGCCCCCGGTCTACCGTCTATATTTTCAAGAAAACTCTTATTATAGAGTCTTTATGTCACAATTATAAGGTTACATCCTTTCACATTTCTGGCTTCAGTAGTTTCATCTAAAATATGTATATTTCATCTAAAACTTCGCTACTCTTTATGTTATACTAGCTTCTGCCCGCGACTTCATCCGCGTAAATTTTGATTATCGTTATTACCTCGGGGACTTTTAATTTTTCCGGGATGAAATGTAGCCTATGTGTGAATCTCTATCTCCATTTTAAATTTTATCTAAATCCGTCCAGCCGTTGCACCATGAAGGATTAACAAACTAACACGCACACACACAAACTTTCGCATTTATAATATTAGTAGAATAGGATAGGATGTCCATATTAAAATTAATTGTGATATGCGTCACCCCCCTAGGATAAAGCAGATAACAGAAATAAAATATTAAGAAGTGTACATGTAAAAAACTTGTGTATCATAAATAAATGATTACTTACTTACTTACTTAATAATTCAAAATAATATTTGTGCTAAACATCAGGGGGCTGATTTTTGACTTTCGAGCGCTCGAAAGTTTCACTCGGAAGTGAGCAAAATCTGTGAAACCGTATTTTTGAAATTACGAGCGATAGAAAATTTAAAGACGAGTGGTCCACACCATTCGTTTTCAATTCTACGGCTGGTATTTCATAAGACGGTTTCGAAGAGTTTGCCCACTTCCGAGTGAAACTTTCGAGCGCTCGAAAGTCAAAAATCGGCCCCCAGTTCTTTTTTTGGGGTTTTTTTGTAATCTGGAAGCACACGAGGCTCGTATGTAGGTAATCCTCGTGAGATATATTATGTATGTCCGGTAATTCTTCACTATGGGGGCATCCACAGAGCAATCAATTTTTCGTGCCGGCTTCAAACCCTTTGTGGTCCTCTTTCATGACTTTTTTTATGTTAAGGAGAAGGCAAATCAGCACACAGCAGGCCACCTCACAGCAATTGTGGGATCTGAGACCAATAGACATTTGAATTTTAAGACTATAATAACAAGATTGCAATCCTAACACTGCAAATGCGTTGCCAACCCTGAGGACTAAGGTGAAATGCCTCTATCTATGCTTGTTATTTTACCGGTTGTCAAATCGCCACACCGGAACCCAATAATACGAACACTGCCGCTTGGCGGTAGGTTAAAGAATGTGATGGTGGTAGCGATACGGACGGACCCTGTATGAATAAATAAAAGTTTTATTGTGTGAATTAAAATATTGGTATGCTTTTTATACGCACACTCTTAATCTTACACAGGTCCTTTCAATCACTGAAGATAAGGCTCAATTGGACTACCTAATTCATTTTCTCAACCATTTAAAAGTAAGCACATATTAAGGACATTATTGCATTGCTGTCTGCTCGTGAAACTGCCTCTACGCAGGACTTAGAGAACACGTCGGCGCCCTCCTCGTCTACAGTTGCGGCCACAAATTGACAACAAGAACTTTTTTCAAAAAGGTGTTCAGAAAAAAAAAGCGTATAGAAGTATTAAATTATTTCTGTTTATTATTTACTCAGAAAGAAAATAATAAACCTTATTTCTGACGATGGCTAAAGAGCTTAAATGCCAACATGGTCTTTATAAATCACAGCTAGTGCTAGACATAAAAACATAACGCGGTTACAAACAAAATGACTTCATTCCGACCAAAGCAGGCGTAGCAAACACTGGTAATATTCAATATTTATTCTCAGTAAATAATAAAAAAAAATGGAAAAAAATAATGTATGCTTTTAAGCATGATTTTAATCAGAACACTTTTTCAAAAAATTGCTGTTGTCAAATTGCATCGCAATATAAGCGGACACGGAATGTAAAATGTATCCAGAAAATACTATTTTACTCGTATTCTATATCACTAGCCTCATTGCCCGTAGAATGGATAATATTTAAGGACTGAAAAGTTCTTGAGTAGTAAGCGCGTGCCGGAAGAGGCAATTAATGCTGCTCCCCCACCAAGCAACTGGTGACCGAGTGAAGGACGCGGGATACGAGAGACACCTATTAAGAATAGTTAATCGGGGTGGGGCAATGGGCAATGGCCAGGAGTACAGTCTTTAGGGGTAATAAAATGGGTCCAATTCAAAACTATTTATTACCTAACTGTACTTGTTAAAATATTACATTTAGGTACGTCAAATGTTCTGGGGATCTTTTCCATTATCAACGTTATGATATCTCTTTTATACTTGACAATAGTGGCGGCCGAATTAAGAACAATACGATAACATGTAAAAACATGGCGGTAACCGTAACGGTCACCCTCTCTGAAAAACGTAACGGTCACCCTCTCTGGTCGAGTACCAGCAGATCACAGTTACTGTGGGAAGAAAGAAGGGTGATGCCACCAGTGTTGGACACTTTAGCTGACAGGAACCAGTAATGGACACTTTACACTTAATTCAAATTTAATACGGTCCTAAATTGATATATTTTTATTATAATCTGTGTGTAATTAATACGTTTTGTCAAAGTATTAACGTAAATGCGATCGTAGCTTACCTCCTTCTTGATCGATAACAACAACTCCAACGAGTGTCGTTTAGTACATAGGGTATCGATCGAATACTATAAATCAATATATCTAATCGTGATCGACTCCCGCCAAGTAGTGATCTTGCTGACGCTGACCATTTGTTTCGTCGAGACATTTCTGACGACTTGATCACGCCGACGCGGTTAGGTTTGCTAACTCTTCCAAGCCAAGAATCAAATGCAAAGGTAAAATGAGAAGGATATTAATTTATGGCTTCTTGAACTGAACCATTATTCGATTATATTTTTTTTGATTGTAGAGCATATATGTACAATCAGTACTACAAGATGTAATAAAAATATTAAGATTGCGGAACAACTCAAAAGTAGAGGGAGTTTTACTAAGAAATTAAATGATTCGTTCTATAACCCTTATCTTCTGTAAAATAAGAATGAAGTCTCCATCATTGGTCCTTGTCCATTGCTGGTTCCGTCACCCTGGGAGAATTCTGGCCATTTGTACACATTTATGAAACTACAAATATTCATCAATACCAGCGATACCTGCATGCCACCAAAGTATTACTGAGGCCTTGGCCTACCTAAAATGTACTCGACGCGACACTCAATTTTATGTTTCTATACATTGACAACGTCAACAAAAAGGGTCCGGGAGAGTAACTGTTAGGCTAAAGTCCGGCAGACCGGAAATAAAGTAAGTAAAAATTTAAGTAGATCGCTTGCTGATATTGCTCGTACAAACACACAGACAATTACAAATTGGACCCAAAATATGTCTATTTCAAGTTTAGAAAGTTTACTGGGCTGGTTTATATTTCTAACCATTTTAAGGCATAACCATAGATAATGCACTTTGATATATGTGGCGTTCCATGGCTAAAGGGTCCTTATGATACATATTGAGTTAAGCATTGATCCTAAATCTGCGTTAAATAGGCTATCTAATAAAGAAAGAGTCACGACCCTAAGTCCCAAACTTTTTTAAAATTTATTTATCATACTTACACAAGCCGAAATTGCACTTTTGAGAAATCGTTAAAAGAAGTTTGAAACTCATATTAAGTATGTTCCCATTGGAAGTTACATAGATGATGATTGATTATGTATCTCAATGTGTTTTTCTTTGATATTCAGTTATGGTTTTTTTAATGTGACTTCTAGACTTTGAAAAATCAGCCTTTGATTAGAGCAACTTGCTAATATGAACGAAATTAAGAAAAATAAGATTTTCGGAATGTTCTTTAATATGTTGTAATTCGTACCATAGTGTATAGTTGGGGATATTTGAGTTTACGTCTTAGGATAGAAATAAAATAACATAGTTAACAAAATCCTTTTTTTTAAATTAAATATGATATTTTTTATTTTTTTCATCTTGCTCTGTAACATTAACAATTTTTGTGTAGTGAGATCTAAATTATATTCGATCAATCTACGCAAGTATCACTAAAGTGTCATTGTTACTCTATAAGTCTTATTTCTATAGTTACAAACGATTTGAGTTACATTAAAATCACAAATTCACGCCCATACATTAGGGAATTACAGATAATTGCTGATAATTACAGTAGTATAGTAATATCACGATAGTAACATTATCTATTATTAATCTTATATTAAAACAGAATACCCAAGAAAAAATGTTTTTACAAGTTTACTTAAAATCTTGTTTTATAAAGAGTACCTGTCTCAAAAAACATTTTTGTTGATTATTCAGTTTGTTCTGATTGCCTTTTTTACAAAAATAAACACCATTTCGTATTTGGTTCCTTATTAATCTATCAGACCTACCTATTCATTTGTCATATTTTATAGCTCGTAAGATATTTGACAGTACTTACCTAAGTTGGGTATTTTTTGTTATTAGGCACGTTTTGTAAGTGGACCAATATAACTTAAGCAAACATTGCAAGTCAATTTATCACCAGATATATCATTCTTGAATGTGCTCTGCCATAAGGACCCTTTTCTACTAAACTTTGTACCCAATTTTACTTTAGAAATATTTAACATACACGAGTGAAACCAAGCTACGAATAGACGTCTATCCCTTTATTTTACTATTTCGTATAAAACAAAAAATATATATTTTTAATGATTTTTACAACATCGTCAATATCTCCGTAACTAGAAACTGCCATAAGGACCCTTTTGTGATGGAAAGCCACATATAAGTACCTACATTAACTTGTCCATGACAAGGAAAACAAACTATTTTTCTGTACCAATTCAAGACTACTTTAGGAAGAACTATACAAGATCTTTGAAATCCCTAAAAATAATAGCAACCATCAAGTAAAGAATCTCTTTGTTTAAAATTATATACTTATGTAGCCGTTTGTTGTACCAAATACTTAAGATAGCAAATCATTTAAGTAGCATCTTTTCAATCGAAAGATGATGCTATTGATGTTAATGTTTCTAGAGATTGTTAAAATAATATGCATTTATTAAATGATCCATTTCAAGAGTCCGTTAGAGTACAACCTAGACTGCCCAGAGCGTAAAGTAATAATGAAATTGTCACGCAATCGCGATCTCAATTAACTGTAAGTGGCGTCCCATACACACAAACGTGCGCGGTCAAAAGTCTTCAGCGCTGAGTAGCATCCGCAATGACCGCGTCTTACCGTACATCGGTCTCACGGGACGGGACGCCAGTGCCAGTAGTAACGCATCCAAAGCCCATGGCGCACAACTGCTTCGTAAATCCTTACAAATCACTATCATGGGCGCTGAACACGGTTAAGACAAAATAGGACTACTGCCAATGTGTGCGTAACCGTTCACACTGTATTGCGTCAATCTCCAACTACGCTCGTTATTCCCCCATCGTACGGTCGGTTTCCCCCTGCATGTGGGCGAGAGCTATATTTAATTGTCCTTCTGTGTGGTCGTCATACTGCCGCCATGTGTGAGTTACCAATGAAGTCTATCCTACAGGCCAGCTACGCTCAAACTGTCGGCTAGTTGTAATTGGAATAATACACACTGTAATACGGCGCAACACACGTTTCACAAGGGCTCTATGTTCTAACCGGCACACACAAGCTGGTATTCACGATGGACCTAAAAACCTTGAAAAACTTAACAACACACAACATGCTAATTAGAACCTAATAAAACATCAACGCTAATGATGCATTCATCGCTCTCAGTAATCAGAAAGCGTGATCTACTTTATTAACAGTCGCGTACGAAGCTCTGCACTGATAACACGCTAGCGAATTAAAAAAAAGTGTAAAGTTTGAGAAGCGCGCGCGGTGGCTAATATTATAATGTGTATTCCCGCTGCCCCAGTCGCGCCCTGGGCATCGGGACGGTTGTACTCTGTACTTCCTTGCGATGAAGCCAACTACTTGCAACTCTAGAACCAAGTTTGACCCGGGAACGCGGACCGGCCTAGGCCACACCTGTGTGTGTGACACATAAACACTGGATTTTCTGAACTTTTAGTGATTGTGAAAAACATTAACTTGTGACATTTGTGACTATTCTGTGATCACGTGTTGGACAGTGACAGCATTTATTTCGAAATGGGTGTGACGGAGTACGACTGGGAATCCTACAATGGATATTACTCTGTGAGTCATGAAAAACGGTATTTTTTTCTATCAGCTTGATAAGATAGCATGATTACATTATAGGTATACCTATGACAGCAATAAATTTATAAATTTATATTTTGACTATTATGACTATTTCTATTTTGATAGAAATAAGGAAATTAAACCTTCAATCATTTTGAAGTCTACCTTTTACTTTAACAATATTATCCAATAAACAATCTGCAATATCACTCTATATTTTATTATTGCACTCTTATTATATCAAAGCTTTTGTTATTTTATCTTCATCATTATCACTGCCACTAACCACATTATTAATGGTTTTGTTTACTTTCATTATTTACATATCTGTAGGTAGGTACTAATCTGTTCCTCGTTAGTAATTTTATTTCGTTCTTCAATTACCCTCAAAATTGTATATTCCTAATTAGACAGTCAATAGTACCAATATTTATTACAGAATGTAGCAACATGGTAGCTTAGTACTCGGATGACTCGCTGTTTGGTTTGTGACCTCATTTGTAGCAGGAAAAGGAATTAAATTGATGATAACGCGCCCGCCGACGCCATGTTGTTTGTCATGTCCTGCAGCTGAATGCTCTGCATTGATCTGGGGCTTGATACAACAGACAATTGATAAAAACCACTTATACAAGTAAAGTGGCCGATGTAAAAATTTATACTTTTCATATCATATTTGACGTAAGCATTGGAGACTTTATACGCACCTACTTATCAAATTTCATAAATGTATGATAATTATCATCGAGCATTTTAATCTCAGAATGACCTATTTACGGCTAAAATAAATCATTTCAATGGGCGTAGGGCAGATAGCGCCGTTACTACACAAAATCGCATAAAGTTGTCATCAAGATTAAAATGCATGTCTCAATTACCTAAGTAATTTCATTAATCTAAAGACAAGACAAACAGCCTATATAGATAATTGATAAATAAAAGTTACAGCTTGAACTATTTTAGACGGCAGTTGCATCCGCATCCAAAATTACTCGTGCAACGTAAATGTTTATGTTATAGCTAACGCCGTTCATGTGTCGAAAGCTTCTGAGAAGCATTTCTAGAACGCTCTTTGGTCGTATTCTGTAGATTATTTTATTAGCTAATAGGTACATTAGAGATATTTTCAAATGTAACTATATTGATTATTTTGTTAACTTTAGGTTTGTAATATTTCAATCTTAAATCATTAAAGACTTGTTTATTTTTTTAAGTTAAGAACCATATCGAAAATAACATCGTTTGATAAACACTTGAAACAAAACACAAGAATTCTCAAAACCCAAAAACATGTTTTGCAAAACACGTGTACGTAAATTCATAACGCAGGTTCTTATTGTAATCCAGATCGAAAATTATTTGTCAAAAAAATCAGAGACGCAATTTTTGTAAATTAGGCATAAAAAAATCATTCATATAGCTTTAGCAGTTTCTAATGCCTTTTTAACTATAATTTATATACACAGGGCGAAGAGTCCGTCGGTTCCATCAACACGATGTCAATCTGCAAGTCAGAGCTGCTGTTTTCTCCGGTAAAGGAGCCCCACGGGGTGCACTTCAGCGTGGACAGCCTGGACTGCGAGCTGCCTGCTGAGCAGGACCTCATCCTCACCTGCCAGGCCAACAAGGACAACTACACCATCGCCTTTGAAGGCAGCCTCACTATTTACTCTGAAGACAGCGAGTGCGCTGAACTGGCCGTCAATCAAAAACATGGTAAGCCTTTAAACTGAAGCTTTTTTTAATTACATAATTCCCAAAAACTGAAGGACATACGTGTACCCGCGGCGTTTATGATATGCTTAGGACTTACTTTCAAAGTGTTAATGCATTTTGCGCTCGATGTTTAATTACGTTTATTCCTGTTTTATTTTGCAAAAGGATATATCGTTGGGTAATTGGGTGAAAACTAATGGATTTTCAAGCGTTACGGCAAACCGGAAAAAATAAAACAGACTGCCTTGTTTACCTAGCGCTCGACTTCATTCTTCATAATGTGGGATATAAGTTACACCAGTTAATTACCATTTTAGTAGATAAAATGTACAAATTCTAGGTAGGTAGCACACACTAGGTATTTAACATTCCTCGGAAGTTGAGATAATGACATAATTGTTTACCTAACTCATGATACTGTCTAATAATGATTCATAGTGCTAATCATTCGTTATAAATAAGCTGTTGGTTATCTATTTTCAGACAAGTCGGAGAAGCAAGAAGATAATGCAACGTTCGATGAAAAAACACGCAGGAATTTAGAATTATTAGAGAGATGTAAGAGATTAACTAATAAGCTAACTACGTCTATGGCTAGGAGTGATTTAGGATTAACTACTTGGTGTAAGCTAAAGAAACAGACCAACCAATCTCCATTAAGAAGGTAAGCGGAAATATTTAAACTTCATAATTGAGATTCGGAATAATACAGAGGCGTGTTAAATTTGCTAACTTAATTCGATATAAATAATTCTCAGGCATCCTTCTGGAAACAATAATGAAGACTCGCGCGAATCGACTGATGCAACAAGCGAAATGACCAACTCAGTGATCAAAAGCCAAAGTTTGCCAAATCTTTACAGAAGAAAGCTAATGAGCAGTTCCATTAATTCAGCAGCTCTCAGTAACTCAACGGTATGAAAAATAAAGAGTTTTTTGACATAATATTTGAGCTTGGTCTTGATTGTCTTAAACTGTTATGTTATGTTTTCAGGTCGACTCTTTCACCACCAATCAAAGACTAAGCGGCACGTGCATGAAAGTGTACGACGTCTCGCAACATCGTTCAACACACGGAAGCCAGCACTCTGAACCAATGAGCACCTCATCAACCGAAAACCCTTCCTCATCAGACAAAAGTCAACCAAAACAACCCTTTAATCTGGTGAAATTGTTTATGAAACAGAAAAGCAATGATGTGGTTGGGATGGATCAAATAGATAGGTCGGAGTGCTGGCCGTCTAGCTCAGGCGGTGAAAGTGGAGATTCGATGGGAGAACAAAGAGATGACCTGAAAACATCAGTACGCTCCCAAATGGAATTACCTAATGATGTTGCGGAAGAAAGTTCATTAGTGTACGATGAAATTCCACCTTCTCACCCATACCATAATAGAGTTTACGATGAAGTATTAATAGAGGAGGAAGAAAATGTTGAAGGTGTAAAACTAAGTGACAGTGAATCTAATTTATATGCTACCGTTAATAAGCGCCATTCTAGAAGAACGAATGTCAATATGATGAATAGTCCTTCAAAGTTAAGAAGTAATAGAAAGTCGTATTCATCTCAGTCATCAAACACTAGTGTTAGTATCTCGAGCTGTTCCGAGTCCGAGGGAACTCAAATAACTAAGATGAACAAAATATTACAAAGAGATCCGTTCGATAACAAAGCTACTTCTACTCACCTTCAACCAGCTACAATAGATAAGAGTATGCAGACATCCAGTTTACAAATGTCTACTATTACCCATGAACGTGAACTATTTAAGGTGGTTGAACCTTCGTTTCTAGAGAAGCTTAAAGAAGGAGATTGTGAAAAACCTGTATTCATATTATACCCTAGTTATACGCTACCCGATATCAGTTTCTTAAATGGCAGGCCAAACATATATTTGAATCCAGTCAAAGTAAACATATCGCCAAAGTCGAGTGAAGTCAAGAGGAATAGACTGAACGTAAAAGGTAAACGACCCTTTTCTTGCAATGACGTGGAGATGTTAAAGAAGAAAGGGCTAGGGCATATTAAAGATTGGGATTCACTAAATTTTTTGCTACCCACAGAGTGTAAACAGATGTTATCAGAGTTGCCCGAATTGATGCATAATATTAAGGAGAAAGAGTGTGGTTCAAAGTATTGTAACGCTTCGCCATCAACGCGGGGTAAGAACAGACCTATGAGTTGTGATTGCAATAACTTGGCAGGACACAATACTACCGTGTCATCCAGTTCAAGCACGGCCACGCAGCCTTCGTCCGGCTACCGCGGCTCCTCAACCATGCTCACTGACTCCTCGGCACAAAACAGCCCCGCGCCTGTCGGAAACTTCAATCCCCTTTTTGTATATAGGTACGACAGTGCCACGAGCTCCGAAGCTAGTAACAATGACGGCCAACGAGTAAACCCAATCATACCAAAACGTTCACTATCCGTGGCTGAACAAGCCCGCTACACTAAACAAGGTGAACTAGCTCCCCCCAGACCACCCCTACCTAAGAGCATTTTACGTAAATCGATGGATAAAACTCGCAAATCAAGCCCACAGACGAAACGTTACAGTATGTTCGAAATGGACGAACTCTTGCAAGATCCCATAGTATGCATGACAGCTGCTACCGAACACAAGACAAAGAGGAGATCGCTGCAAGAGCCTTATTATTTGCAGAATCAAACAACCGAGCATAGGAAAAACAATGATTTAGCGGCCAAACGGCTATCGCAACAATTTCTTGATGCGGCTGAAAAAGATGCTGACTACCATGAATTTTTCCATGACGAAGGTGTCGGTACGGAAAGTAGTCTCGAATCGGGTAAATCTAATGAAATGAGATACCACAGACCGCATACTCCTCCTATGCCCAAACCGAGAACAAAGAAAACTGAATACACCGAATTCCCTCCTCCTGGCGCTCTCATTAGCAGCGCTGACTTACAGCAGTTAGAAGAATTTTTGAAGCTAAGCGGTTTCAATTGTCAAAATATGGATGAGTGGGACCAGAATCAAGTACAAAAGGTAAGAAGTCAGGTCACCAAGTTTCTACAAATGAAACGTTCCCAGGAAGAAAATCAAAGGTCCACAGAATCTAGCGGCAGTAGCTGTAATAGCAAAAAATCCGTTAGCTTTGCTCAGAAGTCTGAGGCGAAACCGGAAACTCAGCCAACCCAAGTGAAGGCTATGGAAGAGCTGAAGGTAGCAAGCCTCACTACTCCGCCTAACTCGCCTAATATTTCTGCTGTGATTTCACAGAGATTATATCAGGTATCATTTTTCTCATTAAATAATTTATCGACGTCATTGCCTATTGATTTCTGTGAGTACCTTTGTGTTCTTTTCTGTTTCGTTGCTCATTATAAGTCATGTACATTTTTTTACAGTTTTGAATTCTGTTACGTGATCTATTCCGCTTATCATGTTATTTTGCACTTAAAGATGAGCTAATTTTATCGGCTGTTTATTTTGTTTACTAATTCATTTCACATGTGGCAGATTGATTCTAAAGAGAGTTACATTATAAAAGTTGTTGGGTTTATTGCAGGGTAAAAACTTAGCGGAGATCCCAATCTGTGAAGAGGCAGAAACAAGCCCTGATGAATTTGGCAGTCCAGTACACCACGATAGCAGAGGAAAATACGATTTGATTGATGTGTCACAAAAGAGAGGTAACATACAAATTTTTATGTGGTTTTTGCGCTGCTAAGTTACATTTTGATGTTCATAACCGAAATACATGTGTTTGTTAATTTGTAGCTTTGGTCTCGAATGTGACGGATGCTGTGGAGATGATAATCCAACATTTCTCCTCGGCGACCGACCAAGCGGAACTTGCAATCTTAGGAGATTCTAAACAGAGCCCAGCATGTGCGAAGATCGCTCTAAATGCGCTGTGTCCTGCTTTATACGCCATATTCAGGGACGGGCTCAAGGAAAATATTGAAACTTCCTTTGGGGCTGTAAACAACTCCGTTTGGCAAATGGTTGAGGCTACTGCTAGACAAGGTAATATTATTATATTCTGTTACTCAGTACATTTTGACAAATGGAGAAGAATTGACTGATTAATTACTTACCTATTATTTCGATTTTTATCGTAGGTCCAATAACAAAGTCCTTAAACGAATTAGTATTGAGGATCAACAGCGAAGATGCCGTGACTGAAGGCTTGGTCAAATTCAACGCGTTCATTTTGGGTCTGCTAAAGTAAGTAAAAATCCTTGCACCCTTCTTTTGACAGAACCTCCCAAACTCTTTAAGTTTATCGCGAAAAGGGATAGGGTGCTATTGCAATTTTTGATAGTGAAAATGAGATTTAGAATAAATAATCATTATTTTATGAAATGCTGTTAAATTTATTTTTACTATCCTGTAACGTCTATCCTGCTAAGCCGGTATAAGATTTACACCTCGGTCCACTCCATATAATCGCGAAACGTGGTCGTTGTGACGATTCTTAGGACACCGCTGGACAGAAGCTCAGGCCCATATTATATTTTATCACACTAACTAATAAGCATTATTTTGCAGTGCACAATCAGTGGACGCGTGGGTATCGTACGTCCGAACAAGAGAGTCAGTGCTAGCCAAGCACTACTCAGAAGACGCGCTAGCATTAGCAGGCGCCCGCCACCCCCGCTGCCGTGCCCTCCTGGACTCTCTCCTGGCTGCGTTGGAACCGCTACGTCTCCTCCCCTTCTCCCTCGACCTGATGTTTGAGATGCGCGAGCTACATAGAAGCTTTAAGAAGATCGAGAGCGACATGAGAGCTGCTAGTCGGGTGAGTCTAAGCTACTCTTTATTTGGATCGCGGTCATATCCGTGGCGTACCAGTGTATCTTCGAAGACTACTGCCAGCTTACAACTTTAGACCCAGTTTATCTTTCTGAAATCTTTTTAATAAATAATCCGAGAGAGTATTTAATGAAAAAAATACTGAATTACCACAAAACGAATGTTGATATCTTATATCTTATATTGATCTTAAAAGTTGGTAGCTAGTAAAGTATTGCGTTTTTTAATGGTAGCTAGACCGTCTATAAAATTTTAACTTGTACCCAACTTGAGATATCAAATTCATGTAAGCATATATGTACAAATAAGGAATATCGTTCGTGAAGCACCCTATCCTAGCAGACTCGCCGCAGAGCCAGACATCGCTTTATTTGCATTTTATTGTTTATTGCATGTGCTTACGACTCACGTAAATACACTTCTGTCTGTGAACGGATAACTTCTGGCATTTACTTTCATGCACAGCTTTCATAAAATGCAAATAAGGCTTAAATATCACGTACGTCCGCCGACGAAGGTCGTTCACTCGCCGTTGGCATGATGCATGACGCTAAAAGTCTCTGGTGTTTAACAGCCTACTTCGATTAACACTCCGCCACTAACACTGAACCAGCGGAACTTGCTCAAACTGGTGCGCTCCATGCAGTCCAGCGGTCTGTCCAGCGACGACCAAGCCAGCGTCATTCTGCGCCACAAGGAACCACGGCACAAAGAGCCTTCCACCCCAGATCTACTTAACGACTCGGCTAACGTTAAAACTGCTGTCGAAAAGAACAGACCACGCTCTTGCGTTAACCCTTCCCCAATCGGACATGACCTCTGCCCCAACAACAGCAGAATAGAGTTAGAGAACAACCGCCGCTGGTCTGGAGTCCAACTAGGCTCCAAGCTGATGCAAGCCTTCGACCGGCTGGTGTTCGACGACAGCGATGATTACACAGACAGTCTAGAAAACAACAAGCCCGCTAAGATCCCCAGCATCGACTCGAAGGTAACGGCGGGGCTTGTGTCTTCATTGTGCTTCGTTCGTAGTTCGTGTTTTGTTTTTTACATTTTCAGGTTATTTATATTTTAGCGCTGGGATGCTTTCCGCTTATTAACCACTTGTAAATGCCATTCATATTTATTTATAAGTTCTTATGTTATTTTTATTGTGTTCGCTTTATTATTTTTGTGGGAATTTGTTTTGGTCCACTGTTATAAGTTTATTAAATTATCAGTTATATTTCTTGTAGAATAACCAATTATGGATATAAGTAGTAAATATTTGGTGTTTTATAAAAAAACTAAAAACAATGCCCCTCATCTAGCGCTAATTTATGTTGTATTAAAAACTGCCAGTTTACTGCTTTTTAGCACGAACTCCGCGTTTAACAGCAAAAGTTATTCAAAAATAAGGTAATGTTGATCGTAAATGGATAAATTATCTATTACTTATACAAGGTTCAATGCCTTATTGACCGTAAATAGCTATTAAGTTTAATGTACCTGTCATCGATTCCACCTGGATACTGCTCCTTCTCACACTACGGTTCATCGACCCAGACATATAAAAATAGCCCGGTCGCAAAGATAATGAACTCCATACAAATATGTCGTAAAATATCAATGACTTTTGCAACAACCTTAAAGGTTATCAAACTATCGAATTCCTGGCAAAATGTTTCATGACTTTTGTGTGCACCAAAAGTCTCAATAAATATATTTTATAAATAAAATTTAGTTTTACTTTGTTTTAAAGCAATATTTTGAATGAAAGGTAGTAAAAGCAGCAACAGGTACCAGCTCCCTCAGAGAGCACGATAGGTTTTAGGCAAAATACTAAATTATTTTGTAGTCACTAAATTTTTTTCAAAGGTTTGTGACGTCCTAACACTTCTAACAGAGTTTATGTTAATAGTAATTTCAATTGACTCCAATCATCATCCAGCCAGTGCTCTATCTTAGTTAGGGTCTCCAAAAGCATTTAGATCTAGACCAAAAAAAGACCATCTGTCAAAAGTTCCCTCTTGGAAAGTTAGTACCATTGTCAAGGTTTAACGAAAGTAAGATTCTTTTGTTGATATTAGGGACTTATTTTTCGTTGTTCCACAGCTGGAGTGCAGCGGCGAGGAGTGGCGGCCTGGGTCCGCCGGCAGCTGCAATAGCGCCAACACAGGTGTTGGCAGTGGAAACTCTGGTGGCAAGTTCCGGCGACTGCAGCTGAAGTGGGAACTGCTCAGCAACGCAGACAGTCCTGGCTCGCCTTCAGGTATATTATTGTCATCATGTGCTAACTTCAAAGACGTTTTAATTAGTGGTTTTCCGTGACGAAGATAAGTTCCTTTATTTTGACGATATGAACGTTTTTAATATTTAAACCGCGGATAGATACTTCAGCTTATGTTCGACACATTTTCTTGAGTTAGTGGCAAAAATGCAATATCTACGATTTGGATATAAGCAATAGCCGTGACTTTTAAAATCCGAAAAAAAATTGTATGTATGATTTGAAGAAAACGAATTTTAACCATTGAGTCTTACTAAAAATATAGAACAAACGCTCTACCCGCTTTTTGTCATTGTTTTTTTTTTTGATGTGTACTTTCCCCTGAGATCGTAGGTACCCTAAGAGATGTCTTCGAAGTAATATGTGTATTCCATGGCACAGGCGAGACGTCCCCGGCGGCGGCGCGCGGCTCCAAGATCCCGCGGCCTGTGTCCTCGCCCGTCCGACCGCAGGCGCCTGCGCTTCCCTCACCCGCCAAGCATACGCACCGGTAAGCCTCTTAAATATTCATCGGAACTTGCCGTTTGACCAAAGTATCTTTGATCGAATGTGTCTTTTTCCAAATTTTATACGCAAGTATTTTTTTATTATCTTTGTTTTGATTCCGGGATACCAACATCACTGATTACGTTGGTTGGGTTGGATGAAAATTATGAGGGTGACTACAAAAAAATTAAAGCAGCTACGACGGAAAATAGCCTTAACGCAAATTAAAATTTGAGAAATTATACATTGAGTCAAAATTTTGCGCCCAAATGGCTAAAACCCCTTATTGCTACTACCGTAATGTTTTATACCATAGCATTATTTGTCTATAAAAACTGAAGCCGTTTGAGCTGAACCCGTAATAAACTAAAAGTAGCAACAAAACAAATAGGTACGAAAAAGTTGCAGCAAAATTTAATGTCAATGTTGCGTCGACTTTAAAAACTGGTGTTTACCGCTATTGTGCTAAAGACTCAGTTGACCATAAGGTATAATTCCCAGGGGTATCCCGGTGCCCGTGCGCAAAGGCTCTTCCCCGACGGGAGCGCCGCGCTCTGCGCCGGTGCGCACCACTGCGGGCGCCAAGCGGCCGCAACCTGCTAACAGGTAAACTATAAAACTACTTATACAATAACGTACAGATTTTGATAATGGCAACTTCACATCTTCCATTCTGATTGGCGATCGTAACGTATAGATCAATATTGGGATACGTTTTTTTTAAATAGCTAGCCACCTTATACGACGATACATACATTATATTAAACTTTCACCATGAAATGATAGTCAAACAGTATCAGAAATATGAATATGAATCTATTACGAATGACATAAAGTCAATTTTCCAATTTTATCTTATGTCATAAAAACAAAAGAAATTACACTTTACTTTCTTTGCACTAGATCTTTATTTGAATGGCCGTATTTTGTACTAGTTTTAGTACAAGGAACCTTAGGAGGCTAAAATTAGTGACACATGCAAATATATAATTAGACAGACGCAGCGGGAAACGTATATTTATCTTTATATAGATTGTTCCCAGAACGACGAATAATTAGACAAAGAATATATATTTAGATATGGATATTTGTGACCAGACCTTGACATTCGTACTTGTACTAGTGTCTTAACCTGATGCATAAAAAAATGCGTTCCTTTTAATCGCCGACGCGCGCGAAATTCATTGAATGAATATGTGGAGCATCCATTGGTAGGATACCGTGGTGCAGACACAGACCCTTTGTTTAAAAATGGTTACAATGTTGGGAAATGGTGGTGGATTTCGACTCTTCTACTTTTTCTTAGTAGATCGATAAAGCTTTTTGCACTGTTCTATATTTTATTTTATTTTTTCCTCACTCTTAAATGTAAAGTACATATTAAAATAATTTCCTTCAATTTATTTTCTCTGTTATCAAAATGGTGGTAGGATTCTTTTTATTTTTTATATTTGCGCTTTTTGCGATGCACATCTCCAGAACTTTCCCCGAGGCTGTGAAGAGGGTCGTCGCCAGCAGAACCAAGGAACCCGTTATTTGCAAGCCAGTGGCTAGGAAGCCGGCCCCGTACGTACCGCGAAACACGGAGTAAAACTAACAATACTAACTCAGCAATGCTTTGGGAATGTTTTTAACAATCCTTTTAATCGCATGAATATTACGTCATGAATCAGTGCGCTCCGTTTTAATAAATCGATAACGTCTTGTAAACTTTCGGTTTCTTCATCCGGCTCGAAGGTCCAAACAATTTGTAAGCTTCTCAGATGTCATGTCAATTTCCAACACGCAAAGGTGTCATATCATTCAGGTCAAACTTAGACTAAATTGGGTGCATTAACATTCTTACATATACTCTGCAAACTAAATTGATGCAATTAGCAGGTCACTGACTGCAGTTAGTGTGGTACTAACACTAAAGTACATTTTTGTACGGAGTCAATTCCGTTATATTAACGAAATGCAGTGCGTGTTCAAGCAAAATAAATAGACTTTCGTATTTATCTACTTTAAAGTGGACAAAAGAAATGTTCTCACTGAAATATTTCAATTTTATACAAAACATTTAGCTTAGTAGCTACAAATGCAGTTAAACTCGAGCTCAGGCGATCGAACGTTCGGAACAAAATAAGTTCAAACAAAATCGCAAAGTTACCGGATATGTTTACGTTTCATCGAAACGAAAATACGTATTTGCCAGTCACGTATTTCGTGTCACGCTAGCGCGTACGGCGTACCCTTCGATACGACGTTATTGCATTTTTACACAGTATTGACTGACAGGCATTAGGATTCCCAGGCACAGCAGATAACGTTTAGCCGTAGTATTCGTTTCAAACTTTTTTTACGATGCCTGCATTAATGGCATTATTTATGGATACAGCTCCCTTTTTGTCTATGTTTTATGAAAAACGGATATTACGATTCACATAATACTGCGATCCGTTCAGTGGAAACTACATATTTTACTAAGAACCTCAAAACTAGCGTGACGTGGAGCTGACTTTATTGCTATAGCCATAGTTTAGGGTCATTTTTAATTTCCCTAAAAATGTATGTGTGTCACTCGTAGTGACTCGATAAGTCATATTTACGCAAGCGTTCCAAATATGTGGACACTACTTAATCTCAAACTATTAAAACTTGAACTAACCGTGGTATCTTGCCCCATCTGAAATGCTTTATTAGCATGTGTTTTGAAATACATCTTGGCAAGGAAGAGTTTTGACGTGACACATGGAAGTTCAACATCGTCAACTGGCACCACGTTGATCAGTTTCTTTGTCATTAGAATAATCAAATATTAATATTCGTATATTGTATGCTGATACTAGACCGGCTAACTGTGGTGAATGAGACTTTATTACATTTTTATACCCACTTTGTGACAACAAATTATCTGTTATATTGAAAAAATATGAACTTGTAATTATTTTACTTTACTTTACACTGAAACAAAAATTGGCTCTTAGTGCGCATGACACTAAGCAATAGGTAACTGATTTCCCGATGTAGCCCCAATACTTTGTACAAGTGCTTATTTCAGTAAAAAACTGTAGGGTAGACCGGGGACAATTGAAACGATTTGACTTTAAATGCCTGTTGCCGTTTTATTTTTTTAGTTAGAAAGATGTACGCCTAAATTATTTCACGGTTCGTTATCTGGTTGCTAAATAAAGTATATTTGGTAGGTCTATCATTAATAGTTATTTTACAATAATGTAAAAAAGAGAATGGGGGAATGTGGTTCAATTGACCCCACACCGTCGTCAATTGAAACACTATATAAGGTCAATTCAAACACTGTTACTTTGATACAATGAAAGTAATGTTATCAGTCCTACTAGTTTTCATCGCAATATTGGTATACAATACGACAGTCAGAAGTTCGCAAGCATAACATTAACATATCGTCATTTATAAGCATCAGAAAATCTCAATCATCAACCGCAGATAAAAAATATATATAACTTGTAGCTTTCTTTGTAGCCGACTACCTTATACATAAGCCTTAATAGTAAATAGTTTTAATGTTATAATAAGCTATAATGATACTGAATTGTGTTAAAAATACATAATTATGCTACATACAAAAATACTTGTTTCAATCATAACATTGTTTCAATCATAACTTAATGAATGAATGAACTCGAAACGTCGGGATTTTAAATAATATACACAAAATAAACAAATGAACTCAGTTACGCATTTAATATATTAGTAAGGATACGGCAGAATGACACTAGGTAGTAGGTACACATACCAGAGCAATACCAAAAGTGGCACCTATTTCATTTAATAATATGAATGTGGAAGTAACTCTTTCTATTTGTCTATTTATTATTTGTTTATTTATTGTCTATTTAGTGTAGGTATAATAATTATTGACCATGACACAAATCACCATAAAAAAGAAGCCATTTACATTTTCACAGTTCACTTTTGTGGCGGTTTTTTTCTTTCTTTTTGTTTTGTTTACGTTAGTTTAGTGTGTGTGTTTGCTATGTGTGTGTAATCTTCCGTGGTTTCACTCGATAGTTCCAAAGGAAGTTTTTTGAGTATTGTTTGTCTGTTTGTCACGAATAAATGTTTTTCTTTCTGTCTTTCTTTTTCACATTTATCAAAAAAATCATATGCGGCAAATACAGAACCTCCTCATATTTGAAGTCGGCTACATTTGGGGACGATTAAAACGCAAGGACGATTGAAACGTTTCAATCGTCCACACTCAAATTGTTTCTATCGTCCCCAACTCACAGATTTTACTTCAAGGTCAAATATTAAACATAAAACCACTCGAACGGTGATGATTGGCAATAATAAACATTCGTTAATTTATCACAATCACGCTAAAACAGTTTAATCAGATAAAATACAAGAACAAACAAAGTTATAAATAAATAATAATAATAATAATAATAATACGTTTATTCACAGATCTTGCTTACAACTAAATACATATATTCTTCTGCCAAACCACAGGGTGGTTTGTTGGCAGACGAGAAATAAATATACAAGATGAGAAATATTTAGTTTTGACCGCGAAAAATTATAATCGCTCCGTAATACCGCTGCGTAGCTCGGTCACTCGTACGCTATTGACCATAGATTAAAATATGACTGACCAAGTCCTGAGTGTTGCGTCATACTCGTAGGAATTATAGTTTTCGAGAAATTGGACTTGTTTCAGTCATGACGTGTTTCAATTGTCCCCGTTCTACCCTACAGTTTTCATAAAGTTTGTTTCATTTAAATTTGAAGGTACAATTTTACTAATATAAAAACGCCCAGTTACGTGTCTAATATAGTGATGGGCGATTTCTGAAACATTGCAATACTTTCCTTAACTGCGAAAATTACAGTGTCTGAAAGTTACATAATTAGATGGAAATGATTCTGACACAAGTAAATTTCATTTAAATTTAATGATAAGTTTCCGTTGCTTACATTACATGTCAAAACTATAGAAATTTCCAGAAATTAAACGATTACACTTTGGTAACTTTCAGAATATTGCATAAAATTTTAGGTGAAAGTTTCACCTTCGAAACTTTCACAATATTGCAGAAAATTAAGTGAAAGTTTCACTTTTGAAACTTACAAGCCGCCCATCACTAGTCTAATAGCACCCTCATTTCCAAACTCTTTTTTTACCAATAGGTACTTTAATAATGGAATGCTTTAAGTTAGTGTTCGTGTAAAGGAAGGCCTCTTGCAGGACGTCGCGGGTAGACCAGCAGTCCCCGAGCGGCGCGCCGCGGCCCGCGTCGCTGCCGTACGGGCGCGCGCCGCCGCCCGCCGCTCCGCGCCGCGCCGCCTCCTCCTCCGCCGCGCGCGCGCACTCGCAGCCGCAGAAACACAAGTAAGTACCTACACAGGCAGAGTCCCGTCACTCCATACAACAGAGTACTTCTCGGCTGTGTTTTTAAAAAACACAGCTCTTTAGGTACTTCCCCCAAGGCTGTTACCCGCATGCTACACGCCAAAATGTGTCTATTCACGCGTGCGTAAAATACATAATTATTTATTGGTCCGTCGTATGACGTCTTTAACTTCCTGCCTAAGTGAACTGGCAGCTAAATATTAAATTGATTAGTAAGCCAATTTGACATTACAGATATTGAGACGTACGTACGCTACGGGCATACTTTGACACTCAAATGATATTTGTATCTCCGCGGCAATGATATAATATAGTAAAAAGAGGTAGATACGTTATACGCACTTTGATAGTGGCACCCTAAAACCAAGCCAATTGGTACACCTTTACTTAGTCTTGCGCCATCAACGGAACCGTGAACTAGCCTGCAAAGCAACATACCTACACTCGTCTCTGTTTCGCACCCGAAAATTAGCAACCCATCCTGCTTTCACTTGTCATTTATGAATTAGTGTGTAATTGCAATATTTACTGATTATGTGTGCGTAAGCCGGGCCATTTTTACACGCGGAATATGGTATAGGTAACATATCTACCTCTTTTTATATTATATCATTGCTCCGGGGATACACCGGCCGGTAGGTAATTATAACGTTAGGCCGGGCATGACTACTGTCATACTTATTTAACTCAAGTTACCTATACCAACAAAGAGAAAATCTTTATAGTGTGGTTGTATTGCACTATCAGATAAAGTAAGAGTCAGACATAAAAATAACAACAATCATTATTTAGCCTCGAATTGACAAGCCCCGTTAACACTCTGGAACGTCAATGTGGCCAGTTTCACATGGCCTCCTTTTCGTTTGTTCTCCAATTGGCGTCAAGACGCAGGCGCGTTGCAGAGCTTCTCGACGTAGAGTACCTAATTTGCCCCGTCGATTAGTTACCGCACATAAATCTAACAATGTCTACAAGCACAAATTTCTATAGGTATTATTTAGTGGGTTTTTATATGGTGACTCAATATTGAATAAGTAATTAATATTTTGTCATTTTATTAAATATTAATATACTTTAAGTGTAAGTAAATTCATATAGCCACTCTGCCCTCTGACTAAAACACCTGTCAAACTGTCATTCAGTTACGAATATATTAAGTTATGATAATTTACCTACTTATGTTTGCAAAAAACACCTTAAACTTACTCGTTACATTCAGTAGTTGTTCATTTGATATTTTTCATAAATTAATCCAAGGTCAAACGTTCTTTCTTTAGGATGTATTTACGTAGAAAACATCATTTGTAGCTAAATATAAATGTATTTTAAATTTTTAAAGTGTACAACTTTATAAGAAACCCGCTGGTACAATTTCAACAATAACACCGTAACTCCACTTACTTACAATGTATTTCCATTGTTCCACTACTAGGTATGTAAGAACTCTATGGCACCGGCTGCCATCGGACTCGGGTCATCTGGCGTTCAACGAGGGCGAGCGCTTGCGCCTCGTGCTGGAAGTGGATGCGCAGCACCTGCTGTGCTGCCGCGGCGACCACAAGGGACTCGTGCCGCGCGACGCCGTGATGCCGGACGACTTCTGATGGCGCCCGCGCTGGCGCCCGCTCCAGCACCCACGTTTGCCGCAAGCACCCAGTGGCAAAACTCCGTAAATCCAGTTACGAGGTTGTTCAAGGATCTTGTTTAATAGTTATTCTTCCGTTTTGTCCTGTGTATATTTTACTTTTAGTTACCTCTTAAAATACTTATATATAATTTTCATTGTAAACACCGCGACATCACTATTATTCTCACATTCATAATTATTTAGTAAATTCTAGTCTTACGTTTTAAGGCGCGACATGGTCTTGAACTGTAAATAAAATTATTTAAGGATTGGGAAAAGATTTACCGCAAATTTGGAAATGCCTTACCTTGTCAGGTGCTTGTGCATTTATTATTAGTACGATTTGCGTTGAATGTTTTCTTCAATGCGACGTGATATAGATTATTATATTGTAGGGATAAATCTCATATTTAGTATTAAGAGCCATCGTTAATACGCTAAATTATTCCATATTGTAGCCGAGAGAAAGACGCCCGGTTTCGAAGTTCGATATTTAGGTAATGTAATCGTTAAATTGATGTCTAAAGTTACCCATTATTGTATATGATCATCTATATGATATTTTTTCGTAGAATGTATGTGTGTATTAGAACTTCCTAGTAAATTTTATCAAACATGAATTCATTGTTGTAATTCACATACAAAAACTATTAACATGTTAAGTCAGTTTTGTATGCTACTGAATTTTGCGAATCCATAGCAACCATGTGAAACCATGTCGCTTGCGGTACGAGTAAGTGAATGCTGTTCGGGAACGGTGGCGGAGCAATGCAACGGTCCTCGGAGTTCGCCGGAGTCTGTCACAGACTTTAACTTGCCTCTCCACTAACTGCACGCGCCTCTCCTCGCACCTCCCCTCGGTCTGTGGTGGCGGTCACGGCGGTCTCGGGCAGTTACAGTCCTCGTGTCGGGAGCTTAACCTCTAAAGCCACTAACTGCACGGCCTTTTCCCACACTCCCTCCTACAGTGTCCCTACACAGCAAACGTACCTGCAGCAATCCCGCGCATTTCTTCACCCTACCCACAACACGGTCCCTTGCACTGTACGCAATCAGCTACAACTGCCGCCAGTATTTTAAATTAGGCTACGGTTTCACTCTAGTTTTTGCTTCACCGGTCGCCGATAATGTGTGATAGACCTAACCATATCACTGCTTGATGCGGAGTAGGAAAAAATATATTTTTGGTACCTATTTGTATTGCTCAAGTCTGGAGGAGTATGGTTATGAACGGTACGGTAGTTATTCCAGGTAATACTCTTAATGTAACTTTATACTCGTGGATATGATATTCGAATATCTATCAATTTAAATTAAATGTAAATAATATTTTAGCGAAATTTTTAAATGTCAAAATTTGTAACAAATCTTTGAATGCACGATACAGTTCCTCTTGTAGTCTGTCGTGCTGTGGAGTCGCCACTTCGGTTACCTTTAGAACTTAGCGGAGAACGATTCGACGGCGGCGTCTTTCTCGAGGCCCTAGAACCCAAGCGATGCTTGCCAGCGCAGCACTAGAGGCTCGTCGACAGACAAATCTCATTAAAATAGAGCGGACGTAAGCTAACACAAACTAGAGCAGTACGATACGATTAATATTTATACAATAACTAGGGTAATATCGACGTTGATTAACAGTTATAGTTAAATTAGACCTTCGTGCATTAAGGAATCATTAAGAATCAAGTTTGTTTGTTGGGAGATAGAGTTAGCATTAATTCGCGCTTTGTGACTGAATGATGTGATGTGGCCTTTGTATGTAACTACAGTTAAATAGTATTAGTGTGTGTGCGCTTGTTGCATCGGTCGGGACGCATTGTATCGTGTCAATAATCATCGCTGTATGCTTCCACGTGTATATTATAATTAGATATCTAATCTAAAATCCAAAACAACCGTTAAGTATTAGAGAAACAGATATGCCTTAAAATATTTAAAAAATCGTGCCCGGCCGCAGTAGTTGCCGTTCAAGCCGGGGTCGGTCGTTAGCGTAAGTTTGTATTGAACTCCTGTTTGTAATTTACCGAGTGTTGAATCTTTTTTTTTTTAATATAATGACTATTCCTGCGCGTTTGTTCATCGCCGTCGGCGAGCCAGTTGTCCTCGTTGGTACAAACTGATAAGTTATACGTTAATTAAGATTTAATTTATAATTGCGATTGCGATTTGTCGGGATCAATAAGTTGAGCTTGCGTTGATAATTTTATTTTCTTAAGAAACAAAAAAACAAAAATAAAAAGAGACTTACGTGACTAGCGAAGTCTAAACGAACGACTGAAAAATTAATTCCGAATATATTATTTTATCTTTAACTCGAAATCTATTGTTGTATAATTATGTATTTCAATATAGGACATTTTCATTTAAAGTTTTTTTATTTATGTTAGTGCCATACAATTAATGTATTAACAATGGATAATTGATAAATATTGTAACCATATAAACCAAATAAACTTATCTAAAATACCTATGTTGCTGTTTTAGTTGACGATGATCAAGGACCTTTTACTAAAGCAGGACTGAGCACTGTTAACCAAAACTCGGTCCGAGTAGGATGTGAAGCACAGATGCGGTTTATCTCTTTCTAATAGGGTGACCATGACATTGTAGCAAAAAGTTATATTTATTTGTACGACTATGAAGCAATTTTCACACCATGTAATGAACGCTCGATTATGTAGCTGTACTACACTTGGGAGCAAAGAAATCGAGCCACAAGTCACGATCGTACAAAATAAGTAAACTTGATAGAAATTATCTAATGCCTACTACATAGACAAGACTTGGACTTGTTATTAATCTCGCAAAAAAATTCAAAATCTCTTTTTATCGGCTTACCTGTGAAACGATATCCTACAACCAGCATAGGATTCGCTTTTACAAAATTGGGTGCAACACATTGCACCATTTTGTAATCTTGCAAAACTGAGAATCGTTAAATCAAAACTTGATGAAAACCGCGCCGCCATGATATGATTGATACACTCAATGGGTTGACAGCCTAATAAAAAATAATACTTCCAAGCAGGTTTAAATCGTCATATTTTAAAGTTTATGGGGTAAAATACAAATTACTATAAGAATTTAAATTATACGAATAACGTAAGCTTTAAGTTACGATTCAAATTTAATAAATTGTCTAAAATAATAATTTTAATTTTCTACTAAATTGCGAAATTTTATGGCATGGCAAGTGTTAGAAAGGGACAAACGGCCTCCATTATATCTATGCCGCTCGGACCGGCTTTGCTCCTGTAAATCTAACAGCCCAAATTATGTCTTAAGTTTATAACATAAGGTTTGTTTTAGAAAAACAATTTTTGGTTAGTCCTCAGTCCTGCTTTAGTAAAAGGTCCTTGACGATATACCTCTACTTACAGTCCGTGATCTCTTAGAAGAGGATTCGTGTTTAAGAAAGAGACTTCGACTATCGGCGGTAACACACGAAGGTGATACTGCTGTTCTGCTATCTCATAAACTCATAAAACTATTTAAAGTTACCTTAAAAAGTTAAGGAAACAACATCAATATAAAATGAACCTTAATTTAATGATGCTATATTATATTTTCGTTAGTTAAATATATTGCGATTTGACTTTTTGTCATAATCGAAAGAAAATGGAATTAGAATTTGAAATTCGTCCGGAGGTTATGTGAATACAGAATGTCAAACCTTCATTTATCGTTTCTGGGAGATATTATATAGAGTTGAGAATACTTGTCACATATTTCAATTCATAAAAATAAAATTATAAGATTGGAAAATTGCGTTTATATTCTAATTTTTGATAGTATAATGTGAGCCTATTCAGCATCAGAGTCAGTAGTATTAATTATAAATTGGTCACTGTAATCGTCTATTTTATTTTCGTATATACGAAAGTCTTCTTCACATTTAATTGCGTGCTGACAAACTTTTTTCCAATCTTCTGTGCCAATCATATTGACTTTTTCTTTCAAAAGATTCTTTATTCTTGTCATATTCATGTCAACATTACGCTGGGCTACGTATTGTTTTATTTGAGCCCATATATTTTCGATGGGATTAAAGTCTGGGTGGTACGGAGGTAAACGCAGAACGGAATGACCATATTCAGCCATTTGCCTTTTGAACCAGGTATAAAGCCATTTTCACTACCGGCATGAGCTATAACAAGACGTTGCCCTTTGGAAATGGGTTTTTAATCCCTGCGTTGCTAGAGTCTGACCAACCTTTCCCATTAACGTGCGACGTGGTATGTACGATTCGTCCATATACACTATTTCTTTACCTTCAATTCTATTTTTTTTATTTTATCTAAGTATTTTGTCCTTTTCAGTCGCACGTCATGCTTTTCCATTAAAGTTTTTCGATTATCTTTGGTTTTACAATACCTAAATCCCAATTTTCGTAGAATTTTTCGTAGCGTGAACGTAGAGCTCTTGAAATTTATCGCTTCTATTAGCTTTAATCGCAATTTTTTCTTTGAATTTAGAATGAAAATCATAAACCATCCGCCTGATAACATCGTAATCAAAACTATCCAGATTTAATACAAAATCCTTTTTCGGTCTCTTTCTCTGTGGCGTTTCAAGGGCCATAGATGGAGGTTTTTAGGGTCGGCTTCTTTTAAAATTCTTCCTAATGTACATTTTGAAATCTCTGTTGCTTCTATCACCCGTTCTTGAAGTTTATTAAAATATTTATAATTGTCACTTTTCGTAAAAGTTTCCGCTTCGTTCAAAAAATATTTATATGCATTATATACAATTTCCCGCGATTGACTATTTACAGGAATACCCTTTTTGAGACGGGTCCCCATTATAATCAACTGTCGAAAAATATCCACAGAAATAATACCTAAAAAATATGATGGTATTAACTACTCTATAATAGTTAAAGACAAAAAAGACGATTGCACTCTTTGGGTGTTGGAATGCCAATAAATCCGTCAACCAAAGTAATTGACTCTGTCAATTTCTAATACACGATTTCGTCCGATTTCACCCGAAACACGAATCCTCTTCTAATGGCCTGTTGTTTGATCGGTAGTTAAACTAACTAATGGTCAAAAAACGTTACTAATGGTTAAAATCTCAAGGAAATGTGTCAAATTTTCCATTCCTTTTTCAAATTTTAACAATTAGTTAGTTTAACTACCGATCAAACAACAGGCCATTAGAGATCACGGACTGTACTTTTACTTTCGTTAAATCAGCTAAAGAGGAGTAGACCGGTGGTGTGGACAAACGAAAGCTGATACGAGGGCTGCTACTTATGTAAACGGAATAGAAAAAAATAACAAACGTATATGACTGAATATGGTTTTATTGTTTTTCAAAATATTCTCCCTTATGATCGATGCACTTTTGCATACGTTGAAACCAATTTTTAAAACATTTTTTCCACTCTGACTGAGGTATCTCCAAAACGTGCTGTTTGAACGCGTCGACTGCATCTTCACGGGTCGAAAATCGTTGACCACGTAATTTATTCTTTACATTTGGGAATAAATAGAAATCATTGGGTGCCAAATCAGGGCTGTACAGCGGATGACTCGTTAATTCTATATTTTGACCTTCCAAAAATCGAGTCGTTTCGCGTGATGTATGACAGCTGGCATTGTCATGGTGAAGAACGATTCTGCGTCGCTGGTTGTTTTTACGTATTTCTTCAAATACCTCCGGCAAACAAATGGTCGTGTACCATTCCGAATTAACCGTTTTACGATTCTCTAGTGGCACTGTAGCCACATGGCCATTAATACCGAAAAAGCAGGCGACCATTTGCTTCAAGGTGCTTTTTGCACGAGTTACTTTCGTAGGGTTCGGCTCATTTTGAAACACCCACACTGTTGATTGTTGTTTAGTTTCCGGATCATACGCATAGATCCAGGATTCGTCACCTGTGTAGATATTATAAACAGCTTTTGAGTCACCACGGATATATTTTTTTAACATTTTCTTGCACCATTCGACGCGAGCCTCTTTTTGATCCTTAGTTAAATTGTGAGGGATCCAACGGGAACAATTTTTTTTACAGCTAAATGATCATGTAATATCTTATTAATGCTCGTCATACATATGCCCAGAGTCGCCTCTATCTCGCGATATGTAACATGACGGTCATGCGTTATAAGTTTTCGCACAGCTTCAATATTTTGTGGTACAACGACCGATTTCGGGCGACCTTCCTTAACTTCGTCCGTGAGCATACTACGTCCACGATTGAACTCACTAAACCAGTGGTACACAGTGCTTTTCGATGGAGCTTCATCACCAAAAGTCGAAGTTAATTGATCTATGCACTGTTGTTGCGTTAAACCACGCCGAAAATCATAATAAATCATAGCACGAACGTATTTTCACGAGTGAGTTCCATTCTTGCAGCGAGATGACATTTTGATCCCGCCAAAAACAAAAGACTAGCGTACATAAGAAAAAAATATATAGCGGCCAGTATTAAAAAAAAGTTCAAATTTTACCATGGAGGTCAGATATAACGTTTATAAATGTTGGAATCCCAGATTCCGGATACATAAGTAGCAGCCCTCGTATTAGATTTATTTAGATGACATTATTGAAATTTATATAACGATAAAGAATTGCTATCCTTTGCAACTTGTCTAGCTCTTGTGTGGAAATGAAGAAGTTCAAAGACGTTTAATTTGCTTTCTCATATCGGTTTATTAGTTAGTTCGATCTTCTTCATCACTATATGTATCTACCCACGGAACCAAAAGCCGGTAAAGATATTACTGATTGCGGTGTTTCTTGTCAGCAGTGGTCTCTTGGGAAGCGCTGGTAGAATTTCGACGAGTAAATAAAAGTGCCCGTGCGGCCTACTTACTGAATAAACATCTTTTATCTTTTTTATTTCTAGTACTTACCTTTAAGTTGGGAATTTCTATAAGCGTGTAGGGATCACTCGCCACATGATTAAAAAAGGGCTCTGTTTGCTACGTGTCGTATAATTTTGATAACTAACCGCACTGTTTTCTGTTTTGGTACACCATTTTTATAGGAATGCCCAACTAATTGAAATAGGTTATTAGAATTAGACTGTGATCTATGGCGGTCTAGCCTTGTCGAAGAGCTATGTACATGTTACTCACCGGTGAAGGTAGGTCACATATTTAAAAACCTGTAGTGCTGCAGCAGTTTTATAGAAACGAGCTAAATTATACACTGCCTAAACGATTTATTTCCCGACCGTCTATATTAATGTGTCACTTTCAGTATATTTATTTTGTAGTAGAGAAATAGTAGCGACATAGTTACTTTACGAGTATTCCTTTACGGACATCGAGTTACGCAGTTATGACAGAAACCACCGACATACCACCATTATTATATCAGAAATACTATTGTTAAGGCAATGTAGCATATCGACCCGCCTCAGGGTCGGTTTCAAGAATTTACCTCCAAATTCGAATATGTTGGTGTTTTTCTGTCAAAACTGCGTAACTTGATGTCCGTAAAGGAATACTCGTAAACTAAGTACTTGACGCAAGCGAGATATAGTGCGAGGTTCATTTGCGAGTAAAATACATTTTGAAAACTAGATGATTGTGTTACGCTTAAATTGTTTAATTATTAGTGAACTCCGCACTTTAGTGTTTTAGAAAAACCCAGTAACCATACCGTGGTCAGTAACCATACCACCATACCATCGATAGTCACTGTACGTTACTGATACCACACCGTCTTCCCCTCCATAGCGTCATTGCAATAGGTAGGTACCTACTTAAATACGTGCGTCACTCGGATCGCAAATAAAAATTGGACTCAATGTGTTGAATCACTTTATTGCTCAAACAATCAGTTTCACGTTTATAAACTAAGTACGTAAATACTACAAAAAATCTATTAACTACTTTTTATGTTCGAAAACTCGTGACAGTCATCTGGATCTGATGCTGTTAAATATACTTACCTTAGTTCAATATTGTTGAAAATGTAACGTTTAAAACTATTATCTAAACAGAGATGACATTAATAAAATATATAGATATTACAACATCAATTAAGGCATTTTGAGTTTTATATCTTGCCAATAATAACTTTGAAACTAAATATGATCGTTATGATTAGGATTTTTCGTGCTAATATAATGACAATACTTTCATTCTAAGATTATTCCATTATTGAATAATTCTACTGAATATACTACGTTAATCTTAACACTATGGTTGGTGTTTAAAATGCTCTGAACTGTTTTGATATTATTTAAGTTAATTTAACTTATCGTTGAACATAAATCGTAACCATTTTAATAAACGAATAATATTTTTACAAATACCGAATGAATGCCCAACTTATCAAATAAATTAACAAATTCTCATAGTCACAATTAAGTATTCCTTAATACAGTTAAATCTTTCTATAATTAGCTACTTACTTTATTACTTACTACTTAGCATTTTTAGGGTTCTGTTTACAAAGAGTGACAAACGGGATCCTATTACTTACGATATGCCATCCGCGCGTCTGTCTGTCCATCCATCCGGCTGTCTATGTATTTTTTCCGTCTGTCCGTCCTACATTTGAAAGACTATTTTAAAGATCGTGGAAATAACTTATGTTGAATATAAATCTAACCAACTCGATGTTATATAGGCAGTCCCCATGCCATCCTTTTATGCCATAACTTTGATGGTTGGGCATTTTTTACGAGTCAGGTAATGGCATGTATGATTGACGATGGTAACCAATTGGACCTTGTGATAGATAACAAGGTCAAATGTTAATTAAAGATGTCAAGAACCGAGTTCACAACAAAGTTTAATAATAAAAGTGCAGGTATTACTATGTATACAGGTTAGTTATTTATTTACCTTTGTGGTTAATTTTAAATATTTTAAGGTTTGACTTGTCAGGCTCCTCTGTGATACTAAAAACAACGTGATACAGGTAGAACCCAAATAAAGTACTTATGGATTTCTTTTGTTTAGAACCTATGACCTCATATAAACTCAACAAACTCAATTCTATCATCATCATTATTTTGATAAATTATGAAATTAGATGCCCTTATATAATGTTTCTTTAAAAAAAAAAGGACGGATTGGAATAAACTTTATATCTAATACATAAAATCTACAGTGTTTCTACAACATCCATAAGTAAAGTGTTCACACGATTATGTTTGAGACTAGATATAGAAACTAACACTCATTAGTATTCAAGAATTATGTTTGATACTTCTTGCGAAGCGACTCGTCTTGGTGTAGGTACGGTTATATCCGTTGAACAATAACAAATTGTATTTCGAGTTTTAATGCAGAATGATTGATCTTTTGAAAATTCGACGAATACGATGAGAAGGGCTTTATTTTAATCACCATGACTGCTTGCTAAACCCTGTAAAACAGTTGCATAAAGGAGATACCACTTGAAATCTTCCGGAGGTTTTACAATACTGATTCTATTTTATATACTTAATACTTGTTACAAACCTGATATTCAAGAAGTACTAGTTATGAATAACTTGTGAGGCACCAAGGATAGTTCATTGGTAAGCCCTACAACGTATTTGCCTTGCGTTTTTGGAGTCCTGGACTTGCAAGCATCGGTAAAAAGTATGCAAAATCAAAATACCCTAGTATGAGTAAATCGAGACCAGCTGTATTTTATACAGAGAATATCACTACAGAAAACAACCATTCTACATTAAAAATTAAACTTGAATCTACCAATAACGTTCAATAGATAGTAAACGCGGGACGCTGTGCGAGCGGTATCGGGCGCGCGCAGGCGGAGCGCAGAGGTGCGCGCGCGCTGGCCGGTCGCGCCATCGATGCGCGCCGGTTGCGCTCGTTGTTCCTCTCCACGCGGTCATCGTCGAAGAAATCCTCGTGCTTGCGCGGGGAGAGCGCGCGCGGCGTGCGCGGGGTGCGAGGCGCGCGAGCGGAGCGACAGCGCGTCAGCGGCCGCGGCTCTTCCGACCACTCGTGGGCATTCATGCAGTAGTAATCCTAGGATAACGTAAGAGATTAAATAACGAATGGAAAATTTGAAGTATCGCAGGATATATCGGTTTATACTCTAGCGGGCCTATTATGATTGTGTTTATCGATGTGGATAAACGTGTATAAAACATCTGTCACTTTCTGACCAGTATGTAAATGCGAGAGTAACGGATTCTTTATCCACCGCGACAAACGCGACCATAATACGCGTCTAGTTCTATAATAAACTGTTTGTTTCGAAATTCTGCAGGGGCTTTGAACTTGTACTTGCCAGTAACTCTAAAAATTAGGTGATTCACAACACAGAATTCATAAAGCCCGTATGAGCTACATATAGATCTAATAGTTACATGGCCCCCCGAATGGTTTTTCATTCTGTGATGTTATAGTGGCTTTAGTATTGGATCTAGGTAAGAAATCAAATTCAGAATAAAAAGTTACCGTTGAATTCAAAAACCATACATACGCAATACACAAAAAAAACCGTTATGTAGACTTAGTACAACATAACCACGAAAGTAAATTAACGCGTAAAATCTCGGTCTGGGTGCGTGTGGCCTGGTTTGATTAAACCTCCCCGAAAGGTCTCTCATAAAAAATTCATCCACCCAGTTGGCAGTCTGCTAATGAGAGTTCAATTTTACCTGAACACAGCTCTGGAATTTACCAAAATAAAGAACCTGGCTAACAGTTGATCAGCAACAAATATTTGACTTAACTTTTCCTTAGAAATTTGCAAAGGTAAAATATGATAAATAATATAAAGGTCACCGTAATGATAGAGGAAAATTTCACTTTAGGGAATAGCTATACATATGAATGAATATAATTAGCCAACATTTTGACCAAACAAAACACAGGTTGTAACAAAAATCCATTTAGTAAAATAAAACTTCAGAAAAACTTTAAAATCGAGGAACAAGCCGTTTTGATTTTGTAGTCAGCTTTACTAAAATGACTTTCTCCATACATAACTGAAATTATTTTTCGAATTTAAACACTAACGCTTTACTTGCATTACACTAGGGGTAAGTGACTCTATAAACATATTATTTGTATAGAGTTTATTTTTGGATGTTATTTATATAGGACGGTATTTAAATAAACAAAAAGAACTTAACTCACCATGACTCCGTGACGTCACTCGCTTGCGTGCTTGTGCAGGTGTTTGCAAAGTAAACTACGCTCAAATTACCGCAAATGGTCTACTATGCCATCAGTGATCTGTGAATGACATCTAATAAACACAATTTGCAACCTGTATGTACACTCCTTGACATCATAGACACGAGAAATGAAACAACCTTTAGGTGTTAAGTTGTAATAGTTCATAATACTTATTACATGGTATATCTTCCACTTTATCCGTTCTAGTTTATGTATTAGATTTTAATATTTTTCAAATTTTACATAAACAGGTACTAACCGAACTTGGATTGGCCACGAAAGTAAATTAAAAAGCGAAATTTAATATAACTCCATAAAATAATAACGCAAAAAGTAGGTGTAGCATTATGCTAATATTATTTTGAATAGGCTGGGTTTAAAATACCTAATATTAAACAATAAAAAAAAAATCAAAGAAGGTTACTAACATGAAACTGTGAACATTTAAACAACAAGATCTTAATTACTTCTCAAATGCATTCAACTATATGGCTAACATAAATTAACAATGCAAATTACCACACAAAACGGGACCAATAACAATTTAGATACACTCACTATCTACCTCTAATCACATTTTACGATTTAATTAATATCATTATAAAACATTTTTAGTCTAATTACAAAAAGTCTGGTCAGTCGATCCGAGCCCGTCTGTCCTGTCCGCAGCAATGCTATCCGGAAAGCTATTCCCACGATTATGACAGGTCTACAGCAGCACCATAGCGCGTAAGTAAACTAAAGCTCTGCACTCATGGTTATTCCACCACATGCCTCCAATATTCTACCACTCTCTCTCCCATACTCAGGCTGCTGTATATACCCACTCTCATCTTACTACACCCCAAATAATACTCAATTACCAGCACTACACATCTACTTATGAGGCTGTATGAAATCAATCACAAATCAAATCAACTAAAATTGAAATGTTGTTTATGATTAGCAATGATAACATCCTAATATCACTTATAAATACCACATCTTACATATTTCAATAGTTGCTGTTAATACCGAACAAAACAGGTAAACTACGTGCTGCTAGTTTCATACAATGAAAACGGTGATTGTGATAAGTGCAAATGATGGCATCCATACAGTAACGCATAATTTTTTTTTTTCATATTTCTTTGGGATTTACGAAAATAAATGATATGAAGTACGAAGGTCATCTATTGGCACACAGGATTTTCAAATACACTGAATTGGCGACCTAAAATGTTTTGTAGGTATACGGTTAAAAACATCTTTCCAAATATAACATTGCATCTAAGTATTTCAAACATGAAGAAATATTTCAGGAATTAATAGATAATTAAAACACCTACATACCAAAGGTATTAAACGTATTGTCTACAAGGATATGCTACAAATTATTGACATCGATTCAAACACTAGCACGGTTTATCATCAAATTGACGACACTTATTTCGTCGAATTTCACTTCAAAGTCAACATTTCATGTATTTTAATTTCGTCGAGAATTCAGTTCATGGAATGGTCATTGCAAGTAATTTTAAATCGTGTATTTTTACTTGTCGGAAGATTTATTAAATAGTTGAATTATGTCATGGAAAACGTTCGTGATTTATTGTTTCAAGTATTTTAAATTAACATACAAATTATTACAAGGAATATTATTTAATTACTTCACGTAATATCATTTCAATAGACCGTCAGACGATGTCGACGGAGGTCCGCCTCGCGGAGCTCCTATTCCGCGTAGTTGTGGCGCTTCGCGCCTTGACACAATACTGTAGTTGAGACCTAGTAGGTGTTCCGCGTAGTTGTGGCGCTATGTGTATTCGATTATTTAAAAACAAATGTAATGAAACGTCGAACAAATGAAATTAGTTGTTTTGTTGTTCTGCCATTTAAAAATCATACAAAATGAATAATTTGCCAAATAATATTCCCTGAACAGTTATTCTATGAAATAATAAAAATTGGAATAATTTGTGAACTAAACTTTACTTTAAAGGTTTTCGATGAAATGAAATTCGACGAAAAGTTTGTCGACAAAACAAGGGACACCCACACTAACTAGCACATTCTGTAATTAAAGAACAACAACAAGTCGATAGTTACTCAATGGGTAGACATATAAGTATAACAAATAGAAAATGTACAAAAGTTTTGGACTCTTGATTACAAAAGTTAGTGTAAAACATGAAGAATCGTATATCTTAGAGCGGGCGTCTTAACACTGTTGCTGGTTCAGGTTCTCGTCGGACTTCGGGGTGTGCGCGGCCGGCGGCACAGGGCTCTGCGGCAGAACACTCACATTACACCGGTTCTCACACGATATCATACTATGTAATGACTATGTAAGAAATAACAGCAACCAAACTCATTATCGACACACACAAAAACGGCAGCAATAAAAACAATCCCGATTACAATAATGTTAGTCAAATTAAAATAACATCCGTCACCTGCGAAAAGTCTACCCCTCAATAAAATTTGTAAACATATTCTGGCTGAAACAAAAACAAACAAAAATGCAAATGAGACACCTGATTGATTGTGGAAAAGCCATCACCAAACACAAAGTAAACTTGGTAGATATAAATTAGTAGAAAACGTAGAAACAAATATGAATGAAGTAGAAGGCGCGACCCGTCGCGGTGGGAGAGGCCTCACCTCCTGTCCCGAAGCGGCGTGGCTGCCCGGCAGCGGCGACTGCCCGCTCATCTGCTTGATGTAGTCCTTGTCGTCGAATATCTTCACGTCGCCCCCGCCTGGTTTATGTTTTACGTTGTCCATAGATCCCACTTTACTTTGGGCTTTGAAATCCAATTTTTGGTTTTCGATCTGTTCAAAAAAGCGATTGTGCAAATATGTAATATATATTGATAAATACATATGCGTTTAGAGTGATATATAACATAATCAATCATGGTAAGTAATAAATAAAAATATTCAGTGCGATTGCATCAGTGTAAATAAATATGATCGTACTCGTATAGTTGTATCGTATGTGTTTAAATTCCAAATTTTATGCGAGATTGTAATAGTGTAATAGGATAACGATGACAGAACTCCATTGCATGCAACTAGAGCATATCCATGTGAATCGATATTGCGGAATAGCGTATCGAGGTTGAAAATTCAAAGGTTTCATTTAACATTCAGTCCATAACATCAAAAGTTGCATACATTTGATAAACAGCTAACATGATAGGTATTGTGTCATTCCGTATGTCCTGTGCTTTAACACCCATTTGCTCACAATGAGTAAGCTATAATTGAATCATAGCTATATCCAAGACAGAGGAAACATTCAGCAAGTGCTAAGCAGCCGCAACACAACACTGGGTACTGCGCATCTGACCCTGTACCGCAGGACGAAACACTTCTAAACTCAAAAGAGAAGTAACGCTCTTTACAGTGCCGACTGGCACGTAACTAACCTTTTTCTCCACACATTAATGGAGCAATAATGCATTAAAATGCCTATGCGAAGCCCTCCACCTTGGTAACGGCCATTTTATATACTACAAAACAATAACGACATCTTAATTGCATTTATTTTGATGAAGAAGATCAACGTCATCAAATTATCTTGATACTTGGTAACATCACATAATCTTAGTGGTTGATTTACATAAAGAGAGAGTGCATAAAGTGTCGCCTCACAAACAACAATAAATCACTTAACAATATTGCAATAAAGCACACATTTCGAAACCAGTGCAATATAAATGCTCGCTACTCACACCTCTTGTTCCTTTTTTAGCTATTACTGTCGGCTGAAGAACATAATGTAAGATTAATGTTTGGGTGCACAAGTATAATATTTTGGTTTTACTAAACTGGCATTTTACGACTGTGCATATTACAAGAACATACGCCGTATGTCTTCTTTGGTCTAGCTTAATATGTGGTGAATGTTTTTCGAAAATACTATTTGTACTTAATTCATAATTAAAGCTCGAACCACTATCTACTCAATGATGATTCTAGGTATTCAGTAGAGTTTATATTTCAGTTACCTTAGAAATTTGCCTTAACCGTTCGGGGGTGGAAATGTAATCTTATAAAGTGAAGTTACCTTAACAGCTCCGCCTCCTGGTTTGTGGGTGATATTAATCGTGGACGCAACCTTGGGCTTGGCCTTATCCTTGAAGTCCAGCTTCACTGTCTCGATTTTCTTATCTCCACCGCCAGGCTTGTGCGCTGTGTTCTGCAGTGAGCCAATCTTTGATTTCGCGTTCCATTCCAACTTTGTTGTTGTTATCTAAAACAAAAAATATATTTATAATATTTGTATATGATCCACAGTTAGGCTTTTTTGTATTATTACCCTTTAGATTTGCTACAAACCAAGGTGATACATACAATCACGCCTCTTTCCCGTAGGGGTAGGCAGAGGCCACTTCCTTTCACTTGCTATGATCCAGACATACTTCCCTCGCTTCGTCCCCACTCATAAGTCTCTCTTGCGTCGGTTTAGGGTACTCCTAACCTGCTGGCCTATTGCCTAACGCACTCGCAATCACAATCGACTTCAAAGTGGAACAATTGTTTTCATTTTGTATGTAGACTCACCTTCGAACGAAATTTTGAAAACGATTGCGATTGCGAGTGCGTTAGGCTATAAGCCTGCAGGCCCTTTCTTATTCCTTCCCTTATCTGATCATGGTGATATTTTCTTTAAAATAAACTCAGCTTTTAATTTACGTTATGCGTACTTACTTTTTTAGTTCCACCACTTGGAGTATAGGCTTCGTTTTTAGCAGCAATTTTAGGAGCAGCTTTGTAGTCCAGTTTTCGATTTTCGATCTTAACATTGCCTCCGCCGGGCTTGTACGTTGCGTTGTCCAGTGACCCAATCTTTGACTTGACGGTTTTAAGGTTTGGAGACGGAGCGTTTCCCACTTGTACCTTGTTCATGGGTATTTCTGCAATACGAAACATTTTAATTACATTTCTATAATTACTAGGTATATCAGTACCCAAGTCAACTTTCAAGTATCAACTTTCTCATAATAGAAGAAATAAGCGATAAGTATGTATATTTATTGACGAAACACAGGTGATTTATTTTTCATAATTATGGTTGTTATTGATTACTAGTACGGAACTGCAACAGAATAACGGTCAATCAACCAACAATAGGATTTTCTAATGGGCTTTGGGGCTCTACGGCCCTTCCTGGAGCTTCCTTTCTAATTACATGGTTCTTTGTTATTAATTTATTTGTCACTTACTTTTCTTTTCAGTGGGTTGTGGTGTTTCGGGAGTTTTAACAGTTGCACTTTTGCTTGAAGATCGCGACAGACTCGGCTTCAGGCTGCTACTGGACTTCTCTTTGGTAGGTAGCTTGCTGAGAGCTCTTTTGTTTGGTGAGCCAGGGGACCCGTTGAGATCCTAAATTCAAAGGAATTTTATTTTTATAAGAAGTAATTTAAATTATACCTTATGTTATAAAAATAACTACGATGATGCTACATACATTTCCTTGAGTAGATTCATCAACACCGCTGTCGTTGTCGCCATCTGTATTTAATAAAGAAATTATTAATAGAGGAAACTTTAGAAAATGTACTTCATAATTTTGACTCATCTCAAAAAGGTTACGCTACAATGTCGTACCCTAATGTGTACCCTAATTACCTTTAGGTCGAGACTTTGGAGCAGAAGCTACTCTTCTCGGTGTGGATTTTTTGATGTCAGTAGTTACTGAGGACGTATTTAACTCCGTAGGCTTATGTACAGCCATAGGAGGCTTTGACTCGGGTACAGGAGACTTTAAAACCGACTTTGGAGGAGGCGGTGTAATAGGTGCCTTAGCATCTTTTATTTGTTCAGATCTCATATCTTGTTTTATATCCGTTTTTGGAGTTTTGGGTCGCTGTGGTTCCGGGGTCACAGCTTGTGGTTTATTTTGCGTGACTGGATTAGGCGAAGCTTTTTGTTTCATCTCAGGAGAGTCATCGCTTCTTGTTAATGAAGGCGAACGATCAAATGGATCAGCTCTGATTTGATTTGAAGAATTATCGGTAACATTTTTAGCAGATGCTAAATTGTTTTGTAAAACTACATCGTCATCATCGTCCAATTTCTGTTTTTGAACAGTGCTAGGTAATGTTCCAATAAATGAATCGGTCATTTTCGATCCAGATATACGAGACTCTGGACGTTCCATCATGATATCTTTATCATCGCTTACACCGGCCTTTATGTTATCTATAGAAGTGCGCACATTTTCTTTGCTCTCAATTTTCCCTTCATGTATTAATCCCAGGCCAGGTCCAGGACTTCGAATTGCATAGTCTTCAACTCTACCTCCAATAGAGCTGACCGACTTTCTCCGATCATCTTCCATTTTGAGTGGACTTGGTGCGCCTGGAGCCGCTGAAATGCTGTAACTCCTACTCTTCGGCCCCAACAATTCAGTGCCATTTTCTGGCTTGCTGACATTTTGGTTAATTGTTACAGCTTGATTATCCAGGTTTGCTGTTTTATTTTGATACGAGTTTGAGGTATCCAGGCCTTTTAAAGAGCCTTGGGATGATTGCCGCGATAACTGCCCACTTACAGGGTTCTGGGGCAGTCCGTTTCTTGGTACGCCGTTATTGGGCAGCTGTGTTATTTGTGGTGGAGGTCTTGCACTGTCGGGTGTAATTGCAGCGCCGATCAGGGGTGCTTGTCGCGGTCCAAACTGTAGATTATTAGGCGGCAGTCCTCTCACGGGAGGCTGGCCTGATGTAGGCGATTGTAGGGGCCGCGAGCCTTGCTGAGGTACAAATGATTGTGGACCAGAAGGACGTAAAGGTGGAGGCTGGGCACGGACTTGTTGAGGGACACCAAGAGGTGCTGGACCTCGAGTAGGTGGCGGCCCGGGCCTTGGAACAAACTGCTGTGGGCCTGTCACTGGCCCTCCTGGTTGAAATTGTGGTCTTTGTTGAACCTGAGGTGGAACAGCAGGTCTCTGCGCCACTGGTGGAAAAGCTGACCGCGAATCGATTCTGTTCAGCGGAGGGCGAGGGAGGAAGTTTCCAGGGCCAGCGACTTCCGGTCCTGATACACCGGCACTTGGAGGCCGATTCTCCGTAGGAGCCTTGACAAATGAATTTAAAGTTAGTATTTCAAAAACTACTTAGCAAGTCGAACTTTTAGTTTTACAACATGATTCAATTCGTAAAGTTTCAAAGATCTTGTAGATAAGATTTCAATTTAGATAGATAGAAAAATTACCCCTTTAAAGTTTTAAAGCAATATAAAGGTAGACCTAGAACTTCTCTCAGTCATGTTAACCATGGTTTTGCATGATTACATGTACTTAGGCATTTAGTAGTAGTATCTACTGATGTAAATTTTAACTTTATTCTGTAACTTATAGACTTCAGTACCTATTCTATGGATAAGTCGTTAATTTTAAAGTATGAAATTTGGATGCGATTCATAAATCCAAATACTGTCTAAACATCGGCAATTTTGGCAAGTAATGTATAATATGGGAGAATAAGAACACGAACGCGGAGCTCGCGGGGGCCGCGGGGCGGCGATGTCCGCGCTGTCGCGGCCGCACTCTCCAAAATCAAAACAAACCGCATGTTCAACAACTTATAAACATATAGGAGTAACAATAATTTTGAGGACGCGTTGGCCTAGTTGGTAGTGACCCTGCCTACGAAGCTAGCGGTTCTGGGTTCAAATCCCGGTAAGGGCAGATTTTTGTGTGATGAGCACGAGTATTTGTTCCCGAGTCATGTATGTTTTCTATGTAATTAACTATATTTCTCTATATAAGTATTTATATCGTTGTCTAGTACCCATTGTTCAAGCCTAGAGCTTAGTTTGGGACTAGGTCAATTAGTGTGACATTGTCCCCTGATATTATTATTATTAATTAATTAAATTAATTTCAGAACTAAGTTTTCATTCTAAGTTTTATAACATTTTCATTTCATAATCAATTCTGCCCTTCTAAGCCAATAAGTAGTACTTATCTCAGATTCAATTGCCAAAGTAGATTAAATCCTCTCTTCTTACTAATGGGGTGGTGATTTCTACAGTAGTTTTATTTGAGATGTTGCTATTTGGCTTCACCGGGCAGAATTACCACTGGGTTTTCTCATACCAATTTTATATTACCAACCAAACTCAATTCTTCGACACAATGGCAAAAATACTTTATGGTTAGTTTTGTTTTGATCTTGGTTTAAGAACAACCTTTTATTTAGATGTGAACCGTGAACCTAATTGGTGTTTCATAATAACAACAATGAAGCATTTAGACTTCCACTCAATGACGTCGATAGATAGACAGAAGTTGTCACGAACTCGGCCAGTGGGTCAATGAGGTATTCGCTGACAATTTTTAGAATCTAGGTAAAGCCAATATTTTTTTAAATGTGACAAAAACGAAGCTTCTTCCAGACGGTTGCACAGGCAAAAAGCAGATCGAAGAGTCATAAAGTGCAGTAATTTTCATATGATTTAATTATTATTTTTTACATTTAAGTGACATTAAAATTGTAAATTTGTACCTATATGAAAATCGTAAGTAAGTAAATCTACCTATTCTACTACAATATCCAACAAGGAATTTTACTACATAGGAAAAGGAAAACCAGAAATAAATAATTTTGAATTCTTGATACTATCTTCTCTGATATTCGCAATCGTGGTAATTAGTAGGTAGGTAATTATATGGATATGAAGAATATTATCGGTACATCTGTAGATTTCAATTCACAATAGTACAAGACGTCATGATCTACATGAAAAACATAATGTTATTTTAGAAAACAAAACCAATATTTATTTTGGGTATCATCCGAGTACCGCACGCAAGACGCGAATCGATCGTCTTGACCTTAGAGCGTATATTGCGGTTGGAGCCGGCACTTCTCGCTCGCGTGATCCAATATCTGTCCGCTCGTCAAATTTACATCAAAACAAAGATTGTAAAGATTCGCTATATCTTCGGCACGTTCCTTTTTACGACCACCGTGTTATGATACCTAGCCTAACCTACTAGGCGCAATAAAATGCTGACGTAATATTGTAAAAGTAGAAAATAGAAAAACGATATGAAAAAAGTTTCCCGAGCATAATTGGATTTATTTTACAAAAGTCGAAATACAGAACAAGTTTCCCACGAGTCTGTAATACTGGGGCACGTCATGGTGGTTTCGTTTAACTTATCGCGATGGAGTTCAATTGATTGCTTAATAGTTTAAGGGCGCCAAAAAGGCGAGCCTTGTTCATTTTGTGAGTTTACAAACGTTCACGGCCGGGGAATATTAACACTGATTTGTTTCACACCTTTTCGCTGTACGCATTGGCACGCGCGCGGTGAAGTACAAACAAGTAACAAGAACCTCATTTCCCTTCGTTATTTTTAAAGTGCGCAAGTGCAGAACGCTTTCAGTGCTCTCAAGTGTCTTTTCTACTCATCTTACCCTGTTGACGTTGTTAGTCTCCATAATTCTGCCGAGTATTCTACCGAAAAATGTTTAAATCGTAAACAGATCCTATGTCATAATTTCTCCTCGACGTGGTGACCGCGTATTTGCGATATCTCCTTGAAACTATAAAGACAGTAAAAGTTTTATTAGCTCTGACTTTAGACAATGATGCTTCAGTATTTTGTGGTTTGATTGGCACAGTTGCTGAAATGAAATATACAGTGGAATTCTAAGGAATTGCAGATGGTGGTGTACTTATATTAATTATAGTGTAATGACTGGAGTTGGTCTATTTCTATTAGCTAATGCGGTTTTATAAATAAGCGTGATTTAATTACACACGGTCAAGCTGACCACAGCTTGGCTCACGTTATATGTGCGGCGTTGACATGGATGCACCGACTGGTTTGTATAAAAAATATTTTTGTTTTATTAGTTTGTTACAACAACGGCTCTTCCCTAAAGCCTGAGCAGCACTAAACCGCTATGGAAGTACGCGAGTGTTTCTGATGAAAATTTACTCGGAATGAATGATCTTCAAAAATGCATCGTTTCTGGCGAAACCCAATCGTACATGTTTTGTTTCATCCATATCGCTTTTATGAAACGGCACTAATTCATCAATGTTAAATTACACATTCATGTAAACAAGAAAAGGGAAACGCGAAGTATCCTAAATACACAATCTGAGACGTATTTGTTTGGCCCTGAAAGTCAGTTGTAAATTATAAGGCGCGCCCGTGGGAGCACCCAGGTTGGGAGGGCCGGCTTCGTCATACTTTTACTGATTACCTACCTACTTTACCAGGTAATACTTACATTGAGTGCTCCGAGTACGTCAATTGTGACGCGTTACAAATTGTTTAATCTTAGGTCGTAAATCAGTAAAACATAAATATGCTAATTTTATCAACAATTTATCTAGTTGCAAATATTACAATGCCAAATAGAAAATATCTCGCTTTTCAAGATAGGTACGTGTTAAATAAAAAGAATTCGTCAGTATATTCAAGAAAACTTAGCCCAATTAAATAATGAGTAAACTGTAGTACCATCGACAATTCTCAAGAATTACCTGTGAGCAACTTATTATCGAGACTGCGTGACCGAATTTGATAGCACTTATCAAAGATGGCATCGTTATGTTTAAAAGCAATAATAAATTGTATAACTATTAGGAACGCGGGTTTCGGAATTTCTGCTATTGAAGTTTTGGTGTCGAAAGTAGAGTTATCAATCATATACACCTACTCGAGTAGCAAAAGAAAGTTAAGCAGTGATGTTATTTAATACATTCACTAATTTATTAATTTATGATAGTTGATGACGACTTGACGAGTCGCTTATACTATATACAAAAAGATATTCCAATAATTGTAAAGTTTTGTGTACTACTAAGCATTTGCCACAATATTTAAGTGGATTATTGTGAGGCTGACATTTTTCATACAAAATACGGGTTTCTCTCCACTTAAAACTAGTCAGAATTTAACGATTTTGAATACCTACCTATGTTGGAGATATTATGAAAAACTAGGTCTGTACGTTTTCCTTTCCAATAAAATATTTTTTGGAAAAAACAAATATAACTTTAAATAACTAGGGTGATGGAACCAGTAATGGACAAGACACCAATAATGAACACTTGATTCTTATTTTACAGAAAATAAGGGTTATTCATTTGTTTTGCAACAAATGAATAACAATCAATTTTGGTCCGTATACAATTTGAATTAATAGTGAAGTGGCCATTACTGGTGCCTGTAAGCTAAAAGTGTCTATCATTGGTGCCGTCACACTACAACATTTAAAAAAAATGTGGAAATCGGACTTGATTTAGGGGCTCAGAGCTAAATGTGTACCTATGTTTTTTTTGACAGCTTCGCGATTTAAGTATCGACACTCAACAGTCCTCTCAATTAGTGTAGCAAATGTTTTTAATTGCACAAAACTTTTCCTGTTTACTTTTAATTCGGAAACATTTTTAGAATGTAAGAATGTAACGCGCTCATATGTGACACGTATTTACATCAAACAAAGTTCGTATCATTCTGGTTTATAAATATAGTGTATATGTTCCTACGTATGAGGTATACTGAAATTGAGTGTATTCAGTGAAGCAACCATGGAATCTCGGACGGGCGTCATAAAGGCTGGTGGCGTCAGTGTCCCGGCGGCGTGACGCGAGCCAGTAGAGAGCTAGTTCTCTTGGCAAGTAGTGAAGTGAGTCAGTGTGACTCGATATAAAACGAGACGGTATCTCGGAGGCCGCAGTCCGCATCAAACCTCCGCCGTGAATTACCCAAAGTGAATTAAACTCGAATGTTTGTCAACGGCGTCGACGTTATCAGCACTCGATTGAACAACATCAATTTGAATTTAACAAGTGAGTCTTTTATTGAAATGCGTGCCGTTAAGTCTCGATCGTTTAATTAATTCTTCATTCGAATTTTAAATGACATGGTACTTTATATTTTGAATGCAAATGAGATCTTGAAGCTAAATTAACAAATAATACCGTTGCATTTGAAAGAGTCATGGAATTTTTCAACTGTTTAATTTTATGAGTACAAGTACGCGACATTAAATGTAGTAATAGTATTTGAATTGAGTTGCCCAATAAATGTATTATTTGTTTTTGTTATAGCCATGCAACCTAAGTCCGAGAGACCGCCGGTTTGTCCGAAGACGAAGCTTCCTCTTCTGCACCTGACCCCCTCGGAAAAGAAGCCCGACGGCAGCCCGCAGCAGGGCTCAGAGGACCCCTGGCTTCTAAAGCCTCAGCACGACATCCCCCCCACGCCACCCCCTCAAACAGCCCCCGTTCAGGTCTACCCAGAGCGAATGGGGTAGCTTTGCCGATTGTGAATAATCAAAATATACTAGAATATGGCAACATGCCATCGCGTCGTAAGACGGACTTTTAAAACCGCCGTATAAAAATAAGCCTGGCTTGATTTTATTGCGGAACTACGTACAAGCCGAATTCTCAACGACTTGGTCAAATTCGATCGCTTTACAGGAGGAAATGTGTTGTTCGAACGTGAACGTTGAATAGGATACTGTGGCGGCTGCTAATTTTAAGTAATTCGGTATTATAAGTGCTGTGATGTAAACAAATGTGATTTTTAATGACAATACATGGAGATAGTAATAATGTTAATGATTTTTGTGAAATAAGTGGATGTAAAGATGTCTTGTTTAACATTAATATGATGATGAAGGGATTGGTGTCTCTCATTATTTTGTGCCAGCCATAGTGTCACAAAATAAAATAATGAGCGACATTTATAACTGCATCACAATTATTATTTATGAGAGTCTCACGGTGGAATAAAGATTACCTGGAAATAGAAAGACTTATTGGCTTTTCCACCTCTCCCTTACCTATCTATTTACCTGGTAATGCCCAATGCCATTATTTGTTTTCTCAAAAGCGATCAGCAAATATAAGTATATTTGCAATTGTTGTTTTTAAATTACGTTCATCCTACCATTTCAAACTAGAATACTACAGAATATTCTGAATAACAATTAGCAAAATATAACAAAACTTTAAGGTAAAAACAACAATACTTAATGGAAATGGAGCTTAAAAACTTCGTAATGTTCTCCTATTAACTTTTATCTTTTTAAATAATGCTCGTAACTAATAGTCTGATTAACATTTTTAGGTAAAAAAAGTTTGAGAAGGTAACAATTTGGCTAGTGCATTTGTCTTTCGGGTCAGCTAATGAAAATAAGTGAAAAATGATAAAGTGATAGGGAAACCCACTGTAGATACAGACATGCAGCTTGTATTAACGTCGGCCATAACGAGTCATAATCCGCGGGAAAGCCATTTGCCTCTGCCGCTTGTTATGGAAATAATAAAAAACGCATGACACGAAAACCCCACCGCTATTCATTTCGCTAAATGATGGATGCGTAAGCAGAAATAATAATTTCCAGTTACAGGTTCGGGATCAAATATCACTTCAGGCGTAGTAAGAATAATGTATAGTTGAAAGTAATTGCATTTCAGCGCAAGATATATTTCTTCTGAAGTCAACTTTTTCAAAACAACTTAATTTCATCAAATTAACTAGATAAGCCTGCTTAATTGACGAAATTCCATAAGTACCTACCTAATGATATTGTAAGAGAGTCAGATTACAATAGTACCTGCAGTAACTATCTACCCCAAAAATTTAACTCCCGCAGTTCTATGAAACATATTTGTCGAAATTTCAAGGAAAACTCTACCGAATGCTTTTATAGTGAAATTAAAAGGGCAAACCTATTGAGCTGTTCATTCAAAACTACACGTCATCCTTGGTAACTAAAGTGTCGTTATTCAACGGCATTAATCGTTATCGAGGAACACGTGTACTCACGTCACACGAACGGAAAAACTTTGAGCAAATCGAATTTGTGAATAAGTGACGTGGGGAAATTGCGTTTCAACCACGATTGCGATAACTATTTTTTCTCGACGAAGATAAGCATAACAAAAGTACCTTTACCGAAGCGTTTATGTAGTATCTGACTACTAGTAATACTAGGTAGAGATAAAGAAAATTCAAGAGAGTTTAAGTGACTCCGTGTGCGATTTCAGAATGCAGAATTGATAAATAACCCTTCATTGCGAATCCGTATAAGCACACGGTAAACCAGCTACCCACGCTGATTTTCAATGGCGTAATGATTTTACACTCTATTCTTTGATTTATTTAGAACACTTGTTCAAACGTTTTATACAAGGCAATAAATAGCCCATAATAATTTTAGGTCTTATAGAAGATCGCATATACAGTGATATAGCTCTAAGAAGGTGCTTCGGGTTTGTACTTGTCTCTTATTCGCTCTCATACGTTATTATTAAGAACGAGTGAGAGGAAAGTACAAACCCGAAGCACTTTCTAAGTGCTCACAGACTGTACATTGAGTTAGACGTAGCGTTTTTCTAGGAAATTAATCAAAGGGATAAATTGTTGTTTATAATTACTTCTACGTCAAATCGAGGGCATAACTATAATAAATATGTTGTGAAAAGCTAAGTACCTATTGAGATACAAATTTCAAATTGTATTATTTAGTAATTCTGGCCATTTAAAGTTGGAACCTATAATAATATTAACAAGGAATCATTTTATGTCAGACAGGATCCTGTTCACTTAAACATGTTAACGTCTGATGAAATAATGCAGGAAAACTAAAATAGGTCAACGCTCTTTCAGTCATTCACCCTTCTGACCATCCAATACTTCCAACCGGCGACATCAATAACAACTGGGGCTGCATTTTACTCGGTAAAATCATATGGCTTTTGACGTGATATCCTATGGTCAACGTTATGTACAGCTCTTTTACTTGACAGTAATGGCGGCCAAGTTAAAAACAATAAGACAACATTTCAAACGCAATATTTGCCAAGAAGAATAGTTCTGTTCGGATACTTTTGTCGTTATTCAGTGGATTAACACGAATAACATGCCAATCAATTAGAATTTTAATTAGTGTTACCCGAATGACCCTCATTTCATTAAATAGAACGTTTAAACAGTAAAAAAGTGGCGAAAATAATCTACAAAACATGGCTCAAAATGGCATTATTATGCTTATCAACGCCAACATACTCGTACGTTAACCGTCACGAAATTATTTGGCGATTATGAATTTGAATACCCGACGCTCGACTAAAGTTCTTTATGAGACGTCCACAGTATTAATTATGGAATTTAAACTGCATCAGCTCGACAAAACACCGCCTACGCAGCTATTTAATCGGTGAATCAATTCAAATTACTTAGAAGACTTAAGGATCTGTTCATTGAATCCCTAATTTGTCCCAAAAAAGTAAATGTCGTGGGTGGGGAATGGACGATCATTAAGTGTCCCATTTGCTGTAGCTGCCTACATGGCCGCTGATTTGATACTGACTCACTCACGTTAACTTCCGCCTTGGACTCTACCTATACGTTACTAGACTTACTACTTACTAGATATCTCACTGCAATGCTATCAGGTAACCGTTACGATAGCCAGGTATCTCAAGTACTTCGTATCTTCGTTTATAACTCAAGATTAAAACCTAATTACGGGAATTATCAAGACGTAATCGAACCTAACCAGGATTTAAATAAGTGATTTAGAGAGGTATGATGCATTATACCTGTTTTACATTGACGTCTTCGGTTTATTAAATATTACTATCGCTCGTTATAGGCTCTATTGATTCTGTAGATTAGGTATATGCGTATTACGATGTAGTTGTGTAAATTGGTATCGACCGGTGCATGAATAAGTAGAATATACGAAGCGGAATGTATCTATGAAAGCGAGTAACATTAAGAAATTAAAAGGTTTGTTGGTGCTATTGTTATGTAGATCCTCAAGGGCAATAAGACCCTGCAATAAGTGCCTCAAACAATGATAAGCGCAACGATCGATATTTGCGGTTAAACGTCTATAAAATACTTTTGTTTATGTCAACGTGATAAGTGATATTGAACGTGTTCTAGAATGTTCGCCGTGATGGAAGCCTTGCCGGTGCAGTGCTTTCGACTGTTCCACTTACCTCTAGCTGATGGTCACGTGTCCAGGAGACAAGTGGACACGGTGTGGATGCGATAGCTCTTTCAGTACGAGGGTTACGACCCACTTTACCACCGGCGAGACTTGGTGTGCCTGATATGCGGCCTCTGGCGGCGACTGAAGTTACGCGAAAGACTTTTTAAATGGATAGACTCGGCAATACCTCTTTTATTATTTAATTCAACTAAATGCCTCGCTGATAAAAACAAAAAACGGTGCTTTAGCTACAGTTTATTAGTCTGTTTATTGCCAGCGTTTTAATAAGCTTACTAGCTTCCTAAACTTGTAACTTTTCCAATCGGTTTTTAGTCTCGCAAGTTGAAGCTATAGACATATTCATCTTCTGTAACCAAGTCACAGGGATTTTTAATATTGTGTTTGTTAAAATAATCAGCACGTGTCTATGAATTCATAACACTCTGCGAGGGTGGTGTCCTGCGCTCTGAAAAAGCTGCGCGCGCAGCATCGGACAATTGCCTAAGGAATACCTATTTGATCTCATTTCGAGCCTCACTCGGTATTAGAGTGCGTTCCGTCCTTTTTGCTGCCATAGTGATAGAAAAGGGGGAAGCATATAGATGTTTCGAGTAGCGACAGTGCGTTTCAAGCCTTCAAATCGAAACAAAGCGCCCACACGATGACTAATCCTGAAGAGAATTCTAAAATTACTCATTTATTTTGAGTCACTTTTATGCACTTATGTTTAGAGATTTAGACGTTTAAAAGGGGGCATAAAAAATCTTGTACCGTGTATCTTTTGAGATGAGTCAAAGCTTACTCACTGAACCACTCAAGCATGAACTTGACCTCTGCCTGAGCCGTGTTTACCTGTAACAACAAAAGACATTACTAGTTGGGTAATTTATTATAATGAGATGATTCAACTGCCACGGAAGTAAATGTAGAAAATAAAATAAAAGCTAAGAGTCGGACGATGCTAATGTGTAATTTGCATGAAGTTTAATATCTATTAAATAGATAAAACATTAAAAACCCCTGATATAATGGTGACCCGGCGTGACCAACTTTCATGAAACGGCGTGACCGATTTTCATAAAACCTATCTCGGAACCACCGCTAGAAAACCCGCTTTTTAATAACAAACATCCAATATCCAAGAGCTACGGTGCAACAGACAGACAGACAGACAGACAGACACACACACGCGCGCGCACACACCCACACACGCACACACACACACACACACGCGCTAATACACGCAATAAAGGCCCAGCCACACCGGATGCGTGCGCGTGCGCTTTTCACTGCTCTGTATAGTATGAATTCACTATACAACGCAGTGGAAAGCGCACGCGTACGTCACGTCTACGCGCACGCATCCGGTGTGGCTGGGCCTTAAAGGTACTATTACTTATTCTGTGCTTAAAGCCTTAATCATTAAGACGTTGAATTATAATTCGATGTTGTCGTCTCATTGTTTGTGACCACGCAGACGGACATGATTTGCCAGACAAGAACCTAATTATTCAGTTTAATTGCAGTAATGAAAAGAAAAAGACGACGAAGCGTTTATGGGTAAAAACCCGATTACAGTGATTAAAACTCCAGCCAAGAGCTCTATTTTAATTTGTTTTAGCCCATCTTGCCATTGTAATCATTTATTCATACGTTGGCGGTAGATCTTACTTTCTTCTTCTTTACATAGTATAAAAGAAAGTCACTCCCGCTGTCTGTGTAGATCTTTTAAAGTACGCAACGGATTTTAATGCAGTTTTCAGCAATAGATAGAGTGATTCAAGAGAAACGTTTTTATGTACCTATAATACATTCTGGTTTATGTTGTCGAGTCGCAGAAAACTCACATAAACCAAAGCGAAGCAAGGGCGGGTCGCTAGTAGCATATAAAACAAAGTTGCTTCCCGCTCTGTCTGTATGTAAGTACGCTCAGATCTTTCAAACTGCGCAACGGATATTAGTGCTGTTTTCATCAATAGATAGAATGATCCAACAGGAAGCTTTTTATGTAAGTATAATAAATTCTGGATTTGTACGGGTGTTACCGGTGGGCCGCTATAACATTATAATCGTTTCACCGGTTTGATCCCGTGGAGACGATACAGACGGACAAATTACCTTACTCGTCGGAGAACAAAAAGGAGAAAGGTATCACATCACCGTATACCTACTACCGAAGCTCTGCTTCAAGTAACGAGTCCATAGTCAAGAACAATAAAAACGTGTCACTTGAAATATATTGAAAAGGGTCACTTTATATTGAATTACCATAAAAAGTGACCCGTTTTCATTGCTACTGAGTGTAGTTCGTAACAGTAATTTTCCGCTGTGTAGCGAAAACCTACAACAAACAGTAATCCCGCTAATCGAGTAATTGTCACTGAATTAAATGTCGTCTTTTCACTGATTATGAACAATCGCTATTGTAAATAGCTATACACTTTAGTACTTGAGTTTAGCATGCTGCAAACTTATTATTATAATAATCAAGTCAAGTGGTTTACCACGTGCGTACCTACTCAGAGTATTTTAGAGACAATTAACTCGGTCTTTTTTCAAATTTGTGTACGCAATATCGACACTAAAGGAACGACCTTAATCGTTCATAAACTGACTCTGAGTGGCGGCCGTAAAGTTGTTCTTACACGGGCAATTTTTTTCAGTAGGTAATAATTGGCCGCCATCATTACCTCTCCTACTCTAATTTCGTCGTCAAATATTATAGGCAATATTAAAGGATTTTTTAGTAAGATGTCCAGCATTTGCATACAGAATGTATCATTAAGTATGGTCTATAGTCTTTATCTTCACATAGACTTGTAAAACAATGTCGCTCCCGCTGGCTGTTCACTTAGATCTTTTGAACTACGCAACGGATTTTAATGCAGTCTTCAGCAATGGATAGAGTGACTCAGGCAAAGGACCTCTGCACGCATACATTTAACTTACGACACAAAAACAAGATGGTCTCATCGGTCCCTGCTAGAATAAAAATGTACAGGAGAGGTCCACATGTAATGTGTATAAAAAATTATAATAGCCTGCCTAAAGAACTAAAAGCAGAACAAACATATAGCACTTTTACTTATAAACTTAAAATATTCCTAATTAAGAAATGTTATTACACATTGCAGGAATACCTAGAAAATAATTAATAATATACAATGTTTAAGATGACGACTAATACCTAGAGAATTATGGAAGAAAAGTAGATGTTGCGCCGACCCCGAATAACCTGGTGTTTCAGGTGTCCAGGGCGACGGCGATCGATCACTACCATCGGGTGCGCCGCATGCTCGTCTGCCTCCCACTATTATAAAAAAAAGTTGGGATAAAGGCAGGAAAATAATGATGATGATGAATGTTTAAGAAAGTACCTAATTCAAACTCTTTTTTTTGTGTTAATGTTAAATTAAGTAGGTATATTAAAAATTACAGATGTATACTATAGAAAGAGTTTGATTTTATGTTTTATATTTTGTAGGTAGCTCTTTAGTTTATTTAATAGGCTTGTTATATCTAGGTTAATATCTTTCATATAGTTTTAATATTGCTATACCCTAGTAGGGTCCATGTTTAGCTCTATACTACAATGTAAGACCACTATAAATACCATGGATGCAATAAACAGTAGGAGATCCGAATAGGAGACGATTTGGACCGGGCTGTTTATTCGATAAAAAGTATTTTATACCAAATTTAATATGCTAAGTAATATATGGCGAATAGGTAGGCTGAAAAATTTCAGTCCAGTATATATATAATTAATAAAAAAATTAAAAATTAACTTCGTTTTAAAAAATTACAATAGCTTGTTTAATGGACAAATTACATACCAATCGAAAGTATGATGCCTATAGAATATGCAAACGTTAGTTTGACTTTTTTTTTCTCGTCAAACTATTGGGTAGGCAGGTATAAACAGGTAAGTCGGTACTAGTAATTTGCACCAAACCTAACGTTTACATATTCCATAGACTTCATACTTTTGATTAGTATGTAATTTGTCTATTAAACAAACGTTCGCAATAAAAATAAAAAAAACATTTTTAATATTTTTTTTAATGATATAAGTACTGGACTGAAATTTTTCAGCCTACCTATTCGCCACATATTATTTAGCGTATTAAATTTGATATAAAATACTTTTCATCGAATAAACAGCCCGGTCCAAATCTTCTCCTATTCGGATCTTAGACCAAAATGAATATGAATATGAATATGATTTAAGAGAAAGGTTTTTATGTATAATACATTCTGGTTTATACATATATGGGGGTTGCAGAAAACTTACATAAACCGAAGCACAGCGAAGGGAGGGGGGCGGGTCGCTAGTATAATATTTAATCAAGAAACTTGGAAATTTTGTAGGTATAGAATTTCCATAGAAAATGACCCGTTTTCATTGCTCTTGAGTGTAGTAGGTAGGTACCTAATATTGTCAAAGTTGCTCCGCGGAGCCCTGGAGCTCCGTTAGGCCTCTGCAAAGACTTTTGTTACCTAAGACATTTTTTCCTTTTAGAAATAATAAAGAACCAGGTTTTGCTTTTTTGGTTCTTCGTAAATGTTCCATCGCTAAAAAGTATGAGAATCGCTGTTGTACACCATAAAGTTAGGAACCGCATGCGATATCTAAACATGTAAATCTAAGGTGGTGTAAAGCGGCAAGCTTTAAATTTCTCAGTATTCACAGTAGGTACATACTCGTAGGTAGCTCAACTTTATTCGTTCCCTGTCGAAAGCATCACGAACTTCCTCGAGGCATTAATTCAGTTTGTTACTGGATCGTCCTTGAACGCAGTATTACGAGCGAACTGCCAGGAAGCGCTCGCGATCGCGTGCCATTTCGCGGAGAGTTGCCAGCTCATATGGTTTGCCGTATTTTTGGGGTTAAAAGCCCAAGACGCAAAAAAGGGATAAGTTATTTAAGCCGCTGCTGCTGGCGGCATGCGTTTTGAAATATTTGATATTGTCGTCTATATATGTTAATACCCATATTACACATCAAATTATGTGTAATTTTTACGTCTAACTAAATACGCGGTTTTGGTATTTTTTTAATTAAACACTAAATTGCCCAGCGACACTTGCGACGCTAAGACGAATCTAACGAAACTTCTCTTGTTGAAATAGAGCCATCCGTTCCGAGTTCCACATAACCACCTTAGGGCCTGATGTTTGATCACTTGATCAGTAGTTAACTCAACTAATTGTTAAAATTAGAAAAAGGAATCGAAAATCTGACACATTTCCTTGAGATTTAACCATTAGTGAAGTTATGGTTTTTGACGATTAGTTAGTTTAACTACTGATCAAACAACAGGCCGTTAGTCTTAGTCTAACATGCTCGGAAAGGATGGCCTTTCTTTTGAAAAACGATGACGCAATGTGCCTCATTTTCCTCCTAGGAGTATAATAAACGTATGAAAATATTTCCGTCCATGTCCATATTGTTTTTTAAAAGTGCTCTCTATTGCGTATAAAATCGAAAGGACCCTGAAAAAAATCCCGTACACCCAACATAGGGTGAGTGCATTGCAGTGTGGTGCGGCCGCGGTGGCGGCTCGTTGTGCGTGAAACTATCTCAACGAATACTTATAGTTTTCAAACAAACATTCTCTCCGAATTCGTCAAAGGTTTTTAAAAATACTTATAAGCATGTATTTGTATCACTTCCTCGCATTGTTTGAGAAAAGCACTATATATGCCTCGGCGGAAACGAGGATTTCCTGACTCGTATTTTAGCAGGCCTCGCTATTGGTCGGCCTGCTAACCACCTCGTCAGGAAATCCCTTACTTTCCGCGCCTAGGCTATAATGTACTATTCACCTAGCCTATAGCCTAGGCGCGGAAAGTAAGGGATTTCCTGACGCTGGCCCATGAAAATTTTGAATATCGAGATTGTAACTTAAGAAGATTTTGAAGTGAAGAATCGCGTAGCTGTAAATTTTTTTCTATAGCTAATTTAGCTCCGGGCGATAACATTTCTTGTAAAAAAACGCTCTGCTGGGCTTTACTCTCAAACTATTACTATGAAATAGATAGAGGCCTCCGTTATAATCGCGGCCCCTAATAACACAGATGATAACTCTTAAACAGCCCTAACGATTTTAATTAAAACTAGGTAATAAATAACTACTTCGATGAAACTAGCGTTCTTTAAAAAAAATACGCATCGGAATCAGTTCATCCGTTCGGGAGCCACGAAACCACAGACAGACGATACATACCTCTGTTATACACACCTCTGTTGACGTCGGGGGTTTGAAATGATATACCTATAATTCCGAAAAACCGCTATTAAACACTGGACATTGGCATCCCTAATCATTGCACAGTGCGTGATCTACGGACGCATGCACACTGCGTGCAGGGCGGTGACGTGCCGCCCATCGTTTCCATCAAGGCGGCCGCACGGGGAGCGCTCTCAATTATCGCTACATTGCGTCAGTGATGAAGGTTACATGTTCATAACAGGAATTAATCACGACCTAGTTGAACTAGCTTGTATTGTAAATAGGGTCAAAAACCCAACATTTTACAATCCTGTAAAATTAAAAATTCCCGACCGCCAAACGGAAAGCGGTAAGTGGGAATTACTTGTATTTGTATAACAAAATGCTTGTGGGACTTTACCTTCTGATACATTCTATTTAAAACTAAATATGCTAGAAGTGCTTCTCATTATTAACTTTGATAACGCCATCTAAACTTCTTGTAAGAAATTACATCGTTTATACCAAATCCTCCAGTTGTGGAAAATTCATAGGCAAGCGCCATCTGTGATAATTACGGAAAACCACGAGCAGGCTTTTCTGCTGCGGTACAGTTACTTGTGTTTGGTCACGTGGAGTTTTCCGTTCTCAACAGTTTCGCAATCAGTAACAAGATGGCGCTGTAAGTAACGTAAGTGCGTTACGAATATTTTTACCAAATCTAGATAAAGCACATAAGGAACTTATACTCGTACATCAATATGCAAATCATTTTTATATTTGAAGGATATCGCTAAGGGCTACACTATTATAAGCTAGAAAAGCTACAAATGTACATATTTTTTTATGACGAGCTAATGAAACACGTAATACCCCACACCTGGGCTAAGCGGAATAGTCTCATTGAACCGGCAGTTCACGGCTCCTCTTTGTAAAACAAACTTACTAACACGTACGGTCGGGCGTATAAGAAGCTGCACACGTTAGAGCTTTGTCATTTTAACGCCATGTTTGAAATGATAGACTAATTTGTCAAAGACCATAAGGCGACAAGGTACAAAAGTGTGCAGTTACTTAAAAGGTCGACTGTACCACGTCACGCCTTGGTTATAATAAGTACAGTCAAGTGCAAAATATGTATCGAAAGAATCCTCTCATAAATATGTGACGAAGAAAATCATTTCCCGAAAAAATATTTGAACTTAGGTACCTTGTTACTATTTTGTTTAATTACTGGTTATCAAAGTTGCTCATTTCCTCAGTTAGGTTAAGTTAGACTAGTGACTCCAAAAAAAACAAATGCTGGTTAGAATAGCGTTTTGATAAAATAAATCTATAGGAAGTATCAATCCCGCCAAAAAAAATATACTTAAACGACAGAGACCCCATATTCATGGAGCTTTACCTACCAATCGTTACTTTTGCACAAATGCCCTTTTACTGGTAAAAAAATCCGTCACGTTGAACAAAAAGGGTGTCTGACAACGGTTCGGGTACAAAGTAATTTCAAGTATTCTTGCGTCCCCTAACCGCAAAATCACCGTAATGCAATGCTCTGCTTAACCTAGAAACCGGTAGGTAAGTCCGGACATTTCTGCAAATTATTTGGCTCAGTAAACTGTAAGAGACGAAAAGTTGGAGACTGGCCCTAAATTGCTTTCTTTGTATGTTACTTGAAGCCCCTTAATTGGTTTCAAATCGCACCATGTTTTGTTCTTCAAAAAATGTAGGCAGTAGCTTTCTTAATTACTTTGGTTGGTACGTTTATAACAAAAAGATTCAACCAAGTATTCCTCATGCAATGGTATTGTGTAATTTGTAAGAGCCCCTAATTGTTATTAAATTTAAATTAAATTAAATATCATTTATTCCAGGTATTACAAGCACCCATATTGCTTACACAAAACATATAAATTATATTAACATAGATAATTTTGTTATGCAATTTAAATAAGTTAAATTAAATTAAATTAATTAACATTCCTGTATGTAATTAACATATAGCTGGAATATTATAGGCCGCATATGGAGAACTTACAGCCTTCATATACAGCCCTTAATATTCCATTGTCAGTCCGTCTGACCCGCTCCATAAAAGAAGCCCTTCTTTCTTCTTTTCCTGAGCACCACAAAGAAGTAGTCCACCCTGTTCTCGGCGAACATGCCCGACGCGCCGCACCGCCACGGAAGGCCCAACATGGGTTGAAAAGCGTTATTGTACTGTACACGCAGCGCGTGGTAGGCGCGCTTCGTGTAATCTCGCCACAGCTGGCTGGTGTAGAACGCCTCGGCAATATGCTTTGAATAAGGAGATCTTTACTTGCGCGGAACAGCGCGCAAAGCGCCTAACTAGCATGTTGCTCTTAGCGGCTATCGAGCGTCTTTGTTGCCTCTCGAGATCCTCGTGATCCCTCAACGTTTCAGTGATAACATGACCCAGATATTTAATAGTTATTTATGTCACTGGTACATAATGAAGGTTCTTAAGGTACGAGCGCCGAGGTTAGAGCGCGAGCTTGCGAGGGCTCTAATTACAGGCACGAGTACCTTAAGAGCGAATTATGTACCGTTGCATACATAACTTTTTCTACAAGCTTAAAATGATAATGACAAAAATAAACAATCGCTAACTTTTCTTGTATACGCTCCTCGATTTTTCTGCTAACAAATTACTCGTGGGCAAAGTAATTTTCATTATTCCGATTGGCGTTAATAGTGTGTGAATGTTATTGTTAAATATTTACAAATTTCATGCAAATTTTAATAGTTACTCAAACAGTTCTGACAATTTATCATACAAGTTGGAATGCCAAACGAAACGCCATTTTGTTGGCATCCATATTGAACGTAACCATGATAACCAAGTAACAAATCGATGGATATTAATCATCTACTTTTAGTAATTTAATAAAAATGTAATTTTAAACACATATTTAGTCCAAAAATTAATTTTGTTTTTAAAACACGTAATTTCAGTTGGTATTAAAATATTTTAAACGGTTTATTATACAAATAAAGATGTCAAGTGTTCACTAAACGCCAAGACTGATATCCGGAATGACCGTAACCATGGTAATAACAATGCTATAATAATTATTATAGAACTGTTATTACCATGGCAACGCTTATTATAGAATTGTTTTCACACATCGGTTACGCTATAGTTGGTATTCTGATACCATTAACGATATCAATATTAGCGGTTTATAGTACGCGAGTAGAAAAATTTATTTACAATTCTAAGCTTATTATTATTATTGATTTATTTATTTTTATATATTTGTATTCTCTTCTAAGAGCCTTATCTTGGGGTACACTTAGGGTAGGGTCATCTGATGATGATGAGGGAGGGTAAATATTAGCCTCAAGTACCTACCTACATCGTTTTTTTAAGCGAATTTTTTGAAAATAGGTCTTTGTCAGGTAAGGTCAGGGGCATGATATTTTATACTTACAATATAGTCAAGTTTATTTATTTACTTAGTAATTATTTTGTTTGAACATTGTAGCTTGTAGCGGTGTTATCTTTCAAGCTCGTATTTGTTTACATTAGTGTGAAAAATCAACAAACCGACAGATATGTACCTAATTTAGTAAAGGAAAATTCGAGTATATACCAGTACCATGGAGATAAGACCATAGTTACAAGTCTTATGTCAAACAAATCAATTTTTTTATATTAAGAAAAATACTTTGTTAGCAAATAATATTTCCTATTCCAACACTTACAAAACGAACGAACCCAGTCAGAGTTAGATCTAAAAGTCAAGTAGTTGTGCTTGCAAACTGATTGAATTTATATTTTATCCATTTTTCTCCGTCTGTTTGCTTCTCATACATTTTAATGGTTGCTGCTCAAAAATCAGTTAGTCTCCAAATATGCAAAATTCTTGGCCAGCGCGTCTCTACATACTACAATTAAATTTGACGTAGTTATAAATTTCTGAGAGAGTTTTTAAAAAGTAAGATCCCGACTATGTAGATGATTCGGTGTTCTTTAATCTTCTAGTAAATATTCATCTTTGTCGACTCACACACGCTCGTCAAAAGAAACCAGGCTAGTTAGAAAGAATGTAAAATAACTGTCTAATTACCTTATCAAAATACAGGACGCCTTACTTTGTTTCAACGCCATACAAATTATGTTCATCTATGTGTATATCTTGCATCATTCATATGCAAATATGTAGTGAACTCGCATCAACTATGAATGTGAGGACCTATTCAGAAGTGTCGTTTCATTTTGCGCTCTCTACTTTTACGGAATAAGAATTTACCTTGGCTCTAGAGGTCATATTTATTATTATTCTAGCTTCCCGCACTCGCTTCGCTTCGGCTTATGTGAATTTTCTGTAACACCCGTAGATAAACCAGAATATTTTATTCATAAAAACCTTTCGTGAAAAAATATTTATTTTATGGGGAAAACCGTATGAAAATCCATTCCTTAGGTTTTGAGATCATCGCGTACAACATACAGACAAAAAGACGTGAAGGGGGACTTTGTTTTATAATAGTGATTTACCTACTAGGTATTCTAATCTTCCTTCAATTGCGGAAATCACATACCTAACAAAGAACTCTAATTAAACGAATTATCTTGTTGTACGTCATACTAAGAAATCAAAGGAAACTGTAACAATTTATACGATTGAGTGATTAAAATACTTGAGCTGTGTAAAAAATGTATCAATGGGTCATACGACCAGATCAGCCTTTGGATGGCGTCACGCTAGAAACCTGCCTCTTACATCATCGGCGGAATTACATACTGTTTAGTTTAGCCAATCGTATGGGTCATCGCCGACGCTCCCAAACCACGCAATATTTAAGATGTTATTTTTTAAAAGATAAGATAAAAGTGCATCAGTTGTAAAGTCAACGCATTGATGCAAGCGTTATCTCTGAAGTTTGTTGGCTTATTTCAGCAGAGATAATCCAAGGGCCCACTGAACTAATTTTGAAACGGTGTTATTGTTTACTAACTGTTACATATTATATTATATGACCTAGCATTAGAGAACCACCTGTGTAAAGCTTATAGGTACGTTCAGGGATTACTTCATAAAGAAAAACCTTAGAGGTGTGCGCGAGAAAAGCAATAACAGACATTTTTGTCAATACCATTGCAATTTTCCCTTGTTGTTGTTTTATTTCGTAATATTTTTGTGATATAGGAGTTAAAAGATAATCATAAGCTAGCTAGCAAAGTAACATAACATGACTGTAGCTAGTAGATATATTGAGGACAGAAAGTTTTCAAGAGTACTTTCGCATTTCTATACTATCCTAGGTACTAATAAACACACACACATACACATACAACAAAACACAAACATTTCAATAAAATAAAAGTAAGAGAAGAATCCGTCAACCATACGGAAAAGTAACTCGGCTAAAGATTTATTTTACGAATATAGATATTTTTACATTTCCAAGTACATATTGACTAACCGTTAGTTAAAACGGTGTCTAAAAATCGTCCTTGCTCCACCAGCGCCGGCGTCGCAAACACATTACGTAACAACTCGCACGCCTGTTCAAAATGTATGTGCTAAAATCTATACACTACCTATTTCCTAAGCAATGCACAATTAGACAATTGTGGTAAGTCGGCTTTATGGCTTTTGAGAGGAGGTGAAAGATCGAAATGATCATGATTTTGTTTATTGCCATGCCCAGATTGGCTAGATTAGGCTCGTAACATTAATTGAGTCAGATACTTCTGAGCATTAGGTCATAAACATATCATTGTTGTACTATCGCGATCGTTAATTTGTGACCCATTTCAAGAAAAATTGGCTTGAAGTCGTCAATGTCATTAGAGATGCCAAATCATTTGTAACTTATAGGAGACTCAACCTTATTGTTGTAGAATGTCAGAATAACTTTGGACCTAAGGTGGGTCCCAAATTAAAATTCGTGACTGTAGGTACGTTACGATGGCGGTATGCACTTTGAATTTAGTTTTTATGTCATTAACAGTTTGGACATTTAAGCCACATCGAGCGGTACCCATACGTTGCCAATCTAAAATAAATTTTTTGAGGTGCTCTTAAAAAAAAATATGTTTAAGTGTAAGTATCATGGCCATTTTTGTCAAAAAAAATGCAAAGTGGAACCTATTATGTTTAATAAAATGAAGAGAGCTACCATTTAGAAGGAATGATATTCTTACACTGTTGAGCTTTCAGCAAAACTCAACGTATTTACGCTCTAAATAACTAGCACATTCCGTACAACAGCAGAATTTACCATTTGAAATTCATCTTTTTAAAATATTTTGACATCATTCAAACCATTCAAGAATCCTTGTAGACACGTTACACCAAAATAAAACGCCTAAATGTTTAGCGGTGTAGGTAAACTCGTTTTAATTGCAAGATGTCGCACGCAATGTCGCCGCTCACTGAACTGAGCTAATCGTGGTAATACCTACAAAATCGTGATAATATCTACAAACAGCCGCAATTTCGCTCCGTGGGCGATATTTATTGGCTTAATTTAAAACCGATTGTAACGAAAATGGTTAACCACCCGTGCGGGTGGCTTTTAATTATACCTGGCATGGCATAAGAAGGCTTTATACCGCAAAAGGTAAACGTTTGTCCTACGCTAATTTTTAAACCAAGATAGCAAATGGCTTTTTCATGCAATAATATTACAATACAAGAAAGTTTTACATGTCAGAGGATACAGCAACGTCACTGGATAAAGTATCTGGAAATTCCTAAAGGCATCTGGCCTTTGGAGCCGTGATCTACAAATTGAAGGGCTTCCACACTAGATCAGTAATGGTCGACGATTATCATAAACAAACACAAATTAATAATAAACATCATATTTTACATTAATTGAAAGGACCGCACAAAGATTACAGTTTAAAAACAAATTATGTAGTAGAACAAACGGTAGTTCGTAGGTGGGAGGGGAGGTGACGCGTGCGCCGAACTCGTCCGGCAATTTAACAATCACGAGAATGTCACTAAACGAGAATTAACCACTGATGCTGGATAGAAGATGAGCTAATGTCTATTACAACACGGTAGGAGCAAATACGAGGATTATGAAATGATAGCTATTAAAGAAGTCATTTGTGACAATGGGGCCAATGTAATGTGGAAGTAATTGTCGGACATGATTGTGGTTGAGGTATAATGTCACTTTCAGAATGTTCTTAGCACATACATTAGCAAAATTAATACGCATGCGTATGCGTAAACATGAAAGGGAAAATGTGCACAAAAGTTACAGAAAAATATACGCTGTATTGTTTCAGTAATGAAAATTCCTAATGAGCCCCCCTTTTATTCTTTTATCTAGCCTAGTGTAAATCTGTGTTTTCATTAAGCCCTCTTTTTTAAGAGCGAGGCAGAGTTTGGGGAGCACTCAAAAGTTACGAAATATTTTATGCATAATGAAGTGATAATGAATGACCGATTTACTGTTTTCTCAAACCAACATAATTAAAATAAGTTCTTAGATTGAAAACTCGGATTTTGCGAATATGGAATTTCGATCAAGTCGGCATTAATTATTATAATACTTCTGAGTTGTTTATTCGTGGAGCTTGAAGTTTTCATATATATACCAAACCTACACACCTAAAGCTGATATGCTATCTCGTACTTTTGTCTACAAAACGATCCCTTTTCTGATATACTTACTTCCGAACTTATCTTTACTATAAGCCTAACCTAATTCATCACAAGATCTAACAATTTATCCGTTAAAGCGATAAATAGCAAGTCCCTTTGTAACGGTATTCGGTAGCGGCGCACAGGTTGGCAAACCCTTATTTTTTCCAACGCCAAATCTTTACAAATACTTTTACTAACCATCAAAACATCAAAAGTAATTTGTTAAAAAGGTACCGCGTATCCCGAAGTCGCCATTGTTCGATTTACAGTTCATTAATCAGCATCATTGTGCTAAGTTTCGGGATCAGCCGCACCCACAGCCTCGCCTTTATTAAATCAATACGTAGCTTTTTAATCACTTTGAATTTCGATCTTAACTTACGCCTATAACGCTAAGTCACTACCTAATTAGTATCAACATTACGAGCGAAACATACGAGCATAATATTATTATCTGCTATGACTATGAGAATTACGGGTATGAGTAAATTATAAAAGCAAGAACTAAAAAAAAATGGTTTGTCCGTGGTGGTTTGTAATGTTGCTAAATAATGATATTTGTAGGCTGGACAAGACAAAAAATATTACTATGGCTAAATGCCTTTACGTAAGACAAATTCTAGATTCTGAAAAGTCCATTTAGTATTGGCAAAATAATAGTATTAAATGTAGTTTGGTGTCGTTTTTCTTTCAATTACGTCTATTAGTTACGATTCCAAATGACTTGTCATCAACAGTGACTGCTACGTCAGTAATGGAAGGATGAACATCCATCATTTGTGCTGTCTTACGCCGAGTTAAGAACAGGTACTGCATCCTTCCCAACCACTACGGACGTCCTCAACATCTTCCTATTTAGACGCTGACATATATATATTGCGACAAGAGAACACGAGCTATAAAAGGATACTTATGACAAAAATATATTTATTTATTTATTCAAATAAAAACAAGTTGAATAATAATAATAATAATAATAATAACTTCTGGATTAAATGGTTCAAAGCCTCACATGAATGTTTAACAACGCAATTCCAAAATTCCCTTGAGCTTGGTTCCTTGCCACCTTTATTAACAACTGGTGTCACCTTCCTGCTCCACAAGTCTGGTAGTACCGCGGAACCAAAAAACTACCGACCCATAACATGCTTGCCTACCATCTACAAGCTCCTTACATCCATTTTGAGCACAAAATTAAATGCACATTTTATTGCAAATAATGTTTTGGCCACTGCTCAAAATGGCTGTAAGGTTGGGTCCCGCGGTACTAAGAAGCTCCTCCTCATAGACATGGCCATTTGCCAGCAAGTCAGACGAAGCAAGGTGGCCCTTTCGGCTGCTTGGATTGACTACAAGAAGGCTTATGACTCGGTGCCTCACTCATGGCTCGAAAGGATCTTAGAGTTGTATAAAGTTGATGCAACTTTGAGGTCCTTTTTAGGTGTGTGTATGAGGCAGTGGGTCACAGTCCTTCGTCAACCAGGTGCTCGAGATGTCCCCTCTGATTCGCCTAGCTTGATAAAGATTGAAAGAGGCATCTTCCAGGGTGACAGTCTGAGTCCTTTGTGGTTTTGCCTAGCCTTGAATCCCCTCAGCTCTATTCTGACGGATTCTGGGCTTGGCTATCGACTTCGTAGAGAAGCTGAAGTCATTTCTCACTTATTGTTCATGGATGACCTCAAACTGTTTGCATCGAAGCGCCAAGATCTTATCGCATTATTGAAAATCACACAAGAGTTCAGTAACGCGATCAAGATGGAATTCGGTGTAGATAAGTGTGCGGTCATGCATGTTCAACGAAGGAAAGTTGTAAATTCGTCGAATTTGCAGCTTTCTGAGACAATGACTCTCAGATCTCTCTCCGAAGTTGAAACCTACAAATATCTTGGTATGTCACAGTCTTTGGGTATTGTGGACGGCGATGTCAAGCAGTCAGTGAAGGAGCGCTTCTTCTGCCGCTTGACAAAAGTTCTTAATAGTCTTTTGTCGGGTGGCAATAAGGTGCGCGCCTTCAATGGCTGGGTGATGCCGCTGCTCATACTCATACTCCTTTGGCATACTAAGGTGGACTCAGACTGAGCTGGACGCCCTGGATAGGAGGGTCCGTCTACTGCTTAAATCACATCGCATGTTGCACCCACGCTCATCTGTTATGAGATTGTGCATCCCGAGGAAATGTGGAGGTCGAGGCATGTTAAATTCTAAGAATCTCCACAACCGCGAGGTGTACAATCTCAGGGATTATTTCCTTAGCAATGAGTGTGGGATGCATCGTGATGTGGTTGCAGTAGACAAGAGCCTCACGCCTCTTTCCTTGGCAAACGAGAACTGGCGCAAACCAACGGTGTTGAGCACTGAAGATCGCAAGAACGTATGGAAGAGCAAGGAGCTACACTGACGCTTCTACCGGGCCCTAACAAGGCCCGACGTAAACTTTTTAGCGTCTGTGAACTGGCTACGATTTGGTGACCTCTTTGGGGAAACCGAAGGTTTTGTCTGTGCAATTGCTGACGAGGTCATAATGACGAACAATTACCGGAAATATATTCTGAGGGATGGCACGGTTGACATTTGTCGAGCATGCCGTTGCCCCGGCGAGTCCCTCAGACATATAATTTCCGGTTGTTCGCATTTGGCCAACGGCGAGTACTTGCACAGACATAACCTCGTAGCCAGGATCGTCCATCAGCAACTTGCTCTTCAATATGGTCTTGTTGAGTCTGAAGTGCCGTACTATAAGTACGCACCGGCGCCAGTTCTCGAAAATGGTCGTGCTACGCTCTATTGGCTTCGATCTGTCATCACGGACAGGACTATTGTTGCCAATAAGCCTGATATCGTGTTGACAGATCGATCTCAACGCCGGGCAGTGCTCGTCGACATCACCATCCCACATGACGAGAACCTTGTGAAGGCCGAGAAGGACAAACTCAGCAAGTACCTTGACTTGGCTCACGAGGTGACCGCCATGTGGGATGTTGACTCGACTATCATTGTCCCGATAGTTGTTTCGGCAAACGGTCTTATAGCGAAGAGTCTCGACCAACACCTCAAGAGACTCTCGCTAGAGGGCTGGATCAAGGGCCAGATACAGAAGGCAGTACTCCTCGACACGGCACGTATTGTGAGGAGGTTCCTCTCTCTGCAGCCCTAACCACCGGTAGCTTGAGCCCTGCCCCGCTGCCGGCGGCACTCGTAGGTTAGGTTTTTTATAATGTCTATTTTTTTGTATTAGTATTGTTATTTTACTTTTATATTTGAATATTTGTTATAAAAAACCTAATGTACAGAAAATTAAATAAATATCTAAAATAATAATAAGGATACTTTGAGATAATCCCAACCTTAAAGTGTCAACGATGTAAGACACTGTCTTATGATTTTAAGACGCTGCTTATTCGATCTTTGGTAAGCCAGCCCAAAAACCAGAGGTTCAAATAACTGGATGTTATGTTACTTTCTACTTACTCTTTCTTTAAATTAGGAATAGTAAATAAATCAAATCAGGTGTGATGGGGCCACGTGATGTTTCGAATTCGGGGCCATAAGTAACAAGCTGCAGTAATCTTTACTTCAAAAATTTGTAAGAAAGAAAAATAATGTACCTATTCAGTGACACGTACCAGCCTCGAAGTACAAAGAGTGAGTACAGAGGAATAAATAGTTATTTGTGCAACAAGCGAGCAAAGTTGTGTTTTGCTGCGAGTGTTGATTTTGAATCCCGAGTAAGCGAAGGATTCTATAATTGAATCACGAGCGTAGCGAGTGATTCTAGGTTAGAATCCTGAGCGTAGCTAGGGATTCAAAGACACGAGATGTAAATAACTTTGGTCTCGTTGTGACACGTACAATTTTTCACCTCAGCAGCGAGAACATATTAAATTATTATCTTTTTACTAATGACGGATAAATACTTACTTTTGCAGCGAGAAAATTGCAGTCCGGAGCTTAATAAAGAAACTTTTTAATGTTAGCGGCCGCAAAAATTTGGACTTTCTCTTCAAAAAATCAACAATAAGTTTGGGAGAGGTTTCAACTTGCATGTCATCTTTTGTCTTTATTGTGTTTTTCAACATGGAGTAAATACACCGCATTGTAGACGGTTTCTTCGTTTGTGATAATGAAGAATGTCAGTAGGTACGCCAAATCGCTTGAAACTTTGTAGCAGTAAAGTTTATAAATAAACACACATTCTACTTTTTATTTTATTCAAAAAGACTCGGTAGTTTTGATTCTATGAACGCTTAAAATTTGGGTCAATAATATTAAAGCGCGCGGGGGCCATTTTACTGGGGTGACATCATCGCTTAACAGCGGTACGCGCCCTTATATGAAAAAGTAAGTTTACAGGGCTATAACTTTTTAACCGTTATAAGTAGCCAGTTGATTTTTTTACAGAATACGTGGTATTATAAAATCTATCATTTAAAATTGTACAATGAACAATAAATCAAATCCCAAGAGGGGTCCCCATACAAGAAACATTAAAATAAATCAATTTTTTTAGCATTGTTATACGGATTGTATTTTTATAATGGCTTCTTATTTTGATGCTATTTTGAGCTTAAATTGTAGTCTAATTTTTTTAGTTTACGACTAAATAGCAATATCAAGTAAAACTGCTACAAATATGTGACAAAACTAATTTTATCAACACGATATTTTAAGCGGTCACCCATCCTGTTTTAGACTACGCGTGTAGTTGCTTAACTTTGGAAGGCGAAGTACGGGTTGTATTTGTATAATAGCTTTTTATTTCGGTGTCACATTAAGTTTAGATAGTAATCAAAACTCCATACAAACATATATAGTTTACGACCAAACAGTAAACTGTAGTAAAACTCTTACAAATATGTTAAAAAGTGCCTAGTTTAAATCAACTAATATCGCTACTGTATAAAAGAGTGAACTATAAAACATGAACTTTTGATTGACCTAGCAGTAGTTTTGATACTCGGTGTATTCATTTCATCGATTTCAAATTTCGCGCGCGGGCGCTAACAAGTCGATAGACGTACCTACCTCATACGTACAACACTCTCGCTTTGCTAAGTCTAGGAATTATTGCCACTATCCCAAAATTTAAAGTGCTTGATTATTATTCTAATTTTATTTAACCAACTTATTCGACAAACATTACAAATAGAAAAGCCGGTGAGTGACAGACAGTTAGTTATGTAATACAAAATAATAGATAAACATAGCTGCCATAGTAACATCAAAACGAATTTGTAAAAATATTACGACTTACAAAGTTAAGCAAGTAAAAGCGTAGTCTATCCCTTTATAGGGCAAAACTAAAAATAGAACTGAATTCTAGCCTCATTAGGTTTGTCCTATTCGCACAAATTTCTTTTAATAAAAAATACAAAAAGTATCAGTTATAAGTGGTCATTTTTAGTACCAGGTTTTAAAATTGCCCTATAAAGGGCTATAACAGGATGGGTAACCGCCTAAAACATCGTGTTGATAAAATCAGTTTTGTAACATATTTGTAGCAGTTTTACTTGAGATTGTTATTTAGTCGGAAAATATAAAAATTAGACTACAATTTAAGCTTAAAATAGCATCAAAATAAGAAGTCATTATAAAAATACAATCCGTATAAAAATGCTAAATGATTTGCTTTCATGTTTCTTGTATGGGGACCCCTCTTGGGATTTAATTTATTGTTCATTGTACAATTTTAAACGATAGATTTTATAATAACACGTATTCTGTGAAAATTTTAACTGGCTACTTATAACGGTTAAAAAGTTATAGCCCTGTAAACTTACTTTTTTATATAAGGGCGCGTACCGCTGTTAAGCGATGACGTCATCATCCGTGAGCGCTAGCCGCCGGGTTTCGAGCGCCGCATACGAAGTTTAAAATTTAATATGTCGAAAACTATTTGAAGTATCGAAATGATTTTTTTACAGCTATTTTTAGTTTTTAATGAATAATATGGTAAGCCAAAAATCTATACTGGCTGACATTCTCTATTTTATGAAGAACGCTAACAGTACAATCTCCGAAAAAGTGTTTGCACCCTTTGCAAGTCTCCATTGCTTTAAATTATCATACGCTTTTAGACTTTTCAGACAGCACACTTAATTCTGCATTTTTACACGCTGCTTCAATGCTTCAGGTGTTAAATAGCAAACTTCGTCATTGGAATCACTCATATTTATTTATTATTAAGTACTTTTATAATATCTAACGTGTATCGAAAGTAGATAGCGTAACAGAAAAACAAACCCGCTATTTTTTAAAGATGCGTTCTGATAGTGCTATCGCGGTTTATGTCACAAAATTAAAGATTTTTAAAACGATAAATAATTATATAGTTACATGATAAACTTCGTATTTTCTACAAATATTCTCTTTATTTAATTATAAAAAAAAAAACGATTGTATTTAATAAAAATATAATAATCACATTTAAAACTTTTAGCAGATAATTTGCAATTTTACGATTATACGTGTATCCGAACGTTTTATTGTTTGTTTCTTTTTGGGCCTACTAGGTAGGTATGGAATTTGAAAATCGAACTTCGAATGAACTTGTTTCTATCTCTCGCTTTTTTCGTATCGAAGTGAAAGCGACAGAACAAAGTGAAGTTCAATTCTTTCGAATGTTGTGAGTAGCCCCAGCACTGCTCTTGGCATGAAAAAAAACAAGTTACTTTGTCTCACGCTCGCAGCAAAATCGAATTTTGCTCACTGTTTTTAAGCAGCAAAACATGCTTGTTTGACCTGCTGAGGTGAAAAATAATACACAACAAAACTTAAAGTATTAGCAGGAATGAAACTAAATCAGTTGCTATGGGTCCTACCGAAATGGATCGCCACTCAAAATATAGTTGCGGCACGGACGATACTGCAACGCTAGTTTAATGTGTTGACCGGTGCTATTTAATTTTAAATAGATTTATAAAACTGCAGTAATTTCTACTTACAACATAAAATTTTATTAGATTCATGTACTCGCCTAAGTTCAGTTAATTATGATCTAGATTAACTTCTCGGGTTACTGCTCGTCATGATGCAACGTGCTGCCCGTAGCATACTCAATCGACCTTAATGAGTGCATCGCGCCTGCGCCGGGGCTCTAATCGACCACTAATAAACGAATTAATCTAACGAGACAATCTACATTCCGCTAACGTTGCGTTTAAAGTTTCAGAGGGCTCAGACAAGATGCACTACGCTAACTAACGTTTCTATTCGATTCGTTTTTAAACCAATCGCGTCACTGGAATATGACGTGATACGAAAAGTCACGTGGTCTACCAGTGACGCGATTGGTTTAAAAACGAATCGAATAGAAACGTTAGTTAGCGTAGTGCATCTTGTCTGAGCCCTCTGAAACTTTGCGTTGCGTCTGAGTTAGAGTTCGTGGTGGAATTTGTTTATTGCTCACGAACAGCCCAATTTCATGTGAGATGAGCAGTCTATTGTTCTCTTCAATTTCACTATTTCTAACTCATAGGCGTTTGGTATATTCGTCAGGAAGTTAGAGTTCTCCCTTGTATCGTACCTTATTCGCCCAAAACATAAAAGAAATCGGTGCTTCGGAATGAGTATAACGATTTTGAATAAAATAGCTGAACGTCTAGTCGTGCGTATTATTTATATTTGCGGAACTTTTCGTTACCAATGCCTTACAATTATAACATATTTATTCAAAACTTAGTAATTGAGACTAGTAGTTTAATTTTGGAGAACCCTTTGCATTTTATACGGACGTCGAACAAAGCAGGCGGAACGGTTACCTACGATGAAATGCAGAGCAGTTTTAAAAGACAATACGTCGCGAACTCAGCAGCCGAAACAATGCCGGAGATAGGGTTGTCGCACAAGAATTAAAAAAAACGCTTTCGGTTTTCAACGACTTAGTTAGGTACCTACTCAAGGAAGAGACCAAATTACTATTAAAAGTATTCTTTATACTAAAACTATAAATACTATTCTCCCCATGTTGTTTTTGCGCCACGCCTCAGGTAGAAGCGATGATAGCTAGAGCCTTTATGACGCTAGTACAGCCGACTAAATTAAACATTAAATAACATTGGAGAAAGGAGCACCTTATACGTCGGCCCATCATAATTTTTATTTAATAGGTTACTAAACTCTTGCATTGTGCGGGCAAACAATAGCAATATTTTAATAGTGTATCGCAGGATTTCTAAGACTCAACCAAAAACATGCGAAAATGGTTGAGAAATAAAACTTTGTTATCATGTTTTCACGTTTGTAACAGTTTCTAGGACCAATGATCAAGTTTAACGTATCCATTGAACTAACACATAGGCTTTATGTTTATGCAGATCCAGATCGCGGAACACAACTGGCTTTAGCATATTTATTTGGCTTCTTACCACTCTTTACGTTTATGTAACATAGGGTGAGGCACGAATCTCCGCACAAAATTCATTTTATTTATTTTTAAATAGACACACTATCCTTACAGGCTAAGCTAATTCGACAATCAATAATTTGTGGATTCAATATTAAAGGAAAATCAAAATGAAAGTATTCAACTCATTTGAAAATAATGTGTCACGTGAAATGGCCTATGATGAGATGCTATAAAGTGGCAACCCTGTATCGACAGTGCTAAGGGCAAAGACACCGCATTATCACTTTAACGAGAGTAAATGAGTTTAATTGTGTTTATGGCATTAACATAACACAATAGGCGCTGTCGCCTCGTCTGCCGGTCATCGTGTTACTTTATGCTTCACATTTTAGGAGGCCGAGTACCTACTCGAATCAAGACATTTAGGATTCTAAAACCATGACAACAGTTATTGTTTTACCGCTAAGTGGATATAAAAACAATTGTCAACTATGATCTCATTGATGAAGTCAGGCGCGGTCACGAATACGAGTTCTAATTGTAATTTTGTGCTATATACCATATCACAAAACAATTTTTGTAAAGTTAACGCTGAACGTATTTACCATTTTTTTTGTCGTAAGAGATACACAGGATGAAACACTATATAAAATAAACCATAAAATACCTAATAATAAGCTCGTTTTATGATACCAACTGCTCTGATTGTTACTTTTTTATCAACTTTATTAATCGCTATTGTTTATTTTTCTATAGCAAGATCATGTAGTGGGAAGTTTGTAGATTGTATGCTCGAAATCAAAGTAGCGCTTCATTGTGTACACGAAAATAAAAACAGTGGGAAAGTGCGTGAGAATGGAACTTCTACAGAACTTCGAGAACGAATGAACTCGTTCACTCACTACAGTTAATGCTTATAGAGTAGTGTTATAGTTATTGTCCTGGAATGGAACAAACTGAAGTCCATCTATTACTCAATGGATTAAAAAATGATACAGAATGACGCGCCTCTATTGTAGGCGGTTAAATCCAAATCGTATGTGACCTGATTGACAACATTTTGACACCTCTTATTTACTGGATTTTACCGTCTTGAATAAAGGCGCAGGGCATTTATTCAACACGGAAAAAACCATATCGTTTTTGACTTGTTATCGTTTTTATAACTCCTATATTTAGGTAATGGCGGCCAAGTTCAAAACAATACCTATCATAACAGGTCAAATACGATTTAGATTTTACCGTCCAGAATAGAGGCGCGACTGATGAGAGATTTGATTATACTATTTGAGGAAGCAATAGTCCCTAGTTTGTAATTGTTACAAACAAACAGCTAATACAAAAAACAAATATACAAACAGCCCTTATTATATGCTAATCGCAGAAGCACGGTGATTTGCAAGTAATAGTCATTAAGAAAATGGCCCAAATTTCAGGAATAATAAACAAGAATGATGGATAAAACAAATTACTTTCTTCCTTCATTATTGCTTCCGTCCCGATGGGAAATCGAATTGGATTTTTTTGCTAATAACGCTACTAGCGTTCTCACAACACATTTTAGCGTGTCCATTATATTAAAAGTGTACCTATCATATTGTATGTACCAATGCAAATATTGCATGTGTTTTACTTTCTACTCTAATTCTTTGTGCGTAATCTTCATGCATGACAGTCAAATAGCATCTACTTTTGGAGTTTTGGACATTGATACTATGTAAAGATCTCCAAAACAGTCGGTTTTGTACCAGCGTCCAATAGTTTTCACTGTTAAGGTGTTTCCAGACTGGGCTGCGTGCAAATCTAGAGGACTTGTTACGCTAAATTTGGACAATGTAAATCATTGGCTCGGGATGGATCGAATGACAGTTCTGACACGGTCATGGAACTGTATTACGATGTCATGTCACAAATGTGGACCTTTACTCCACGGATCCTACCTGAGATGCATTGCCTGACCCTGACCGATTCCGTCCAAAAAAGTTACTAGAACAGCGCTTTGAACAGTGTGATAATCATTGGTGTTATGACAATGAAACTAAAACAATTGGAATGTGGTAATTTCATCGTGTTTTGATGATATTCAGAAATAAAATTTGCCATTCTAAACCAAGCATCACCTAACTCAGGCGACAGTAGGTAATTTGCACTAATTACGCCATCGAATAATTACAGGCTCGCATGGGACCTAGACTGGCGCGGCCTGTATCAGGCACGGCATTCTTTTAGGAGCTGCAGCGCTCAGTGTCGCGACTGATACCCAACGTTACCGGCAATTAACGGAAAACATATTCGTAGTACTAATTTATGTTTAGAAGATAATGAAAGATGCCACGATTGTACAAGACAAAGAAAGTTAGTATCTACTTGAAAGCTTTTAAATGAACTATAGCTTGAATGCCAGGTACGCTAGATCCTCACATGGTCATCAGTGCTCCCCTTCCGCTTTCCACAGATCATCTATCTCATGGCGGTTGAACTATACATAGGTACTTTTTTTATAAAGTTGACGTAATCATTACTTTCGATAAAGGTTAGTCCTGCCTCTAAATGATTGTGCATATTTCGGTTTTTTATTAGATTAACTACTTTTTATTTTTGAATTGCCATCCCAGTGTGGGTTATGTTGATTCTGATTTGATTCTTACGAGAGTAAAGTCATGTCATAGGTGGTTTCTTTGAAACAATCAATGATCTTACACGGGAAATGCTTGCGGTTAAATATTGTTGCGATATTTTGATGGTAATTCTTATAACCTCGCTATCCCTTCCTTTCTCCTTCACCTCGAATTCACTTTTCTTTTTACCCGACTTGGACGATTTTGACAAATGAGGTATCATTGGATTCGTCTTCGCAGCGAGAGTATCATAGGACACCTAAACTGTTAAAATTGAAATAACAACAATGGCCAAATGACAATTATTAACATATGTAGGTATATAGACACCAGTATAAAAAATGCAGTCGGGTTTTTAAAGCTTGCTTTTCATAGAGTTATTAAAGATAAAGATAGATCTATTTACCATAAGTACATACAAAAAATGTAAAGTAAAAACATTAAACAGAAATACATAAAACTATGCATATTATGTTTTAGATTATATCCTTAAATTATTCGATTTGGGGCATGACACCGGGCATTACTCTTTAACACAGGATTTCGAAACACACTTCTTATTCATTAATCATGATGGTGAAGCTGCAAACTGAGAGAGGAGGCGGCGCCGAACGCGGTACGGCGCGTTCCCATACTAAAAACGCCTCCTCAACGCTTTGGGCCCGCTTTTTAGTATGGGAACTCGCCGCACCGTGCCGCCTCCACTCTCACTGTGTTTGCGGCTTTAAAGCCAATAAAAACATAGTTATTCGTACTTTATGTAGTAGCCAAAGAGCATCAGTAGCCTAGGGTTTAGAATGTCAACTCTTGATCGTAAGGACGTAAATTTAAGTCTTATACCTTACTTAAGCCATCAATACCCAATGCTATTACGGTGAAGGAATACATTGTGAAGAAACCGCACATTCGAGAGAGTGTGTAAGAAGGTAAAATTTCACAAATGATTCTACAGGGTCGAAGTGTATGTGGGGCCCATTTCTACAAGATAAGATATAGGTAGCCAAGTGAGGGTCCCATTTTGGGTTGATGAGTAAATCACCGGGCTGAACTAGGGCGCGCGACCGCTCGGGATAAAGATAACTCGGTGCAATGTCAATACACCGCTTTTTAAAAATAAACAACCGTAGAATCACTCGATTTAAAATACGCTCCGTTATCAGGAGGATGTACCTTAACAATTAAAACTTCATGCATAAATAAGGTGACAATGAATAATGAAGTTAATACTTGAGGGATCCTGTCAGGTGATCTCAGTGGACATCACGCATAATAATCATTCATTTAGTACAACATTGTGTGCATGCATATCTTTATTGCACATAAACAATTATCCCATATGGGTAGTGATTATGTATGTACTTAGATGTAAAACAATATATTTTCCACCCATATTACGAAAAGTTGCCTACAAATACCTAACATACGAATTTTAAATGAGCTAGGTACCGATGTAGAATTTGTAATGCAAATTGATTGTTACAATTGGCATGAAGTCAACTATGAAAATACTGTGATTTAAGTACTTAACGTAAAGATAGTTCAATTCGTTGATTTAGTAACTTTCTTAATAAAGTAAAAGTTTAAAGGTGTTTATAAAAGAATCAATAGAGTATGAGTGTGTAATATTTAGAATCCCGCCTACACGCAGTATTTGCGGAAAAGTTGGCGTTCTGTCAACATACACCGACAGGCACATCTAATGATTCGTTTGTTATTTCAAAATTTGTTTTACTGTTTGGGTTCCTTATCTCACGAGGTGAAAGCAGTACCCTTATAATGTAAGTTCGTTGTACTTTCGTTAGTCTGCCCGTCTATCACAGCTGTACGAGTTTAAAGTATAAATTTTAAACTGTCTGGTCGCACAGTTGAAATTTCGTATTAAACATTTTTTTACAAAACATCGTATTGTAAAATTTGTAAATAAAATACAATTTAAAAATACATTACTTACTAAGCAATGTATGTTGTTGCGAAGTAACGTTTTCTAAACTGATAAGGATAAACTGTAGATAATAAAAAGATCTTTTAGAAAGTACAATTCAAGAATTTTTATGCAAAAAAATTCAATGTGCATTTTACTTTCAAAAGTATTTAATATGAAGCATTTACTAGAGTTGAAAATAGTTAGCCGAACCCAGTCGCGGTTTTCTAAGAAATAGTTTCCATATTTCATAGCCTTGGGGCACGAATAATTTGAGAAAATGACGGAGTTAATCTAGCAGTATCGTCTCTCAAAATAGCTATATTCAATATAGCTCCATTGTTGCAAAAAAACGCGAAGGTGATCAACTTGATAATGCCGCGATAAGGGCGATACCGTGAATGCGTGGCATAAGTAACACATTTTTATTTTTAAAGTGTTTAATTGTATTTGATAAGCGGTTACTAATCCATAATACTCCGTGGATGAATATATCCATACATACTTTTTATGTATTGTTTTATTTTTAGTATTTATGTTGACGATCTTAATGTAGTTTCCAATTATTTGACATGCAATGCAATTTATATTAGTCTAGGACCATTTTTGAAGAATTACAATGCAAGCGGCAAATCATGTAACATTTGGGGTGACAACGTTATCAGAGGGTTTTGACCCTGCAGTATACGGATCTGCCTGTCGCCATTCCGAAATTTGAGCCGGAAGTATGCTATAGGACAATATAGCCATGGTAATCCAAATTTTTCGTCCCTCCGGATATATTTATTTCTCCGCCATCTTGCAAAAACTGACATTTTTTTCTGTTTTCTGCCGATACTGTCGTTGAAGTTCATTCTAGTGCTAATCATTGTTCAGCAATATGGTAGAATAAAAAATTTGCTAAAACTTTTGGGTTCAAAGATTTTTTCCAAGACCCCTTTTCCGATATAGCATACTTCATTCACATCAAATTTTGGAATTGCGACAGGCGGACTGCAGGGTCAAAACCCTCTGATAACGTTGTCACCCCAACTGTTACATGATTTGCCGCTTGCAATGGTTTAGAGACGCGTTTTTCAGTTTTATGTGATGAATGAATATACTAAACTAATAGTTTTTTTGTTTTCCGTCTCTGTGTGCATACTTTGCTAGCATGCAATGTTCTGCTGGCGCATTTCGGATATTTGATAAAGTCGGTTGAGTTTGAAAGATCAAATATAGGTTTCTAAATTCTAGAAGCTTATCGAACCTCTATTACGAATAGGTAACTAAATATTGGGTAATATTAATGATTATTACTTACTTACTTATCTAGCCATTTCTGTCCCACTGCTGGGCAAAAATCACACTAAGACATCTTCATAATTCGTTATCCAGGGACCCCTGAACCCAGTCAGTTTACATAACTAATAGGGAATATACATGACTTTTTTCACAGCTTCAATAAAAGCTGATTCTTGTAACAAACAGTTGAGAAAAATATTTTTTTGAATAGCTTTAAAAATATGCCAAGGTATAAGCCAACAAAGATTTCTTCCTATCAATTTCTAGCAAAACAGAATTTAACATGGAGTTTATATGGCAGACCCGCAGTCCTTTCGCGTAACTCACTCGCAATCGCGATCGGCTTCAAAACAAAACAATTGGTTTCATTTTGTATGCAGACAAGCCTTCGATTTTCAAAATGAAAATGATTGAGATTGCGAGTGTGTTTACGCGAAAGGACTGCTGTTACATGACGTTACAGTGCATATCGGATCTCTTTGTCTAATTAGCAGTTTAAAATGCTTGTATCATTCGTATTTCTTGGCCGATTTTAATTATAATTTCATATCTGGTGATCTCTTTTACGGTATTTTCATATTTTGTTCAGAAATGTGATTTAAATAATTCATGCATATTCCCTATTATTATATATGTATAATACCAATTACTATAACTATTAAAACGTATAACGTTCATGACACCTAAGATTTAAAACATATAGAAATCAATGAATCTAACATCAAAAAACATAATGCACGTATAATATAAACGCTTATAGAACGACTTTAATACTTAATTTACTGGCTGCAGTTTTCTGGATTTTCTGGGCAGAAATAAAAATAACCTCGAAGGCCATGGCGGGAGCAGAGCTCCCGCCTGGGCCTTCTAACCTAACCTAACCGAGTCGGTTCTTCCCTGATTCGTCTTGGTCGTGCCATTTTCTGGGTAGTTAAAACAAATTACAAGCAAGACCTTTCTGGTACAGTCGAGTTCATAGATATGTGTACACTTTATTACCTTGTCTATTTATTTAATGTCATATTTAAACTGCCATAAGTATATGAATTGTCACAGCGATTAACGTGACAAGGTATTAAAGTTTACACACATTTATGAAATCGACTGTACCCGCTCCTTTCTTTACATACCTATTGAGTATAGCATACGATATTAGATCTTATAATCCTTATACTAAACGATAATATGTATTATGATCGCTATATGTCATGTATGTTATACGAACTGAAATTAGATAATGTGAATGTTATAGAAAAAAACATTATATATTATAATATTATGTTAATTGACCGTTATTCCTTATACGAATATTGATTTTGTTATTATAGCTAACGACTATTATATCTTTTAAACGTTATTAACATGAAATTATAGATTTTGTAGTTATATCTCGTGCGACGCACCCCAATTTTAGAGTAAAATATAGTTGTCCTATACGCCAATTATCATATTATTAGCTTCGATTATGGTTAAGAAACTTTCGTTAAGAAATGGAAAAAAATAAGGATTTTAATTGAGGCTTTAACTGTTCTAATTACTATACCCTTTTTTTTTTAAAACGGCCCCTCCACCGAAGCATTCGGTATTTACGGTCATACTTTGATCGAAATACAAATAATTATATGTTAAGTAATTAATTAATAGTAATAATTACGTCTACGTAAACCTTCGGGGATTGACGGCTAATACTTTTAATTTAGTGAAATGAGGCATACATTTTTAGCATAACTAATTATACGTTTTATTTACTATTTAGCAATATGACTCATGATTCGTACTTACAACTATGAAACAAAGTAGTATAATATTTAAAGGCGATTTTACTTTTGTGTTGTGCTAGTCAAAATTAATAACATCTGGTGGATACAATAAATTAAATTTGTTGTCAATAACGAACTTTTATGTACGTAGTCGCTTTCATTTGTTTGAGTAATCTGTAAGGTAATTTTAAAGTATATGCTATCAGGACAAGGAACAAACTGATTGTACATATATACTCTAATAAATGTTATCACCGCGTTACTTATGGACAAGGAACAAAGAGATACTTTACTTATGACGTTCTCTACCACAATACACTTTAATTAAGTAAACATTTACATGAAATAAAAATCTTGCAATAACAATAAACATGTTTTCACGGATTGTTATCATAAATTTCACAACACTTGACATATCCCGTATGGTCTAGTGGCTAGGATACCTGGCTTTCACCCAGGAGGCTCGGGTTCGATTCCCGGTACGGGAATTTTTTTTAATTTTTACAAAAGTATTAGTTTATATTTTTTATTAAATCTTCAGATATGCCCAATTTTAATATGTTATTGTTTTTTTTTTTAATTGACCGTTGACAGATGGTGCTGGGGTTCGGGTTATTTTATTATTAACGAAGCGCGGTAGAATCCAAATATGTAATACTTGTTTAAAGGTGCAAATTTAAGAACACGCACTCTTAAAAAATGTATCTTTACACAAACGCACTGAAAGCCGAGGCTAAAATGCCTCCGAAACGATTTGTAAATGCATTTTAGTATGGGAACGCGCCTCCTCCGCGATAATGCGTTTATAACTTAAGACAAATTCAATATTCCTATGATCGTTGCCGCAGATTACCTCACACTGTGACAATGCGAACATTACTAGAGTTAACTAAGTCGACCTAACGCAATTATTTACGATAAGTAATAAGATAAATGGCGGTATCTCAGAACACACTCCTCTACCAAGTTTTACCTTATTACTTTTAGGAGTGGGTTCATTCTGCTTTGGCTATTGAATTTGACATACCGCCTATTGGCTTAATATATTATTATGTCAGTTATACAATGATAAACGTTACCCTTCTCGCTTAATATCGTCCCCGTTCGTGTAATAGATACATACAATTTATATGACACGTTTATGCATAACTTCACCAAGAATGGCATGCCCATACAATGTTGATGTTATGCAGTAAATGTACCTAATAGTAGAGAAATATTTTTTAAACTAAAGTGAATTGATTTTTTTTACCCTATACAGGGTGTCTGGAAAGCTTTTGGAGATATTTGGCACGGTAATAGTTCGCACGATTCTGATCACGGGGGTATGGTTCATTTTTGTTTCTGTTAATGTAAAAAAAAAGAAGATTTAATTATATTCATTTTGTTACTTAATGTATCGCAGCCGATATATTGACCTTGACATTTTGACGTTGATACTATACTAATCCAAACGTTCGTAGTAACTAACGTCAAAAGTCTAAGTTCAAGGTCAATGACCTGAGACCATACGTTGTTTACATGGTATGTAAACAGTTCGCCCATGTAAACAAAAATCAAATTACAAAAAAAAGATTAATTTTAATGCAACTCAATTTTCGTTTTTACAAGTGCAACATTTTAGCGGGTTTTGTAATGTTCACTAGATCTGTTGGAACACGCACTGCCGAGCTCTGATCGCATCGTCTGTTTCATATTAATGTCGAGATCTAAACATTTATCTTTTTCTGCTCTAAAATAGCCCATTTATTGTTTTACAGCAATTATTATTATTTATAATAATAATTGCTGTAAAAGCTCCATGGTGTTTAGAACACAGACGCATTATTCTGTAATGTGAATGAAAAGACGGTCTCTGATAAGAGCTATTATGTGAAATAATTTAAAAATTAAACTTACGATTACGATTATTAGTTCCAATCTTCTCACACTCACTCCGCTAAAATAGCACTTGTACTCGTACATTAGACTTATTTTACGAGATCATGAATCATGGATTTAAATTATTGATTTGCACTACTATCAATTAGTAATACGAATAAAAAACACAATAATTAAAACGAATCATTAAGTTTTGATTGTGCTTTGACAGTTTGACATAGTATTTTTTTAAATCTTTTACCATTGAAAACTCTTTATGAAAAGAGGTTTCTTTTGTAAAAATAAAATAGTTCCTACACGTTATGTTTAATCAGAATTACATTTAAAGCTGGCATCATACACGTTGTTGAAAGAGTTTCGTATCCTAGAAGAATGAGAACCGTGTGAGCACAAAACGACAAGTGACTTTTTTACGTCTATGCGAACACCTCTGGTTCCTAGGCGTTGATGATGCGAGATCGCCCCGCTAACGCAACGCCTTTCTGCACGTCCGTGCGAACGTAGCCTTATTGATTGCTCTAAGTCCGGAACATGGAATGAATATGTATGTGTTATGTAAGTACCTACTACGTACGTATATCGATTCCATGGCCTGGGAAAGGACGGTTTTTTTTCTCTATGACAAGTACGATCATACAAATGTAATCAATTATGCGACGTCCTTTATATTCAGACTGTTAGCTATACCGCGCGACGAATACCATACAGATCAATACGGACAGCAATAACCGGATCGTTCATTTCATGTCCATCCGAACTTTCAGCAGTCTATGATAGTAGCCATTTATCAAAGAATTGAACTTGTTCTAGGATACGAAAATGTTTCAACAACGTGTATGATGCCAGCTTTAAAATTTATGGTTGTCATTAGATGTCAGGTAAATTAAATTTCAGATTTTCTAGTCTGAATAAATAATAATAATAGTCTGAATTAATTTTGCTGTAAAACAATAAATGGGCTATTTTAGAGCAGAAAAAGATAAATGTTTAGATCTCGACATTAATATGAAACAGACGATGCGATCAGAGCTCGGCAGTGCGTGTTCCAACAGATCTAGTGAACATTACAAAACCCGCTAAAATGTTGCACTTGTAAAAACGAAAATTGAGTTGCATTAAAATTTATCTTTTTTTTGTAATTTGATTTTTGTTTACATGGGCGAACTGTTTACATACCATGTAAACAACGTATGGTCTCAGGTCATTGACCTTGAACTTAGACTTTTGACGTTAGTTACTACGAACGTTTGGATTAGTATAGTATCAACGTCAAAATGTCAAGGTCAATATATCGGCTGCGATACATTAAGTAACAAAATGAATATAATTAAATCTTCTTTTTTTTTACATTAACAGAAACAAAAATGAACCATACCCCCGTGATCAGAATCGTGCGAACTATTACCGCGCCAAATATCTCCAAAGGTTTTCCAGACACCCTGTATATTGTGAGTATTATATTATCAGTTGTTATATCTCGTATTACTTACCCGTAAAATTGTCCTATACGCCTACCTATCGCCATTTTAACCATCGAATGATTTAAGTATAGTAATTTTGGTTACGAAATGGAAAAAATTAAGGATTTTAATTGAGGCCTTACTTACTATGTATGTACGGTCACGGAAGTTAATTTGCTACCCATTTCAAAGAAAATCTGCTTGAAAATGTAATTGTCAATAGAGATGCCAAGTCATTTGTAATTGATACGAAACTCAACCTTATTGCTGTAGAATGTCAGATTGACTTTGGACCTAAGGTGGGTCACAAATTAAATTCCTTGATTGTAGCTAGACACAATGTTTTTGAAAACGGCCCGTTTAACGGATCGTTATCCGTTCCGAGAAATTCAACCAAATTTAGCGAAAAATATTATAGGACGTTGTAGAATTCGCCCATGTAACTTAAAACTGTTCAAACCTCTTTATATTTTAAAAAATAGTACTTTTGACAAAAAATAAAATGTATGAATTTTACGTCGCCACTTTTATGGAATGCCCGCCGAACTTAACGTAAGGCGTTCAACGAATTCACGTCAAAAGTGGTCCTTAAAATAATGGTGGGCTAGATCATGTCCAGTTGAACAAACTATATTTTTAATGTCGCATCAAGTCACGTGTCATTTTGTACCTTCATCTTGTCGAATCAGCAAGTACTAGAAGGTATCCTAATAAAATTTTGTGTAACTGGTTTTCAACGTTGCAAAATAAAAGGCAATGAAACTCAGTGGCGCGCCGTAGCTACCGAAGGGCTAGGCGAGGCAGTGCCCCGGGGCCCCGAAGCTCGGGGGGCCCCCAGAACCTGATTAGCAAACCTCTTATTGCACTATAGTGTATTAGCTATAGCTAGCTAACTAGCTGATGATGCCTAGTTAATTATGATTACCTATTTATTTATGTTTTAGCTTTAAAATATTGATAAAACATAAACAGTTTAGGGGCCTCAGTTTTTTTTGCCCCATGGCCCTTGGTCACCTAGCTACGCCACTGATGAAACTTAACAAATACTCCAGTTAATATAAGTGTATGTGGCACATACCTGTGTTGTGTTTATCCACCGTCTTGTCGGCCTCGTGCTTGACCTCCGCCATCGCAGCCTCTTGCACCTGACACCATGAAACTTATTATTTTAACTACCCTTCCATAAATTATCACAAATATACAACACTGAAATTACTAGCAAAGAGGCATTCCAACTTAATCCTCAGGGTTGGCAACGCATAGCAGTTTATTGCAATCTTGAGAAGCAAATGTCTATGGGTTCCCACTCATCAGATGGCCTAACGTTTGCCTGTCATTAAAAAAAAGAAAAACTGATTCAAGATATTTCTAGTAAAAAGCTGGAAGCAATGTTTTACTGTTTTCATAGCAGTGTATCTCATTCGAGATTCACCTACATTGTGTACAGAAAAAAAAAATTAAAACAATCTATACTTATTACGAAGTTATAACATTTTCTATTTTGATGGCTTTTATATTTTAAATCCCAGAATAAATGTTAACTGAAATATAAGATTACTTTAGTTGATAAACTAATTGAGGGATTTTGAATAGCACTCATAACGTAATTATTGTTAGTTATGATAAAACAATTATAACGCCCTTGAACTAGAAAAAAAGGCTTCTAATAACAAAAAACCATAACATTCCTATTTTGGCCCAATATACTGCACAATACTTCAGGGTCAATATTCTTTATAAATCTACCCAGAACTGAATTCAACATCATACAGAAGGCATGTGTTCGGTGCTTAATCACATTTTTTTTAAGTCCACTGTGAACGTAGCTACAGTTAAAAAGCGCCTTACATAAAAAAACATTACCACTTAAAATAAAACTGAAAAAAATCCAGTCAACAGCGACAAATAATGACCGTAGTAGTAAAAAAGTTATTATTATTAACCCCAATTGACAACAATATGCTTTGAAAAAGCATGCTTATAGAGATTTGTCTCAAAGGCATACAATTTCTTTTTAAAAAGTAAAGTAGAAAATACGTGGGCGTTTATTTTCTTTAGGCATTAGCAAAATTAGTTTATTATAAGTAGTTTGTCAGATAAAAAAAAAACATTTTTTTTTATAGTGTATGCTTTTGACAAAATCCAGCATGATTTTTTCAGAACATCTTTTAAAAAAGTTCGTTTTGTAAGTTGTAGCAGTATTAGTAGTTGTACTCAAGTAGCCCCAACGTCCCCAAAACGTTTTAAACAGTATTCAACTGATAATATGTATCTACCTAGTTAATCCGCTACGTGTGTGATCTACTTTAATGTTCAGAGATTAAATAAGCAAACAATATACAAGTAAGTATGAAACTAACACAAGCAAGAGAGTGACATAAAGATGCTACGTTGGGTTGATATTTGCAGATAAACTTTCGAGAACCATCCCTGTGGTGCATTGTTCTAGGGTAAAATGGGGGAGCCGGCAGGAAATTCAATTTCCGTGCTTTAAGATTATAATCTAAATATAACAATAACACTTTTTTAATCAAAATATTGGCAATATAAATATACTAAAGAAGCAATTGTATAGTTGCTTATATCTTTGTCTAGATTAATTATCTTGTCTGACATAACGAGCCGTGGCATCATTGAGGCATAGTCTACTTGCATTACAAAAGCAGTAGGTAATTTAAAAATCAATCCGATTGTCATTACCCATGTGCCCAGCTTTTCTAGCATTTTTAATCTCGTAGCGCGTATAACCGCATAAAATTTTGACTATTCAATGAATATAACGTTCCATATAGGTATTATATAAAGGCGAAAATACAAGTAATATGTTTTAATTTACCTGTAAACAGCGGGCAGGTCCAGGTAAACACGTTATCACGAGTAATCAGATCACGCACACAAACGTTCGCGCGCGGCGAAGATAAACACAAGCCTGAGACTCGCGGGACTGAAACTGTGTTGCCAGCGGGGAGTGAGGAAAACCCTACACGATATTATAGGGGAAAGGGCAAGCTTTTTTTTGTTTGCTTTTTTAAGAGGAGTGCCGACAATATCATTAAAAATATAAAATCAATACTTAGATAGAATATGACTTTTTGGTAGATTGTCACGTCAGGGCACTATACTATAATATAATAATATAATGAAAATGGAGACGTTTGTATCAATAATTACTTAACTAAAGATATAGATAAGTTTATTGATTAACTAAGCATAAGAACATACTTACAAGAAAATATCCCATGAACCCCAAACTATGCTGACCCTGTATCTTGCCTAGCAGTAAAACCAGACCGGACTCTAATGGTTCTGGCAGAATAACAGCGCTGCAGTCCCTGCAGCATTATGCTGAATCAGCGCCTTTTCATCCCACGACACATGGCTCATATATATTATTTCTTTTCCGTTTTTTATTTGGTGTTGGTATTTTCTTGTTTTCTTCTTGTTTTAAATTTAATCTTAAGAGCCAGTTTGTGTCGTGTTTTTATGGATAAATAAAGTTTTTATCTATCTAAAAGCCAGCTCGTAATTATTAAATACTTCTTGGTATGTTTATTCATTTATAGTTCACCTCATAATTTATTTTAATTACGAGCGGATGGGTAACCTATATTAAATTTATAGGCAATACTATAAATAAAGAAACAAATACTACTACTACACTACACTATTTCTAGGTGTGAAAGAACACAACACACGAAATAAATAACAAATGAAACGTTCTTCAGAAACCGAACCTAATATTGTATGACGGTAGACCAATAACTTCTAAAGTAAGTAGGTACCTTCAAAAATGTTACACTAAGCAAAATTTTACTAAAAGCTAGGTCGGAATGCTACATTCCCCTAATACCAGAGAAATTTACTATTCACGATCAATGGCAACACCAATCCGCAGCTTCATTTTCCCGGCAAGTAACGAGTTTGGCCGAACGGAGCCGATTGTTTCCGAACACTTTGTATTGATGCCAGCAAAACATTTCCGCGCCATTTTCTTTGGCGAGTGCGAGGGAGGATTTGGCAAACGACCCCTTTCTACGGGCATTGCCCAGTTAAGCACCGCGGTGTATCACTGACTCGGGTAAATAGATTTTAGATTTTAGACCTGCTAGCTTTCATAGAAAAACATCTGCGTATAAGTACCTAATTTAATTCTTACCCATTTATAGATTTGTCGAAAGAAATGTATGCTCGTACTTAATATTTATAACGTGACTGGCATTGATAGCGTGACTGGATTATTCTGTTATTGCCTTGATTTGATAATTGTAGAATAAGAATAACTAAATTACTTATTACCGTCAAGGGAAAAGGTCTAAACGCCCATTATCTACTACCTTGTTCCAACAACCCTCGAGTTCAGAAACGGATTTAGGTTTTGGATTAAAGGATTGTGAGGGCTTTGCCCTGCTAAAGGTAGGTTTTGTTAGGTTAATGGGCGTTTTCACTAAAAAGTAAAAAGTAAGTTGTAAAAAGTAAAAGTTAGCTGTAGGTAGGCCTCCAACAAGATGGAGTGACGACCTTGTAAAGATCGCGGGAACGCGGTGGATGCGAAAAGCACAAGACCGGTCTAAGTGGAGAGCCTCGGGGGAGGCCTATGTCCAGCAGTGGACGTCTTTCGGCTGACATGATGATGACTAAAAAGTGTACCCAATTAAACACTGAAATTAAGGAACTAAAAGTGTACCCAATTAGGGACTGAAATTAAGGATAATTAGCCGTAAATTGACGGCCGCAATGTATAGCTAATTTTCGTAACAAAACTGACAAAGTTAAAGTTCCTTAATTTCAGTCCTTAATTGGGTACACTTTTTAGTGAAAACGCCCTAATTTAAGATTTGTCACGCAGACTCAGATGCTTTTGGGGGAGGGTTTTTTTATGACATGGAGAAGGCGAACGTAGCCACAGGCCACCTGATGGTAAGTGGGATTTGTGACCCATACACATTTGACCTCAAGACTACAATCTTAACACTGCAATCCCAAGACCGCAAATGCGTTGCCAACCCTGAGGATTAAGAGGAATGCCTCTAAGCGAGTAATTTCATCGATTGTCTTATCCCCACACCGGAATACAACAATGCGAACACTGCTGCTTGAGCACATTAGCCTCCCTGGATCCGCTACTGCTCAAGTTACACCGAGCACGTGTTAATAAACTAATCTTGAATGAGATACCCGTCTCAAGGAGTAACGCGAGTTGAGAGGTTGTGGAACTTAGCTAGTATTGACGAACGCGCAAAATCCCATGTCCTACCCAGGGGATGTGTTTTAAAGGCCTCGCTCTATTGCCCTCATCACCTTCTTCCTCGTATTCCAAAGGTAAAGAATTTTATTATTGCAGTGCGAGTGTATTTTAACATGTACTCCGCAATGAACGTTATGCTCATACTAAACGCATTCGAAAACCGTCGCCAATTACTGGCAGTTGCTACGTTGCCATATTTCTACAGACAAAGACGGCAATTCGTAGCGAACGCTATTGTTAGAAAGAGATAAATAGTTGTTTCAAATTGCGTACCCGAATGACGCGGCGAGCCCGCTCATGGCTGCTCATGACTACCCGTCTCTATCGCATTTATGCGATATCTAATTGTTTATCTCATGTTTCACAAGTGACAGTGACGCCACCGGTGCAAATTAAACAAAGTATGGCGATGTAAAACAAAATGTAAAAAAAAATTACGGTACTTACGAATGAAATGAGACATCCTTCCTTCCTTTTATAGTTACAGTATAATTTCGGCAGCCTCGAAAAACATAAGACGGCATTTTTATATTTGTTGCATTTCGGTAATAAAATTGTACTGTTTTTGACGCGTGCGTGTCTGCCACCACGGCGCGACTGAACGATGATAGTAAGGTTTTGCGCGCAGATGACGTATCTTAATATAAAATATCCTTGGTATTCCGTTTAAACTTAATGCATCTAGAGTTGATCATCAAGGTGAATCAAATCTATGATTAGTAAGAGAAACCTACGGGCCCCTATTCTATTTACTAAATAAAACCATTTGACATGTTATCGTATTGTCAACGTTACGGTAGCTCTCTTTTACTTCATAGGCAGACATATACTCGAAAATCTAATTTAAGAGCAAAAAAACTACGACAGATACGTCTGTGTCATAAGTGTCAAAGTCACTTATATCAGTGTCCATCGAACATTTCAGACTTAGCCAACCTTTTTGCATTGATAATCAAATTGTTGTAAATATTTGTAGATAATTCTAACATTTTCAATATCAAAAGTTATATTTAACAATAGGGAATATGCATTCAATGTTTTTTCTACCCGATATTCAAAACATTAAAATACCCCAAAACAAATATTTTCTCATATAGTGCGTTAAGTCATTAAATGGCGGGTGTGTGTGTTCAATGGCGATTTTTTTATCAGCTAAAACAAAATGACAAGCTAAATTCGGATGCCTTACACTTCTGCTTGATTTAAACTTGACAGTTACCCATGTACCCCATGGTATCATGGCTGGTAAAATGCCCGATGATTGTCATTATAAAGTGAGCTACACACTTTTATCCTGTTATTTTGTCTAATAGCTAAACGTATGTAATAATTAAATTGCATCTAACGTTGTTTACAACTATTGTTTATTTATCGTACCAAATGTTATTAATACCTGAACAACAAACAAGATTACAAGATTACAAGATTACAAGTGCAATAACAGTTTTGCTAGGTACCAAAAATCTTCTATGGTTATAATAATAATAATAATAATAATAATAAATATCAGGGGACAATGTCACACCAATTGAGCTAGTCCCAAACTAAGCTCTAGGCTTGTACTATGAGTACTAGACAACGATATAAATACTTATATAGAGAAATATATACTTAAATACATAGAAAACATCCATGACTCGGGAACAAATATTCACGCTCACCACACAAATATCTGCCCTTACCGGGATTTGAACCCAGGACCTCTAGCTTCATAGGCAGGGTCACTACCAACTAGGCCAGCGCGTCGTCTAATATGGTTAAATATTTAATAGGCCATCTTGTATTTGTGTAACTTGAATTAACTTGTTTATTTAAATCGAAGGTTTAAAACTACCTACAAATAAATATTCTTAGTGCGGTCTTTTAAAAAGTGGAAATATATTAAGGTAATTTTTTTTTTTAGTGGCAACTCACCTTCGTCTTTAATTACATTTTCGAGTATAGGAATTTAGGAGGCAAAATTGTATGATAGGTAGGGAGTTTCTGTATCGATAAACTCAATTATCGGTGCTTTTTCCATATAGTAGTGATCGCCCCCAGCATTGCATGTATTTTTTTGTAAGTATTGTTCAGAAGACGGGTGTCACAAGCACATTTAAAAAAAATTGTTATGCCCCTATTACCTCCACAGAAATTGAAAAGTCATTTAGCCAAATAGATTTATCAGTAAAGACGGCGACGTGTAACGCCCGAAAATTTGAAACACATTCTGATGGTTTATTTTAACAATAGTAGATGGGACAGTAATGAAGAAAAAAATAATGATGAGTAAAGTTTCAAAAATCGTTTTGAAAAATGAAGAACGGAATTACGTTATTATTTTGTTTAATATTTACACTTTTAATAAAAAAAATGGTTTTACACGCAAGACTTGGACTGATCACTAGTATATAAAACAAGCATAGATAGTAAAAGCGGCCGAGTTGAAAAAATACCATAACATGTCAAAGGTATTGTGGTTTTACCCAGTATCTAGAACAGGGCTGAGATTCTACAACACGGTAAAGCCTAAGGGCCGTATTAATAAACGAAACTCAACTCTAATGCTCGTCTCGAGATGCGTCGAAAATGACAGTGTTCTATGGTTTGACGTTTACTTTGACGTATCTTGTGACCGGCATCTCGGCCAAGATAAGTTTATTAATACGGCCCTTAATGTTTAAAGAAGCGTCCTCACTGAGAGCATTCGCGTGAATATTCGAGTGGTGTGGACGTTGAGCCGTGCGTTACAAAGCTACACACCACTAGATGTTCGAGCCGAATGCTCATTACACGCGAATGCTCTCAATGAGACGTGCTCGCTCCTTAAGACGTGTTTCGGTATTGTTAAAGTTTTGATAGCTCTTATTTACCTACTTGACTGTAATGGCGGTTAAAAACAATACCATAACAACACGCCTAATAGGTATTGTTATCGTATAGTCAACGTTCAGATAGCTCTTGTATACTTGACAGTAATGACGCTTCTTCTCCGCAATGATGGTCTTGTCCGAAGCGCTAGTAGATTCACTCCATGTTACCGACGTGTAAAAGAGCCCTCATGTGGCCAATTTACTGAATAAATATTTTGAATTTTGAATTTTGAATTTTGACGGCCAAGAAAAAAAAATGACACCGTAACACGTCAAATGCAATATTATTGTTATACCTAGTAGAATAGAGGCCCAGCTATTTGACTTAATTTATCTTGCCCAAAAGGGGGAGGGAGAGGAGGGAGGTGAGCATTACGTATAGTTCAATTGACAAGGGTGCTCTAAAAACATAGTGGGTGATCCTGGTAGTCCCGTAACACCAGAATAGATTAAAAAACTTAATACAATGATATATTATTTTGCCCCCCTTTTTTCACGTAAGCCTTTGGTTTAGAAGCGAACTAGCCCTGGGCCTCTAAGCCTCTATTCAACGCGGCAAAACCACATTGCTTTTCACATTTTATCATATTGTTTTCAACCATGTCAAACCCGCCATACCCCTGGGGGTAGGGTGGGACTGAACCATACCACCACACTGTTGTGCACTATATTTCAGGTTTTGATTTTCCACTCCCCGATCAACTAAACGGATCAACTGACCAAATTTTATATTTCAAAATCCAAAATAGCAGTATGGCGGTATGGTGGGTCTGCACCCGTTTTCAACTAGGCCGCCATTACTGTCAAGTAAATACTAGCTATCAAAACGTTGACAATACGATATCACGTCAAAGGCAATATGGTTTTGCCCTATAGAATGCAGGCCTTGATCGGGATACTCGTAGGATAGGATTGCAGAAAAAGTACGTGAGTTACGATATACTAAAATTTCGGTGACTATTGGAAAGTTCTCCATCGAAACTGAATTCAAGAATTATAAAATCACCAAAAATGATTGAAGACAACAAAAGGCTGAACATTTAACAGTTTATTATAAAATTATTTACGGCTTTTGTGTTTGATTCATTATAAACGTACTTAATAAATAATAATAAATTTAAAAGACACGTACAACGTGTTTTACAGTAATTTAATCTTACTTTAGTATGTACAGACAGTTGTTACAATTTGTACAATTTGATAGGTGTTGCTCGTATAAAAAAGGGGAGGAGAATCCGTATCAGAGATGTTGAGTTGGTGAGATACGGGGTGTTGTTGGTGAGACGGCGGGGAGGCGCGACCGACGCGCGCGCATTAGCCCTCCGCGGGCGCTTCTCCCTCCCCAGCTTTGGCGCCCCAACCGTCGCACATTTTTCGAAGGAAAGCTGGAACCACAAAACTCTAAATAAACACGAATCCGTAAACAAATTAACGTATTATTAAGCCTGGAAATGAATTACGTGAACGTGAAATGAATCTTGTAACGTTATGGTGGCACACATAAAGACAGTTTAACTTCAATTCTGATAAAAATGACAATAACAAATAATTAGAACCAGATTTAATTGCGAAATCAGAAGTAGATAATAATTAAAAGCAGTTTGAAGTATAAAGTAAAAGAGATAGAAGTTGCCTAGTGCAATGGCTACCATCAAGTTAATAAAACAGTAACCTTACCTTATGCCGAGAATGGATTTCACATTGAAACCATTATGAAAGTTAAGTTTAAATCGCAGTAAAGCAAGATCGAAGAGCAGCTATAGCCAACGACACCCACTAAATCTATTCACTTACGATCTTATAACTAAAGATATGACCAGATGAGAATCTTCTACGCCATCACCTTCTTCAGGAATGCTGTAAATGAATAAAAGGTAAACGGGGGCACACACGCATAGCACGAAACTACTCATGCTCAATAGTCATCAAATGGCTAAAAATAAAGTTCCATCCTGTGGAATCTTTCTTGTCCTCAGAAGTACAAGTAGGTATGTTCCATTTGTTCAATGAAGCTGCAAATTTCGTATGAACGGGTGCCATAACTCAGTACGAACGAAACTTGTAATTCCATGTAACAAATAAGATATCCACAAAACTACGAATAGGTAAATTTCCAAAGTGGGAGTGGGATTTGTTTCAAAATTACTAGGAGGAATGCATATCTAACAGTCTGGTGGTTGTGTAAATCGGAAAACATTCTCAAACCCAGAAATGGATTGCTAAAAATGTGCATTTTTATCTACAAAAATCAAGTTCCAGGCCTTATTTACACTAAGTTTCATAAAAAATGGAAGATCTAATTGGTCCTTTCTTAGAGTAGTGATTTATGTTATGAGTCTACAATGGTACAAATCTAGATTTAAGAAAACATTTAAGAATACTCACGAGCATAGGGGATCATGCCGTCATCGTCTTCAGGGTCCATGCAGTCCTTTACGACTTCATCGACTTCATTGTCTTCCAGCTTCTCGCCTGGTAAATAGATAAGTATAATATCATTGTTTTTCTTTTTTATTAGTTTCGAGGGCGTTAAAAAACCTAACGGGCCCTAACACGACGGGCTTATCATGTGCAATTTAGGAATTCCTATGCCTCCATATGTCTTCATCATCAGACCAGCTCAATGGTACCATAATATTGTATTGTCATCGAAGTTACGTAGGTGTACCAAATCTCAGCTCAATCGGTCCCCGGGAAGTGGTTGAAATCTTCCTTGCAAGATTTGACCCGAACATACATACTTACTTAGGTACATACATACATTGCTGGTTAATAAAAAGCTTGTAATGAATTACTAACTTTACCTTGCCTGAATGCATCAAACGAAAAAAGCTTCTGGCCCCACACGATGGAAGAATCAGTTCCAATGGATTCCCTAATGCATGTTGATAAAACTGGCAACGAGCCACGTTACATGTTTTTGTCGTTATGATCAATAGTTTCGCGTCCAAATTATTCCGTCGACTCTATTTTACTGCAAGGTCGGATTATTTACCTTGCATATAATAATTATAGACTGCTCGAGTCATCTCTCCAAACGTATAAGGTCTTGTTATATCATAATAACAGCGATAGTAATTGCTGTTTTACATGGAGTAGGTATACATATTTCAATTAAACGCTTATATAATTAAACAAAAAGGTATTATGACGACGTTAGAGTTCGAGACTCGTCCAGTCCAGTACAGAATTGTGGAATACAGATCATTTGCTTCGTGCATTTCTTTTATAAATGATAATAAAAAGTACAAGTGTGTCCTCTTACTGTAAGTTTACATTCAATAGCCCTATTCTAGATTTCTTTTAACGTCTCTATCAGCACAGTGTTATAGTTATTCGTGCAACAAGAAAGCAAAGTTGGTTTTGGCTGAGATTGTTGATTTTGAATCCCGAGTATGCAAAGGATTTTATAATTGAATCACGAGTGATTCTCAGAGCGCAGCGAGGAATTCTACTCTAAGACACGAGAAGCAAAGATCTTTGGTCTCGAGTTGCACATGTATATACCCACCCAGCCATCCACACATTTATATTAAAAATATACTTTGTTTCACGCTCGCAGCAAAATAAAATTTTGCTCACTGTCTTTCGCTCGAAGCAAAATCGATTTTGCCCACTGTCCTACCTAACGCAAGAAGTGAGTGTGTCAGCTCAGCGCCCAGCATCATGCCGTTCTCAGCCTTGTCGTACAGCTTGAGACACTCCAGGAAGTCCTCGTAGCATCCCTGGTCTTTGTCTTTCTTTGCTTGGCTGTAGATGGGAAGGAACTCTTCAAGCTGGAATAAACAAAACACTTCATGAAGCAAACTCACTACCTACTTATATTATCTTTCTATAACCCCTTTATCTAACTTACTCAGCTAAGTTTTTGTGCTTAAGTGTCGTCACAGCAAACAACAACTTGGCTCCATGGAAAATTATAAATTTTTCTAGTAAAATTTAATAAAACCAAGTGCCAACCTGCAGCTTTTGCCTATACTCGCCACTGCTTGACCCTGGTCTCGTCTCAGGATGAGGGAAGGATTGTAAATTATAAGTGCAATAAAGTTCCAAAGTCGTGGTGCAGAAATATCAGAAGCCACAGTAAATATAGGGACAAAAAATAGTGTTATAGTAAGTCGAATGTGCCTACTTATTTTGTGCTTTGCTTGAGCAAGCAAATCACTCGTAGTATGTGATCACACTGATCACGACATTCACGACCCATTTGCATTCGCAACAACAATTGGGCTGCCGTGGTTTGAGAAAAAAGTAGGCTACAGATCATCATCATCATCAGCCCACTTCCGTCCACTACTGGACACATGCCTCTTCCATGGCATGCCACTGAGTTCGGTAATATTTTTTTTTGTTTCCAACAGCTCCCAGCCAATTTCGTATGTCGTCGCTCCACCTAGCTGGAGTGCATCTAATCCTACGTTTGCCAAGCCGTGGTCTCCACTCCAGAACACGTCTAACCCAACAGTTGTTGGTTCTGCGACAGATGTGACCTGCCCACTGCCACCTTCAGCTTGCTTAACCTTTGGGCTATATCGATAATTTTGGTTCTCTGTCAGATAACCACGTTTCAGATTCGATCCTTCAGAGAGACTCTATAGCCAGCTGAGTGACCTCAAATAAGTGAACCAATCGCACCGTCAGTGTCCACGTCTCGGCTCCGTATATCATAGCTGGTACGACACACTCGTTAAATGCTACAGATACTAGTATCAAAATATTGGATATTTACTGTGAGCATCTTCTCGCCCTTCTTTTTGGTGCCGCCGAGCTTCTCGATGGTAGCCAAGATGGGGTTGGAGTTGAGCGCCCTCAGCACATCGCCGAGATGGAACGCGTCCACCTTGCCGCTGCCGTCGAAGTCGTAGATGGAGAAGGCGAAAGACGCCCCTGGGAACACCATGTATATGTTAATAATGCCATCGACGAACTATACTTTGTCGATGATAATGCACGTTTATTAGTCGGTACAGTCGACTACAAACAAATGTATCCACTTTTTCACCTTATTGCATTGTAATGAAGTCATCTCTTTGTAGTGTACTGTATCGTGAGTACCATATTTTGTAAGAAAACTGTGGTCAAAGTTCGTGGCTAAGGTCTGTTAGAGTTATGTGTGATGGGTGTTTACGTACTACGAGTATTAGCACAGTCTGTGGGAGATCACACTCTATAATTTATTATTAGTATGCTTTCATTATTTCCTCGGAAGCATATTATTTTTAATAAGTAATAATAAATATTGTTTTTTTACAATTTGTTTATTTAATCGTGTCATCCTTAACGGAAGTGGGAAATAAGTGATGTGATATTATGAGTAAAGATTTCTCCAATTTAAACTATCTAACTGATTTCCTTCTACGCTTCTCGGGCCTCCTCTTTTGCTTCTATTAAATGTATTTTAAAAATTTAAAGGTTAATTTAATTTTAATGTTTTAAAAATTTTGAGTTTGATGACTTCTATTTTCTTTCATTTAATTTATTATTGTTATTTCTCTTTACCCATTTCGTTCTATAGGTTCAATCATTCATTTTTAAAAATCAAATGTATGTACAACATATATTAAACCAGGCATTACATTAACATTTCTTATTTAGCTAAGTAAGTATCAAACGACGTAGGGATTTTAGCTGCATTTCAATGAACTAGATGCCACTTCAAAGTAATTTTATAAATTATAAAATATGGACAATCATAAGATACGTTTCCAGCTACGATCTATTTGTCCTTTTAAATTGGATCTCAAGATATAGAAATACTTTTAATATCTTAAACATCATCATTAGCATTACGATAGCATCCGAACAGCGTACAGTTACTCCCAGCTTCGTAATATCGTTTGGCTTGCTATTGTTGTCACACTTACACTCGCAAATTACAGTATTGTCATACGTGTTTCATAGCCATTGCTAAACGGAAATTACCGAAAACCAAAAGTAGTAGTACTGTACAAGTATCTAGAAAATCTATTGTAGTTCGTATCCAGGTACCGTCATCAAATGCGCGCGTGGGCGGGAATTCTTCGCCTAAAATATTTTATTTTCTCGCTAGTTTCGATGTTCGCTGTGGACTCACTGAGTCACGATCTAATTTTAAATCGAACTGCTGTCCCAATTCCGGCGCCGACCAACTAACTTGCTATTTCTTTTGTTAATCCATTCAGTTCTTCAAATCAGGGATTTAATTGATAGCTATACTTATAACTAGCTTTTGCCCTCGACTCTATCCGCGTAGAAGTCGATAACGCTACTCGCGGAAATATTTGCCTCATATCCTTCCTCGGGATTCATTTATCACCGCACCAAATATCATCGAAGTCAGTTCAGCGCTTTAACCGTGAAAACGTAACAAGCAGACAAAGGTAATTACATTTAGAATATTATTGTGGCTAATCAAAACGTGACCGTTGGTTCTCTTAGGTAAGCATACTTTGAATTAAAACTTGATTGAGAATAACTTGATTTTTTATTAAGAAGATTCAATGTATAAAGCCTTGTTGGCTAGCAGTCCCGGGTTCAGATCCCGGTAAGGGCAGTTATTTGTGTGATGAACGCGAGTATTTGTTACTAAGTCTTGGATGTTTTCTATGTTTTAAGTACCTATGTATTTCTTCATAAAAGTAGGTTTATCATGGTCTAGTACCCATAGTACAAACCTAGAGCTTCGTTTGGGACTAGGTCGATTTGTGTGACATTGTCCCCTTATATTTATTTACTTATTCAGTGTTAATTTTACCTTACTAATATTATTAAGTTATTATTTGGTTTATAATTAAGATTATTTTAATAATAAGTAATATGTTTTAACGAGGTGCTATGATTACATTAGAAAAATTTGTAAACTAAACTGTCAAATAAAAAATGCATAGTTTTGAAAAGCAGCCATCCAGAACCCTATAAAAGAAAAAATCCTTAATAATGTTCCAAATTCGCTATCCAAAATTATAAAAAAAAAGAATTATTAAGTAATAAATCTAGGTATACCCTCATATATCGGTGCATACGATCAGCTGATTTCATATCAGACGGTGACCTTGATATTGACAGTATATATTGATAAAATTGTCAATATTAATGACGCTTATATCTCGGTATGCGAAGATGCAGGGATCGTTATGGATCGCGGCGCATAACAACGCACGGTTGCAGTGAAATTTGAGAGTTTCTCTGTTTGGGCGGGCGGGGCGCGTCACGTGGGCGGGGGCTAAATATAGAGCGCAGGGCTTGCGCAGCGTGGCCGCGCCAATGCCGCCGGCATCTCTTAGCAACGCGATTACGCGAACCTTATAAGAGGAACGCTATACTTAGATGCTACGTTCGCTCGCATTACATTCATCTTGCGTTGAAAACTCATTCTTGTTTTAAAACTGCCCACGTCTGTTTTTGACCGTATATCACCATATCATAATTACACATGCGAAACTGCTAATCTGACTCAATGACACTAGTATTCTTGTTGGGATACTGACTAACGGAAACAACCAATCGTAATGGGCAATCTTATAAAGGTTATATTTACAAGTAATGTTGAATGTTCTGTAGGGTTTGTGATCACGTAGGCATTAACATTATTCAACAATGTAGTCTATTCCACTTTATGTGAAGTAAGAACTGTAAAAAAAATTAAGAATAAGAATACTCACTGTCAATGTCGTTCTTGCTGAGGTCGCTCTGAAAATGACGAAAAAAATTTCGTTACTTTTCGTGTATTATGGTGTCATGCTATGTGTTGGATTAGTCCAGAAAGAAGTATCGTCAGAGCTTGGGATTTTGTGTTATTGGCAAGCATACAATACCATATTCTTTCACTGTTCAAGCACTACACTGATTTTAATTGTCGTAGGCTGATCCTTCACGAGTCTGAAAAGCTTCCGGTCTGCGGAATATGCCTGGAGAGAATCGACCGCGCGTCGGATATCACTGAGTGAGCTAACACTCCATTTCCACACTGTACTCCTTATCACAATTTCACTGACTTCAGGAGTGACTCACCATTTTGTGTGGTGTTAGTTGGTTCCCTCCCGGTCTTCACTGGTGAACGTTCAGACAAGAAGTGGGGCTCGGCGACTTTTCGCGGGACTGTTTTAACTGGCTTAGATGGCGCACCCGTCTGGATATTTGAGATTTAGCCCAGGAATCCGCGACCGATCTAATTTTAGCGAAGTCGGTCCGACGCCGCTTGTGCCGCTTCCACCAGTAAGAGCGAGACGAGAAGAGTACCGCCGTCCCCGCCGGCCGTAGCTCCTGCCTATTCCAATGATAAATCTACATTTACGATAACTATTTCGATCGGATCTCTTTCGGAAATCGAGGTGTTTGACTTGTGTTGTCGCTAACCAAAACTTCTGAAAGTAATTGTTTAATGACTCATAGCGTCTAACATTACGTTACAGAAGGGATAAACAAAACTAATTAATCTTTAAAAAAAACTATAGTTCCTCACTAAGTACATCTTGAAAAAACATTTATAAACTTGAATATTTATTTGAAATACATATAAATAACAATAAGAACAGGTCCTAAAAATTAGATACGAATTAAAATCACAACACGCCCGCGGTTTTGGGTCTGGTTTCAGACGTAGAGGTACTCCTTCCAGACCGAGGAGTTGACGAGAGCCTCGTTGATGGTGTTGAACTTCCAGGCCACGCGGGCAGGCCCTGGGGACCGCGCATCCAGGAGGCTGTTAGAGCGACGCCGCGCGCATGGAGACATGGGGTAAAGGCCGTGTCTGGAGGCACTGACCCGCGGCTCCTGCAATAAACCACGTTTTGATTTACTATATTTGAATCCTATATTTTCTATAGGCAAAGTGCCTACAGTGACTCTTCATCTCGAACCAATCAAGAGTATCTAATGACCGTTTTAAACAAAAGTGGCAACACACATACAATACTACACAATACAATACAATGCAATGGGTACAAAAATTACTTATTCGTCACCACATACAAAAACGGCATGGAAACTAAAATACAACGAAAATGTTACAAGTTAACTCAACAGGCACATAAGGACGCAATTTCAAAAAATAAATTAGAAATTATTTTCATTTAGTATATTTTCATATACTTCTTTTAATTGTACAGAAATAATTGGAGCATTAAGTAACAGTATTCACAGATACAGCCGCATTTCAGGTAATTAATTTATACTCATTTATATCTAGCCAGAAATATATAATCTTCCGAGACAAAGACAAAGACTCTCCCGCAAAATCGGCGCACATTTAAGTCGTCGAGTTGCGGGAAAGAGCCCGCCACAACCTATATAACATATAATCTTCATGAGAATCATGAGACAACGACCTCAACTTGTCAAAATATTACATCTTTATAAGTAAACAAGCAATTTATCAACCATGTAATGTAGATATAGGTAATTGTCGTGTAAATAAAAGAATCTAACGAGTATAAGATCTCAAACCCCGATTGAAAACTTATAATACGCGTATCTCACTTCTTACTAATAGTATATACATCTAAAAGTTTGGATGTTTGTACTCAATGACACCAGAACGGTTAAACGGATCTAGATGAAATTTGGCACAGAGATAGATTATAGTCAGGATAGATTATAGCAACTAGGCAATTTTTTGTCTCCAGAAATTGGACAGGGACGTCCCATCACATCACTCAAATTGACATTTAATAGAACCCTGAGCCACCATAGAACTCTATATATCGTACTTGCCATATATGTTTGTAGTGAACGGTAAATAACGAGTCAATCCCGACACCGTAATTCCAAAATTATAACCTCAAACCCAAGCATACGTTACATTGCGATGACGGTGTCAAAAATAGGGAATATGCATGGATTTTTTAAACCGCATTTCTCAACTAAAAATGAAAATACCGTATAAGAGATCTAAAAAAGAAAAGAAATAAAAAAAAAGTTTTGTGTTATTTGCTGTCATTAATAGGTAAATTGGCGCCATTTTGAATACTGTAAGTTGTACGAAAACAAAATTTAGTGTTACTTAATAAAAAAAATGTTCCAATTTTAAAAGCATTTTAATTAATTATACTTACCTTCCATTTTCCGTCATTAAATGTCTATTTTCGCTTAAATCTTTCTTTTTCTCGTAGTCATCGTATAAAGTATAGTATGCAACTCTTGAATAAAAAGGATTTATATCGAGGGCCATGAATCATTCGCGTCGCTCAGGATTCTAACACTTGAATCACTCGCTACGCTCGTGATTCAATCATCATGAATCACTCCCTGCGGTCGTGATTCAGTCGTTAGTATCCTTCACTTGCTCGTGAGTCATCTATGGCCCTCGCTTTAAATCCGTCCTTTATTCACTAATTGCATAATATACTATTTCACTTCTCATGCTCGTAAGTCCTTCTTTATGCTGGGTATATGGCTGCATAAAATCGCATTTTATGCACTAGTGCATAAAGTGTTGTCGTCATATAGACTAAGACAATTAAGCCCTACAGCCAGACAGACGAGGTGACTGCATTAAATAAACTTGTTATTTGAATACATTTCCTTTAATTTATTTGCCTTCTATGTTGCATCTAACAAAAAAAATATTAAAACTATTAAACACAAGCATTATTAAATTTATTAATAAAAGAACTACAAAATCAACAAAATGACTTGTCACTATTGCGTTCGACCTAATGTAAAAATAAAGTTTTTGGTTATAAGGTTTTTGTCTATAGTTTTGGACTATTAATTAGGTAGTTGTTTTCTTTGCAAAACTTGTGGTGTGGTGTTACGGAATTTAGTGAAGAGGAAATAATGCTCACACCGGATGCGTGCGCGTAGACGTGACGTGCGCGTGCGCTTTCCACTGCGGTGTATAGAATGAATTCTCATACGACATGTCACTATACAACGCAGTGGAAAGCGCACGCGCACGTCACGACTACGCGCACGCATCCGGTGTGGCTGGGCCTTAAACGTATGAAACTGTCAAAGTCTGGAGAAGCGGCGAACAAGTCAATACATTCTCATTCATGTAAGTTTTTTTACATTATCACTGTTTTATTTCCTCGTAATCGAAGTGAAAAGCAGAGTGTAGCATTCGAGCATAAAACCCATTTCTCGGGTAAAATGGCTCGTTTTATGCTGTTGTTTTACAATCTACTATTTCTGAACTGTTTGTAACATGAATCAGCTTTTATTGAACCTGTGAAAAAAACTCATGAGTATTCCGTATTGTCTTCTTATTTTCTTTTCACTATAAGTAGTTTGTAGTGGGCACAAGACTCTGAAGTATTCAACGTTATCTTTGTAGTACCTTGCGCTTTATAGGGGTCTTGCGCCTCCACCAGCCCCTAAGGCAGGCCAGTAGCCGAGCACCCTGGATGCGACATCTGCGGACCAGGTTGCTTTTGCGTGAGCTCGCCGACACCCCAGAGGTCGCAGCCAAACCTCCCTTTTGCGCGTTTTGAGCCTAAAACGTACACGGGATGTAGATCGCACAGTACCAGTGTGGGACCCTCCGTCATAGTACGTAATTCCAAATTTTATGGGATAATTGTGGTGCTAATTTATTATGCTAAAAATTAGGATGGGTCTGGTCCACGGATGATACTATCAATGGAAGGGGACCTGATTTGCGAAAAACATTTAGGATAGGGTGATCCTAATTTTCGGTAAATTATCACGTAGTAAAAGGGCTTCTTGTATTTTTTCCCATATTACGTACCTCATCGGGTTCATCTTCAGGTATGATGTTGCTATCCGCTGATGTATCAGCAGTTAGCAATTCTATTTCTTGCATTATCATCCCTTTCGGATCTTGGAGTATTGGAAATCCCTCTTCATCAGAACATTGGTCGTAATCACCTACACATATAAATACTTCATGAATTAGGATAATGCAAAAAATAAATCGGTAATGTCTAGCTTCTAAAGTGCGTAGTAGTATTAAGTAGTAGTTTAATATTTTGGTATGTAGGGTACACCGGGGATAATCCGATAATAGTAACACGGGTCAATAGTACCATCGCCTATATCTCTGCAACTACATCGAAATATGCATGTCTTTGAATACACAAGTGTGCCTTGAGCGTGTCGCGCTCGACCTGGGTGGTGATTCTCTCAACAAGCAAAGGTGATCGTTCGCTCGAGTGAAGGTCCAAGCGGCGAGTTTAAGTAGTCCCGACGGAGCGAACAAAACACATTTTAGCGCGTGTATTCAATTTGGCAGCATGACTTCACCAACGTATAAGGCTCCCTAATTAACAATGCACGCGCTAAAATGTGTTTTGTTCGGTCGGACGGGACTACTTAAACTCGCCGCTTTGATTCGCTCGTCCGTTCGACTGGCCGCCGTTTTTTGAGAGAATAACACACTAGCCAACAACTAATAACTAACTAATAACAACTGCTCACTAGCCAGCCACTCGCTGCCGCGCGATACGCACGAGCTAGACGACGATTTGTAATTTTGACTGACCGATGTAGGTATTTACGATTTACGTTTTGTGCTACTGTTACAACAACAATTATATAGTCGTAGTGTGAAAGTTTTACAGAATTGTGATCCTCTAGTTATTAAAGATTGTAATGTGCCACAGTGTGCGGGTCAGTTAGATATAGAAATCGAGATTTGTGAAGTTTAGTGAGTGCAAGTAAAAAAGGACAATTGTACCACCACATTCGGGGTAAATTGTAACGTTACAATTGACCACGTGCTACAATTGACCCAGAGTTATGAAAAAAAAGACAACTGACACAAATTATTTTTGTAACAAGTTACATCTCGGGTATTTAAATTTGTACCTGTGATTCATCCCAACGATTCATTTCGATACTTCGGGATGTATATAAATTACAATACCCACAATGTCATCCGTTTCAGTAGTATTATTTAAAAATAAATTGCAGTGAAGGACGGGGTTGATTGTACCAGGGGTCAATTGTAACTGCATCGGATTCGTAATTGTTAAATTATTCGATATTTTTGTTGTATTGAGGTGTTGTTATTGCTTGAGAGGTGTGCTTTGAGCACCCTTCAGTGATTTTTATTATAACTCGTCACAATATGTTTCAAAAACTTGGAGAATATTATTTTTCGTATAGTTCAACTGAAATGCTCGCTTTGTCTAGTCCAAATAAGAGTCTCTATGTTTAAGACTGATGTAACGTAACAGACTGATTCGTCTTAAGAAATTAACATTAAATACTGATTAATTAGTCCATTATTTTGGGTTTTATTTACCTGTGTTATTCTGGTACAATTGACACGTACCGGGGGTCAATTGTAACACAAGGACTTCATGAACAAATAACTCAATTTGCACCATTCTGATGAGATCAAATGAAATTTATTTTCTAGATTCTGATAGCCAATTACACTATAATGTTATATCCTAAGCGATTTTTACGTGGTAGGCTTCGATCAACAATTACCAACTAGATAAAGGGTCAGCGCAAAAAATACTTCTTGAATACTAACGACTCACTTGCGGCGTGACGTCTTAATTTCCATAACTTCGGTTGACAGACAGCCAATGTCAACACGCATCAAAATGCCACAATTATGCAAAAATAATAATCGAAAACGAAATGTATCGGTCGGAGAGTCTTACTTTCGGTAAGTTTGTACATGTAGAATATTTTATTTTCAAACTTTACACTAACAATTAATGTCATAATTCCAACAAAATAACAATATTGAAGAGTTACTCGGCGACAGCCGTCCGGTTCACGCGTGTTATCGTAAATAATAATGCCGACGCACCGCGAGTAATTATTATAAGTGAATTTACTACTATCATTAGAGGGTGCTCCTGTTAACAGGAGTCCCTCAATCTAGTATGGAAGACTCAACTCCCACTGTAAGTTACGCCAACGTTACTTCCAAAAGTACCCACCCTAAAAAAGATCAAGCGGTAATAATAGATTCAATAGATGGAATCATGATACGTGACTACCTACTGTCTTTGTCCCAGATCACGAAATCATCATCCATACGGTTTATCTCAAGGATATCTAATTCGAGAATATGTGTTTACTTGGACTCTAAACAAACAGCTGACGAACTAGTTGACGTAGTTAAAAAAATTAAAGTTAAAGAACATTTGCTGGAAATTCGACCACTAATAACAAGAAACAAACGAATTGTTCTATCTAATGTTTGTCCCATTATCCCACATGAAGTAATAGAAGAAAAATTCAGTGAAATGAACGTCAAAATTATGTCCACTATTACTTACATGAAAGTCGGAATACCGGACCCTGGTTTTTCACATATTATGAGTTTTCGACGTCAAACGTATGTCACACCGGAGGATGAAAAAAATCTGCCAGAATCGATGTTAATCAACTATGACGATACTAACTACTGGATTTATATTACAAATGAATCGATGAAATGTTTTGTGTGTAGTGGCATAGGCCATCTAGCAAAACACTGCCCACAGAACAGTCAGTTTCCTGTATCTACTCATCCTTCCAATAGTCAAAACCAAGAAAGTAAAGAAACTCGCGGCCACCCTCAAATCAAGTTCAACAAACCTCAAACTCAACCATCTAACAAATCAAACCATAACCAAGGCATGAAACGGATCCGCTCAAGTACCACTTCAGAACCTTCAGAACCTAGACTAGATGAAGAAAAAACAAATAACAACATACTCGAAGACAAAGTATTATCAAGCGATTATACAGACGACACCGATAGCATTTATTCCCTTGAAGAAGAATCGCCAAATATCAAGTCGGTTAAAAAGAAAAAGAAAACTTTAGATAGTAGAACAGAAGAACAAGTTTGGAATGATATTCAAGTTGAGTTAAAAGAAGCCGAAAACACTTCCAGCTTTCCCCTAACATTGGAACAATTCATTAGTCTTCTAGACAGATCACGTAACAAACAAAATATTCAAGAAATAATCAAGGATTACACCGAAAACATTCCGGAGTTAATTGACATGTGCTTATTCCTCCATCCAAAAATGAATAGGAATCTAAAAAACAGGTGCTCAAGACTGTCCAGAAAACTTCAAGATACCAACGCAGCCAAAACTCATTAACTATCCTTTTTATATTTCATTTATTTAGATAATTATATATCATGAAAATTTTGCAGTGGAATGTAAATGGCTTCCACATGAGATTTGAAAATATTAAGCTCATTCTAAACGAGGTCGACCCATTATGTTTTTGCATACAAGAAACCAATTTTAAAAACAATTACTGTGCTAAATTAAAAAATTATGACGGATTTTACAAAAACCGTACTCATAGCAGTATAGCAAGTGGCGGTGTTGCTACGTTTGCGAAACCTCACACATTTCCTGAACTAATTAATATTAATAGCAATCTAGAATTGATAGTAATAAGAATAAAATATCCACTAGCTGTAACTATATGTAACATATATCTACCCAACAGCTGTTCTATTAATGATAATGATTTAAATGATTTAGTTAAACAGCTCCCAATACCTTTTATTTTACTGGGAGACTTTAATTGTCATCATTTCCATTGGGGTTCCAATCATTGCGATCAGAGGGGCAGAGTGATAGCAGATTGGCTAGACGTAAACGATAATATTATTCTTCTAAATTCTCATCAGCCTACGCACTTTAATAGCAGTAGCGGTCGTACTAGTAGTATTGATTTAACATTTGCTTCACGAAGTATATCAACTTATTTCGATTGGAACGCTTATGAAGACCTTTACGACAGTGACCATTTTCCTATTGTTATCACATCCCCAATGAATCTAAATCCAGATGTGCAAAATGTTCCTAAACATTTTAAATACCAGAATGCAGATTGGCCTAACTTTCATTTAGAAATAGAAAGAAAGATTGAACAATTAGATATTTTAAACATGTCCTCTAATATTTGTATTAATGATGTAGTAAATGAGTTTAATCAAATAATAATCAGTGCAGCCGAAAAACATATACCTAAAACATCTGGCAGACTAAAAAAGAAACAAGTCCCATGGTGGAACGATGAATGTTCTAACTCGCTCAAGGAAACTAAAAAAGCTTATAGAAAATACGTAAAAGAAGCGAGGAAAAGCTTAGATAATCCAAATAACGAACTGAATAATGAAGAACACCAAATCAATAAAGAATTACTCAAAATAGAATACCGTAAAAAGAGAGCCAGAACTAGAAGACTTTTTAAAGAAAGTAGTAAGACTGATTGGGAAAATTTTGTATCATCGATCAATAGTTATACTCCGATAGGGGTCATTTGGCAAAAAATTAACTCTATTAATGGACATAAAAGGAAAAGACAAACGGTTATTTTAAAAAACAATGATGAATTATGTTGTGATTCAAGAATTAACTCAGAATTATTGGCAAAAGCTTTTGCCACCAACTCTAGCTCCTGTAATTATAATAATGATTTCCTACAACATAAAAACCAAATAGAAGACACTATTGTCGACTATAATTTACAAGATAATAGTAACCCAATCAATGAACCCATTACCTTACAAGAACTTACTTCACACTTACATAAATTGAGATGTTCAAGCCCGGGACCTGATCAGATATCTAATGCATTAATTAAGAATCTTCCCTTAATAGCCCTTGTAAGACTCTTAGATATCTACAATTACATTTGGTGTAACCAAGTATTTCCTGATCAGTGGAGGGAAGCCACAGTTATACCTATCCCTAAACCAGGCAAATCTCCCATCGCAACTGAAAGTTATAGACCAATATCTCTTACGTGTAATCTATGTAAATTGCTCGAAAAAATTGTAAGCAATAGATTGAGATGGTACTTAGAACATAATCAACTTTTATCAACATACCAATTCGGATTTAGGCAGTTTACGTCAACCTTGGATCATTTATCATTTTTAGAAAACGAAATCCTAATGTCTTTTGCAAATCAAAATAGTGTCATAGCCGTTGCTCTTGATTTAGAAAAGGCCTATGAAATGGTGTGGAAGCACAGAGTAATATCACTTTTAGAACGGTTCAATATAAAAGGTAACATTCTATCTTTTGTTATAAACTTTTTGAAAAATAGAATTATAAGAGTGAAAATTGATGATGTAATCTCCAATCCTTTCCAGACAGAAAATGGCCTTCCTCAAGGATCCGTCCTAAGTGTTATCCTGTTTTTAATATCAATAAATGGAGTGCTTGATGTTATAGAACGACCTGTGAAGGGATGTCTATTTGCAGATGATCTAACAATACTATGTAGTGCTAACAATCTAAAACCTACAGAAAAAATTATGCAAAATACCTTGGATAAGCTCAGCGAATGGTGTAAAAGTACGGGATTTAAATTTTCAGACACAAAAACGGAACTCATGATTTTGTCAAAAAAGAAAGTCGAAGATACAGTAAACTTAAATATCAACAATCACACAATCAAAAAAGTTCATAGTTTAAAAATCTTGGGTTTAACTTTTGATCCAAAAATGAATTGGGTAACGCACATAAAAAAACTGAAATCCGAGTGTTATAAGAGAATGAATGTTATTAAAGTTTTATCATCAAATAAATGGGGTTCGTATAGTACATGCATTAAAAACACCTACAAGGCATTAATTAGACAAAAAATCGACTATGGTTCAATATTATATGATTCGGCTTCTCCCAGTATTTTAAAACTTCTAGAAAGCATACATAATACCTGTTTAAGATTGAGTTTAGGAGCCTTTAGAACTAGCCCAGTAAATAGCATTCTTGTTGAAGCGGACGAAATGCCCCTAATGTTTAGGAGAAAGGAACTGTGCCTTTCATACGCCATCAACAAGATAAGTAATGAGAAGTCACTAGTCACAAATTCCTCATTACCATCAGATATTGAATTCACTCTACAGCCTTCACTCCCCACCCCTTTAAGACTTAGAACTAAAAAGTACTTGAAAGAAATTCAATTTGAACTACCTATGGTTTTCCCGCGTAAACAAACCAAGTACCCACCATGGAGAAAAATAGAACTTAGCATTAACATGGATCTGAGTAATGAGCACCCTCGAAATTCCACTCCAGACTATATCTATAAGAACCTTTTTTACGAGATTAAAGACCAATATCCCGATTTCACCTTACACTACACTGATGGCTCAGTTTTAGAGGGTAGATCAGGCTGTGCGATTGCATCGGTAAGTGCTAATTACGAGTATAGATTACAAAACTATGCATCTGTTTTCACATGCGAAGCTATTGCTATTCTAAAATGTTTGGAATTAATCAAGGAACACCCAAATTCTAAAAAACATGTTATATTCTCTGATTCGATGTCGTCCCTCAAAGCATTGCTTAATGTTAATAACACAGATCCGTTAATAACCATAATACGAGAAAACCTAATTGATTTAATCGATAGACACTTCATTATACAATTAATCTGGATACCTAGCCATCAAGGTATTCCCGGAAACGAAAGAGCTGACACTGCAGCTAAAAACGGTAGTAGGTTGGGACAATGTACTTATTCAACTATTGTTATACAGGATCTTAAAAAGTACCTTAAATTAAATATTAAAAAAATATGGAACAGCTGTTGGGTTAAAAATAATAATAGTGCCCTGTATGAGGTAAGAAAATCGATTTTTGAAAAAAATAAAATTCATGTTAAAAATCGACGAGATCAAGTAGTTATGAATAGATTAAGAATAGGTCACTGTAATGTAACTCATATACACCTTATAACTAAAGAAGAAAAAAAGAAATGTTTAAGATGCAACAATGATCTGTCTATCAAACACTTGTTACTTGATTGCCCAATGTATAACACAGAAAGACTATCTGTTAGTCTACCTACATCCTTAAATAATTGTCTAAACAACTCGGATACAACTGTCAATTTCTTAAAACTAGCAGGATACTATAAGTTGATTTAATATTGTATATCTATAGTGGTCGCTAATGACCCTAGCTGTTTAAGCGACCTTAAATAAATTAAAAAATAAAAAAAAATAAAAAAACAATATTGAAACCTCAGCTAAGAATGTTTGGCCAAAGTCGGCCAATATACAAAATAACTTGTTTAACGGAACATTAGATTCTTGTTATATATCAACGACCTACCCAATATAAGTAAATATTAATGTGTTCTATTTGCTGACGATATTTCAATAGTAATTCCGTGTAAAAATATAAGTACATACAACGATGACATTAATAACTTAATAAAAAATGTAATAACATGGTTAGAATCTAATAATTTAAAAGTAAATCTTGATAAAACAAAATATATTCAATTTTATAATAGAAAAGGAGGTCTTGACATTAACGTAGAGTATGATAATACTATTAGGGTAAATCCGGGATAGATGCCGCAAAGGGATAGGCGCCTATTTTTCAAAAACCTAACTTCCCAAAATCGCAGCAAAGAAATAATAGTCTAAATAGGGAGCGCAAGGGTCACACACCTCAGCCCCCGCAGGCCGTCGCGAGGAAAAGAAGCGTCTCGCTTGTGTGTGTGAAAATCTCTGCGATGAGCGCAAAAAGTGCCTCAAATTTTCAAACGGACGTATTTGCAGTTTCATAACTTTATAATGAGTCGTAACTTCTGTTCTGTTTTTATTATATCAATATACTGGTTCATTAAGTGTACAACTATGTATTAATTATCGCTCTTTTTTATTTGGTTTAGATAAAAAATAAAAAGGCACCGTTCCATATCAAAAAGGATAGTCGCCGGGGTATACGTGCCCTTGGGGCATCAATCCCCCCATACTCCTATATAAATAATCGTAGCATATGTGTTTATGTTCTGTTATTTATTTTTTGCTATTTTTCAATCGATTTCTATTTATAGGTTCTCTTCAGTCTTCTTCTAAGAATCTATACCTACCCCGATATTGTTAGCGTATATTGATTTTTTCCAAAGGGCTATCCTCCTTAGAATTTTCATGGTGGGGCATCTATACATACAGGACGTCCCAAGACTATGGGACATGAAGGCAAAGTACCTTAAATATCGTAGATAGGATATTTTGCTAAAACAAGACTTTATGTTATTTTTAAAAGTTAGTAATACTGCATTCAAAGATATTCTAAAAATTACTTGCTTCGTCTGGGAATCGAACCGATTTAAATGTGAAAAATAATCACCCGTATTTTTATGATGCCAATCGAAAGAATGAACAAAAAATAATAATTCTTCATAAGTAACGTACTATCTTAAAAGAAAGGAATACCGTAAAATGTTTGATTAATAGCGATATTATTATTCCATAGATAGCATTGATTATTCGCAAATAAGTACCCACTTAATAAACGACTTACTGGCACAGTTTTTCTTATTATAGGTGCACGTGCATTACTTCACCGTTAGATTACTTCTTTTGGTGATAGGTACGTGAAAGATTTCTATACAAAAAGCAATACGACAACGTGGGCGAATTACAAACAGAATTGAGCCATATCATATCGAGGATTCACCATAATAATAATGATAAGACAACCAACAGGCAGCTGATTTATTAAAAAAAATTGGTGATTTGCATAAGACAAGAGGGATCAAATTTTGAGCATTTAATTAAAATATTTACAAAAAATACTTAACTGACTTTGGCAGTTTCATGTATGTTTTTAATTTAATTAAAATGATTAATTTCACGTTGTTCCTTTCTTTTAAAATACTATGTTTCTTAAGAAGAATTATTATTTTTTGTTCATTCTTTCGATTGGAATCATAAAAATACGGGTGTTTTTTTTTTACATTTAAGTCGGTTCGATTCCCAGACGAAGCAAATATTTTTTAGAATATCTTTGAATGCAGTATTACTAACTTTTAAAAGTAACATAAAGTTTTCTTTCAGGAAAAAATCCTATCTACGATATTTAAGGTACTTTCCCTTCATCCCATAGTCTTGGGACGCCCTGTATAGGTAGGCATCTATCCTAAAAAAGAGGGTCCTGCAAAAACTCAATTTGTACACAATCAGTAATTATTAGGTCAACAAAAACAAGCCGTAATGTAAGATTAAAGACTAAACTAGCTATATCGAAAGGAAATATTCATGGGAAATTGATAGTTTTGAAATTAGGAGGCCTTTTCAAAAGGTGTGGCATCTATCCCGGATTTACCCTATATCTGAATGTGATGAGCATACTTTTTTAGGTATAATATTAGATAAGAATTTTTCATGGAGACCTCAAATTAATAAGAAATGTAAAATGATAAATAGTTTTGTATATCCAATTCGGAGGCTTGCAGCAGTTGTCAATAAAGAAACAGCGCTGATAGCGTACCACGGCTATGTGGCGTCAGTGCTTAGGTACGGACTCTTGCTGTGGGGTAACTCTTATGACATTGAAAGATTATTCATTAGTCAAAAAAAAAGCATAAGGGCTATATATAACAAGCCACCGCTTACATCATGCAAGCAATTATTTGACGAATTGAAGGTACTCACTCTTCCATCACTATATATATTTGAAATGTGCAAATTTGTGAAATCAAACTTCAATTTATTTACTCAGCTCGAAATGTTTGTAAATTCAACACAAGGTATCCTCAAAAACTAGTATATCAGCAGAAAACTGTGTCAAAATTACGCCAAAGAAATTGTTGTTGCATGGCTATAAAGATTTTCAATAATATTCCTGAACAAATTAAAATATTGCCCTATAATAGATATGTGAGTGCGCTATGTAAATGGTTGCTGGAAAAGAGATTTTATTGTATTAAAGAATTCTTATCCTTAAAACATATTAATAAAAATTAATGTGCACTATTATTACTGATTGGAGTGTCAATGCATGGAATCTAGAATTATATTAATGATTTTAAGATTATTAGTAGAAGTAACTTTTAAGTTTTTTTTTTCTTATATACTTATACATATTTGCATGCTGGTGTCGCCAGCGAGAGCGCTGTACTTTCCTATGTCAAAACAACCAATTGATTGTAACCGCTTCTCAAGTGAATAAATTTGATTTGATTTGATTTGATTTAGATGCATGGAGTGGTTTTTTATTATTGTACCACTACTACGCCTCTATTCTAGGCAGTACAATCCAAATCGTATATGACCTGTTATGGTATTGTTTTCAACTCGGCTGCCATTAGTGTCAAATAAATAAGAGCTATTAAAACGATGACAATACGATAACAGGTCCAAGATGATTTAGTTTTGGTTTTGAATAGAGGCCCTGGTAGGTAGGTATTTTGTTACCAGAACAGCGAGCGTTTTCCATCAGCGGCCTTTTTAGAGTTCCGAAGTCAAACTAGGAACCCTAATGGTTCCGCTATGTCCGTTTGTCTGTCTGTTTGTAAGTCACACCACTTTTTCTCAGAAACTATTAAAGTTACAAAATCGAAATTCTGTGTACATATAAGGTTTGTTCATTCTTACTTGTCTTATATAGTAAACAACTTTCTAACCTCAAAAAGAACCTTTTTCGGCTAAAACGGCTATTTTAAACAAAATAAAGCAATCACAGACTATACATTAGCCAAGTGATGTTCATAATGTTTATTCAGTTTATCGTAAATAAAGTTACGATAAAAGAGCGGTTTTAATAAAAAAAAGGTTAATTTTAAGGTTAGAAAGTTGTTTACTATACAAGACAAGTAAGAATGAACAGACCTTAGATATTCATACCGCGGACTAAGATCAATTATGGAATAAATATAAAAAAAACGGTCCGGTATATGCATAGCAAGGGTATAAGTTTTTTTTTTACTAAACAACACTGTAAATAATTATTTGTGTAAAATAGTGCGAAATATTTATTTGTGTATTTATTTATTTATTTAATTATTTTTTTCTTGAACAAGAACGGTTTACACCAATTACACTTGCCAACATTCTTATAGTGGACTTTTATAGTTATACTAGCTTTCCGCCCGAGACTTCGTCTGCGGAGAGTCAGAACTTATGTTAAAAGTAGACATAGTTTATATCACCTTCAAAGTTTTTTTTATGAAAAAAGTCCAGAACGTGAATTTTGATTAAGCGGCCCACAAACACCTTTCATTTCATGACTCTTAAACAACAAAATTGCCATACAAAATAAATTCACTGCCCCTCTTTCACCATTACATTTTTTTAATCGGCCCTAGATTAAATAGATTGATAATTTAGTCATCTCATCTATTTACTAAATTTCTATGCAAAGAATTAACCCAGTTAGCAGAAGATTTTCGAAAAACACCAAATCAGGATATTTTCTTTATGTTACAGTAGGTATTTAGTCGCAATACCCGTTTTCATATCTTGTAGGTACATTCGTTTGAAAGTAACTTTATTTCCACACAAACTTTGTAAAGTTCAGTCAGTATCAGTAGTCTAAGATCCCAAGTTTTCCACTACCTATAGTTTTTTTTATTGATGATTGGTTTTTTCTTGACTATTTGTTTCATTAAGGGGCAAGTGTTTTAAAAACAGTGAAGCTTGCACTTTTTTAGATGTTTACATTCATGTACCTGGAAAAAAAACCAACCCAAATACAAACTTTCACCCCGCTTTTCACACTGTTAAGGGCTTAAGTATTTTAAAACCTGTTTTTTTATTTTATTAATAATGATGTTGATACCGAGTTTCATGTATCTAAGCTGTTCATTCATAATTCTAATTTATAGGTAAACAGTTACCTTAATACCAATAATGTCCACATTTTTCACATCAAAAATGACCAAATTCTCACACAAACTTCTACCCCCATTTTACCCCCTTTTCCGAAATTGTCGTCTTTTTCATTTATATCGTAAACTACGATGTTCACTATTCTCATTTTAAAAATGGCCAGACTCTCTGTAATTTTACCATCTTTAGGGTAGTTTTTCAAAACCGCCCAACGCCTTTTTAGGGCTCCGTAGCAAAAATGGCAAAAACTCTCTTATAGTTTCGTCATGTCCGTCCGTCCGTCCGTATGTCACACGCATTTTACTCGAAAACTACAGAGGTACATTGATGAAATTTGGATTAGGAATAGGTGTCTTGTAGAAGCCGCTACTTAGTTTGGTAGTGAGATAACAAAAATAAATATTTCTAGGTTGGGCACTCCTTACAATATGTGAAAGTAGATGAAAAAAAAAATCGCCATTAATCACCGTGCGCAACATATTTCGACAGTTCGATAAAAGAAATATCTCTTCTACCGCCAAATTACCACCGCCATTTACAGGGATAGTTTTTCCGTAATCTCCGAAAGCAAATTAGTAGCCCTTACACCTATTTACACGTTTCTTACTTAAAAAATAACCATACTGGCTTATTTACTAAATTCGTTAGATGCTAAAATCGCAAGCAGTTTTATTTTCTATTAATAAACAGTAGCCTAATACTAATTTTCACATTTCTTACTTCAAAAATGACCAAAGTCCGAAACTTCTACCCCCCCCATTTTACCAACTTTGGGGTAGTTTTTCCTAAATCGCCGAAAGTAACATTTTTTTCTTTCTCCCTTTCACGTTTCTCCCTTCAAAAATCTGATACAAACTTCTACCGCCAATTTATCCCTTAGTTTTTCCAAAATCGCTTAAAGCCATATATTTATTTTATAAGTATACATTTTCCACACAAATTTTCCACGTTTCTCACTTCAAACATATTATATACCTACCACACTATTTTCTAACCCCCTCCCCATTTTACCACCTCAGAGGTAGTTTTTTCTGAATCGCCGAAAGTAATATTTTTTATATGTATATGCAACTCCTTTCCATCCCCCAGGGGTTTAATTTTAGTAGTCGCTGAAATAAGTGTCTCATTATTTTTATTTTATAGCATTTCTACCGAGTTTCAAGTAAATTTGATCATAAAAACATTTTTTCCCATACAATATTTTTTTCTATACAAACTGTACAACCCTTTTCCATTCCTCTAGGGGTTAAATTTTAGCTATCGCTGAAATACGTGTCTCATTAGGGTCTATATTGGCTCATATAAAATTGGTCTTTAGATTTTTATACAGATAACGATTTGTGTCTATACTCATCATTTCTTCGAAAATTTTGCTTATACTTTTTTGTTCATACTTTTTTAAGTCATAACATAACTATCGCAACTCATAATGCATTTTTTTAAGAAACTGTTACTTTTTGAGGATTGTTATAAATCTAACCCAACCTAACCTAATTTTATCTACACGTAAGATATTTAAGAAATTCTGAAAAGTTTACGGGTAACATGAATATGGGCGTTATAAGTTCAGATAAGTATAAGTTCCGATCATTAGTATTAAAAAATATTATGAGGAGTATGAAGAGTGATCATTATGATGTAAAATGGTATGAGAAAAAATTTCGTAGTTCCAATAATCGGAGTTGCAATTTTATATGAACTTTGGCGCACCCGTCTCATTCTTTTCATTGAAAAGCATGTCTACCAAGTTTCAAGTAAATTTGGCCATAAAAATATTTTTTCCCATACAAATTTTGCAACCCCCTTTCATCCCTCTAGGAGTTGTATTTTAATATTAGCTAAAACACTTGTCTCATTATTTGTATTGCAGAGCATTTCTTCCAAGTTTCAAGTAAAATTGACCAAAAAAAATACACTCACAAACTTTGCAACCCCATCCCATCCCCAAAGGGGTTGAGTTTTAGTAATCGCTGAAACATGTGTCTCCTTATTTTTATTGAAAAGCATTTCTACCGTTTCTAGTGAATTCGATTATAAAAATATTTTATCTATACAAATTTTGCAACCCCCTTTAATCCCTCTACGGCTTGAATTCTAGTTATCGCGAAAATACGTTTCTTATTATTTTCATTGCAGAGCATTTTTTTCAAGTTTGAAATAAAATAGTCCATAAAAAATACCCACACAAACTTTGCAACCCCTTTCCATCCCCCAAGGGGTTAAATTTTAGTAATCGCTGAAATACGTGTCTCATTATTTGCATTGAAGAGTATTTCTACCAAGTTTCAAGTAAATTAGACCATAAAAATATTTTTTCCTATACAAACTTTGCAACCCCTTTTCATCCCTTTAGGGGTTGAATTTCGAAAAATCCCTTCTTAGTGGATCTTTACGTAACAAAAAGAAAGTACTGTCCAAGTTTCATATTTCTAGCATTTGTAGTTTTAGCTGGGCGATGATGAATCAGTCAGGACAAGCCTCTTTATATGTATAGATCGTGCATTTAATATAAAACAGTTAACCTACATTCACACACACTCTTTCTCACACATTAAGTGTATGTAGTAACGGCGACGGAACCCTACACTGCGCATGATCTGACATGCTTTTGCCCAGTTTCTTTTCGTACCTATTCGAGAATTATCTACCAGAATTTTACTTTAAAAAATTATATGTATAGTATAATTCTGTTGTGCGCTGTTCTTCTCCAAAACAGCTTGACCGATTATTGATTATTAATATATTGATTAACTTTTTTTTGTATAAATACTTGTCACCTGGATGCTCTTAGCTATAGTTGAACATAAGTAATCTTAACTAAACAAAATAGTACATTGTGTATTAAGGGTGGTAAAGACAGAATTACAAACGAGACTCTGTTAGAAGCCCGAAGCCGAAGGCTGAGGGCTTTAATGACTCGAGCTTTGTATTTCCTTTACCACCCGTGTAACATACAATGTTTTTCATCACAATTGCGAGGAAATGAAATAAAATCAGATAAAAGATCATATTTTTAACTTACGATTCTCACTAATAATTTTAGCCGCGTTGGCGATGTCCGGCGGAGTCGCATTATCCATTTCTTCTGATGACGACATGTTTTTATTGATATATAAATTTTAATATGTGTACAAAGACACCCTTTTAATTATTATTTTGGAATCACACAGTTTATAATCAGTATTTATAAATTTGCGGCAGACTACATCATTGTCTATGACTTACCACAGATAATGTCAAACGTGGTCAGGAGTCCGATTCTAGTGACAGTCGAGATCAATCAAGGACCTTTTACTAAAGCAGGACTGAGGACTAACCAAAAATTGTTTTTCTAAAACAAACCTTATGTTATAAACTTAAGACATAATTTGGGCTGTTAGATTTACAGGAGCAAAGCCGGTCCGAGCGGCATAGCTATAATGGAGGCCATTTGTCTCTTTCTAACACTTGCCATGAGCTAAAATTTCGGCATTTAGTAGAAAATTAAAATTATTGTTTTAGACAATTTATTAAATTTGAATCGTAACTTAAAGCTTACGATATTCGTATAATTTAAATTCTTATAGTACTTTGTATTTCACCCCATAAACTTTAAAATATGACGATTTAAACCTACTTGGAAGTATTACTTTTTATTAGGCTGTCAACCCATTTAGTGTATCAATCATACAATGGCGGCGCGGTTTTCATCAAGTTTCGATTTAACGATTCTCAGTTTTGCAAGATTACAAAATGGTGAAAAAGTGTTGCATACAAGTTTGTAAAAGCGAATCCTATGCTGGTTGTGGGATATCGTTTCACAGGTAAGCCGATAAAAAGAGATTTTGGTTTGTTACAAATAGGGTGACCTTGCGAGATTAATAACAAGTCCATGTCTTGTCTATCAATATAAAGGTAGTAGGCATTGGATAATTTTCCTATCAAGTTTACTTATTGTACGATCGTGACTTGTGGCTCGATTTCATTGCTCCCGAGTGTAGTACAGCTACATAATCGAGCGTTCATTACATGGTGTGAAAATTGCTTCATACTCGTACAAATAAATATAACTTTTTGCTACAATGTCATGGTCACCCTATTAGAAAGAGATAAACCGCATCTGTGCTTCACATCCTACTCGGACCGAGTTTTGGTTAACAGTGCTCAGTCCTGCTTTAGTAAAAGGTCCTTGAGATCAATAGTTTATATGCGAGATTTTTAGAAAATTGTATGCAACTGACATTTCATCTCTAACGAAACTTCATATCGAATGGCACAAGAATTGGGGTCCTGGCGTATTATGATAGTTTGAGTCTAAGTATAATATTAAAAAAAAAGCTATTACGTACGCTAGGGCGTAATGGTAAAAAAAAGGCCCGCGGGTATTATTTTGTATTTACGGTCCATTTTTCTAGCATGTTAAGACACTATTTACGAGCAAGTGTGATGAAAAATCTTTTACGTACCTATTTACATTAATTTTAAATTCAATGCGACTTCATACCTCTGCTAGTCAAATTCGAAGAAGCAAAGTGAATAGATAAAAACGATGTAACTCGCAGGGCAACAACGGGGAAAAGTACTTTAATTTTTGCACGATAAGATTGATTATACAATACATTTTATTTAACATACGTTTTTTCGTTTGTAAGTAGCAGATGTCATTTATTGACGTGTTCATGTTATGAGACCCAGTCTATAACAACACAAAAAAGGCAAACATCGCAAACCCGCATGTAACTAAGATTTGCTTATATGTTTTTAGGTCCGTTGTGAGTATTTAACATCCAAGTTTGCAACCTCGAAAACCCTGTGCTACCCCCATGGTGCTCGAAAAACTGCGAATTTTTGACACTTTTCTTTCGAAAAAACTTCTCTAAGGAAATATTTTCCAAGTATCTTTATATTATTTTAATAAAGATAACTAAATTTGCTACAATTTTAGCCTAATTTGAGCACATTATGTTAATTGGTTGCGGAGAAACAGCAAGAAAAATGATGGGCAATTTTCTTCAAAAAGTGAAAAGTGTTATTTCGACGATACATACCGGCTGAAATAATGCTCCTAGGTAAGTCATGCCAAAAGAATTTGTAGAGAATATTAACCTCAATTTAATACCAAAATGGTGCCTCTATGCCTCATACTTTCATCCAAAGTAAAAAAATAGTAAATTATCGGATTTTGGCAAAATAATAAAAATAACATTGTACTGAATAATTTTGGGACGAATTTCTTTAAAAAAAATGTGCAAAGATGTGAATTTACCATTTAAGATGTATAATTATGGCTTCACATAAACATACACTAAAGGAATGAACATACTTCCACGTTGTTTTGTTAACAGCAAAAATTCAAGGCACTTGTTTCAGTTTCTTCGAAATAATTATATAAAGAAAGCGTTTTTTGAATATCTTTGTTCATATTTTAATAAAGCGTACTAAATTAGCTACAATTAAAGTACTGTAAGACTATTAGTTGCGGAGATACAGTTAGTCAAAGACTGACTTTTTTTTTCAACAAAATAAAAATTTCGTGTTATGGTCATTTTCCAAGTTACGTACTGGCTAAACTTATAGTCCTAGAATAAAAGTTGAGATACGAATTAGTGTACAATTTCACTAGCTTCAATTTAATACCAAAGTAATGCCTCTAGCTTTCATAGTTTTCTCAAATATATAAAAACTATTAAAATATCTGATTTTGGCTAAATGATAAAAAACATAATGTATGAATGTATTTCAGAAAACCAAAAAGTGTAAATTTGAAATTTTAGATGTAACATATGGTTTCAAAACAAATAAACGTAAACATAAAAAAACACAGCAAACATATATTTAAACTATAAAATAATACTATTTACACGGTCAAGCAAAAACAGTTAAGACTTTCGTCGTTTTGGAAGGACCAGGTCTCATCCAGTCTAGATCAGTGGGGAGCAGTGGGGGAAGAGGGATAATGTTTTCTGGAGTGGAGGCAGGCCGGCTCATGATGTTGGGTCGTCCACATTCTCGTCTTCCTCGTCCAGGACGATAGGGATGGCGTTGTTGCGATTTCACCCGTGGCAAAAGGAACATAGGATAGAGCACCTGAGCCCAGCCTGTCTGCAAGTTCACGACCCTAAGCAACCTCTTTTTGCATTTATAAGTCACCATTTTAAGCAGGGTCTGAGGAGCGGGCTCTGCGCACATTACCCATCTTCGACTTGCTGTATCTCCGCAACCAATGGACATAGTGAGCTCAGGTTACGCTCAAATTGAAAAACGCTTCCATAGAGTATTTTTTTCGAAAAAAACTGAAACAAATACCAAAATTTCGCAGCTTTTCGAGCACCATGGGGGTAGCACAGGGTTTTGAAGGTTGCAAACTTGGGTATTAACTACTCTCAAGGATCCTAACAACATATAAAACAATCGTAGTTACATGCGCGTTTGCGATCTATGATGTCGTTATAGACTGGGCTATAGGTATGAGATCAAATTTTGAAGATTTGTAACTTTATTACTAAGTACCATGGTTGTAATTAGGTTGAACTTAAAACTCTTTTAAAAAGTTTGTCTCGGTTCGTTAGTGAACAAATGCAACTGACGTTTTGAGAATTTAGCTTTGATTTTGTATAGGACTGGTTATCTAGTTGAATATTGTTGATCGAAACTGGTAGGTTTAGATTCTGAGTTACAGGTAATTATTTCTAAAATGGTACTATTGTCCCCGGTCTACCCTAAGGATTTTTGAGACATGATTTGTCTTACGAACCAAAAAACTTTACTTAACAACTATTACCGCTACTCACGATTTAAAGTCAGATAAGCATTTTCATAGAGCTCTGAACTTTCAGCCTTTATTTCCTCCAAATCATCGGGTTGCTAAAATTATTACAACATCATTAAACTTTACTTAACCTTTGTTTAAGTAACGTATACGGAATGAAATCTGGACAAAGTTCAAAACAATATGTTATGTAATAAAAATGTGTTTTGTTAAAAATGTTTATAATAAATAATAGTATTATTAACAATGTTTAATGCAAAAAACAATTTACTCCTTTGCGAGCTGCTTTGCGACAGTTCCGTGGAACTTTGTCCATGGCTGACGTAAACACAGATGTCGGCATTTTATTTAATTCTAATTTAATATTTCGAATTAAACTTTGTACATTTATTTGACGAAAATTATTCGAGTAGATTCGCCGTTTCAGATTTGCCCAAAAAAACTTTGATTGAGCGAAGTTCTGGGGCGTTAGGTGGATATGCTAATTTGGGGACATACGGGATTTTTAGCTTGTTCATTTTGCTTCACTTTTTTTGAGTAGTGACTGGAAGTCAAATCTGGCCAAAACACCAAATTAGCTTCGCTATGTTCCGATTTTATAAAACCCCGCACAATTGGCAAACATCGCTCCATGTCTCGGTAGGCATTAAACGCTAACCCAGATTCAAAAAAACTGCCTTAGACATACCTACCGCGGGGGCTGATCGCAAGCCACAGTAAAACTTTTTTGGGAACCGTCGTACGCTCCACATATTTCACGTTTTTTTCAGTTGGGCCATTGGTGTTTTTGAAATAATAAGTCTCTTGCCATTAATTTCCGTCTAATGTGAAATATGATTCGTCGTTCTTTACGAACAAGACGTCACTTTTAGCGGGAATTTATTTTTGACCAAATTGCAAAGCCGGATTTTTTGAGTAAATTTTTGATTTTCTGTCTCAGTTCATCTTAACTTTTCGTGATTGTTTTTCAATACACATGTCTCTAAGATACTTTTAAATGAATTTGCCGTCGCATTTGCATTTTCTTCCGAGCTCTCTATATGATTTTGTGATACGGCCGGCGGTGATTTTCTTTCAACGACTCCTCTCAGTAGACTGGCTTAAACTGGATAGTCTTCCATAACCGGGCTTCCTTGTATTCGTTTTTCTGAGTGGGTAGGACACTAAAATACTATAATACTGTGCTTTGACTCTAAACTCTTTATGTAAAATGCTCCACGACCTTCGCATTCGACCAGAGGGGATGTGTATCGAAGAAATTACAAACAGTTTCGCGACGTATTTTTTTCTCGATTTGCCATAATTATTGTTAAAAAATCCTACGACCATGAAATTTGTCGTAATTATCTGAAGATGAGTTGTTAAACAAAAGACTTACTTGTTTAAGGAATTTAATATTTAAAACAGAGGTTCAAAACTTGTCCAGATTTCATTCCGCATACGTTATTGACTACTTGAAATTTATTTACAACCTGTAAAGCGTTCTTAGATGTCCCTGAATCTTCCGCCATTTCCAAAACTTTATCAGTACACGATGGTATATCTTCATCGATGCAGACTACTACGTCTTTGCTGGTGTCTTTAGGTATTTCTTCCACAAGAAAAGAAAAAGAAGAATTGCCAGTGCTGCTACGGCACATTTCTGCTATTTCTTCTGCTTCTTTCTCCTGCGTTTGATCGAGTGGATCCAGCGCCGTATCTTCAAACGTCTCTATTATGTGAGTCCCAGGTTCAGCCACTGCCACGCTGGATTCACCGTCGTCTTGTAGGATCTCATTATCATCACAATTGACATGTTCCACGTCACTCATGTCAAACAAGTGATTGATAAACATCGAGGTCGAGTTATTTAGTTCATTTTGCGGCTACAATCGGAAAAGTTGCTTTAGTTCTACATGTATTTAACCTCGCCAACGTAAAGATAAAATGTAAATAGGATTTTGCTAGCGACTTTCGTAGTGACAAAAAATGTATCCTGTCCTGAGTCCTGAGCCTAATATTTTGGAACGCTAAAACAACTTCAATTCGGAATCATGTTAAAAGTGTGAGCAAACGTTTTTTACAATCCAAAATCAAATTATAAATAAAATTATCAACAAAGTTTTTTTGCAAACCAACTAACCTCTATATTCTCATCTCCTTGTCCGATGAGATATTCCATTTTGGCTTTATCTTCTGAAATATACCAGAAATAATCATTCTAATTCTATAACAGCAACGATTCTAGAAATCATATTCTCTGCCCTTCTTTTAAGTGCTAGAGTAGCTATATTCGTTAACATTTTTTAGTGTTCCATAGGTCAAAACGAAACCTTATTTTTGTCACTCTGTTGTCCGTCCATCTGTGTATATGTTATGGGTCCCTAACTTGTGAACGGAGAGAGGGCGCCGTAGAAAGGCACGTTGCCGCGTCGTGCAAATACACAGCTTCAACTATTTTAAACTCTACGCGCAGGACATGGGGCTTAATATTGCACTTTATAATGAATGACGGCTCCGTGTATCTGCACGTCGCGGCAACGTGCCTTTCTACGGCGTCGACGACGTCGTGCCGTGGTGTTGTGTCCAGGCCCTGAGGTTTTCAATTGAATCGGCCTAATGTACCTGTTATTTTCTGAGGAGTGGAGGTAATCAGCAACGCGTTATCGATGGTCTCTGTCTGCCCGATATCATTTCCCTCAATTAAATTGTCGCCGGTTGACTCGACGCACGTTAGGTCTTCACCCGAAGGTATCACGTAGGTCAAATCTGGTAGCATATTTTTTCGCATTGGTATATAATAATCCCGGGGCCGTCCTATGAATCAAAGAGAGTGAATCGTTTGTTTCATAACATCCAAAGCCGAGATTTAAAGAACCTCGTAGTCCAATTCACGAGTGGACAATGACAGGTTTCTTTCATAAAATATAAACAAAAGGGAACGTTTTGTATAGATGAATTACCGAGAGCGTGGAGTTGCATATGTAGTGGTAATATGTGTTTACGGCATTCTACTTATATGTAAGTATAAAAATAATGACAGTGTCAAATTCTAAATACTTTTTACAATGCACTAAAATATACGGCTATATTTTATTGTATTCTCCCAATTTCCAGAATTATTTAGACTGGGCATGAACGACTGTAAGTTACACAGTTTGCAGAAATTATGGCAGAAAGTAGCAGTAATTTTGGTACGATTCAGAATCAAAGTAAACAAATATTTTTAAGAGGCACCTATGGTGCCACGCCCCACAAGAATGAAAAGGGATGGCTTTATGTGCTTCCGCGCGAAGAATGTGAGATGGAAATAGTTCGCGCGCGCCTTGATAGCAGCGTCAAATTCAATTAATTGCTGTTTACTTTAAAACCCCAACATTTATTGATAAAATGGTTTGCCAAGATTAAGAAGTTGCATATACTCAACTATTGAATCGATAATCATCGTTAAAGATTATAGGGTTTCGAAGATACAACCAAAAACATGCAAAAAAGGTGTCACGTTTGTAAAATAAAACTATCGAGGATTATATTTCTAATCGTGTTTTCACGTTTGCCAGTCTCAAGCAAATATGACCAAGTTTAATATATCCATAAGATAAAAGATAAAAGATATTTATTCAGTTAGTAGGCCGCACGCGCACTTTTACACGTCAAAAATCTACCAGCGCTTCGCAAGAAACCACTGCTGAGAAGAAACGCCGCAAGAAACTCAACAGTCAGTCGTTTTTTAAATATTACTGATACAATTATAGAACTTAACCTAGCATTATATAAAACAATGAATTTAACATTAAAATATATATATCATGCGTAGTTGAGCAGGAAAATGAGTCAAAACTCAGTATGTTCAGATGAACTCATAAATAGTAATAATAATGATAATTAAATATATATATACTTACCCATGACGGTGCAAAACAACCACATAGTTTTGATACATTCTCCTACAGAAACCGTGTCCCCTAGACAATAATTATACCTACAATGTTTACATATTTTTCTGACTAAACTATTACTAAGTTATTTAGGTATTTAATTTAATTTAGGCCAAGTATTTTTATCTGTTAGATAGTCCTCGACCCTATAGTAAGCTTTCGACATCAACGACTTTTTCAAGTAATTTTTAAGTGCTGGAAATGATAACTTTAAAACTTCGTCAAGTAATTTATTATAGAAATGAATGCATTGACCAACAAATGATTTACCTGTGTTTAATGACATAAATAATATTCTCATAAATAAATTGTGACGCTACTGTCAAAATAATAATTTCTTTAAATAGTAATCTTAAGGAATCACGGGAATTTAGGTTATATATGGAACGAATGGCTCTTTTTTGTAACACGAATATAGTCTGTATGTCAGCAGCTTTTCCCCAAATCAGAATACCGTACGACATAACACTATGAAAATAACTATAATAAACTAAGCGAGCTGTCTCAACATTGGTAAGTTACCTGATTTTCCTAACAGCATAAGCTGCCGAACTTAATTTAACTGCTAGTACTGCTATATGGGGACTCCATTGCGAGTTTTTGTCTATAGTTATCCCTAAGAAAAGCGCCTTGTCCACCATCTCCAAACACTCATCATTTAGAAATATACTAGATTCTACCGGTCTTACATTAGGCAAAACGAACCGAACACATTTAGTTTTCTTAGCAGCAGTAGCAAATTGTTAATAGTAAACCAATTAAGTACTTTAACCAGCGTGGCGTTTATCCTACTGTAATCGACGGATTTTCGGTCCACCTTGAAAATTAATGAAATATCATCAGCAAATAGCACAATATCACAAAGGTTATCTACCGTGGGTAGTAAGTCATTTATATAGACCAGAAATAAGAAAGGACCTAATATAGAGCCCTGAGGCACACCTAATTTAACAGTTGCTCCAATGGACTGTGTTTGGTTTACAAAAATCGTTTGTGTTCTATCACTAAGATATGAAGACATAAGATTTAGAGAATTATTTGACAGACCATAATGTTCTAATTTTAATATAAGAGTCGCATGATCTACGCAATCGAAAGCTTTGGAAAGGTCACAAAAAAATCCTATTACATCACAGGATTTCTCCCAAATATTGTATATATATTTAATGAGTACAGATGCTGCATCAGTTGTGGATCGTCCTCTGGTGAAGCCGAACTGATTACTGTTAAGTAAGCAGTTTATTTCTATTGAAGTGACCTAACATATCTTTTAACATTAACTTCTCAAAAACTTTACTTAAAACCGGTAGAATAGAAATGGGACGGAAATTCGTTAAATCACTCTTGTCGCCCGATTGAAAAAGTGGTATGACTTTACTATATTTCATAATATTTGGAAATACCCCCTCTGAAATGCAATTATTGTAGATTAAAGCTAAGTGAGGTGCAATTACAATTATTAATTATCTATGACATGATGGATCACTTTAACTGACGCTCCCCATAAATCCTCAGTTGTTTTTAAACTGAGCGATTTAAACACCTTAACAATAGAAACTGAATCTACATGGCTAAAATCAAAGCTTACATTACATTTAGTAACATTAGCACAAAGTAGTTTTTGAGCTACAATCGCAGATGATTGAAGACATTTCGTTGTATTAATGGCTATAGTGGAGAAATAATCTTCGAACGCTAAGGCCACGTCTTTGTTTGACGTGATTTGTTTGTCACCCTTGTTTAGGGTGACTTGATTATCACGAGTTTTAGATTTACCCGTTTCTCTATTTCTAATTTTCCACACAGTTTTTACCTTATTATCAGAAGCTTTGAGTTTAAGACTTAAAAAGTTTGACTTAGCAGTTAAGCAAACTTGCTTGAAGGTCCTCGAATAATTCTTAACGTAAATTAAGAAGTCAGCGTTCTTGTTCTCCTCCCTCTCTCTATATAGTTCATTAAGCCTATTTCTACTTCTATGGATGCCTACAGTAGCCCATTCACTAAACTTAGTTTTTGACCCAGAAACAGTTTTCATTTTAAAATTGTTGTTAAATTGATGAAGAATTACATCAAACAAATCTTTGTAAATACTAGTAGAATCATTATTTGAAAAGGATAACCCACAGAGATTAGTCTCAACTTTATTTTTGAATAATTCTAAACGATTGCTAGTTATGGGTCTGAAAATCATTTTAAAAAGAAGCCTTTTGGCCACTATGATCAGAATTAAAGCAATTAAATATTTCCTTCAAATATTTTTTTCCGTAATTACAAAAAATATTGTCTAAACAGGTAGCACTTAAAACACCTATCCGTGTAGGTTCAAAGAACAAATTACCTAAGTTAAAAGATTTAAATAAACTCAAGATCTTAATAGTATTATTTGACGATTCCAGTAAATTAACATTAAAATCTCCACAGACAATAACATGCTTTTGGGTTTTACATGCTAATTTTAACACATTTTCCATACTGAATTCAAATGTGCTAAAATCAGCCGACGGTGGTCTGTAAAAACAGATAATTATGTAATTTTCTAATTCTATGCATGAGATTTCTACAAGCCTCTATGGATAGCCTAACAATATCTTTCCTTTCTTTGGATTTAACGGTACTTTTAACAATTATTAACGAACCACCATGAATGGCGGATTTTCTCGCAAAAAACTAACTAATTTAAAATTAACGAAATATAAAATTAATTGATCTGGTCTAAGCCAATGTTCAGTAATACACATAATGTGTACATTCTCAGTATCTAAAAATAATCCTACTTCTAATTCTTTGCTGGAAAACTCTTGAATATTTTGATGAACTAAGTATATTTATACTCAAAGGTGTTTCCGCTGTCCTATACTTTAGTTTAAATGATTAGGAATGGCATTTGTACCACTGTTATAACTATTTGGTTCTATATTAAAAGCCATAAGTTCTACCAAAGTCAAAATATATTTCTTTGGCAAATGAATTTTTTCAGATGTTGGCGTGAGGCGCTTAATAAATTTATTTAGGTCGAAGAAATGATATTTACTATTATGGCATATAGCATTATACATTAAAGAATAAGGATTAATGTTGACATTAATCTACCTACACTAGACTTATCTATACCAAGACTGTTTCCTACTAGAATCACTAGAGTAGTAGATCTGTCATAACTTCCCTTTGATATTAAATGACATAATTGCATAAGATTTGCATTATGTTAACAAAAATTTGTTACATTTTGTGTCAATTTGTTTCTTAACATGGAACCCTACCATGGAACCATGAAACCATAAAGCCTAACATGGAACCATAACGCCTTTATGTATAAAAACACATATAAAGGCGTTATGGTTATTGAGATCCAGATTGCGGAACACTCCAGACTTTAGCATAGGTGGCCTTGTCACTGTCATAAATATTTTCAACTCGAAATAATGAAAAATTTAAATTCACCTTACACCGCTGCCCACTTAGTTGAAGAAGCTACAGGTGTTTCTCTCTCGACTTTTTATAAAATAATGACTGAGAGTAAGAGTGACAAATTCAAAGCAACGAAAAAATTCCCCTCTCCGGTAAGAAAAAGTTACGTACCTACTTGTCCGTCGGCAGTAGATGATTTTGATCAAGTCATCAGGAGAGCTAAATATAACTTTCATCTGTCCCATAAGCAATATCCAACCTTAAAGATGAAAGTTAAATAAATGGTAGCGACTAAAAGCAAAAAAAGGACATTCTTGTTCTTGTTTAGGGTAATCTCATTACATTAAGAAAAAAAACCTAAATGGCTTTCCTCATGCGAACGGTACAAACACTACATATGCAATTCCACGCTCTCGGTAATTCATCTATAACAGCAGCAGTATTTTGCAAGTGTAAATTAGTAGGTGGTTTATCTAGGATAAATAAATATATCCTCATCGTCACCCTACAATTCTTGTATGATGTAATTGTTTGTGTTATTTTTTGTGCGTTTCGCAAAAGCAAACCTGACTCAGCTGCTGCGTTTGCAATAATTTGAGCCTCGTCCAGCACTTGGCTGACCAAACGGATCGCGAGCAAACCCACGACTCGGTAACTAGGGTCACACTTCCCTTGCAAATCGTGCGATGGCATCCTGCATTCACCTAAAGAAGATATAACAATACGTTAAGCAAAATTACAGATTTTTCTTGCAGTAAACTTCAAATAACTTATGACGTACATGACATTTCTTTTATTTTACCAACTTATATGGCAATTCACCTGCCAGTACTATAAAAGGAACATCACAAAATTATGGTGTGGTGGTCTGTGACTTTTTCCGTAAAATTATCCTACCGCTGGTGACACCTGGATCTTTTTAATTAGGCTTTTTTTGTTTTTGTGATGTTAAATAAAGAGTATTAAGTTTGTGTTATATTACAAAGGGTAGATATTCAGTGGTCATCGGTTGAACTATAACATTCGCATTCGATTAAGTAGTAGGTAGTTTTTGGTTAATAATAGAAAATGTTGGCAATTTTACTAGAATAGCGCCCTTTAATTTTCACACTCTTCTTTGCCATACAAGCATACAGAAATAACAAAGCAGCGTTTACTGCACACGACAATGTGTGCCGACAGTAAAAGTAGGTATCCACGTTAGAAAACAATCTATAAAGTGGGAACAGTTTAGTGCTGCCGCTCCCACCGCTCTATTTATAAAGTAAATTGCTACGGGTGAACATTGATATCCACGCCAATCTCGTTAACAAAGACAGTCGCGCCTGCCGACCTGCCGTGCGTCGCCAAGGACGTGTAAACTGTAATTTAACTAGCTGACTGGCTGAAAATAAAAAAGTAAAAAATAAATGCGGCCTTTGTGTATGCCAGGAATGATGCCAGGCCCGTTGGTCAGGCCATATTTATATGGGCGTCATTACTCGCATAATGTGGACATGACTCCAAAGATTCTATTTAAACAAATTAAATTACAGTAATTTATTACTTACCCTAAAAATAACTTCGATCCTTTGCAAGGCAGTAATAAATAATCAATACAAGGACTTACTGTGTAGATTTATTAAAGCAAATAAACAGTATTTTTTATAATTTTTCCGAGGTTAGTTTATTCCTTTTCACGGCTAATACATATAAACTTATGAGGTGAAAAGCTCCTTTCGCAATCCACGGATATTAATGGAGCAAACTTAAGTAGATTAATATAATATTAATGGCCACTCCTTACGTCTCTTTTTTATTTATTTATTACTATCCTGCAAAGGATCAATATAAGAAATCAATGAATGTAATTTAATTTGTTTATTAAAATCTTTGGAGTCATGTCCACATTATTGCGAGTAATGACGCCCATTTGTCCGATCTCTGATTATACTATATGTACACAATGCAGGATTCCGTATTTGTTCGTCCTTTACTACATCTTCTTTACAATGTGGGGCATCGTATGAAAATCTTAAATACGGAACCCTCGGTGCGTGAGTCCGACTCGCACTTGACCGGTTTTTTACTGTTTAACACTGTGGTATAACGCCTCAACCAATTGACGTGAAATAAGTAATACTTACTTAAATCTAATTTAAACATCCAAAGAGAAAAATCTATACTAAATAACGCTCGAAAAGTAAGGTTTCAGTAACTTAATCATGTTGCCTTACCTCTGGGCGGGTATATACAATACAATACAATACAATACAAATACTCTTTATTGAACACCAAAAAAACAAAACACGGAACAGTAAATTTTAACTACAGGTATACAACAGGCGGTCTTATCGCTTAATAGCGATCTCTTCCAGACAACCTTGGACAGAGAGGAAAAAAAAAGACAAAAATACATGGCAGGCGGTGTAATCTAATTCCTTCAGAACTCAAACTAAACTACTAGAAACACTTCTGTTATGATATCTAGTTACACATAAATAAACTACATATAAATACATATACATAAAGTAAATGAGTGAATAAATACATACCTACCAAATACACACTAAATACATATTGTAATACACCTATATAATATATATATATATTATATAGGTGTATTACAATTATTTTAATATATATATATATATACATAAATTCTAGAAATCAGCCAAACAAAGATAACAAACGGGGTCACAACCCATTTACTTTATGTATGTGTAATTTATATACCACACACATAGTAAGAGAAATAAAGGAAATCATAGAAAAACTACGGAAGCGATAGATAATGGTGGTTTAAGCTTGCTTTTAAAAATGAAAATGGACTGAGCACGCCTTATTTCTACCGGCAAAGCGTTCCATAGCCTTATAGCCTGGATTGTGAAAGAATTGGAGTAAAACTTAGAGGAAGAAACAGGGACTGACAAAAGAAGGTTTTGGCACAGATTACTATAATGTTTTGGGAAGCTCTGACAGAATTAAAATAATTGAAACGCTCCTTAAGGTAACGCGGGGTTGCAGGGTTGAAAAGTATGCTGAATAGGAGATTTAAAATATGAAAGTTACGACGAGCACGGATTGGGAGCCACTTGAGCTGATCGCGAAAAATGGAGACGTGGTCATACTTGCGTAACCCAAATATGAACCGTATGCACAAATACCGCATGCAAATATCGGGTGGTCTAATTTTTTTAGCCAATTTTTTTTCGCAACATTTTTTTGCGTAGGCTGGTGGAACCAGTAATGGGCAAGGTACTAATAATCGACACTCGATTCTTATTTTAGAGACGATAGAAACCTAAATTGATTGTTGCAAAACAAATGAAGATAACGGTTATTCATTTGTTTTGCAACAATCAATTTAGGACCGTATGAAATTTGAATTACGAGTGAAGTGTCCATTACTGGTGCCTGTCAGCTAAAAGTGTCCATCATTTGTGCCGTCACCCTACCAACGTTTCGTCGAATTATTAAAATGACGAAAATTCTTTGATCTAAATGGTTTTGCATAATATCGTGTGGTCGAAAAATTGTTTAGTATAACATTTATATGGTATAACGTTATTTTGTCGAATGTATTATTGGTATAACGTTCCGAAATTGCTACCGCTAATTTTATTTTTTAATGTTCCATTACCCGTCATGTTAATTACCTACAGTTTACAGATATTATGTCTGGAAAGCAAATATATTCAAATGAAATGAACCCTGATCCTGAGGCGAAGTAGACGGAGCTCCGGTTCGCGGAGCTTCTATTCTCCCTAGTTGTGGCGCTTCGCGCCTTGACACAGTTCTTACCTAACCTAACCTAACCTATAGATTAGTTGAGCAATCAAGTGACCTAGGTGTTATACTCGTACTGTTGGTATTTTCATTATAGGACATTGTATTGTTAGGCAATAAAAATTCGACCTAACAATATTATGCATTTTTAAACGCGTTTCTAAAGCCTCTTAGTAATTAAAATTGTAGACTATACAATTTTAGGACAAAAGTGCTTTAGAACAAAAAATATGTATGCAAAAAAATCTTTATGCTAAAAAAGAAGTTGCCATTCAATATTATACCAAACATTTTCGACCAAAAAAAATAGCGCCTAAAATAATTGCAAAGGGCACCCCTACCCCAGCAGCAGATTGAAGCCGACCAAAAAAATATTGTTGTGTGTTTAAAACCTTTATATATCTGCATGACCGCCTGTCTCTCTGTGTGTACGACTACCTGTCATCGTCTAGGGCACAAACGGATGAGCCGGGTATTATATTTGGAAGCCTCAAGCATAAACACCACCATGTCAGTCCGTCGTCAAACTGTTCACGATTGCGTTGGAAAACGTTTTCCAGCTTGTAAACTGGAACGAGTATCTCTCCCGCCTTCAATTCGCCGACGACATGTAGTCATAGCCAACTATACGCAATCAATTCAATTATCAAATTGGAGAAAGACCTCAGTCGTCGAATCCAACTCGGCTGGGGAGCGTTTGGTAAGCTACGCAGCATATTGCTAACCGTAGTGTCTCAAGTCAAATCTTTAACCAGTGTGGGTTGGCAGTGAGTGACGAGCTACGGATCAGAGACATGGTCCTTTACAAAGTGTCTCTGACAAAAGCGGTTACCCAAAGCGCTATGGAAGGGGCTTGGAGTTTCTCTTTCAAATCGAATCAGAAATGAGCAGATCCCCAGAAGAACCAAAGTTACCACTGTAGCAAAGTGTGAACCTTGAGTAACAGTGCGCGGTACACACTGCGACACTGCTTGTAGAGCTGATGGCTGTTGGGGCGGCCTGGTTCTAGATTGGCGAAAATGAAGTGTTAGTTAGCCAAAACTGGTCGTCGTGGAGATTCTTGGGGAAGGCCTATGTCAATCAGTAGACGTCCTTCGGTGAATATGATGATCATGATGATAAATCTGGCAGTGAATCTTAACTAAGCTTCAACTGGTTGTGCCGATCAATTAGGTATTTAAGTCTTAGCGACTCGCGGGGGTTTTATTAAATGTTCAAAATTTCCAGTTTTGAAAGTCGCTTGTATGGTTTTTTTTTCAAAATATTTTTCTGGAATGCTATCAGCAATGCAGATCAATTTATGTATTTTCTTTTCATAATAGTAGCTTTGAAGCATTCAACGTATATTTATTATGAATGGCGAACTAAACTGCAAGTACGCCGGTGCTGGCTTGGTCTTGTCCGGTTTTACAAAATTTGTAGTTTGAAAAAAAAAGGAAATTGTGTGGGAAATTGTCTTTAATTGTGTGAGGTACCTACAGCGGTAACGCGAATTAGATACACTTAAAACGCCTTAACGTTTAACGTTCTAAATAAGTTCATCAATCTTCGTAAGCTCACGGGAGTCACGTGTTTACTGAATTAAGTTTACTACAACACAACGACACCACGACCGATCACATATCATATTACGAAGTACGACATCACGGGTAGCACAAGTTGTATTTTCTCACTCAGTGCGAATCTATCGTTACTGACTAGATAGATAGAAAGGGTGATCCGAGCGACAACCATGTCGCGGGCAACTTGTGCTAGCCGCCCAGGGATAGTATGAAAAGATACAATACGATACCTAGGTATAACGTTCGTTAGTTAGTCGTAACGAGTTACCAATTTTTCCCGACAAGAATGGTTTTCCGGTAAACTCTAAGATGTCTCTGTAAGATGAGTAAGTAAATTAGTTTCACCAAACGCTATTTTTTAGAAAAGCCTTGATCAAAATGGGTTAAAAATCAACAAATAAATTGAAGTGGAGGGAGATGTTGATAAAGGGAAACCTCTCAATGAAAGAGAGTGACCCAGTTCTGAAGAGTTTTAAAACGGCGCGGCGGCCATGTTTGCGTCGCGATGGAAACGGGAGGCTGCGCACAAATCGATGTACTCTCGCTAGGGATGACGCGACGTTTCGTTTCAGTTTCAGATGACGGCAAGTTGGTGTTTCCGCGATCGATTTAATCTGTAATTACTTATTTAACAGAATATTGTGTATACAGTATTCCCAGCTTCTTAATAGCTTTCGGCTGGCTATCGCTATCACGCTTGCACTCGCAACTGACAGTTTATTTGTCACTCGTGTGTCATAGAAAAACTATTATTGCCGATCGCTATTAAGAAAATGGTTGCACTGTATATATTTATGATTATGGTTAGTGGATCGGAATTTTGCGTTTGAGATATTTAAAAGTCGTTGCGATATTTTACTTTGTTTTTTTAACCCGTCGGTATTTATTTGTTTAGTAAAGTAAGGCTCACTCAGTGAGTGAGTGCTTGCCCTTCGGCTCCCAGTGCGCAGAGTCTCATTCGTAGCCTCCCTACGCGAGCGCTCGCCGCGCCGTTGTTGTGTGCCCCATAACCGTGCAATGGTCAACATCTCCGTTAAAGTGTAAACATGTACCTACCATCGTAATTAAGCAATGTGATAACCGCGGAATCAACATATAGTAATGCCGTATATCAGCTGATCTTGGTGAGTTAGTAGTTTCCGATTTCGCTCGTATTTTAATTGACAACTTGCAACTCATCACCTGTCGTAAAGTTTTATCTCCCCAAGGGCGCCAATGAAATATTGAACTTGATAACAAGGACATTTAATTATATGTTTTTTTTTTTTACAAATATCTCAAGTAATAATCTCCCTAATGTGCAAATTAAGGGATCAACAGGATCGATTCTACGTACATTAGGTAGTTAATGAGAGTTGTATAACTGATTTAATAACTATATAACTAGTTGTAAAGTTGGTGGTTGTATAATTGTGCACGAGAAAAGAGTGAATTAATTTCGCGAAAACGTGAGATTTTAGCAATCATGAAGTTGCGCTGTTTTATAACAGCGCTCGGAGCATTAGTAAATTCGTTTTTCTAATAAGTATGAAATTCTAAAGGTTTCCAATTGAAAAGGAAATGAGACATGAAGGTGCAAAAGATAAGCGAAGATGACCCAAACACAGACGAGCAGATTCCGATACCAGTGCAGATATTTCTGTGGCGACAGTCATCGCCATTCGTGCGGCCCAGGCTCGGGAAGGCCCATGACGCCACTTGTATGGTAAGTAGGTGCACTGGCCATACCCGGGCAAGTCTAAATGGAGCGAAGTGGTTTGCTGCCATCATATCAGAAATCTCAGAACCCTCACTCACTTAGCTTAAGCCGCGGGTTCCCTCCAGAATACCTGTACAGTAATTGGTTACGAGCGAAGAGTACCGCTTAAAATCGAAGTTTCGGCACTCCCATATATCCCATTGAAAGTCTATGGGAACAGATTTTCGGTGATTATTCCTCCGTGGTATGTCCGATTTGCTTCGCTCAAATAAAGTTAATAAACAAATATCAAGGGACATTCTCACAAATTATCTTAGCCCTAAACTTAGCTCCAGGCGTGAACTACGGTATTCCTTTCTTTGATCTAACTTGCCTTAACTCGGATTACTCGGTAAACAACGTTACGTATGATAAATGATAAGCCATTTTGTTTCATTTTAGATTCGTTTCTTATCATTTTTAATTTAGTTAAATGTTAGTTAAAAATGCAATGGTACTGAAATAAATATTCACTAATTTAAAAGGCCAACTTAACTGTTGATGGACTCATTCTCCATTAGTACCTACTAATTAGTAACTACCTAGTACCTATAGCTGAGTGTGACTTTATTCGCTTTGCATTCCTGGGATGTAAAACCCTTTGTGTGAGAATGTCCACATGAGTTGAGAATAATCAGTACATTTTCTGGATCGAAGTTGTTGTTAGTTGCTAGATATTTACAATCAAACTTACAAACATTGGGCCAATTCGGATCAGTGTTCTCTATATTAAATATTACCTAGAGAACTAATTAGGGAACACTAATCGGAATGGGCCCCGATGCTGTATCTTACCTATATAATATTAAAATGGAAAGCAAGTCATTCATTTTAATATTATAAGTGTTGCATTAAATACCTTGGCAAAACGTACTTCTATTGATATGAGCAACGATTTTTTTAGATAGACATTCAATGGTTTTCTAGGCGACGTAATGCTTTGTAAGAACAATGTACCTACGCAGTTTGACTAAGAAATATGCGGAAACAGAATATTAAAAAAAAACGTGTGCGTCTCGGGACGCCCGACAGAAGTGATAACTATACCCCGTTATCAAGCGGGCAGTTTGGTGGCAAACTAACACTAGACCCCGGACTTTATTCGCAATGACATCAGAAAAGGGTAGTCTGGGGACTAAATGGAACTTTGTTAATTATCACGACAACCTACTCGTAGTCTATTGGTGTTTAGAATTAAAGTTTTATAATCATCGGGCATTCACCATATAAATTACCTATTAGTCAATTGTCAATTGATTAATTTATCGACGTTGTTCTTTCGTTAACTAACTCTCCGTAACAGGACAAAAGTTGTTTAAGTAAGTCTTCTAGTAGAATATATCCATTTCAAAAGGGAAAAGTTTTTTCCACTTCGACAGATGTTACTGGCGCATATTTGAATAGATTGCGGTTATCAAAGCAGGATGTGTAACGGTTGCTTGGATTTATTTGTATTTCTTGACCTGTAGTAAGATCGTTAATGTAACGCAACGTGGCACATCCGTCTTTTTTTTTTCAATACATATCTCAACTTTTCATATATTTTTCGTCCCCTTTTTTGCAGAAGTAATTTTGATAGCTCGCTCTGTATGTTATACACAATCGAAATAGATTCTGAAAAGCATAGGCAAATAACAGCATTGTTCACAATATTTAAGTATCTCCACTCCCCACTCATATCATTGAAAAGCTCATCTAATTAGTAATAAGCTTTCTTTTTTCCTTATTAGGAATAAATATAAGTAAATAACTATGAAGGGACAATCGCACACAAATTGACCTAGTCCCAAACTAAGCTCTAGGCTTGTACTATGGGTACTAGACAACGATGTAAATATTTATTGTATAGAGAAATAAATACTTAAATACATAGAAAACATCCAAGACTCAGAAACAAATACTCGTGCTCAGTACACAAATATCTGCCCTTACCGGGATTTGAACTCAGGACCGCTAGCTTCATAGGCAGGGTCACTAGTTGGTAGCTACGAACTAGGCTAGCGCGTCGTCCTATGTTAGTGAATAATTGGATATATTCTGCTAGAAGACGTAGCCTAACCGCAAGTCATTTAGAACAACTTCTGATCTGTTACGGAGAGTCAGTTAACAAAAGAACAAAGTCGATAAATTAATCAATTGACCATTGACTTACTTATAGGTAATTTATATCGTGAATGTATGATTATAAAAAATAATTCCGTTGAACACGAATAGACTAGGTTGTCGTGTTAATTAACACCGTTCCATTTACTCCCCAAACTACCCTATAGTGACGTCATTGCGACTAAATTCCGGGGTCTACACATCACTAATGTTAGTTTGCCACCAAACTGCCCGCTTGATAACGGGGTATAGTGATAACTAATCTTAATCTCTGGGTTAGAATGAGAGAGGAGGAGCCTGCCTGCCGCTGCCGTATGCGTGAGAGAAAGGGAAGCCAGACAGACTGGCGCCGTAACGCGTTACGTAATGAAGCGAATAAGAAGTTATCACTTCAAAAAGTTCAAAATAGCGGCCACTTTTTAAAATCTGATTACGGATTCGCAATTGTAGTCCCAACGGTCCCTCAGATATCGATTTTCAAGACAATCGAACCAGTAACAAAAAACACCAAAATGGCGGCCACTTTTTTTAAATCTGATTACGGGTTCGCATTTGTAGTCCCCACGGATCCTCAGATATCGATTTTCAACTCAATCGAACCAGTAACAAAAAAGTCCCAAATGGCGGCCACTTTTTTTTAAATCTGAGTACGGGTTCGCATTTGTAGTCCCCAAGGATCCTCAGATATCGATTTTCAAGACAATCGAACCAGTAACAAAAAAGTTCAAAATGGCGGCCACTTTTTTAAAATTTGAGTACGGGTTCGCATTTGTAGTCCCAAGGCGCCCATGCGTTCCTAGACCACTTTGGACTATGTCAAAGTGACGTAATCAATCAAAACGTAAGAGACTTAATATTATTTTATTTACAGTGTTACTTTGACATAAGACATAATCCTAAGTGGTCTAGGAATCAATTTCCTTGACTGTACCTATAGGTAGTTATTATATGGATGACGAAATCGGATCGATCGAATTTATGCTTAAAAGGAACAACGTTGTTCTTTTGCTGGGGCCTGTTTTATAAAGCTACAAAATTACAATTTACAGGTTACAAGTTTCCATTTGACACAACCTCGAGCAATGACGACCAGCCATTTAAGCATTGTTGCCAGTTTCGACCTGTAAAATTGTTACTTGTAGCTTTATAAAACGTGCCCCAGCTATTTGAGCAGTGCCCGGGGCACGATGGTCGAGGTTGTGTCAAATGGAAACTCGTAACCTGAAAATTGTAATTTGTAGCCAGCAGGCCTTTCGCGTAAGTACACACTCGCAATCACAATCGTTTTCATTTTGAAAATCGAAGGCTTGTCTGCATACAAAATGAAACCAATTGTTTTGTTTTGGAGCCGATCGCGATTGCAAGTGAGTTACGGAAAGGCCTGCAGGTCGACGTAATTTTTGAAATGGATGACGTAATTCTTTTGTTTTTGCTCATCCCTCAATGATTATTGGATGGATGACTAAAAATTTATCCGCTTTAACTTTAACCCCCGACAAAGAAAAAGTTACTGACGCCCTTGTCTGTCCGTCTGTCTGTGCGTCTTCGGTTTTATATCGACTGTAAACTGAATAGATAGTCCGATTTTAATGCAGTGTTTTTAATTGAAGTCTAGGCTTGCGTTAAGAAACTATTTTTTAGTAAATAAAGTTTTACGCTTATCAGTTGGGACAACTAACTGTTATCAGGGATGAAACTTTTTGAAGTAATTTAATTGTTTTAGGTCTTTTCGGATGTTTTTATTGTTTAAAACATGTTTTTTATTGTTTGCAGTTCTGTCAGCGAGCAATTGGTCATCACGTGAGTCACTTAAAACTATTTCAACTTATTTACATATTTCGTGTATTAGACAGAGCATAAAGGATGAAATACCTCAAAGATAAATTCAAAGATTTTTGAAAACAAATGAATTTCCTATGACTAAACAACATATGTTTATATTCTAAACTGGCAACTTTAAAATTTTGCGCGAAATAAATCGTATATATATGTCATCAATATCCTTTGCCTTTCCCTCTGGGTAAAACTCAAGAAAAAAAAAGGATATATATGTCAAATTGTCAGTCCGCACATCAGCTGTTCAACGTTTGTTTATATTAGTAAATTTTTGAAGTTTCTGTCTAAAAACTAACTAATAAGTAAATTAATTAAGTGTTGTATTCAAACAAACAACAATTTGGTTGTTAAATTAACCATCTTTTTGTTTACCAGGAGCTAAAGGAAGCGTGCAAGGTAATAGATGTTTTGTCAATCATTGTCTAAAATACATAACACTATTTCTATTACATTAGCGACGATACGATTACGCTTGTTTATTGTTGAACTTAGCGAAATAGAGTACATCCGGTTGTACGTGTAAAACTTCGTTTGTACGTTTCAGTCATTCGAGAAAGTACTGGTGCAAAATTTGCGGTTTGGCTTATCTATAAGCCTCTCAGAGGCTATTGAAGCGATCCCGCGATGGCGTCTCATCCAGGCCGCGCTGCCACACGTTATGCACTCCTTAGCAGCTGTCTTACACAACAGGTAACTCCAGATGGAAGAAAATTTACACAAATACATTTCGCACGTCCCGCAGAACAAGAGCACAATGTACAATGTCAAAAAGTGCTATTATGCCCTTGTCCTACCGAACTTGCGATTTACAGTTTGATTATACTGTTATTTTTAGGTACCTATTTATATTTAAATGTGTAAAGTAATCAAAATGTCATAACATAAACATTACCCGGGTATTATTGGCGCATTTATTTTCGAGTATTTGCTGTTATAACCTTTGCCTATTTTGTAAACATTGTATTTTTTGGCATTTGTACAATAGACTACTAAGAGATGAATACGCTTTTGGACCTTGTCGCAAAAGCTGATACTTACATCTCTATGTAGTTGATTGTACAATACACTTTTACATATAACAAGAGATCCCGCTTGTTGAGAGCACATAAATACTGTGCTGAGATGTAGGTGCTAACTTTACATGTATTGGCTTATTTGCAGATTGGCCCCTGATATTTATTATTTAACTTATGAATATTTTTACAGAATAAAAGACAACATGTTGAGCCTTGGCAATGTGGAGTCAAAGTTACTATACACTCTACACTGGATCATACTTGACGCATCTGATGAGTGCTCCGACAATGACTATGAGGCAGGCATCTTCCATTCGAACCCTTTTCATTATCTGTTTTCCATTCCAATTATGACGGTAAGTTCAGTTCACAGTCCTCCATTTGATATACACAGCTAATTTTCATATTAAGTGTCCCACTACTAGGCAAAGACTTCCCCATAATTTTTCCAGTCATACTAGATTTAGTCAATCCTTGCCTGTCTGGATTGAATTTAGCTGTAGTAGTTTGATGGGGGTTTGAATATGCCCTGGGATTCTAAGCACCCCATGCTCCAGGACTGTAATGGCTTCTGTCTGGGTTGGGGTCACTGGAGTGGCTGGGCACGGGGGGAGAGACAGGGAGTTGAACATTCATGAAGGGAGTTTGGACTTTAAGCATACCATGCTGTTCCAGTGCGGGTTGGTGGGTCTTTGTTCTTGTAGATTAATTAAAAACATCAGCTTTTTTTTTAAATCTACATAGAAATTTATATAGTGTTGTTGAAAAGACTAACAGTATAAGAAATAAGTCCTGAGTTGTGCAATTCAATGTTGATTAAGGCATCAAAAGTCACATTACATAATGAATATTTCTTTTTTGCAGCTTTTTGTTTACCTTTTTGCCCCAATCTCTCATCACTTGAAAGAATCTGACTTCACCAACAACTTCCGATTAGAGAATGGTTTGAAAATATGGCAATCTTTATGGGAGTTCAGACATCCGGATGCTCCTTGTTTCACAACAATGGTAAAGCCAAAGCCAAAACCGCTGGGTGGCAAAGTATCAAAGAGACCACACCATGTAGATGTATTCTTAGGCCGTAAGTTGACTTATAAAAACTAAGCATCTATGAGATAAAACTAACTTTAATTTTGGATAACTTCTAATTATAGGGGATCACAATCTCTGTAGTGGACCTAACTCTTTTTCCGGGACAAATTTATTTTTTAAACAATAAAACATACAACAACCAAGGGAAGTTGTCACCAAAAACTTGCTCCAGGTTATAATTTTTAATTTTTAGCTGACCACTAGTGGTTGGTGGTAGTATATTTTATTGTTTAAAAAATATATTTCGCCTGGAAAAAGAGTGAGGGCTGCACCATATACATTGGGATCATAACTATAGTCGTGCCGTTCTTGAAGGCCTAATTTGACAGCTGTCAAAGCAATACAAAATATTACCTTAAGCATGCCTCAGGGTGGTATTTCACCTGTCCAATGTGCATTTGATTAAAGAAATTGGGTGACTTCATCACTAGAAACATTGACATTTGATCAAATTTTACGAATGACAAAAATGGCTACGCATATGGTAGGCATTAAGGTCACCTTTTGTACTCAAATTTCTATTTTTGTGCAATAAAGATTAAATAAATAAATAAATAAATAGTATAAAAACTTGAACCAAGACATTGGATAAGTGGAGTGGGCCTCCTTCAAAGAAATTTGTTCAAATATCGGATACTAGCTGCTGCCCGTGCCTCCGTCCGCGCAGAAAAATAAAACATAGCCTATGTTCATCAGGGATAGGTAATGTAGAATTCTAATGGTGAATGAATTTTTCAAATCGGTCCATTAGTTTTGTAGCCTATTCAATGCGAACCAACAAACAATCAAATCTTTCCTCTTTATAATAGTAGTGTAGATGTAGATAGAAATTGGACAAAGATATGGGACAGATGGAATACCACCCTCTACACTGACATCTCTAAAATCGGGCCTTTAAGAACAGGGCGACTATAGGTGTCACTCATTCATTGTTTTTTTGTGGCATTCTTCAGGAAAACCATCAAAAGAAGACGGAGGCACACTTAATGGTAGCCCACCTAGTCAGACCGTGTCTGTGTCCCAGTCTGATATTCCATCCAAGCAGGGCAGCACTGAGGAGGAACCCTGGCTCTCATCTCCCAAGGACACCATATTTCCTGAAACCATACCAGAGGAGAGTTCTAGCATAGAAGAAGAACATGTGGTAAGTTTAAATTATTTATTTGATTTATAAGACAAAGAGTTTTATTAAGGCTTTGGGACAACAATTCTGCCGTCCTTAGAAAAAAGGGCGTATGAACCATAGAACCGCGTATGTATAAGTGACCTTATTTCTTAAGATGGAAGGTTTAATTTACTTTTACCATCAAATTGCGCATGCGTCCTTTTTATTTAGGAGGGCAGAATTGAGGGATAGGGGCTGTGATCCTCGGCCCGGTTCGTATCTGATTCAATAAATTTCGTTGGCAATATGGCGTGGCAATACTGCCAGGATATTTTGAACAGCACCTGGCTCAAGTCGAAGAAGAAACCCGTGCCAGGGCACTAATTATAGACGTTATTGACCACCATTTTATTGCTAGTTATTATTTAATTTTTCATACACAAGTTTGAAAATGGAACGTGTTAATTGTCTCTAAAAATTATCTGAGAATGGCGGTTAGGCAGTATGAAATTTGGTTGTAATAAACCCAACGTTGAATTTATTTTTCAGTTCATATACCGTTTGCCTAGTGAAAAAAATTACAGAGGGGCCGTTAAAGAAGCCTACACGGTCTACTCCGCCGACCCTAGTCTATTCCAAATACGAAAAGCCGATGGCACTAAGCAGGCCATACCTGGCATGAAACAACTGCCGCAAGTTACTAAGATGAGGTATGTATTTTGTTTAGGTATCAGGATGACATCATCATCATCCTGTTACAGTGCAACTATTTTCTTAATAGCGATCGGCAATCATCGTTTTTCTATTACACACGAGTGAAAAATATACTGTCAGTTGCGAGTTAGCCTAAGCAACGAAGACAATTCAGTGGAAAAAAAACGTGTATAAGCGAATTTTGGCGTTGTTGTAGGAAGTGGTGTTTTAAACCACATACTAAAAGTACTGATGGGTGGGGGTGGAGCTAGCGGGTGGAGGGGGGTGTAAAGGTCCCTTTCTTTAGTTTTTGGTCCATAGCAAAAAATGTTCCATTACATAATTAATCTACATGAAATTCTATACAAAAAAGATTCCCGAAAGGCCATATTCGGGTTTGCATAGTAAGTCGGCCCTTACATCAAATGGGCTCGGGTCCTTTTTGTGAGTACCTTTTATAATAAAGAATATTTATGCTGAGTATCAACATCTTAATTGTGACAGTTCTCGACTTATGCTTACTTAATGTTTTTTTTTTATTTACTGATTTTCGGGATGTACTCAAGCGATTTGCTTTAAATTTTGAAATAATGTTCTTTTCATAGATTTGCATCACCTCCCAAAAAACAAATACTAGTTATCATATAAGAAAAAGCAAACAGAACCGATTGAATATAGAACTGAATACACATATTGCTGATTTTTGATAAGAAGTACCGCCTGGTCAATTTTGATATTTTGGCAAGTAGTAGGCCGACGACGTGCTAGCCTAGTTGGTAGTGACCCTGCCTACGAAGCTAGCGGTCCTGGGTTCAAATCCCGGTAAGGGCAGATATTTGTGTGATGAGCACGAGTATTTGTTCCCGAGTCGTGGATGTTTTCTATGTATTTAAGTATATATTTCTCTATATAAGTATTTATATCGTTGTCTAGTACCCATAGTACAAGCCTAGAGCTTAGTTTGGGACTAGGTCAATTTGTGTGAGATCGTCCCTTGATATTTATTTATTTATTTATTTATTTTATCGACTATTCTGAAAAAATATCTAGAGGTGTCACAACCATATAAAAAATAGTGTATATTTTTTATTTTCTTTTTTTATATGAGAACTAGTATTTGTTTTTTGGGAGGCGATGAAAATCTATGAAAAGAACATTATTTCAGATTTTAAAGCAAATCGCTGGAATACATCCTGAAAAACAGTACATCAAAAAAAAACAAAGTAATCATAAGTCGAGAACTGTCGCAATTAAGATGTTGATACTCAGCATAAATATTCTTCACTATAAGAGGTACTCACAAAAAGAACCCGAGCCCATTTGATGTAAGGGCCGAATTGCTATGCAAACCCGAATATGGCCTTTCGGGAATCATTTTTCACTCCACATCTCATTAAAAATTTATCCCAGCAAAAAAGTGTATTGATTTTTTTTTTTTTTTTTTTTAATTTATTGCGTATAGATTATTGAATCTTTTTTATATAGAATTTTATGGAGATTAGTTATGTAATGGAACATTTGTTTGCTATGGGCCACCGTTTACGAGTTATTTATAAAAAACTAAAGAAAGGGACCTTTACACCCCCCTCCACCCGTTAGCTCCACCCCCCCCATCAGTACTTTCAGTATGTGGTTTAAAACACCATTCCCTACAACTATGCCATAATTCACTTATACACGAGTTTTTTCCCCTGAGGGCAGTTTTTGGTCTTCGTTGCTTAGGCTAAGTGCAAGTTTGATAGCGATAGCCAGCCGAAAGCTATTAAGAAGCTGGGAATACTGTATGTTGACATTGACAGAGCTCACGCTCTTCCCGCTTTTTGATAAAAATACGAAGTATGCGAAACCTCCGGCCGCGAATATTTATTTATGTATGTATGTATGTAAACACTTTATTGTACAAACGAAAGAGATAACAAATATAAAATAGACAAAAATATAACAGGGATTTATTTACACATAATAAAAAGGCCTCCGCGATCGCACAGCCTAAACTGCAGGACCTCTAGGCTTCTTTGAAAGAGGCGGACTAAGAGATGATTTTTCAAGTTTTTGATACAACCAAACAAAAGTTCAAACGACCAATAGGTAGCATAAATTCATAACGGAGATTATAAATTCACAGTGAAGTTTTTTTAATTGGTGTTTTTTGGGTTTTTATGTTACAGCTCTTCAGACAAGGAATCTCTGTCAGACAGCGGAGGCGGTCCAGCTCCCAAACCTAAGACGATGCCACCCACAGCGGAAAAACCATCATCAGCCAAACAAGCACATGTATGAAACAAACAAATCGATATTATACTTCGTAATCCTAGCAATTTCCGAAAATAGTTGAGTACTGAAATTAGGTTCCAAAAAAGCTTCTATGAACATAGCTTTCCTTAGGTACCACTTAGCGATGGAGACCCTTACAAACGTTACCTAATGAAATGAACTAGACTAGTTAGTAGGTCTCCCTAGGACAAAATCTACTCTACATGTACAGCGACTCTGGGACACTATTCTACTCGATAGAACAATATTTCTTTGGACATGTTATCTTATTATTTTTAACTTAGAACCCTGGGAGGCAGCTGTTAAGAGGATTGTGAAGCGCCGCTAAAATCGCGTAGCTGTCAAAAAAACCATACAAATTTAGCTCCGGGCGAAAACGTTTCTCACCCCCTAAATCAAGTCTTCCACGATTTTTGAATATGTTGTAGTTATTATAAAGAACTAGGTCTGTACGTATCTGTTTTTTTTTAATTTGTTTTATTCTAAGAAATATTTTCGTATAAAGGAAAAAGTACAGACATCGTTTTTCATGATATCTACAACATATTCAAAAATCGTAAAAATCGGACTAGGTTTAAGGGGATAAAAACGTTTTCGCATTTTGTATGGAAATATTTAGCTTCACAATCCTCTTAAGCCGAATGCTTGGACCCGTATGTAGTATGTCACGCAGCAATCTATGCAATCTGTCATTCCCTAGGTCTTAGCTAGCCCGTAACAACGATGTATGTACTTCTGGATAGTCAACTTGTTAATTAATAAAATAATGCACAAGGAATAGGTTTTTTTTTAAATTGTAATATTTGGAAGTTCACACCTTTGGTAGTAAAATATGAAGACTTCTTCCTTTGCAGGTAGCAGCAGCTACGTTCCTAGATGTCGCTACGTTACGATGTTTGTTCTCTATTCAATGGCAAGAAGAAGGCGTTTACTGGGCGCTACATTACCTATACAACAGGTCTGAAAATATAGTTCAACTCTGCTGCAAGTTGAACATTAATCAAACCTAACTAATAAAATACAGTGTATATATCTCTCCATGGCTTTATATTTCAGGTTACGCGACATTAGCGAAGATATGTCGAAACAAACTCAACCCAGACGAAGAAGCAATTCCCTCCCCATACCTAAAATAGAAGTATCCATTTATCAGAGTCCTGAAATGAAGAAACGCGACTCTTTAAACAACTTTATAGATGTGCCTGATGTGAAAGACATGTCACCTGTCACAGATATAACACTTCCACCAACTGCACCTAAAGTAGAAGAAGAAAATGTCATGTCGAGGCGGGCGAGTGAAAAAGTTAAAAGGAAAATGAAAATGGCCGATTTGAAAGCTTTCGTAGAGACAAAATTGCTTTCGAAATCAGAAAAGGCATTAGAGAAAATTGGACATGATGATCATAAGTTCAATTTTCATACTGCAGTAAGAATGCTATCTGTGAATATATTTTTTTATTATGCGTTTTTGATTTTGTTTTCATATGAATTGAGATATCAAGGGTATGCTTTGTTTTAGGAATATCATAGGAGTTTGGACAATACTGAGGACAGGCCTAACTCTGCTTTGGGAGCCAACTTTCCGCCCATAGCGCCCCGGCTAACTGGAGATCTTCTGCCTTGTAATCTTATCAAAGGGAAAAGTATGCCAAGCCTTAGGTAAGCTACTTTTTCTTCCTCTTTTATTTTGGTTCATCCTTTGGCTAATATTTTTATTATATTATTATGTATGCGAGCGTTACCAAACATATAACCTGTTAAAAATAAAAACTTAGTAACGTAAATACGTTGATACTAAGGAAAGGGAAACGGTGGTATCCTGAGCTTTACTATTTATAATCAAAGCTTGATTTTACTGTAATTTAATAGGTACCTAGATAGTTAGCGCCGTCGTTTCAAACCAATATTCATAGAAATTTATCCTAATCCAGCACAGCATGGTTTCAATTTCCACACGTTTCTCAGTGCCATTTCCTATTAAAAAATATGTATTTTCTCTTTCTCCCGTGTTGTTTACGCTTTATCCCGTACTCTTGTAATGGACGAACGTTCGGTCGCTAGCTGTCTGATTGACGAGCTAGCCTCCAATGGGTAAGTGAAGCAGAACCGAGACCGTAGAAGCTTTTTGAGTAGAAGCAAGCCTTACAATTTTGCAGTTTTACTTTAATCATACTGCGTAGTGTTTTATTACGCCTAGAACAATGAATCAAGCATTTTAGAATTTTGAGCGCGCTATCAGACACAGCTTATTGAAACCTACAAACAATTACTTTGATTGAACTTGAGCACAAATATACACACATGCACAGTCAACATCAAAGTCATTGTACGCACGCACAACATTCACTAGGTTACATTATAATTCATTACATGCAATTCATACGCGCATAAAGAAGTTAGTGATACCTGCAGTAGACATGTAGTTACAGGCGAATCACATTCAGAAGTAGTTAAATTAAGCTGCGTCACATTCGGCATACGCTTTTATCAATATTGTACTATTTGCTATGTACTGTGTTCAAATTAAAATATGACTTAGCATGTCTTAGAGCTACACTTAATGAACTTAGCATGAGCGCAGTTAAAAACGTGATTTCTAAACAGCGGTGACACTCGCTCTTAAAAAGAACGTAGGCTTTTGTGATTCTAATTTACTCGTAGTATTAAAACAATAAATGAAAGAATACATCAACCGGATCCCTATTTTTATTCGTGTTTTGATAAACACTGTGTTACAGGTATATTGGAGAAATTAAGACGGAACGGGCGCACGGTTACTCCGGACCGGTGCCATCGAATTTGCAGAAAAAGAAGAACCCTATTATAACGGTCACCGAACACACGCCCGCTCCGTCGCCGGACTATCTATCTAAAACACAACAGGTGAACTTCTCTGTGCATAAGGCGGCCTTAGCACTAAAGTGGAGACGAGCGAACCAGAGATAAGACGAGCATGAATCAACCAATAGCATTGATTTAAATCAACGTCTCGTCTCCGTTCCACTTTATTGAAAACCCATTCCAGCTTCCTCACCTCTTTTCACAGCTCCGCTCTGGGCGTCTCCGCCTTTGGTGCAATTACCTTCCACTTTTAACAGTTCCGCTCCGGTTGTCTCTGCTACAGTGAAAGTGAAGTTCTAAAATCTCTAACGTTAGCATTGTGCATTTCGTCAATGGGGGGTTGGGCGGTATAGGGGGAAAAAAAGCGCACAAAACTACGCAACAATTACTTCTAGTCGCCTCGCCTACGAGCTTGTTCGATTATTATTTTGTTATCTGTTTAATTTGTATCTATCATGATGCATCTTAGTCCTGAGAATTGGTGTAAATATTACAATTTGCATTTGTTGAAAAATCTTTACAAATCTAAAATTTACCGTATTTCCAGGGTTCGCTTGAGTCCCAGATCGACTCTGTAAGCATGCAAGGCTCGCAACACATTCCGACGCCCGAGCGCAAGCCGAGCCTGACGCGCTCGCAGACTGACTCCAACATCACGTACGTTGTCGAGGAGGTCACGGAGGCGCCGGGCTCCACGCACTATATAACTAAAGACGGCGATATTGACTTCCAAATTGTACTTAAGGTATTTTATGAGATTAACTACCTACCTACCTACATACCTTTGTGATCTTGAACTCAATTTACTATATTTATGTGATAAATATACAGCAATAAAACAGATATGTAAGGTGTTGTCAGAAAACAAAGAAAAGGATAGATAAAATATAAGATAACAGGCCTAGGGAGGTTTCGCTTAGGACCTCATATAAAAAGCTCAATACGACTGTATTTTTTTATGTTTGTCAGGATCTGATGATGGGATCTTGGAGAAATCAAGGGAACTCCTCAAATATTATAGGCACTCCTACAGCGATTTCGGTATTTTTCATTGTAGCTCGTGCATTTGCTAGTGAAGTGGAAATGATGATGAAGACCACAAATGGCCACCAGAACTCCTAAACAGTACCATTTAAAGGGTAGCGATAAGATATCTCGATAGTTGAGCAACTATGAGGAAGCACGTTTAGGTTTAAATATTATGAATATGACTTTCCTGCCGCGTTGCTTGCGGCGAACTTGAAATGTTTCATAGTTTCTTATTAATTGAGAAGTGGGACTAATTAATAGCATAATTAGGAGCATTTAAAAGTATAAAATAAAATATATTTTAATTATTTTATTGCTTTCATATCCAATTTAACATTACAATATAAATTGAACTGATGTTTCCTTTTACTTTATAAATATATTTATCTTTTTTGGTAATATATCACGGGCCATCAGTAACATTTATTCCTATGCTTGAGCTTTCATATATCTTAATGCTTTGAGAAATGAATTCATTAAATTAAATCATAATAAATTTCAATCATATTCAAGTAACGCTGGTGTAAAATTCACGTGCTTCATTTTACGTTTTTAGGCAGTGTATTCAGTATCTGTTATGGATTGCTTCTACATAACAATCCGGGTCATGGAGGTTATGTTAAACCTGGTAGATACGCTCATGGAGTCGGGAGTTCACAAGAATTGGAACAGCGCCAACGCTCAGGATATCATGCCAGGCAGTATTGACCCCTTACTGGACTTCAATAGAGATAAAGATAACAAGGTAAATCATACCGCACGTTAAATGCAATAGTGACACTAAATTACGAAAAAAAACCATGTGTATAGTGACGTTATTGCGGCGATGACATCGCGTTGGCCTAGTTGGTAGTGACCCTGCCTACGAAGCTAGCGGTCCTGGATTCAAATCCCGGTAAAGGCAGATATTTGTGTGATGAGCAGTGATCGGAATAGGTAGAGTATATTTACCTAAAGTTCGCAAAAGGACATAATATAGAGTGGTTACAACTGGGTGAAATATCAATTTATTATATTGAATTCCGGAATTCCGGTATTTTTCTGGTACTAGTAAATGTAGTCGCAAGGAAGTCTCCAGTTTATGTCTCTGTTCTACAAAGTTTAGGTAAATACACTCCACCTATCAATGAGATACTTAAAAGAAATGAGTTACAGGCCCTTTTTATCACAAACTACCTTAAGTAAATATTACGTATATTTAGCATTAAAAATACCGGAAACCCGGAATTCAATAAAAATTAATTCATATTTCACCCGGTTGTAACCACTCTATATTATGTCCTTTTGCTAACTTTATGTTAATATACTCTACCTATTCCGATCACTGGTGATGAGTCATGGATGTTTTCTATGTATTTAAGTATAGAGCTTAGTTTGGCACTAGGTCAATTGGTGTAACATAAAATGGTCCCCTGATATTTATTTCTGATTATATTTATAGTTCTTTTTAAGGTTCCGTAGCCAAAATGGCAAAAACGGAACACTTATAGTTTCGTCAGGTCCGTCCGTCCGTAGAGTTATTGCCGAAAGATTGCGCTTCTCAACAAAAGGACGTAAGCTCCATGAAGATACGCTCTTTTACTGGTGCACTTTTATGAGATAGTTTTTTTTGTAGACAGACAGACATGCTCTTGCCTGGGTTTTATTTTAATAGTGTCACTGTTGGATCTAACGTGCGTACGTATAATTTTATATTTTGGGTTGTTTTGGATTGGTTAAACAACTATTTTTCTCAGGGAAGAGATTCCGGTCTACCGTGCGCACAAAGTCAAGAATCCTCTAATGTTGAGACCGGCAGTACCAAGGAGAGGAGGGAAGAGGAAGATTTTGACTGTCCGTATTATATGATTATGCATATCATTCTAAGGTACGTAACGGCTGTTCAATTATTTATTTATTTTATTGAAGCAATAAATCCATAGCACTGCTTACAATGAAAGCTTTATGCAGTTCAAAATACACCAAACGGACCCTAAAATGTAATAATAATGATCGTATATGTAGATTCACTAAAGCTGGCACGAATGGAATGAATAAAAGTAAAGGTGTTCGAATTTCAAACCAAAAACCTGTTATTATTTTACACACTTGTATACTATCGTTCACTCATTCAATTCATTCGTGACAGCTCTTGTGAATCGACCTCTATTATTAAACTGATATCGACGCGTCAAAGATAACAGTTTTCTGTGGCTTGATGTTCACTTTGACGTATCTTGTGACGGGCATCTCAGCCAAGATTAGCTTACAGAAAGTTGGAATTTAGATTTTTGAGGAAACTAAAATAGAGTGAACCAAAAGAACCAAAAACCATTATTGTTTGGTATTTGAGAATCTTCGTGAGTGTGTGTGTATTAGAACATGTGTGTATGTATGTGTGCGTTTGTCTCCTCCTTATGCTTATTGCTCAGATAGTGCGCTAATTATGCTTTTCCTTAAGGACACTGGAGTTAAAATAAAATTATTTATTACTATACAATTATTTCCCACTTCGGTTACGCTACAGGTGGTATTCTGATACCGCGAGTAGTTTTTTATTTTTCTTATCTTTGTCTAATTCCAGACTGTTGCGTCAGTTGGGCTGTTCACACGGCTGCGCCAGCGCCCTGCGCGGGCCGCAGGCCGAATGCTTACGAGTACAAGCGCGCAACTCCCTGCGTTTACTTCGATCTGCCTCCGTGTCCAAATTTACTCTCCGCCTGAAGGAAATGACCAAGTTTGCGCCTATCAGAGAGGTTTTGGACACTCTACACGCTACGATCGGGTTTTGCGCTGAACCTGCTATAATGGTGTCGCCTAAGAGTGAGTAAACCTTTTGTAGGCATTAGTAAATTGGAATTCGTTCATAAAGTTTGTGATCAGATTTTTACTGTGATCCTAATACAGAGCAATAGGTGTTTGTGTAGAAATTTCCCAAGAACAATTTCAGTTATTTTAAAGATGCGCCTGATTCGATTAACGATTTTCAAAGCAACTTGTCAGTGACATGATGAATCTGAAAAGTTTATTCACTTTTGTGTTGAATTTCCTTTTCATCCAGAGTAGCGAAAAATAGACACTGGTTACCAACCTTCATCCACCAACCGTGACCAATAACGGGAGGTGGGAGGCATCTAGGACTTATAAAATGTTTAAAAAAACAAAAACCCGCCTTCAAAAATGCAAAAAATAACTTCTTTTAAAATGGTAGGTCAGTCCAACTGAAGTCGGCGTCCCACAATATTTTAAACCAAAAGCCGAATGCAGTTGGACTGACCTACCATTTTAAAAGAAGGCGGGTTTTTGTTTTTTTAAACATTTATTTTATTTTATACTTTTTAGTGATCCTATTTATGCTGTTACGTAGCTCCACTTCTAAATATTAATGAGAAACTACAGAACATTTCAAGCTCGCCGCAGACAACGCCGCGGGAATGTCATAGTCATATTTAAACCTAAATGTGCTTTGTCATAGTCGCTCAACTACCTTTATCGAAATATCTTATCGCCACCCTTGAAATAGACCGTACCGTTAAGGAGTTCCGGTGGCCATCTGTGGTCTTCATCATCAGTTCCACTTCACCATATAGTACTTTTCAAAAGCAAATGCATGAGTTACAGTGAAAAATACCAAAATCGCTATAGGTGTGCCTATAATATTTGAGGAGTTCTCTTGATTTCTCCATGATCCCATCATCAGATCCTGACGTGGTGACAATGGGACCAACTAGAAAGTATACCCATTCGAACAACGAAAAAATTTTTCAAATCGGTCCAGTGGTCTTCGAGTAATCGGGGAACATACATAAAAAAAAAACCGACGAATTGAGAACCTCCTCCTTTTTTTGAAGTCGGTTAAAAAGGCATACCCAAGCAACACAAATTGCTGTTTTATTGTTCACATTTGGCGGCAATGTGAACTCCAAGCACTAGAAATTAGTTACTAAGGTTTATCCGTGAACTTGAAGCTATAAATAACACTTAAATCTGTATAACGGCATTATAACAGCAACAATATTGACCTTTATAATACTATTGGTGTAAAAAGAGTATTCTACGACGCCTTTGTAAAGGTTAATTCTAAACAGCTTCATAAAAGCATTTTAGAGGTGTAAAGCTACACCTTTTTCTGTATAAACGAGTAGGATTATACCACTTTGATGCCAGCATTCTAAAAGCGTTACTGTGAACATCTATAAAGTTATTTGCTGAATAGTGGTGTACTTTTAGAGTGTTATAATGCATAAAGTTCTAATGTGAGCAAGGTATACACCCTTATTCAGCTTTTTTTTATTAAACTTTATAAGAGAACTAGCTTTTGCCCGCGACTTCGTCCGCGTAGAACTCGTTTATCGCAGTTAAGTAAATTAATAATTTTAAGTAATTCTATAGTTTGACGTCCTCCCTGGCCAATGATCTTTCAAACACATGTAGTATTTAGCTCGAAATTTACCGGGACACCAACTTTAACCATGAACTTACGGGAGGGCACTCCCGATACCTCCAAAGAGTTCAGGAACTCTAAGGGTAGGACGTGACTTGCTCTGTGTCTATGACATTGTCTACCAAGAGATACTCCACAACATCGCCTTCTACATGAGACATATTTTTTCATTTTTCCCGCCCGACAATTTCGTTTGTCGGTGCTAATATTGCCCTCTCGCATAATCATTCTCTATTCTTTATATTGTTTTTTAGATCGGGGTACACGTTATTTTTTAGATCATCTGTGTTTTGTACAATATACAAAACACAGATGGCGCCACCTGCCATAGTAAACATCGGCTCCGCATTTAATTATATTTTAAAATCACTAAAGACGGTGTAGATAGCTGAATTATAGTGAAAAGGCCAAGTTTCAAGTCAATTACCGTGTGTCAGTGTTATCAATAATAAACTGTGGTGCGCTCGCGAGATATTAAAACTTACAGCTCGTCGCAGCAAATCAGTGACTTAGTGATAAATACTCTTTTAACCCGTGCTGTGAGCCTAATGCAACTGTATCTCGGACAAATTCAAGAATATTGTGATCAATGGACAGTGGCGATAGTGAGTAAATGCATTGTAAATCAAAGTTATATTATCCTACCAGCCGTTGGAGCATTCAAATCGTTTGTAAACATACCCTAGCTATGGATAACAGCTGATGCTATGACAAGCCATCTATCGTCAAATCCCAGAATCACTAACGCATATTGCGGCCCAAACCACTATTGATAAGCGCGCCATCTATGGTAAATACGAGGTACCAATTCACTAGTAAAATTACTGAGCCGCTCTCCGCGCACTCACGCGCATGGGACGCCATCTGCACAGCTGTTGAGGGGTAAAACCACTTCATACTAATATACAACAAACCTTACGCAAGAACAAACACTCAGCAATAATGTCCTTTACAGATAATATTACTATCCGAAAGCGGAAGAACCGTTTACATATGTCTGACATCATATTAGACTCTAGTAGTAATCCCAACTGTAGTCACACTAGTTTACCACATAGATCAAAATGTGACTTATCATCAGAGATCGGACAAATGGGTGTCATTACTCGCAATAGTGTGGACATGACTCCGAAGATTTTAATTAAACAAATTACATTTTATTAATTGATTTCTTATACCTGAACTTTATTTTTTATCCTTTGCAAGGTAGTAATAAATAAATAATACAAAGACGTGAGCAGTGGCCATTAATAGTAATCTACTTAAGTTTGCTCCATTAACATCCGTGGATTTCGAAAGGAGCTAAAACCTCATTAGTTTATTTTAGCCGTGAAAAGGAATAAACTAACCACGGAACAATTATAAAAAATAATGTTTATTTGCTTTAATAAATCTACACAATTACAAGTCTTTGTATTATTTATTTATTACTGCCTTGCAAAGGATAAAAAATTGAGTTCAAATAAGAAATCAATTAATAAAATTTAATTTGTTTAATTAAAATCTTTGGAGTCATGTCCACACTATTGCGAGTAATGACACCCATTTGTCCGATCTCTGCTTATCATTAGTAAATGATTTAATGGGTCAAGTGGACCAATTGAGAACTAAACTTGAAATAGCAAATGAAGAGGTTTCTAGACTATCACTGGAAGAATCTGAGCTTAAAAGTTCAAATGAGTTATTTAAGAACAAAATTGCTATCTTCAAATCTGTCACCGCATCGAATGTAATCAGTCAGAAGCACTCCTCGATTAAACTAAGCACTGGAACATCGGTGACACCATCCTATAGACGCATTAACCAGTTGTGCCACCTAAAAACATCTAGTTTGCAACGCTCCAGTGCAGTATGTCGGGTATTGGAAGATCTATCCTTCTCGCCCACCAAGATTGAGAGCGTTGAGACTGCCTCGTCTTCACTGCAGCAAGACTTTAATGAAACTATCATATTTAGCCGTCAAGATATACCCGCAAGTGCCTCTACCCCAAAATTATCCAGTCGTCATACATCCAGCCAAAAAATGGGAGTAGTCAGCCTCATCCGGCGGCTAAAAAACAACAGGCACAAGAAAATTGCTTAAGTGAAAATCCTAGTGAGCCGCGCTCCCCACCGAAGTTATGCATCCTGAGCAGCAATACCAGCAATTTGGTACTAAAAAATGGCAACAAAAACCTTCAGCGAGCATGAGGTGTGCCACTACCTCATTCCGCATGGAGGGGTCCAGCAGCTCCTTGCGGGAATTGACACCAAACTTCGAAATTTCACGAAGAAAGACTGAGTTTGATATTAATAGGGCGTAGAGACTTTCTAACAACAAATGATTATCCAAAGTTAGTATAACAAATTAGAGATAAGCTTCAATATTTAAAGCACACTAATGTAGTGATTGGTGATCCAACGTTTCATTTAGGAAATTGTAGCAATTTGAATAATAATCGAATTGAAGCCTTTAATAATATATTGTATGCGGATGTTCTTGCGCACGAACATGCATGCCTATTGGATACAAATAGGAATTTGCGCTACTCATTTAATATGTTTTGGAAGAGGACAGGCTGTATTAATAATAAAGCAATGTCTTTAATTTTTAATGATTTCCTCTACTTTGTGAATTCGTCACAGGCAGTAATGTCCACATATACTCAGGATGATGTTCCGCAATGTTCTTCTTTTTTAAGCCAGCGTTACTCAGCCGTGCCATCCCCGTAGCACAACCACGTACTAAGCTGGATACCCGTTGCCGTAGAAATCGTTCAGTAAACATATTCTATCAAAATGTACGGGACCTTAAGGGAAAAATAGCGATCACAAATAATAACCTGATAACCTTTGAAGCTAGTATAATAGCGTTAACAGAGACGCGTCTTGATCACTCGGTGTACGACTATGAGCTTTTCCCCAGCGACTACAGCGCGCTCCGCTGTGACCGGGTCGGCCGCGGGGGCGGCGGCGTCCTGCTTGCTGTCCGTGCGCTGTACTCTCTACAGCAAATTGACTGTGGTGCTCATCCACAGGACGAAATTATTTTCGCGCTCGTTACGAAGGGGCACCTCCGTTTCGTGGTGTGCGTACTCTACTTGGCTCCCCGGATACCTGACGAGCGATATCACTCAGCTTTTAAATGTATAGGAAGAATTATTAATACCAATTCGGTTCCCGTTGTAATATTGGGTGACTTTAACTTATACTCAGCCTCTACCACCGTGCGAAATGCCTTTGAGACTCTACTCTGTGATTGCAACCTTACACAGCAGAATGGTGTACTGAATAGTCTTGACCGGTTGTTAGACCTGGTGCTGTCTGATGAATCTACTTCTCCGGTTAGGGTTACTCAAGCTGCTGCTGGGCTGGTCTCATTCGAGATGCATCATTCTCCGCTTAACATAGAAATTTCGTGCCCTACCCTATTCAGTAACCAAATCCCATTCTCAGGTCGAAACCAAATTACTGATGTTACGCCTGAAAGAAACTACCGGAAAGAAAATTTCCACCTTCTTTACCATAGGCTCGCGACCGTTGACTGGTCACGATTGCATGCCATTAATGAAGTAGACGACTGTGCTAGGTGTCTCTATAACGTCCTTAACGATGCTCTAAGCGAGTCTGTGCCGCTTAAAAACCCTAGAAATAAACCAAATCAGCAATTTCCCGAATGGTACACTCCCGAACTCATTCAATTAAACTCGGTAAAGAACTCATACCATAGACTATACAAGCAGACAGGAAACCAATTATGTTACGCATTTTTCTCGTATTATCGGAGGATGATTAACTTGCAATCGGACGTAGCTATGCGGAATTTTATCCAGGATTTACAAAATAATATCATAAAGGATCCTACCTCGTTCTGGTCTTATGTTAAACGCCTTCGTGGGTCTAGTCAACCTGCCACATTTGGCAGCATGTCATACCAAGAGGTCGCGGACGCATTTGCTGACTTCTTCAGGAGCGTGTTCCTTTCTAACGCTCCTACGCTTGATGTAGAGGCTGCCTGTGCAAAGGCTGCAGCGGAATTTGCGGGTTCAAGTGATCGCCGCATATCACTAGAGTACATCAGTAAAGCTGATGTGCGAACAGCCATTAACCGATTGCGTTTCAAGCACACCCAGGGACCCGATGGGATACCGCAATATATAGTTAAGGATTGTCGTGAGGCATTCGTGCAACCACTGCAATATCTGTTTAATTTGGCTTTAAAGACCAAAACTTATCCCTCAGAGTGGAAAACCAGTAAAGTTCTACCCATCCATAAGTCCGGGTCTAAATCTGATATTCAGAATTATAGACCGATTGCTGTACTACCAATTTTCGGAAAAATCTTCGAATCAGTTATATATGCACAAGTTTTTAAGCAAATGAGAGGTTGGTTTTGTGATGAACTGCATGGTTTTTTGCCTAAGCGATCAACAACGTCCAACCTCCTCAACATTTTAACCCTGGTTGCTAATAATTTGGATCAAGGGAGGCAAGTTGACGTCGCCTATTTTGATTTTAAAAAGGCTTTTGATAGAGTCGACAGCGATGTCTTACTTAAGAAGCTGTCTATGGCTGGTTTTAACACACATATGCTGGAGTTTTTAGCCAGCTACCTCTCCGATAGTTACCAATTCGTGCAGTATGAAGGATCCAGGTCAAATAGGTTCTTAGTAACTTCTGGGATCGGGCAGGGAAGCAATCTTGGACCCCTATTATTTTTGATATTAATCAATGACCTACCTACAGCAATAAAGTTCTCAACATGCATTTTATTTGCTGATGATGTAAAATTGGCACTGCCTGTTAGCAGCCCTAGTGACTCAGTTTTACTTCAACTAGATATAGATGCTGTTGGCATGTGGGCCTCTAATAATAGTCTCTCCCTTAATAAGGATAAATGCGCGGTAATGACGTATACACGTTCACGCCGCCCTATAGACTCCACATACTTGCTGCTGGACGAACCATTAAAGCGTGTAAGTGAAGTAAAAGATCTTGGCACGTACTTTGATCCGCAACTCTCGTTCAATCAGCACATAACCAGGATCTGTAATGAAGCTAGGAGATGTCTAGGATTTGTCATTCGCCAGGCCAAATTGTTTACTCGCCGGCACGCAATTAGTGTCCTGTACAATGCATATGTCCGTAGCAGGCTTGAGACTAATGCCGCCATATGGAATCCCCATGAGCAGCGGTACACGCTACTCTTGGAGAGGGTCCAGAAATCGTTTGTCCGATTCCTATTCAGAATAATGTACGGTTTCTACCCTTTCATGTACCCGTCTCTCTTCTTGCTAGGTATGGTGGAGTACACGTCGTTGGAGGCTCGGAGGAATATTTATTTAATTAAATATTTCTTCCAACTTATACGAGGTCTTATACCCAATCCGCAGCTTCTGGCACAAATACGTATGCGGGTTCCTCGTGTTTCCACCCTGCGTGACCGCCGCCGCAGCTTTTTCGCCATCACCCTGGCCAGGACGCGTGCTCTCGCCTCGTCCCCCTTACACCAAGCCCTATCACTTCTCAATGCTATCCTGGATAGTGATCGCCAGCTCGACATTTTCTTCACCCCAGAGTCTAGATTTTTAACCGCATCATGTCGTTTTCTAGAGGCAAGAGTAACTCCGAGCTCTATTTAGGTAGTCAGCATAGCATAGTATTTAAGTACCTAGTTGTTTTTGTTTGTAGTATAGTATTGTATAGCTTAAGCGGACATGTTCTTAATTATAGTATATTTTCTTGTTTATTTTGCTATCGGGGCATGTTAAATTGAATGATAGTATGTAAGTTGACGTAAATAATATTGTATTAATAATTAGTCTCATACCGTCTTGACATAATAGTGTAATTAAATGTGTAACGATTAGCACGTAAGGTTTAACTGTTAGTGCTAATTGGTAATAAATAAATAAATAAATATTACAGAACTCGCGGTTTAATGTATTCAAATCGTTACTATCTCTCGCCATACGATCTTCGCCAATTTTTAGTACAGCTGCCGCATATATTGCCCCGATTGTGTATCATGGTATTCATGGTGTACTCGTAGTTCCTGGCATATTTGTAGTGAGGTATATTTTTATATATATACCCATATCGTAGATGCCGAAATGCATTTATTATATCCGCTGGCTGGTATTTAGTTATCACCGGTAGATGAAAATCTGTCTAAATTCGCCGTCTCATAGTCCCTCCCATGATAGTTTCGTTACTCTTAAAATATCCATCATAGTTCAATATAACATATATTATATTATGAGTCTTAATACTAATTTTAATGTGTCTATCATTATAAATGGTGGAACTCCCAAACATAATCCGTGGCCGCTAGAAAAAAAAAATACAATATTCTTCAAACAAATTTACCCAAAGCCCTTTAATCTAATTCGGTTCCGCGGTTAATCCGTGAAAGCGTAACAAACAGACAAAAGTCAGACAATTACTTTCACATTTATAGTATTAGTATGGATTTTCTTTCTACAGCAATATTATATTATGTAGGTACCTATCGATGTATAGATTTTTTTACTCATTGAGTATTGTTTGAACTGACATTTTAGGATTAAATAACCGACCAATTTCCGCCAAAAAATTAAATCGCCGCCATCTTGAATTCTAAATTTAACATAATTTTCATAATCTGCGTCCCCAAAATTTAAGAAAATGATACCAATGACGACTATTTCAATAAACATCATGGCGGCCATTTTGAATTCCAAATTTGATATTATTTTCGAAATCTGCGTCAACGCAACCTAAGAAAATGACACCCATGATGACTTTTTCAAAAAACACCAAAAATTCTCGTTATTCCCTCGGGAACTTTTAAATTTTCCGGGTTGGGATTTTCCTATGTGTTAATCCAAGGTATAAGCTATCTCCATTCAAAATTTCATCCAAATCCATCCAGCGCCGTTGCAGCGTGAAGGAGGAACAAACTAAAACTCCGTTTACCCCCCTTAGGGGTAGTTTTTTCTAAATCGCTGAAAGTAGTATTTTTTATTCATGAACAGTAGCCTAAATATCAATATCCAAATTGCTTATTTTAAAAATAACTAATCTCTCATTCGAATTTCTACCCCCTATTTTAACCCTTTAGGGGATGAATTTCCAAAAATTCTTTCTTAGTGCACCCCTAGGGTACCCAAGGAATATTCCCTTCAAATTTCAAGTCCCTAGGTACAGCGGTTTAGGCTGTGCGTTGATCAATCAGTCAGTCAGTTTTACCCCTTTACATGCCTTCGGGGATGAAATTATCAAAAACGCTGAGACACGTATAAATTAATTGTTAATTTTCAACCTATACACAAAATTTGAAAAGTCTAACTTATACTAAAACTGACGGACTTTCATACAAAATTCCATCCCCTTAGGGGTGGAATTTCCAAAAATTCTTCCTTAGTGGATCTTTACACTATATAAGGTATCTATGTGCAAAATTTCAAGTCTCTAGGTCCAGCGGTTTGGGCTGTGCGTTGATATATCAACAATCAGTTTTACCCCTTTTCATCCCTTCGGGGTTGAAATTATCAGTAACGCTGAGACACGTATAAGTTAAAATTCAATTGCCAACCTAAACGCAAAATTTGTAGCGTCTAACTTCAAAACTGACAGACTTTCATACAAATGTTTGTCCCCTATTTTACCCCCTTAGGGGTGGAATTTCCAAAAATCCTTCCTTAGTGGATCTCTACACTATATAAGGTATCTATGTGCAAAATGTCAAGTCTCTAGGTCCAGCGGTCTGGGCTGTGCGTTGATATATCAACAATCAGCTTAGCATTTTATATAATAGAAGAAGATTACAATGAATTCATGCAGCCAATTGCTTTATAAAGGTTTACGTAAAGAATGTTATAATTCTTTAAGTTCCCATGTGGGTAAATAACGGCATTGAGCTGCATATTAGTTCACTCAAAATACACTTTACCGATTTTGGCAGAATAATAAACCCCAGGTGAACCGTAGTACGAGCATTAGCATTAATTTGTAATTAAATTGGTTCATATCGCTGTATAAGATCGGCCTCCATGTTTCCTTCTTAAAACTTGTATTTGTTTGATTAGTTATGATTTTTTTAGACATTACACTATGAATACATGAAGATAATCTAGGCCAAATACAACGATATAAAGTCCATATTAATATTATATTGTAATTTTATGTTGTAAACACAGATAAATTGAGGTTATATTTTTGGTCACTGCTATTTTTTTCCTTCATATTTATAATAAAAACCACACTATTCCCGTGGCGCTTCATTTATTTGCATTAAATATGTATATATAATGACAGTAAAAGTTCCTTAACACCAAAAATTTTCACAATAGGTACATAAAAAACGGTACGTGAACTTAAAGTGAACTTAAATCTGTATAATTTGTGCCCATTTAAGCATTATAACTAGGGATCAGAAATTCGGATGCTTTTATTGTTTTGTTTTTTTGTTGTATTGATTTTAAGTAGTATGGAGGCGGACTCAATTTAATTTTGCTAATAAATTTCCCGGGATTTCCCGGAATAACGGAAATTAGGATACATATACACATACTTATTTAAAGTATTTAAATAACATATGTTATTTGTTTCTTTTTACAAAATATTTAGTTTGTTTAACTAACAGTGCCTACACTATCCTTTAACATCAAATTAAATTTGTTAAGTTACATTTTATTCTTATGAAAACTAATGGTACTAACGTTAGTATTTTTGTTAAATCACCAAAGTACAAAAAATATACATAGCCATACAAATTTGAACTGTTTACCAACGTTTAGGAATGTTAACAAAATTGCTAAAAATAGTCATAATCTAAATATTTTATCTAAACAGTTATCACTATTTCCTGATGTTTTATACAATCCCGGAATCACGGAACTTAAATAATTACAATAATATTTTTAAGAAGCGGACTCCATACTTGCTGAGCTTTTTCCGGAAATTTGCTAATTGTAGGTATAAAAGCATCCAAATTTCCGATCCCTAATTATAACAGAACTATATCCGGATATAGTTCTGTTATACAGCCATATTATACAGCTTTAGGTTTAATCGAAACCCGTTCAACGGCTGCTATACAACCGTTGTGTTGCTTAGGATGAAACTGCCCAGCACAAAATATAATTACTCCTTCCAGATCAGCAGAAAAGAAACCTCTCGAAATCCCCCGACCTGGGGCACCTTCAAACGGGGTACGCAACAAATTTTGGCGCCGGCTCGACGGGGCCCTGCCGCGCCATCGAGAACTTTGTCGTGGAGTCCACCTTCCGCCTACTCGTCACCCGGTTCTCGCTCATGCACAAGGAGCTCAAGATGCTCGACAATTCGGTAAGCCAACAGCAGGCGCGAGGCACTGTTCAAGTGTAACGTTGCATTTCCTGCGTGAAACGGAACCTAAAGACTGGGGAAATATTTAAGTTGTATATGGCATTACTGTTCATTACTTTTGTATGTCAAACGTCAACACCGTAGATTAGTAGGTTGGTGTAGCCGCGTTAGGGAAATTACTATAGGATTATGGGATTATTAAATATTTGGTATAAATCAATAAATGGAGTAAATAGTTAATTACATTTATGAAATAAACAAAACAATTCAAAGATTTCTTTTGGCAGTAATTGTACATACAAGAATTAAACAAACACATTTCAGTCAAAAGAACATTTAATGTAGTAGGTAATTTATTAATTAAGTACTTAATTACCCAGACTACCTAATTTGTATAGCTACATTCTATGCATTTTGTTGCATCTATGTTTTTTCTAGCTTTCATCAAAATCATCAAGATGATGGCCCATTATAAAATCAGACTTAAGCCGAACGACAGCGACATATTTAATAATCCCATAATCCTATAGTAATTTCCCTAACGCGGCAACAACGTAACACAAGTACGGTCCTCACCCGTGACACATCGACAGATCCCTCTTTGTGGGTATTTTCAATCAAACAAAATGCAAATGGAGAGATGCCAAATGTTAGTAATTAAAATGAAGTAACTAAGATTTTGCACTACTCCTAAAATTTCGTGCAACCTTCATGAACTCGTTATTTAATTTTGTCACAGTATTAAAACAGTAGGGAAACGCCTTTGAAGTCGGGCGATGCTGCCGCCCTTATACCTTACGCTGCCACACGCAGTTGTGCAAGGGTTGTCACAAAAATATTTGTTTTCGGAGTCCACCTTCCGCCTGCTCGTCACCCGGTTCTCGCTCATGCACAAGGAGCTCAAGATGCTCGACAATTCGGTAAGCTGACAGCAGGTGCGGGGCACTGGACAAGGACGGTCAGCCTTATAAGATGCACACTATAGTGCTTTGTCACTTTAACGTCATGTTTGAACTGCTGCACTAATCTATCAAAGGCGTTAAAGCGACCAGGTACAAGTGTACCTACATATAAGGCCGACTGTAACACATCGACAGATCTCACTTTGTGGGTCTTTTCAATGAAACAAAATGTTTCGTTCAAGAAATGGCAAATGTTGCCACTATACACCTAGAGAGTTTATATAGAGATTGTCATTGTATTGAGTTAGTAAGTAATAATTTGCACTACTCTTGAAATGTCGTGCATCCTTCATGAACTCGTTATATATTTAACTCACTAGCCTCAATCTTGAACAGTGTGCATAAGCTATTTGTAGCCGTGCGTAGCTGCCATCGACACTTACTCGATCGAAAATATTCTCAATTAACAAATGCTTACGACGCAACGACTTTTTTAATGTGACCTACCAATAATGACATAGTTACTTAGATGACCCTAGATTAAGAATTAATAAATAAACAAATATCAGGGGACAATGTCACACCAATTGACCTTGTCCCAAACTAAGCTATAGGCTTGTACTATGGGTACTAGACAACGATATAAATATTTACATAGAGAAATATATACTTTAATATATAGAAAACATCCATGACTCAGAAACAAAATGTTCGCGCTCATCGCGCCCGAAATTTTCATTCGTCCGAAAATTCTTTTTCTCTGAAGCCGTTTAACTTTCCCGGATTGTTATAAAACTAACCCAAACTAACCTACAGGTTCTGTAGGTATATCTCTTTAAACATTTTGAAAAGTTAATGGGTTCAGAGAAAAATGATTTTCGGACAAACAAAACAGCGGACAAAAGTTTTTCGAAACATCGATAGGTTACCCATAGTAACACAATCTACTATAAATCATTTTGACAGGCACTGTACACGCAAGTCCGGCTGCTGCTGAGCTACGTGCACGAAGCGCACGGCAGCGAGTTCCGCGCGGGCGCAAGGAGCGGCCTGCTCGACACCGCGCTGCACGCAGACACGCAGGTCAAGGAGTCACACATGCAGACCACACGCGTCATCAGGTTAACACTGAACCCTTTAGGTTACCTCTTATTTATCAACTCGGCATCTTATCAGCCACGACTCAACGCACCAACTCATACTCGGCGTCTCAATTCGTACCGTTTAGTTCTTAATATAAAGTGTAAACGCGATGAGCACACACAAAAGCATTGCTAAGCCCACTCTGTCTACACTTTGCGCGTGAATCCCACGCGATTGCCGCGAACGGTTCGAACCGTAAGAGTGGAGGCGTTTCGCGTATTTTTACCTGGTTTTGGTCGGGTTTTTTTCTTAACGGACCACGAACTTCGCCGTGAAATACCGTGAACTGCCGTGAGTACGGGGTCATGGTTTATCATGCCGCGACAAATTCGCGCCATGATCCGCGGGCTAAGTGTAGAGCGAGCTTAACAGCGTTGAGTTTACACGGGATCGCTAACGCGCTTTCGTCTTCCGTCGGTGCGAAGCCTGCGGTAAGTTAGCTGTATATATTTTTAGAGAGAAACTTTATACAATATGTATACGTCGAAGTTAACATCAAGCCATAGATTACCGTCATCTCTGCCTCGGCTTGAGACGGGTACCTTACTTAAGATATCATTAATACGGCCCTTAAGTCCTATTATTAGCTCTGACCCTTCTTCCATGAGAATTAACGTTGCAATTTGAATTGCAGACACATACCGCGCAGCCAGGAGGACGAGCGCGGCTCGGACACGGGCGCCGACTCGGGCTGCGCTGCCGATGATAGGAGCCATAAGAAGTTTTACTTCAAGAAGAGAAGCACCTCCTCCACCGGGCCCCATGTAAGTGTTTACCAGTTATCCTCAGCTGAGGTTTATTCCGTGCTTCGTTCTGTTGTGTGCAAAGTATGTATAGGAATAGCAGTTCTTTAGTTACTCTAAAACTTTTTGTACAGTCAAAGATACCAATATGTATACACCACAAAGACTCAAAAATATGTACATAAACCTTATTACTATAGTAATTAGATCTGTGTACATATTTTTGTACTTTTGTGCGGATATTTATTTTTACCCTTGACTTTATTATTTTAAAACTCAGAAAAAATAAGATTTTATAGATAGAACTTCTCTTTTGAATTTTGAAGCATTTTCTTTCAAGTGGAAAGTACCTATTTATGCTGGTTAACAGTATCACAGTATAGAGAACAGTAGATCGTCTTCAAACAAAGGTACATCGCGCGGCTTGCGGCTGTGGGCGGGGCCTGTGGCGGGGCGAACCAATACGAAACGAGATCTCAAGAATTTTCGAGGGAACTTAGTCGGGGCCGCGGCGTCATTGCGTTCGGTTACGTTTTGTTTTAGCGCGCGTACCTACTTAGCTATCGAGCGACAATGTCGCTGCCGAAAACGCTTAAATATTGTTCTGTATACGGATGTCTAAACCTAGCTTAGGTAGGTACAACTATATCCAGATTTAATAAAAGGTATTTCGTACCGGCCTGCCTATAGTATACCTAGGTGAAATAAATACGTATTAAGTAGGTAATTTAAGTTATTGAGGGATTCTCTTTGGGTTTTCGACAAGATGGCGTCGCTTTCTTAGTTGTAATTTATTTTTTGCATATTTTGTTGTTTAATGGATAGTAATGATGTATTAATATGCAGTAAATTAACATTCAAATGTGCAGTATAATGAAGAATTCAAGTCTGAACACGTTTCGCCTTTGGAAGGATTGCTCCAAGAAAATCCCATCTGGTCTTCGTAAAGTTACATCGCTTCACGGAGGCTAGAGGATCACCGTACAACGTCGACTTATGATTTTTTTGATATCATTTACACCGATCACATGTAACTTCCAACCTTGGCACTGGCAGAATTGTCCCACTGGACAGAAGCCATATATCAAAGAATTGAACTTGAACTTGAAGTTATTGAGTGTGACATGACAGGTAACATGTGACGACGTGGATGGCCTAGGTAGTTGGTAGTGACTAAATAAGTAGTGACCTTGCTTACGAAGCTAGCGGTCCTGGGTTCGATTCCCGGTCAGGGCAAATATTCGTGTGATGAGTGCGAGTAGGTATTTTTTGTTTCTGAGTCTTGGGCGTTTTATATGTACCTATGTAGTCATATTAAGTATGTATTTTTCACTACATAAGTATGCTTATCGTTGCCTAGTACCCAAAGCACAAGCCTAGAACCAAAGCGAGCGGCCAATGCGCTAAGGAAGCCGCGCAGCGACGGCGCGTGCCGCCAATAATAGGTACCTAAGTAGTCAAAGGTAACCGCCTTGCGCGAAAGCGGTATTATCAAAAGGTCGAAAAGGAATTTACATATCACGTCACATACCTATAAATATAATTATTATTTAGTGTCAACAGATAAAAAGTATGTAAGTAAAATAATTTAAATTTGGTACTTAGGTAGCTAACAATATTTATACTTACTTTAGGTTTGTGTCATTTATGAAAATTAACATGATTATAAATCACAGTATGGCCAAGTAGGTGACTAAAATTGAAAAACATGTTTGGACAACCCTGACGCCCGAGCGGCAATAGGTATCAGAATCTCCTAAAGGGCCGGACTCGAGCTACTTTTCTATTTATACTATGACAGTATGTAGTGCTCTGTAGCATAATTTTAAAATCAAGATTGTCCCATGATATTTATTTATTGTATTAATTTATTAACATTTTAGAGCCTGCTAGAAACCGAGGGCGGCTCGGAGTCCGCGAACCAGTCGCCGCTGTCGGTGCGCACGCGGCGCTACCCGCTGACGCCGCGCCAGTCCGAGCGCACCATCCCCTCCACCTCGTCCGCCGACATGACGCCCCACCACAAGATCTCGCACTCCAAGTCCGTGCCCTCCAAGTTTCATATCAGCGGCATAGGTGAGTTCATACTGTAAAGAAACTTCTAGAGACAAAGGGTCACCAGATAAAACATATTAAGTTGAAGTAAATTGTCATACACTTGGACGCTTAAGTCATATTTTTTTTCAGATTAAGTATACTGACAGTTCATGTATTGTTTATTTTATTAGTTAACCTACCTGTTTTAATTGTAACAGCAAAATTGTTAACTTGTATCATTTTCAATTATATCATAGGTCATCTTTGTATAAATATCAACACTTCATCTAAATTCAAATTAATTTAAATGAATTTAATAATTTGAATATTTTTTTGTTTTTTGACGATGCGTTGTGCTGGTAGTTACCATGCCTACGAATTTAGCGGTTCCGGGTTCCATTCTCGTTAGAGGTAAATATTTGTGTCATGAGCGCGAGTATTTGTTGCAGAGTTTGGGATGTTTTCTATCTATTTAAGTATTTATTTCTGTATATAACTATTTATATCGTTGTCTAGTATCCATAGTACAAGCGTAGAGCTTAGTTTTGGGACTAGGTCAAGGTGGGAAAATGTCCCCTGATATTTATTTATTTTCATTTAATATCAGTGAACTGGTTCCGCCAAAAGCCTCACTCGAGGTCTCTGCTCCGCAACGGCCTCGGCTCTGGCGAGTCCTTGCCGATCTCTGGAAGCATGGTGTCCCTGGCCCGACCACACCTCAACGCGCAGCCGATACCCAGCCGGCCCGTACACGTGAAGAGACGTGTAGGATACACGCTGAATAGGTGAGGGAGACTAATCTAAGCCTGAGATTCCCATCTCAATCCACGTCAAGGTAAATGTCCAGCCATAGAAAACTTTTTTTAAAGAATTTTAGTGTGTACTGGCGAACACCCGTGCATAAACCAGAATTTATTACTAGAAGTTTACGTGACGGTTGCGTAATGCTAATTACGCAGAGTCTCGTACAATACTTTATCTACACACATATTATAAGTACTCTATCTAAGATGTGTTCAGAAGCCGAAAGGCAAATGACCAGCATTACCTTACCTATGGTAGTAGGTGACAGCGATGACAGCTGTAACGTAATTTTAAAATTACGTTATTGAATATTGTAAGGTAATGAGATCCAAATTTGGAAATCTTCCAAAATTAACAGCTGTCATCGCTGTCACCTACTACCACAGGTAATGCTGGTCATTGCCTACGGGTTTTAAACGCATAATGGAGGACTTATGATATGAGTGTAGATAAACATATATAATCTTTCCGTTCCACAATATTATCTAACTGATGGTGAAAACCGCATGAAAATCCGTTGAGTAGTTTTTGAGATTATAGTGAACATACAGAATAACAGACATGACAGAGGCGGCGGAGGACTTTGTTTTATAATATGTAGTGATAATCATTTGTGATCGGAATTTTCACTGCAAAACTTAAGATTGTCAACATTGCGATCTAGTGCTAGATTGTTATCTGTTAACGCACGGCATATGTGTGACACACACACACATGCACACGCAGCGATGGACCGCGGATGACGTAGCGGCGAACCCTCCACACATTTTTACCTGCTCTCGGAGAAGACACCCGCATTCATGTATTTGTTATAAAATGCATTAAACTTTGTAAAAAATCATAAGGACTTCTTCATTACTCAAAAATCTCCACCGTTCGTCAAGCTGCAAGACGCACCTGTTCTTCATTATCGAAATCAATCGTTGTGAAATATTTAGAAGAAAAAACGGTTCATCAAACGAAAATCGTCTCTGTTTATCGATGAATGTCATGAATAACATAGTGAAAGGGATGAGAAGTTGAAAATTTCGTATTCAGTGCTTCATAGTTATCATCCTGATATCTGATAAAATTACTTCAGAAACTTACACAGACTAGTAGTAATAGGTACGGAACTTGTACAGTGCGATAGCTCTTAGATGCTTCATCGCTTGCTATCATTCACTCTAATTTAGAGTGAGTGAAGAACCCGGAGCACCTTCTAAGTGCCCACAGACTGTACAAATGAGTTTTTGATTTTTACAGGGCGAGAAAGCGTGTGGAAGATCGACTTAACAGATTTGGTCTCAGAAAGATGGGGAAGAAAAGAGACGGCAGCATCGAGGAAACAAGTGGAGGATGTAAGGTTATCCTATTACTTACTGCATTTGCGAACGTTAAGGTATATATAAGTTGAGTAGGTAAACAAATTAAACCGAAAACTCTTGTTTTAATAGGATTTTCGCTGTTAGAGCTAAGCACTTGACTGCTTTACGCGGGCAGTGGGAAAATTTTCCATATAACTAAAATATGTATGAATATGAACAGATCTATTCAACACTCATCTCTGTTGGGACTCGAACCAGACTAAAGTAGGGTAGAAGTACCGGTTTTGGCCATCTTTACATCGTTTTTGGCCGCTCTAAATTTTAACTAATATCTAAAGTATTATGAAATTACAAACATATTTTTATATTTTATCTTAAAATTAATGTTCAGTCTTAACTAAAATATGTATGAATATGAACAGACCTATTCAACACTCATCTCTGTTGGGACTCGAACCACACTAAAGTAGGGTAGAAGTACCGGTTTTGGCCATCTTTACATCGTTTTTGGCCGCTCTAAATTTTAACTAATATCTAAAGTATTACGAAATTACAAACATATTTTTATATTTTATCTTAAAATTAATGTTCAGTCTTAACTAAAATATGTATGAATATGAACAGACCTATTCAACACTCATCTCTGTTGGGACTCGAACCACACTAAAGTAGGGTAGAAGTACCGGTTTTGGCCATCTTTACATCGTTTTTGGCCGCTCTAAATTTTAACTAATATCTAAAGTATTATGAAATTACAAACATATTTTTATATTTTATCTTTAAATTAATGTTCAGTCTTAACTAAAATATGTAGGAATATGAACAGACCTATTCAACACTCATCTCTGTTGGGACTCGAACCACACTAAAGTAGGGTAGAAGTACCGGTTTTGGCCATCTTTACATCGTTTTTGGCCGCTCTAAATTTTAACTAATATCTAAAGTATTATGAAATTACAAACATATTTTTATATTTTATCTTTAAATTAATGTTCAGTCTTAACTAAAATATGTATGAATATGAACAGACCTATTCAACACTCATCTCTGTTGGGACTCGAACCAGACTAAAGTAGGGTAGAAGTACCGGTTTTGGCCATCTTTACATCGTTTTTGGCCGCTCTAAATTTTAACTAATATCTAAAGTATTATGAAATTACAAACATATTTTTATATTTTATCTTTAAATTAATGTTCAGTCTTAACTGTACATACTTTTCATATCGGACTGACGAAGGTACAAGCGGGTCGTGTTTTTTTTTTAATACCATATCAATGAGACACATGAACTTTGAGTATAACTGCGTTAGCGAACCGTCTCATATTTGAATAGGCTTTTTTGAATCTCTCGAGCGACCTGCTATAATCCGAGGGGTATCCGCAGACATGTCGCGGCGCGGCTCGGCGGAGGGCGGGTCGGGCGGCGGCGAGTCCGAGGTGGTGGTGCTGAAGCGCCGCCGCCTGGTCGCCGCCGCGCCGCTGTACGCCGGCCTGGCGCGCTTCAGCTTCCTGCTGGACGCCACGCAGCCGGGCGCCACGCCTGACGCGCTCTTCATGGCGGCCTTACTCGACCTAGTAACGACCCTGGGCTTAACATAACATGTGCTTTATTTAAAAAAAATCGGTCAAGTGCGAGTCGACTCGCGCACCGAGGTTTCCGTTCCGCCGCGCAGAAGGTATTATTATAAATAAATAAATATCAAGGGACGATCTCACACAAATTGACCTACTCCCAAACTAAGCTCTAGGCTTGTACTATGGTTACTAGACAACGATATAAATACTTATATAGAGAAATATATACTTAAATACATAGAAAACATCCACGACTCGGGAACAAATACTCGTGCTCATCACACAAATATCTGCCCTTACCGGGATTTGAACCCAGGACCGCTAGCTTCGTAGGCAGGGTCACTACCAACTAGGCTAGCACGTCGTCAAATTATTATATTCCGATTTGAATTCGATGTCGAATCGCTTCAGCGCGAGCCCGACTCACACTTGACCATTTTTAAGTATTTCTTGTTTCTCTTCAGAGTTCGTACTACAATTATACCAAAGTTGACGCTTGTATGTTTACCTTTTTTACGACACAAAAAAAAAAATGTTAATAAACCGTTTCTTCTATGGACACCCTTTTATTATTTCACGTTCTTTACTTTTTATTTATTTGTTAGCAAATTCGCTGTAATAACGCATATTCTGAAGAGACACTCACAAATAACGTAGCTTTCTATTGGTAAAAGATTTTTCAAAATCGGTTCAGTAGATCCAGAGATTACCCCCTACAACCTTACAAACTTTTCTTCTTTATAAATTATTAGTATAGATTAGTATGGATTATTATCTGGTCGTTTTATTCTTCAGCCGAACACTGTGGTGGTTGGGAGAGCTGCGATTTTACTAGAATGCGCGCATTTAGTCCACAACTGCAACAAGGGCCAGTGGCCCTACTGGCTGAAGTCGAATGTGTCTAAAACTACTGGTAAGTAAAGATAACAATCGATTATTAATCTAAGCCACGATATAGATTAATTAAATCAATATGTCCACGCATCCCGAGGATAAACAGGGTGTGAAAGCTTCAAACTTTTCAAATGGAATTACACTAATAGTTCTGAAGATGAAGAAGATGGCTATTGAAAAACCGACTAAATTTACCTGTCAAATAAATAAATCGCAGTTACTACTTGCTGCCTAATTAAAATAGATGTACTGTTGTTCTAACCTTTATGTTCTTATTTTTTCAGTCGGCCCCAGTCCCCAGCTAAAACGCCAACGATTAGCAGCTAAACTGTTTTACCAATGGGCGGAGGTAAATATATTTCGAATGTACCGAACACGCATGACAAGTCAGACAAATATTTTTCGAGTATCAGGTACAGATTCGAATCTTGGTAGTTTTCTATGTATTTAAGTATGTATTTCTCTGTATACGAGTAAGTTAGATTATCGTTGTCTCGTTCCCATAATGCATGTCTAGAGCTTAGATTGGGACTTGCGGACCCAGTATGGCTGCGTCTATATAGCGTGTCAAATGTGAATAAAGCATCCGTCACTCCTTGCCTTATCCAAACTTCGTCATGCGATGAACGCGGCCATATTAGGGCCCTAGGTCAATTTGTGTGATATTGTCTTCTGATATTTATTTATATTGAACCAGGCGATCGGCAACCGGCTGGAGGAGATGCTACTGGAAGACAGGAAGTGCACTGATAACGTGGTCACTATGGTCACGGACCCGGAAAGACAGAAGGACCTGCTGCAGCAAGATGAAGAGGAGGACTTTCTGGATGAAGGTACCTTGAATAATTTGATATGTTAGGCTAGCCATTTTGTGTCTGATATTAAGTAAACCAAAATGTCAAACTTAGTAAGTCCATACAACACTAGCAATTTAGAAAAAAATACATTTGCATTACACGAAAGAAATCCACTACTGCGGATGTGATAGATAAACTGACTAAATACTTAAAAAGTCTCTTACGGCGGATTTTCTAACAAATAAAATAAAATAAAGAAGGTAAAAAAATTAAGGGATCCCATGATGAGTCGGGATGCCAGCCTGGATCAGGCTGTTCCCCTTGGTGGAGCCGTAGGTTACTGGCACGTCGACGTTCCCACCCAGCGAGGATCCCGTCCTCTCGTTTTCCTATAGAGGTGCGTTCTGTAGGGTAATGCTTTTAAGTGCTTCCGTAGATAATATCGTCCTCCCCGAGTGTGCAGTATCTCAGTGACGAGTACATGACACGCTCGGCGAGGAAGTGTCGGCTTGTCTCCTCTTTGCCACAGTGCCCCCCGTATTTCTCGTTTGAGGTTGATCCCGTCGGTTTCCATCTGGGCTACCTTTACCTGGTTTCCGGGTTGCGGTCCTGGTCCACTACAGATGCATTTACAGCTGCAAAAAAATTTTTCGTTGTTTGAATGGGTATACTTTCTAGTTGGTCCCATTGTCAACACGTCAAGAAGTCAAGTCAGAAATCAAGAGAACTCCTCAAATATTATAGGCACACCTATAGCGATTTTGGTATTTTTCATTGTAACTCGTGCAATTGCTTTTGAAAATTACTATATGGTGAAGTGGAACTGATGATGAAGACCACAGATGACCACCGGAACTCCTTAACGGTACCTATTTCAAGGGTGGCGATAAGATATTTCGATTAAGGTAGTTGAGCTACTATCAAATCAAATCAAAATACTTTTATTTCGGACAACGAGATCCATATCGGGTTAATTAACAATTACAATTACAAAGACGATTTTAGGACAAATACCAAACACAAAAACACTAAAAGTAATATACAAATAATTCTACTTAAAAGTTAAAATCTAAATTTGATTTTACTAGTCTGATTAGGCCCACCACTAAGGGACAATCAAACCTGCCCGCAATCATCTTCAGGATGCTGTTACTGCTACACCTCATTCTACCTAGGAGGGATGCTACTTTTTTCCTCAGGATAGCATGGAAACCATCCATTCGGGCTTCCGTAAACATGGCGGAGGCACTGCAGAATCGGGGTAGCCGTAACAGCGCCCTGGAGCTGTTATTAAATTGGACCCGCAGAGCATTGTGCGACTTTTGGGTATACTTGACCCACAGACTACCCGAGTACATAGATGTACAGTACGCTTTGAATAAGGTGATTTTTACCGCGTCTGAACACCTAGCGAATGTACGGGTCAACATATTAGCACTAACTGACAATTCTCTGCGTTCCCTTTCCATGTCCACATCATCCCTAAGGTCATCGGTAACATAATGTCCAAGGTACTTAAACTGCTTGACTCTAGTGAGCGCAGTTCCGCTCAAGGTAACAGGGGGAACTTCGGCAGGACACTTGCTACCGGCCTTAAAAACCATGAGTTCACTTTTTTTAACATTGTAAAGCAACCCGTGCGAACCAGCGTAGGCCTCGCATAGGGCTAGGAGCTCCCCGAGTGCGCACACTGAGGGAGCCAGCAACACCATGTCATCCGCGTAACTGATATTGTTGACACTGATACCGTCAATGTAACACCCCACACGCGTGCTGCTGAGTCCCTCAATGAGCGCATTCATGCACAGGTTGAAGAGACTCCGTGACGTTAGCCCCCCCTGCCTCACTCCGCACTCCAAACCGTACGGCTCAGAGAGCGTCCCGGCCCACTTAACCTGGTTCACCTACTACTATGACGAAGCACATTTAGGTTTAAATATGACTATGACATTCCCGCGGCGTTGTCTGCGGCGAGCTTGAAATGTTCTATAGTTTCTCATTAATATTTAGAAGTGGAGCTGCGTTACAACATAAATAGGATCACTAAAAAGTATAAAATAAAATAAATGCTTAAAAAAACAAAAACCCGCCTTCAAAAATGCAAAAAGTAACTTCTTTTAAAATGTTAGGTCAGTCCAACTGAAGTCGGCGTCGCACAATATTTTAAACCTAAAGTCGAATGCAGTTGGACTGACCTACCATTTAAAAGAAGTTATTTTTTGCATTATTGAAGGCGGGTTTTTGTTTTTTTAAATATTTATTTTTATAAAGCTACAAATTACAATTTACAGGTTACAAGTTTCCATTTGTCACAACCTCGACCAATGACGACCAGCCATTTGAGCAGTGTTGCCAGTTTAGACCTGTAAAATTGAAACTTGTAGCTTTATAAGACGTGCCCCTGCGGTTCCTCTAGCGAACCCGGCATCCAGAAGTTCACCCTCGTTTTTCCCAACATTGTTTGTTCCCTTTACTGGAGACCGTGTCGAGGGTCTTTTGCCAGGGTAAGTTGTTTGCTGTTTCACTTTCGACGCCCTCCCTGGCGGCGGTGGCATCCCCATCGCCTGACAGTGGCTAGAGTTTTCTCCCGCCGCCACCGCTAGTTTCTTGAGGTTCCTGCGGGCCTACCTGGTCTTCTTTTTCTCTGCTTTCGTCCCCGGTCTGGTAAACCCGTTGCTCTTCGCCGGGCGTCGCGTTAGGGCGGCCCCCATTACTTTCGGAATTCCGATAAAGAATACCGTTTCAGAATATCAAATTGAGATTCCGTATATAAACACACATACGAGTACGATTATTTTCGTTCGGAATAACAAGCGTCACTTGAGAGTAGTTAGTCATCAAGTTCGACATTCTGGCAGCGAATATGGACTCCGACGACGATTTTGTGATCACGATTGCATTGTTGCTATATATTAAATACGAGAAAAAAGAAAAAACCTCGCCGTTACTGGGTGCATCCCCTGAACACTGAAAGAATGCAAGACAATTTTAGTCAAAAAAAGCCAAATTACAATACAATCCAGAAAATTTAGAATCGGAAAAAAGGTCGAGCGGAATTTCGGACTTCGGATTCGGAAGATGTATGTGGCCGCCTTTAGCAGTTCCCTCCTTCGGAGTCGGCGGCGGGTTCAGCAGTCGATCCTCTTCATCCAGTGGCAGACTATCCTGCACCAGCTTGCTCCACGGCATCTGCGGGGGTCCCCTTTGCACTATCCGGTCGGTACTCGGCATTCCACCCGCTTCTGCCCGTCCTCTACCTTGCTTTTTAAAATTCCGTCCTGTGAAGGTTTCACCTCATGCTCCTTGTGAGTTGGTTTGTTTAAATTTATGTTTTTTTTCCATGGTATACTTTTTTAATGGGAAGAAATCAAAATAAAGTTGCGGCAGTGCTCCCTTGCCGCATCCCTGGACAGATTTCAAGTATACGGGGTGCGTCACTACGGCCAGCGCTCAGTCGTTCGCGGCAGCAGTTATGCCGAGTAAGTCGTCCCTTGTTGCCGCAGACAGTATCTCGCCCGCGGGCGCGGCGCTGGGCGCGGCGTGCCCGCGCGCGCTGCGCCTGGTGGCCTGCGTGCTGCTGTGCGAGGTGACGACGTTCCTGCGCGAGGCCTACCCGGCGCTGCCGCGCGCCTCGCACGCCAGCCTAAAGGAGCGCGGCCCCTGGGAGCGCGTCTACAGGTACCCCCCCGACCACCTCTTACCGCTTCTTGGTGTGCATCACATGTGATTCGCTGTTAAAAAACATATACCATTTTTTGTTAACGTTATGCCAAGATGGATGGAAAAACGAAGACGTTTGTGTTGTAAGAATAAGTGAGTTCATTATGTTATTGTTTGTATTATTGAGAAGAGTGCATATTTTTGATGATACCTTTATTTTAACAGGGCTCTTAGCAGTCAACACGCATTAATGCCAGTCGAGTATGTGTTCTAAAGAAATAATGCATGTTTTTGCATACCGCACTGAGCGCGCATGCTTATAGAACGTACATATGATAAACAACTGTCACTTTACAAAACGATCAGCAATCCTCGCCTCGTGATGCGAGGTTGTTTATCTGTTAAAAACTCGACGAGGCGGCGACCGCACGATTCGGTGCACGGTATTGGTATACCTAACGTGCGACCACGCACACTAACTGCATGGTATGTTTTAAGATTTACCTTCATAACTTAACTATCAATAAAATACAAACTAAAAGAACACAAATAAATTATATTTTCCACCCTTTACTGACTTAACAATATCACAAATCACTGATTAAACTAAAGGTAGTAAAATATGCAAATAGGTAGTATAGTTTGTAATAGTATAAAAAGTAAAATTCGCTTTGCTACATTGGCATGCTCGAGAAAATTGAGATTTGAAAAACAGTAAATAGTAAAGAGCATAGAGCTATTAACACGCTACGTCGGAGATGCGAACTTGTGGTTAAAGTGGCTATAATATGTGCGGTGGGTGCGCAGGGAAGCGAATCGTCGGTGGAGTATGGCGTTGTCGAGCATGGGCCACTCGCAGGCGTCGGCGCAGAGCCTGCAGTCCATCGCCGGCGACGCCGAGCGCAAGATCTCCTTCGTCATCCACGAGCCCGAGAACGTCTCCGGTGGCAGCAACGTCACGGTATTACATGCTATCACACACACACGATGTTGACATGGCGCTCCCACACACACACGATGACGACAGCAACGTGACGGTGTACACACGATGTCGACATGGCGCTGGCTGCCACAAACTCAATGTCGACAGCAAAGTTACAGAACACATTCTACTACACACGATAATATCGACATGCATAATGATGACAGCCACGTTATGGTACACATACATCACACGTTTTACAAATACAACAGCTATATCGCGATATCGTACCGTAGTACGACCCACGTTAACATACACGCACAAGTACACACACTCTATGTCGACATGGTGCTGGCGAGTGTAAGGCACTGGTAGGAGTCGGCGCAGTGTACATTCTGCAATTAATTAATCCATAAATAAATAACTAATTATTAGTCCATCTTGATTATCTTCTTGATGTTCGGCGCCATATGTGATAACTTCGTAAAAATCACTTGGAAGACGACATCACCAAATACATTAAGAGTGATGCCACACTAGCCCTGCCTGTGCGTTGCGTCGTCGCCCCTGCGTTGTTCTAAATATTATAATTTAGAACGACATGCCACACGACGCGTTGAAAAAAACACTTGCGACGCTCTATGTTGAAATCACAGCGTTGGGACGACGCCACACACTGGCAACTCTCGTGCTGAATCGCTCTAACAATCACACGTTTCGAATGTTACAACTCTCTCGAAGAATTATCTCTACTTAATCTTCATTTTCTAATTAATCGTATTACAACTTGTGATCAGTCGTAACATTGACATCGTAATTTAGCTGGCCGACGCTATTCCCCCGACGACCGTGGACGACAAGAAGGGTAGACTGGGGTCGCGCGGCAAGGCCTGCATGCATCGCCGCAACACGCAGCAGACTCACTCGGCTTACGGCTCCTTCAAGCGGCGCTCCATCAAACTGCGGCCAAAGGACACCAGGGAAGTCGATGAATGTAGGTTTTCGTTGCTTTCCGGCTAAATAAATAAAAACACAAAATATTTGTATTTTTATGTTTATTTTTTGAACGCATGCGACTTACCCGCTTGCTCCAATTGGCAAAACGTGCGATAGATTCGCCCAAAAAAATAGCTGAACGTTTAGAATATATGTATATCGAATGCAACCAGAACACGCAAGGAGGCTTTAACAACTATCGAAGCTGATTTGTCTCTGATTTTAGTTGTTAATCGGCGGTCAGAGTCTATACAGAACCGAAGAAAGGTATCGTCTCTATCCGACAGAAGTGATACTTCAGAAATATATCCCGGCACAGGTAACCGTACGCCAATGAATATAGGTCCTAGTCTTAGCCCGACCCCGGTGAGTTCGCGCGGAAGCCGGCCCGGACTGACTCTTGGACACATTTTAGGGGGCCAGGTAATCATCCCCAACGAGGACAGCGGCGGGGAGGAGAGCCCCGGCGTGCTGTCGGACGACCACGAGCACCCGCCCGACAGCCCTGACTCCGGGTCCACCGACCCGCCCGACAATAGCAAGGGGCTCCCCTGGCTCAAGGTTGGAGCATGCTTCCTTATCGTACGCTCTGCCTGCAGCGACACTCCACCCGACAGCACCGCGTAGCTTAACAGATAGTTAAATAGATAGGATTAATAAACATTTACCCCCTTACTAATAAACGTTGAGTAACGGTGGTATAGCTAAACAATGTTTTGTCCTTATCTGTCATTGTGACATTTGAATTTGACAGATAAGGACAAAACATTGCATAGCTATATGACCGTTACCTACTCAACGTTTATTAGTAAGGGGGCTAGACTTTGGTGTCTTATAAATAATTTGATGCACAGTATCTAACTAAAATCTTGAACAATTCTAACAAAAAGCAAGCTGACCCGACTACCCCTGCAGCATCGGGAATTACATAGTAGTAGGAACATGAAATGTACTAACAATATTTGCTTGATATCTTCAAAATTCAAATTGACAAACCTATGGTTTTATATAGACAGTTTGTAGCAGCATGAGTATTTCAGTATATACAAACACATCCGATAAAATAACCTTCTTGTGAACTCGTGTAATACGGGGATGTACAATCACATTAGCGACTTTACTCAAATACCATCATCACCACTATACAAGCAGGCGTGGAGGATGCACACGGGCCACCTGATGGTAAGTAGACTCCGAGACCCATGGCCATTTGCAATCTAAACACATTGAACTGCGGTACAGTGATCATAGTTCAATTAGGCATACTTGCTTGATGCCCAGTGGTGGATCCAGGTGACAAGTCCTTAATTAAATAAGTTTACCTTGATAAAACCTACCCTCAGCGCAGTCAACTCCATCCTGAATCCGCTACTTTTGATGCCTTTCGGCGTCTCCACCGCTAAAAGTTTTAAGTTTGCAAATGCGTTGCCAACCCTGCTGCTACTCATTTGATGTTATCTTACTGATGAGGACTGTATTATCCACACGGAAACTCGACCACGTAAACACAGCTGCTTGCGGAAAGGACAGCAGGTATTATGGACGAATCTACTCCTCGCATGAAATATTTATCAATTAAACTCAAGTTTTGTTTCAGTTGCTTATACAATTTCCTCATTATTTTTGATAACCCATTTCACCTGCAGATTGTGCATCTTTTTATTAATAAGCATCAATGATTCTAGTTTAAATAGACTGATTACAAAGTAGCGGTATTAGTCTTAAAAGCGTAGTGTCCACGTTCATTTCTTCTGAGATGCGTATGTTTCAGGTGATGGTGAAATTCCTCAACTCGTTCAACTACTCGTGCTGCCACCAGAACTTCTGCCACCCATACTGCTTTCGGCGCAACATGCGAGCTAGCACAAGACTTATGAAATCCGTGCAAAAGGTAATAAAGTAATCTAGTATTTTTATTTTCCAATTCCATTTCGTTTCAACTTCTTTGTCTCATTAGGATGGCAAGTAAAGTTTGCCCACGACTTCTTTGCTGTCTCCTACTAAACTCACAATAAATGAAGCGCGTGGAATGACAAGTGAGAAAAAGCTACTTAGAATTTGCAGGAGAAGTTTGACTACCTATTGATTTTTTTCTATAAATGTCTCTTGGTTGCAGATATATGGAGAGAAGTTTGGTCCGGAAGTGAATACCACCAGTCACGACGACGGAGTGGGCGGCGCACGTCGCGGCCGACGGTCTCGAAAATCGTCTGAACATGTTACTGACAGGTAATGTGTATTAAGGGTGGGAAAGACAGAATTACGACGAGAGTCTGTTAGGCTTTAATTACTCGAGATTTGTATTTCCTTTACCACCCTTGTAACATACAATGTTTTTCATCACAATTGCGAGGAAATTAAATAAAATCAGACAAAAGATCATATTTTTAACTTACGATTCTCACTAATAATTGTGGTGTGGTGGAGTCGCATTATCCATTTCTTCTGATGACGACATGTTTTTTATTGATATATAAATTTTAATATGTGCACAAAGACACCCTTTTAATGATTATTTTGGAATCACACAGGTTATAATCAGTATTTATAAATTAGCGGCAGACTACATCATTGTCTATGACTTACCACAGATAATGTTAAACGTGTTTAGGAGTCCGATTCCAGTGACAGTCGAGATCAATATTGTAGTTTATATGCGAGATTTTTTGAAAATTGTATTCATCTGACATTTCATCTCGAATGAAACTTCATATCGAATGGCACAAGAATTGGGGTCCTGGCGTATTATGACAGTTTCAGCCACGTATTAAAAAAACTATTACGCACGATAGGGCGTAATGGTAAAAAAAAGCCTGCGGGTATTATTTCCGACCGCAGCATATTAGGACACTATTTACTTTATTTATTTATTTTATTTATTTTATTTATTTCTCGTTGCTGTGCCCGACAGGGTTCATAATGCACATAAAATAACTGTATTCCAACCTGTACACATTATGAATTGCAATAAAGTATTGAGTATTGTTGCAGAGGTTAAAAAGTAAGCAATAGATGGACGAGTTAGTTCGAGTTTTAACGATACCGTTCTTAGTGGCCAGTCATTCAAAGGCGTTTTTTAAACTGACGAGTCTGACCGTGAACCAGAATTATATTTCAGATAATTAAAAACAGACATATATGGCTGTATGGAATCTAATTGCTTATCCGTGAAGGGATGAATATTATTAAAAAGTAAAACGACTCCTCATTAGCCAATTTAATTTCATATGCAGCACAAGTCGTGTTCTGATCGGTCGAATCAGTGATCAGCGGACTGATGTGATTGGTCGACTTGCTCATTGGAACAGACCAAAAATGTTACATTTTTGGTCAGTTTAAATTCATAATTGGCCTGCTCATTCAATGTACAACTGCCTATTGATTGTTTTGGGGACCAGGAACAGACCATCTTTCGCCACATTTCCGAGCAGTGGCGTGAAAAATATATTTGTTAGTCAACCATCATCATTATCATCAATTTCTTGCAATAGACCGGGGCTTCTATTCAACATGATAAAACAATATTGTTGACTGTTTTCGTAACTTCAATTCTCGATAGCTCTTATTTACCGTGAAGAATAGAGGCCCTGCTTTGCTTTTCTGTCGACGAGTGACGCTGAGTATTCCAATCGACGAACGAATTAGACGTTGCACGGTTGCGTAAATTTACGGAAACTCTGTCTCTCGGAAATCCCACTTTTTATACATATAAATAAATATAGGTTTACGGTTTTTTATAATTTGAATCCGAATACATACTTAAACTTAGCTGCAACTATAAATGGTCCTTTTAACCGGATTAAACTAATCAATACAAGGATCGATCGGTCCGTGATCGAGAGCGCGGGGCTGGCTTACCACGCGGCAGGCGTGGAGCAGGCCGCCAAGATGGCCGACGCGCCGCCCCCGCGCCCCGGCGTGGCGCCCTACCCGCCGCCCGACCCACCCGCTATACTCAAGTATCTAAAGGGACAGGTAAAGAAAGACTGCAATAAATTAGTTTATTTGTTAAATAGAATTTGAACCTTTTTTAATGAAATAAAGTCGATTTTCTAATTTTACTGAAAGTCATAAAATATAAAAAAAACTTTGAACTAGGTCTTTATTCTAATGGCCGTATACAGGTGGCTCATTTAGATCGGTCTGTATGGGAATGTCTGAAACTATGTGACATACCAAGATCTGTTCTGTCGTGTTACGTGGTTTTCCGATAATTCGGACGACCAGGTAACAGACGTTAAATATAAGAAGAAAGAAAAAGAGAGGTAGATTAGAGAGAAAAGGACAGAAATAGTAAATCAGAGTCTGGGTATTTATTTAACACTTAAAGGCTTTCGTCACACAGAATAAAATCACGAATGAAATAATTATTACACACAAATTAAAAAAAAAGACGAGTCCCTAATGTCACCAGGGTAAAGTTAAAGATTTGGTGGTGAGGGTGAAGGTAGTTCCTCCGGGACTTCCTTTAGTTCGCGTCCCGGAGTCTTCGGACCAGGAACACTGCTGGCGCTGTAATGAGGGGCGCTAGAGGCAGCGGCCCTGATGGCACACGAAGGTAGGTGGGCCCGAGGTGGGACCCGTCAGAGAGAGTAGCGGTCCCTGAGGAAAGCAGGAACCTCGTAGATGGAGGAGGATTCTTGAGGCGTAGGGCCCGACTTGGCCACACTCAAAGTCGACTATTAGTATGAGGAAGATAGAGGCTTCTAGGGGTCCGACTTGACCCTATCTTCAGAGTTTCAAGTTTCCAGTTTTGAGGCAGAAGGAGAACTGATCCAGGGTGCACAATCTCAGTACTGGCTATTCGGGTTGAAGTAACGGATAAGTATGTCAAATTAAAAAGGAGGCTAAAGAGCAAAGAATCCTATGGAACTAAATGACGTTTTCTTCGGCAGTATTATTTTCGCGCATCTTTAAACCACACGTATAGATGGCACTTTACGGCATCTGGTCTGTTCTTTGAGTACCTGATAACAGAAAACTGCGATAGATGGTGTTATTGCTCGAAAAAGAACATCAGTACGGTAGTATGACCAGCTCAAAGACATTGTTATATTTACAGTAGATTTTTTATTATGACGCGAAGGTGTTTTCTTTCATTTAACATTCAAAACTTTAAGATAACACCGAGTACTTAAATAAAGATAGTAACAACACACGAAAATTCTAAAATCACAAGCACAAAAAAAGATACATGTTCCAACGGGAGATATTTTTTTTAATGTATTGCAACACATTGTAAAATTTGGTAGCTTCTGGTCGATTAACGGTTTGACTTGAGTTTGACACTGGCGGCACATTTATATATACTGGGCTAATATAATATTCTGGGCTAGTTTCTTTTCATTCAGGATCCAAGGAGACTTTACATAGGTTTCCGAATCCGGGAAAGGATAAGGAGATGGTTAATACGTGTGTCTACAATGTTGGAGGTCCCATATTAGGACTTGAAAATAGTCATATTTTCAAGTACCGACGTGTTTGTCATGTGCACTTCGAAGAAAAATATTCGTGCCAGAATAATCGTATCAGCAACATAGCTGTACCAACAAAAAAATGCCAGGTTAGTGAGAAAATTATATTGTTATTTAAGTACCAATTAATTACGCCCTGAGTTATTCTTTAACACTTCCATGTAAAATTTCAGGGCCTGTGTCATGGTCGCCTTTATCATGGTGGATTCACTCTTGCTTTTACATACTCTGGCCCGTTTCACGAAGCTACAAATTACAAGCGGAACTCCTTTTCTAGCAAAAAGGAGTTAGAATGAGACTTCCGCTTGTCATTTGTAACTTTAGCTTCGTGAAACGGGCCTCTGTCCAGAAAGTATCAGAAGTTTTATCCGCATCAATAAACACGATCATAATAGACCCGAAGATCTGTTATATGTATGGATGTAATGCTAAAGTTTGTTAACAAAAAATAACCGACTTTATAATTTTCAACGGATAATAACTATTATTTGGTTGTGTTTATGACTTGCAATACCTATAGTCACCCCACATACTAGGCACAGTGCCTACCATGCACTGGTGAGCTAGCCGAAAAAGTCCAGTACATTCAAATCCGGATAACTTGGGGCCATTCATTTTTTGCAGTGGAAACCATGGGACCTTGGTCAGATGATATGGGTTCATAGAATCCTCAGGAGATCCTAGAGCTGGTGTTTACCTCTCCCAAAGGATTGGGCTAGCTATCCAGAGGGGTAATGCAGCCAGTGTCATGGGGACCATGCCGCGAGCGGACCTGCTAGAGGGGGTGTCCTTTTTATAGTGGTGGTTATTATTTATATCTTTAATATTTGTGTAGCTTGGTTTAATTTTAATTTAAATACGTTTAGTTTTAATTTTTAATTGTATTAATGTTGAATTCTGTACTTAGTTGGATGTAAATAAAGCCTGTAATAAATAATAAAATATTCGAAGTGTTATTATTTTATCATCTTTAGCGTGGGTTACTTTTTTGCTGGCATGATCTATGTTATTAAATCCAAAATCAGCAAAAAAGTACACCACGTTTAGAATAAATTGAAAAGAGTAATTCAGGGTGCCTATGCTTGTGTGTATATATATAGGTATATGAATCTGACAGATAGTTACAAATCACAAGTTCAGAGGGCGACACTTTCGCGTTACCTTTTCTGACCGCGGAGATAGGTCTCTATTACAGTATATAAAAAAGGTACTCTGTGAACTGATCGCTCTAGTCCGAGCCACGATTTATATACCCTGGTGATCTAGCTTTTTAATTTACAAATTCTAAATTCATAAAATTTCAAAGTTTCATGCCGGATATTAATTCTATGGTAAAACCGTCGTTTTAACTCCATGGTCCAGTATAAACCTAGGGTATCGTCTCTGCCCGTTGTCTAGACAACGAAAATAACAAACACTGACAGATGAAAAAATATAAACAAAAAGTGAATATTTTCGGCTACAAAAGTAATATCGTTACAAAAATTACATAACTTGTAGACGCCATTAAAATAAATAAACAAACAAGTAATATCGTTAAAAAGAATAGCAATCATTCAAAGGAAAAAGCCATGGAAAACCAATACACCGTACAGCTTCAAAAAATCAAGAATTATACGTCTCTAAAGTTAGTCGGTCCAACCGACATGTGAACCGCACCCGCGAGATAGTCAGAGGAACGGGACAAGAAACCCAGGAACGCAGGTACAATATTACAGTTCATAGGAACCATGTCATCGATTTTAGTAACAAGAGAATTTAAAAATAAACTTTTTAACTACCTTATTAAGAAATGTTTTTATTGCATTAAAGAGTATTTAGACGAAGATTACATTAGCATTTAGTTGTTTTAGCTTTTAGTAGTATATTCAATGTATTCTTAATGAATATTTTAACTATATTTTTTAAGCACTTCTTACAAAAAAAATTAAATGTTAGATTAATATTGTTTGTTTATTTTCGTATGCTATCTAGGCACATCACAGCGGAAATATTGTATTAAATACCTGCTCATACCTGTGTTGACGAAATAAATATTGATTTGATTTTGATTCGAGAAACTGCATTCATACATTTTTTTTAAAACTTGCACTCAGCTCGGGAATCGAACCCGGACGTTGTGAAAATAGTAGTAGTAGTAGTAGTAGTCATTTATTTCATATTGGAAATTACATGAACAAAAATAAAAAGTAAAAATCAAATAATGTCAATGCGTACAAAAGTAATAATAATAATAAAACAAAATAAAAACAGCAGAAAAACAAAATAAATATAGCCCAAATGCTACAGTCATAAAATGTCAAGACAAGAGTACAATAATATTTGGAAATGTCAAAAAGTAACTCAATATAATAAAATAAAAAATAACTCAATATAGCTAGCTATATCTAATCGTCACTATATTCTTTAACAGAATATAGTGATTTCGTTAATAACAGATTTTTAAGTCGGCGACCAAATTTTTCGCCCGAAGATTCATTTTTAATGTCTGCGGGTAGACGCTCATAGAAAGCGGCCCCTATTACGCGCGGGTTTCGGGGACCCTGCCGGGCATGTTCACACGTTTGAATTTATTAATGTTGTTATGAGTATACATTATGATATCAAAAACATAATGTGAATAGTGCGTCATTATACCATATTTTTTGAACAGTTCCCTACACGAGTGTCTCGGTTTTACTCCTGCCAGTGTACGAAAAGCTCTCTTCTGCAAGGTGAGAAGGTGTTTAGAGTCCGTAGAATTACCCCATAGAATTATACCATACGACAAGATGGAATGAAAATAAGCAAAATATACTTGAAGCAGCAATAAAACTAACACTATTTCTATTTATATATCGATTGTGTAGGTCTTAAGCAGCAAATATTACTATGAAACATCATGTCTTAATAAAATGCATTGTTGCCATAAGACAACAACCATAGAGACAATTTTATGCACCTAAACGAGTTGAATGTTGTATTGAAAAAAAAGGTAGTCATTTTGAACACCTACTAAAATAAATTAAAGGATATGAAAAAAAAAAATTTATTAATTTTAGACATCATGTTTCATATAAACATTTGCTGCTTAATACTTACACTACTTAATGCTCTACACCAATCGATATCTAAATAGAAATAGTGTTAGTTTTAATTTTAAAAACGTCCGATTTGATTCCCGAGCTGAGTGCAAGTTTTTTTTTAAATGTATGAATGCAGTTTTTCTTGTTACTAAAATCGATGACATGGTTCCTAAGAACAGATCTTCGTGTCTTATAGTTTGAGACTTTATCGTACTGACCGATTTAAATGCGTGGCTACCCTGTATTTTTTTTTTACAAGGGGCCACAGGAGTTTAGACTCTTTTCCATAGTGTAATAAATTATATCAATCCGTAGCGTTGATGTTATGACTGCACTGAGCATACGCTGGATGTATAATGACGGCTTCATTACTATTATTATGTTTCCTAATAAACAAATGAACAAAACACAATACAAATCAATACACAATTTAACTGAAATAAAGTTTATGTACGCTACATACCTTCAAGACTTACTTACTATTACTGTATTTTTCTGGCGCATTTAATGTTGTTTTTACATTCTACGAGTATATCTCAACTTATTGAGCCTACTACCGACGCGAATAACAGATAACATTGACAGGTACGCGATGCCTACCACACCCCCCTCGCCGCTTTAATCAAAGGCGCCACCACCATGAGCGAAGAAATGTTCGCCGAATGTGCACCGGTCGCCTGGCAACTATTATTAGAGCCTGATAGAGAACTCAGCGCCTGCGCCGCCTCGCTCTTCATACTAGCTGCGGTTAAAGCGCCGGTGACTGCCTCGGAGATCATGCACAATGACCTGAAGCATACTGAGCCAGGAGTCAGGTGTGGTTTTTTTTTCAGTCTTGGAAAAGACAATCACACAGGCCAGTGGGATCTGTGGCCCATAGACATTTGCATTCTAAACCCTTGGTATGTCTAAACAATGATCAGTGCACCCCCGTTGTCTGCTCAAGCACTTGTTTATCAGTGCAAGTCACATGATCAACATTTTATTCGACTGTTAACTTAAAAACAAGACGTATAGAGTCTAAAATATTTTCTTTTCTCCATTCCCAATGAACCCATAAACCAAAGTATATTCATTATTCGTTGAATGAAATGTATAAAACGTATAAAACTGTTCTAAATTTGTCGTTTGACGCGCCATTTTGCGACTGACGACAGGTGCAAGTTTGCGACCCCATCTGACATACGAAGGGTTAAGATTACAATCTTACGAATGCGTTGGCAACCCTGATGACTAAGGTGGAATGCCTCTATGCTAATTTGATGCTCTATGTAATTAGGTTATAAAGTGAATGTTTTTGTATTTATTGGTGACTAGATATTTTATAGCAAATATGATACGTATTTTAATCATAACTTCAAAGTTATAAATATTCCGCGATAGAATTAAAATCTGCTTTTACTTCTGACTTATCCTGTGATTACAAATGTAAATGTCCGTTCCTTACTCAAATAAATTGATATCCCATTGACACATTTCTAGACCAAAAGCCCTAAGCTCCTAAATGTTCCAGAATCAACGCAATCCTCCGTTTCCAAGTTATGTGGAAGCTACGCTACCAAGTGTGGCCACGCATGGAAGAGGGCGCGTCGGTGACGTTCAAGGTGCCTCCGCCTGGCATCGAATTCACACTGCCGTCGCCAAAAATCGGGATTGAGTCGCTAGCCGTCGTCGACCCGCCTTGGTCCCCGCAAGTCAAGGATAAGGACATGGAGATGACCTTAAACCAAGAGCGACACGTAAGCCACTTCTCTTTTAATAAACATAATCTCTTGTATCTGTCAGATAATAAATTTTTAAGTCTATGTAAAAATAGGTTGGAAAGCGTGTGAGGGCAGAAGAGGATGCACTCCTGACGAAGCTCCCCCTAAGTTTGCCACAAGGACCGGACCTGCGCCGTTTGCATCCATCGGTTTCCCGCAACCTTAGCCATGTCGTCGGTCCACCTTGTTGGAGGTCTACCCACGCTGCGTCTTCCGGTACGCGGACGCCACTCGAGAACTGTTTGACCCCATCGGCCATCTGTTTTGAAAGCGATATGCCCCGCCCACTGCCCCTTAAGTCTAGCAATTCGTAGGGCTTTGGTTCTTGTGCAGATCTCCTCACTTTCGATTCTATCACGCGAGTGAAATTTCTAGCATAATTAATTTCCTCTCCATTGCCCTTTGAGTAACCTTGAGCTTTATAATCAAGCCCATCGATAGCGCCCACGTCTCAGTACCATAAGCCATCACTGGCAACACACACTGGTCGACTTGCGTATTGAAACACTGCGGCATATTGAAACAGAAGATATTGCGTACGATAAAGTACAAATATACATGGTTATTCGACGATAATCGTGGTCACGCTAGAATCTTTTCATTTCCTCCGAGTGAACGGAGTAGGATGGCAAAGGTCTCTCAAATCCTAATAAAACATTATAATCGTTTCTATTATTTTGTTAGTTGAAAGCGCTCATTCCCAAAATACCAGCACTTCAAAATTCAAAATTACTCTTTTTACCAGATTCTCAAATAACCAAATTCGAAATATTGGGTGAAGATAATAAACAATACCGTAATTTGAATGTTTAGTTCTGGGATTCCGATATATTGAGAATCTGGTATTTTAAAATACTGGTATTTCGGGAATGAGCGGTTGAAAGACGTCCACTGTTGGATTTTTTATTTTTTGGGTAATGATAGGTATAACTAATGGTCTAGACTAGAGGCCTCTTCCAGTCTCCACCAGTTTTCCGGTCCATTGTCATTTCTAATATACTTAGTTATTAATGTATACTACAGTCAGGCAGACTTAATCAATTAAGGTAGAAATCATCGAAACCGAATGCAGTTAGGCTGACTATTGCGACTAATGGAAATGCACGGTCAGATACCTTCAGTCAGATTAAACGTGACCATTATAATTCTGTCCTGTCCACAGCGTTCGCTAGTAACGGCCACGAAAACCCGCAAGAAGCAGCAAACGGAGGCCATCAAGCGAGCATTACAACAGCGCAATGACAAGAAGCGGGCCGAGCGTGAAAGCTTCCTTATCACCACCATCCCCATCACCAGGCAGGCAGCCAGGGAACCTGCGTTAGACCATGCTGCAGACGACCATATTGAACGTGAGTTCGACCATATTGAGCGTGAGTTGTATCATATTTTCAATGTAAGCTCGACCATATCTAACGTGAGTTCGACCGTATGAACGTGAGTTCGACCATATTGAGCGTGAGTTTTACAATATTAAACGTGAATTCAACAACATTGCACGCGAGTTCGACCATATGGAACGTGAGATCGGTTATATTGCAAGTAAGTTCGACCACATTGATTGTGAGTTCATGCAGCCAGCCAGCGTTGGGCATGTCGCGAATTACCGCATTAAACGTAGGTTTAAAAAAAACGGATCTGGCGATTGCGAATGCCGTGCTAACACTGAAGCCTAAAGGCCGTATTAAAAAACTGATTTCGAGTGACATGCCCGTTTTCAACAACAACTAGCTAAGTCAAAAGAGCTTTCTCCTCATCACTGTCCAAGCATGCAGCCAGGAAGCCAACACTAGAACTTGCCGTGGACGACCATATATTGAAGGTGAGTTAGACCATATTGCAACTTGCAAGTGAGTTCGACTTAGATTCAACCATATATATATATATATATACTTAGTTCGATTATATTGAACATTCGTTCAACAATAGTAAGTTTTTTTAGGGAAGGCAAACTAAAGCCTATAGAGATTCGCAATCTCAAGACTGCATGACAGTGGTACGATCGAACTCAGATATAGCTGTTCGTTTTAGTACCTTCTCACAGCTATTGATATACTAAATTCAAACAACTCTTACTGTATGTACTTATGAGTTCGACTGTACTGATGTGTACTGTACTTATGAGTTCGACTGTAGTGATGATTGCATCACATTTAGAAGATCTTGCAACGATCTCTTCTCAATAGCTTTGCAGCATAGATAGTGACACTGATATCTCCTTACTTAGCGCGAAAGCATGCGATTAGGCAGTTATTTTAGATCTTTATTTTTACACCTGTAATGATTGCGATTCCACCAGTCTACTTTTTAAATCACAAACCCTTAGGTTCTAATTTTTTTTAGTGTGACTTGTTATTTCTTCTTAATATATGCGTAACTTTACCTGAGAGTTAAGAGTCATTAACTGCGGAAAAGTGACGTATGTATGTATTTCAAAGTCTCTCTGTGTAACTCACCAAGCAATCTCACATTAACATTATTTCCACAGCTCCAGCGGACGAGGAGATGGCGGAAGGCGTCCGAGGCTCCCATCACACGCAAGTCGCGTCGGCTTTGTTCCCGTCCGCTCTGTGTTCCGCCGTCGCAGAGATCGTGTCGCTGCTGGACGATGCGGCTGTGTCCAGCCAGGGCTGCTCGGTCTACGAAGTCGCTTATCAGGTAAGACTTGAAGTATAAGTACTTTTCAATGCTTATTGTTGCAAATACGTGTAAACATAGTATTGGACTGTATAATTCAGGCTTGGCAGAGTAATGGTGGCCTAGTGTTTTAGGGGGTCGACTCGTGATCGTAAGGTACCGAGTTTACACTCTCCGCGGTCACCGATGTACCAATGAGTACTTCTAACTTAAGTACCCAATGCTGTTACGGTGACGAAACAAAATCGTGAGCAAAACCTGCACAATCTTACAACTGAGTGTGTAAGAGGGTAATTGCACAAGAAATCCTAAAAGGGTTTAAATGTATCCGAAAGGGCTCATTTGTAAGATAGGATAGAATAGGTTCGAACCATGTACGAGTAGGTCAAGTCAGTACTGGCTGAAACATCGATAATTTCTCATCACTATTATCCCTCCGGCCGGTAAAACTAGTTCATCCTAATAAAAATTATACACACATCAAAAATGTCTTAGACATGTAGATCCTCCTGTTTGCCAGGTGATCTGGGGATGCCTTGTAGAAGACTCTGCGTTGTTCCTGCGTCACGTACTCGAGCGATTGACGCGCGACCACCAGGACGAGATGTTCAAGCTACTCCGTCATCTAATCCGCTTCATCCCGCGTCTGCCGCAGCAAGCCGCATTCGCACTTTACAACTATATCATCGGCTATGTTATGTTCTATATCCGCTCGCCGCATGAAGAAGGGCAGAGGCTTATTGGAGCAGCGCTGTCTATCTTATGGATGGTACGTCTAAAATCTTTGTTTTACGTTGAAGTTGGTTGTTTTTGTAAAGTTACTAATTTATTAGTGCCTCGAAATAGCCATACCAATCTCTTTCGAGTCAGAGCCAAAGTGATTTTGACTCTTAGCTAAATGACTCTTAGAGCTCTGCCTTTAAGACTCATACTCGTCATAACATAATAGTGACCTTTCTTTCGTAGGTGGTCCACAGTGTACACGGCATAATGTTCAAAGACCTTAAGCAAATATTACGCAAAGAACAATGCGACGCCTCAATATTACTCACTGCCAATGTGCCAGCTGCTAAGAAAATTGTCGTCCACGGGCCTGGTAAACATCTTGCTCTAAATCTTTACAGTTTTCATTACACAATATTTAAAATTGATTATTTAATAATTTATAATGTTTTCTTCCAGCTGACGATGGCTCGATTCCATCCCAGTTCCCCATTCAAGAGGATACTCAGTTTGGACAGATACTAAACGAATCGCTTGACTTCTTTGGCATACCGGAAAAATTGCACAATGAGCATTTTCTCGTTGACTTTAAAACACGTAAGTTTATGCCTATTCAGCCACTGAAGTGGTTTTTTTTTGTCATCTAATGTTATTTAATTTAGTATTCAAAGATAAAACAATCGTATCAGACTAGATGACGGAGGATGTGTACGTTTTAAGACATGGACTACGAGGGGTGCCTTTTAAGTTCTGTCGTTTGAAAAAACTAAAGACAATTTAAGTGTTAAATGGTATTTATTGTTTTTCAAAGTAATCACCGTGATATGTAATACACTTTTTCATTCGATCGAACCAGTTTTCGAAACACTTATTCCATTCCGAAGTCGGGGTCTCCAAAATGGCCGTTTTGTATGCCTCAACCGCTTCTTCAGGCGTCCGGTACCGTTGACCACGAAGTCGTTGCTTGATTTTTGGAATAGTGAAGAAGTAATTAGGGCTTAAGTCTGGACTGTACGGCGGGTGATCCAAATTTTCGACGTTTTGTTCTTTTAAAAACGCAATTGTCTGCCGGGCGGTGTGCGAGCTAGCATTATCGTGGTGCAGTACTATACGACGTCTTGGGTTATATTTTCGGAACTCGCCGATAACTTCTGGTAAACAAACAGTGGTATACCAGTCAGCATTAACTGTTTTACGATCTTCGAGCACGATGGTCGCAACGTGGCCACTTTTCGCTACAAACGTGGCGACCATTTTTTTCGAAGTGCTCCGTGAGCATATTACTGTGCGGACTCGCACCTATGACTGGTTCATGAAGGGTGGGCAGGGCAGGTTCGGTGAAGAAAACGCTCGGTGGATTGATCAGACGTTTCGGAGAGGGCGGAGGCTCTTCTATGTTGCCCTGGCTGGGAGTGGCTCTTGAGTGCGAATTCTATGGCCGAGGGTCCCCATTTTATACGAATTTTCCGAGCCTCCGTCCCCCCCTCCACTTTCCTTTATTTTCGAAGTTTTCCTTACTTTCTATTACATTTGGGACATCTTATACAATGGAAAACCTTACAAACTATCGGCGCTATAATCTGGTATACAAACTTAAACCATTTGCTTACGAACTAGGAAAATATTTACAAAAGATAGTTTTCGCGCCAGTAGGTATTTTCCCGCCATTTCCATCCGGTCGGGAAAACACCTACTGCGCAGGCGCGACTATCCCCACTCCGCATGGTGGCCCTCCCTTGTGGAGGGGAGCCACGGCGCATGCGTACTGCCGGGTAGGTTTGTTTACGTTCTGTAAACTACGGCAAAACCCTACCCGGCAGGGGTTCTGAATAACGATAACACAAGTAAGAAAGTCTTTATTAACCTATCTACCTATTTGCATACTTAAAAACTACTTACAAGCTAATACAAATACGGGAAACTATTACTAAAACTTAACCATCTATTCGTGTATATACAAGGCCCTACTATAAAAACTAACTGCGTGTTCATGTATAAACAAAGTCTATACTAGACGATTTTGGTCGCCGTGTGCGGTGTTTTGGGGCGTTCCGCACATCTCTCCCGCCGTGCATCGCTCGCCGTCGGAGCGTTGCATATCTTCGTGGTGCGGGTCGCCTGGCTCGGTAGGTAGCACGACGAGTTTCTTGGTCGGTCTGCGCAGCACTCCTCCTTTGGTCCGGACATCCACGGCGCGTGTCACGCCGTCGGGTCCCGGGTATACGGCGACTACTCGTCCGCGCGGCCATGTGTTGCGCGGGAGTGTCCCGTCGGCGATGAGGACTATGTTGCCGACCTCGATTGGAGGCCCGCGGCCGTGGGGCTCCCGCCGGTCTTGCAGTGTGGGTAGGTACTCCCGTACCCAGCGGCTCCAGAAGTGGTCGGCTAGACGCTGCGATGTTCGCCACGTCGCGCGGCCGACCAGTGTCGAGTCGTCGAAAGTACCCGGCACGGGTACCCTGGCGGTACCTCCCAGCAGGAAGTGGTTCGGCGTGATGGACTCGGGCTCGCAGGGGTCCACCGACACGTGTGTGAGCGGGCGGCTGTTGACCGTGTACTCCGCTTCGGCTAGTAGCGTGCTGAGGGTTTCGTCGTTCGGGTGGCGCTCTTCTAACACGGCGTAGAGGGAGTTTTTGACCGCCTTCACCATTCGTTCCCAGGCCCCGCCCATAAAATGGGGCGCTGGGGGGGATGAAGCGCCACTTGATGAGGTGCTTCGCGGCCTCTTCTTGCGTCGCCTCGTCGAAGGCGTGGCGCAGCTCCTTGTCCGCGGCGTGGAAATTTGTGCCGTTGTCAGACCAAATTTCCGTAGGGCAGCCGCGCCGCGCGATCATCCGTCGAAGCGCCATCACCGCCGAGTCCCCGCTGAGGCTGGGCACCACTTCAAGGTGCACGGCTCATACTGTGAGGCATGTGAATAGTGCGACGTATCTCTTCTGAGTACCCCGGCCCACTGTGACAGTTAGCGGGCCAAAGTAATCCACTCCTGTATAGGTGAATGGCCGCTCGTGATGCGCCAATCTGCTCCGCGGGTGATTCCCAGTGGGCGGGACCGCAGGCTGTGATTTCTTGATCCGGCACGGCAGACATCGGTGCAGCACCATTCTTGCGACCGGGCGTAGTCGCAATATACAGTAGTGTTGCTTACATTCGTTGATCGTCGCTTCTACCCCGCCGTGTTGTAGCTGTCTATGTACATAGTCTATGTACAATGTTACGGCTGTGTGATTGCCGTCAAGCACCGGAGGGCGTTTCTGTGACTCGGTGATTCCGTCGGCGGCGGCAATCCGTGTCTTCAGAGTTATCGTCCCGTTGACGAGTTCGACCGCCAGGGGGCGTAGCCGGCTGCTTGTGGGCGGGGCTTTGTTGTTCTGTAGGCATCGTAGTTCTTCGGTGAAAACATCGTGCTGACTCGCTCGCACGATCAGTTGCTCCGCCTTGTGTAGGTAAGTTGCGTCGAGCTTCTTATATTTTCCGGCTTCGTGCAGGTGTCTTGACGATGTTTTCGTTTTCTTTTTTCGTTCGTTGCGGGACCATTCTGGATCGGTTTTTTGGTTCTTCGCTGTACGTTTGTAGTACGACTTCGCTCGCTGGGGTCGACACAGGTCGACGAACTGAAGTACTCTGGCGACTGTACGTAGTAGGCGTTCCCAGCGTGAGAAACGTTCGGGGGCCGGGAGCCAGCTGTGTTTGCAGTGTTCGGCGATCAAATGGACCTTTTCTTCCCCGGTGTTCTCGCTATGCAGCTGCGACGGTTCCGTCGGCCATGTTGACGGGTCGTCGCGTAGAAACTCCGGTCCCGTGAACCACCGATGTTTGCCGTCGAACTCCTTCGGTACTTCTCGGGTCGCCTCGTCTGCGACATTCAGCTTGGTAGGTACCCAGCGCCATTCTTGTACCGTACTATTCTCTTCAATGGCGGCTATGCGGTGCGCGACGAATGGGCGATAAGTGCGCGCTCCCGCCCGTAGCCACGCTAGTACTGTGCGGCTGTCGGTCCAGAATGTCCTTTTCGATGGCTTGTCGTCGTGTTCGTCGACGACGGAGGCGGCCATCCTGCTTCCTAGGACGGCGGCTTGCAATTCCAGGCGTGGAATTGACGTGATTTTCAGCGGCGCGACCTTCGCTTTGGCCGCTATCAGCGACACGTGCACTTCGTTGTCGGCGGTTATCAGTCGCCAGTAGAGGGCGCTTGTGTAGGCGGTCTCGCTGGCGTCTACGAAGATGTGTAGCTCCCGTGCTACGGCGTAGCTGTAGTGTGTGTAGCAACGTGGGATAGCGACTTCTCGTAGAGCTTTCAAGTGCTGTGTCCATTCGGTCCATTGTTGTGTTAAGTCTTCATCTAGCTGCTCGTCCCAGTCCGTTCCGCGTCTCCATACTTCTTGGAGTAGCTTCTTCGCGTTGATGGTGACGGGCGTGGCTAGGCCCAGCGGGTCGAATACCGACATCATTATCTTCAGTACGTGGCGCTTGGTCGGTTTCTTCGAGTCGAGGGCGTCGGGCGGCAGTCGGGTGAGGTCCAAGTTGAAGGCGATTTCGTCGGTTGCGGGCTTCCAGATTTGACCCAGTACACGTTCGTTTTTCATCTCTGTCTTGTTCAAGTCGATGTGTACGGGTTGCGTGGGCTTCTCGGCGACGGCGGCTAATACTTCCGTAGAGTTCGACGTCCATTGTCGTAGCTCGTAGCAGGCTTGCTTGTGTATGTAGCGGACGTCGCTCGCTGTCTGGATCGCTTCCGCTTCTGTCTTGAAACTCTGTAGATAGTCGTCTACGTAATGATGACGTATTATCGACTTTACGGCTTCCGGATGCGTTTTTTCAAACTTCTGTGCGTTCGTGTTCTTGATGTATATGGCGATCGACGGTGAACACGTCGCTCCGAATATCAGTGACGTCATCCGGTATTCTTGTGGTGGGGATGAGTCGCGGTCGGCTCCCCTCCATAAATATCTTAGTGCGTCTCTGTCGCACTCTCGTATCTTGACTTGCATGAACATTTCTTTAATGTCTGCTCCTACGGCCACCGGGTGTTGTCGAAATCGCATCAGTACCCCTGGTAGCGATTGAAGTAGGTCGGGCCCGGTGAGTAGGCGATCGTTGAGGCAAACTCCTCTCGTTCTGGCTGCCGCGTCGTGTACTATTCGTACTTTCTCAGGCTTCATTGGATTGATCACGGCGAAATGTGGCAGGTACCACACTCTATTTTGTTTGTGTGGCGGTGCGGGCTCGGCATAGCCCTTTTTCAGTAAGGCGTCCATTTCTTCATGGTATCGTTTCTTGAGCTCTTCGTTCCTGTCGAGTTTCTTTTCTACATTATGAAGTCGTTTCAGCGTGTTGTCGTAGTTGTCTGGAAGTAGTACATCTTCATCTTGCCATAGTAGCGGGACTTCGTAGCGGCCATCTTTGTTGATCGTAGTGAAGTTTGCGAGTGTAGTTAAGGCTCGCTCTTCCGGGTCGGATTGCGGTCGCTTCGGCTCGACGAGTAGTGATTCCAGTGCGAAGTACTCGGCGAGTTGTTTGTTCATATCGTCGTCGCTTTGGTTGATGACACAGTTCATAGTGTGTACTCGCTTCCCGATGGTGCGCGTGTGTGCGCCGTGTAGTACCCAACCCAGTGGCGTTAGGGATGCCACCGGTTGGTGTCGTTGACCCCGGCGTGTCTCGCTGCTCACGAGCAGGTGCCAGTTGTCTTGACCAATGATCATCTTGGGCTTCGCTGAGTTGTACTTCAAATATCCTTCTATGTCTTGTAGATGTTCGCAGGCGTGTAGATCTTCTTGTTTGATCGACTGTGGCGACAGGTGAAGGTCGTTGATCGTGCGGGCGTAAATCCTATGTTCTTGATTTACCCCGCGGATGTGGAGCGTGACACGGCGAGATCTTGATGCGTCAATAGTCTCGTTCGTGATGGCTTCTATGCGTAGTGGCTCCGTGGGCCCGTCTAGGCCCGCTTCTTTCGCTATGTCTTCATGTATAAGCGTCACCGTCGACCCGTCGTCCAGTAGTGCATATGTATGCAATACTCCCGCCGGTCCCGAGATTTCTATGGGCAGTATCTTCAAATAGGCTCGTGACTCGGCCGGGGCCCATGTCGAGGACTCGGTGCTTCGTTCTTGAGGCTTCTTATAATGAAGTAGCTTGTGGTGAAAGTGTTCGCAGCTGTCCTGCTCGCACTTGACGCGTCGGCAATTGTGCGTCTTGCTCCGGTAACGTAGGCATCGGAAGCATAGTCGTTGTTTCTTGGCGGTCTCCCAACGCGCGTTGATGTCTTCTTGAAGAAATTTCTTGCATTTTTCTATTTCGTGTCCCGCTTCGTTGCATACTGCGCATTTGTACGTTGGCCTCTCTGTGGTTGTGAAAGCTTTCTGTATTCGTCTCGCATGTGGTGTCCCGTGGATGTCGATGTTCTCGGGTTGTGCATAGGCGGCACAATTGTCGGCTTCCCGCTGCAGGAACGCTGCCAGTTTGACGAGTTCGGGTTCTTCATTTCGCTGCGTTGCGGCGTAGTCGAACCATCTGTAGCGTAGGGCGGCTGTGAGCTTATCCATCATGGCTTTCGTAGTTTCGGGGCTATGTAGGTAGTGTATGCGATCTAGCGCTTTCAATGTGGCCATCGTGTTGTTCAATCTGCAGGCGAAGATGCATATGTGATATATACGTAACAGTAATAACGGGTATGTCAGTATTAAACTAGCTGTCGAACAGTACGGTCTTTCATTTGCCACCTTGCGACACTCCATCTGGCGACGACGCGGATCTACCCTCGTTTTGTTTTCGTGCAATAATGGAAAATTTTGTAGGCAAAATTGGTGTTTTTGATCATAGTGTGCAAGAGTGGGACGTTTTTTATGGACGATTATCGCAATTTATAAAGCTTAATAAGATTTCGGACGATAGTAAAAGTGCAGTGTTATTGACGCATTTATCAGATGAGTCGTACCGCTTGGTTCGGAATCTTGTACATCCAGGCAAATTGGAAGAAAAAACTTATAAGGAGCTAGTTGAAGTGCTCAGCCTACATTTCACGCCTAAAAGGTCAACGTTCGCGGATAGGGCCAAGTTCTTTGAAGCCACCAAGGTGACTACAGAAAGTAGTGAGGATTGGGCGGCGCGTTTACGCGGGTTAGCGATTAAATGCGAATTCGGTGCGGAACTTGGAGTGACCCTCCGAGATCGTTTCGTACTCGGGTTCAATGAGGGGCGGGAACGCGACCGATTGTTCGAGAGTGATTCCGCTACGCTAACGATCGCGAAGGCGCTCGAGATAGCGCAGCAGGCGGCGAGCGCCAGGCAGGCGCGCTCGCAGGTCGTCAAGGAAGAGCCCGTGTTCCGCGTGGAGGCGCGCACCGAGCGGCGCACGGCCTGCGGCGCTGGCGCGGGCAGCGGCGGTGCAGGGGCCGGCCGCAAGGACGACGACGCCGGAGGGGCGCGGTGCTCAGTGTGCGGATTTAAGAATCACGATACGGCGAGATGCAGGTATAAGAACTATAAGTGCCAAAGTTGCGGTCAAAAAGGACACTTGAAGAAGGTGTGCGGCGGCAATAAAGCAAAGTTACATAACATCGGCACGGAGTCTCAGGAATTTCAAGAATGTGAGAGCTGTAAGGAATGCCAAATGTTCAATATGAGGTATGTAAATTGTAAACCTTTTATGCTATCGGTTAATATAAACAACATTAATATGTGTATGGAATTAGACACTGGTTCTGGTTTTTCGGTAATGTCTGAGAATTTGTATAGACAAAAGTTTAATGCGTTCGCATTGTGTAAAAATGATTTGAAAATGTGTTTTTATACTGGTCATCAAATCTCGCCCCTGGGCTATTTTTGTGCTGAAGTTTTATACGATAATAAATCAGAAATGATACGATTATACGTAATAGCTAACGGTGGACCACCCCTTTTGGGCCGAGATTTCATGACTAAGTTTCAATTATATTTAACGACTGCAAATCATAGCATTCAAACGTTCGACAATACTGTGCCAGAGATGCAGAACTTTTTGAGCCAATATCCAGACATTTGGAAAGACGAATTAGGTTGTTTTAACAAGTTTGAAGTAGAGTTGCAACTAAAAGACGATGCTAAACCGAAGTTTTTTAAGCCGCGTTCGGTACCTTTCGCGTTAAAAGAACGAGTTAGTGCCGAAATCGACAGATTGGTCACGTTAGGTATTTTAGTGCCGGTGAACTACTCCGAGTACGCGACGCCGATAGTACCGGTATTAAAGGAAAATGGGAAATTAAAAATTGCGGGCGATTTTTCTTGCACATTAAACAAGGATCTTAAAATAGATAAATATCCACTGCCTAGAATTGAGGAGGTTTTTTCAAATCTAGGCGGAGGTCTGCAATACACCAAGATCGACTTGAGTAACGCGTACAATCAGTTTAGGTTATCCGAATCGTCACAACAACTGACCACAATAAACACCCATAAAGGTTTATTTGCTTACACTCGTTTGGTGTATGGTTTAGCAAACGCTCCCGCTATTTTCCAGAAGGCCATGGAGACGTTGTTGTCAGGGTTAGACGGGGTAAGCATTTGGTTAGATGACGTTTGCATCACAGGGCCCACAAAAGAAATTCATTTAACGAGATTACAGGAGGTGTTAAAAAGGTTAAACGAATCAGGATTGCGTTTACAGAAAGAAAAATGTGTATTTTTTCAAGATAACGTAACTTACTTAGGTTACGTAATCGACAAGAATGGTTTGAAAACGTGTCCTAATAAAGTAGACGCAATTCTAAAAGCACCAGCGCCCGAAAACGTGTTAGGAGTTAAAAGATTTTTAGGCATAGTAAATTATTATAGGAATTTCGTTCCTAATGCATCAGCTATGTTAAATCCTCTACACGAATTGTTACGCGTCGGCGTGGAGTGGAAATGGGGCGAGCGGCAGCAAGCGGCTTTCGAAGCAATCAAGCTCGAATTAGCCAGCGACCGCGTGCTGGCGCATTTCGACCCGGCGACGCCGCTGTCGCTGGCGGTCGACGCAGGGCCGGCGGGGCTCGGCGCCGTGCTGTCGGTGCTCGACGCAGAGGGCCGGGAACGTCCGGTGGCGTTCGCTTCGCGCTCATTGTCAACGAGCGAGCGAAATTATAGCCAAATCCATAAAGAGGCCACAGCAATTATTTTTGGCATTAAACATTTTCACCAGTACCTATATGGCAGACAAAATCCGTTTATTTTAAAGACGGATCATAGGCCCTTGATATCGATATTCGGCAAAAAGATCGGGATTTCCGTCACCGCGGCGTTACGTTTGCAGCGTTACGCGGTTATATTGTCAGCTTATAACTATACAGTACAATACATAAGTGGACAAAACAATCAAGTTGCGGATTATTTTTCACGCGCGCCGTTGCAGCAAGCGGATAATGACGAGTTAGAGAAATATGGAGATAGGTCATTTTTATTTTTATATGATTGCACGGAACGTTTCGTTTGCTAAAATAAAGGAGGCGACGAAAGCGGATACCGTTTTAAAAACAGTAATAAAGTACATGAGTCACGGGTGGCCTAGGAAAATAGAATGTAAATCCATATCACCGTTTTTCCAGTGTAAAACAGATTTGGAATTGGTGGACGGTTGCCTTTTTCGTGGACATAGAATCGTAATTCCATTTGTTTATCGAGAGACTATGCTGAAAGAATTACATTCATCCCATTTTGGAGTCGTAAAAACAAAGAGCGCGGCACGAAGTAGGTTATGGTGGCCGGGCATCGACGGCGACATCGAGCGTTGGGTAGGGGCGTGCGGCCCGTGCGCCGGCGCTCGCCCGGCGCCGCCGCGCGCGCCGCCGGCGCCCTGGCCGCGCCCCCCGCGCCCGTGGCACCGCATACACATCGATTACATGACGTACGACCAAAGGGATTATTTGATCGTGATTGACGCTTTTTCCAAATGGCTGGATTGCATTTATATGGACAAAGGTACTACGACAGTAGCTCTAATATCGAAACTTAAATTAATATTTTCTATATTTGGTCTACCAAACGTAATTATGTCTGATAACGATGTGAAAATTAACTCGCTGGAATTTAAAGTGTTCTGTAAGGCTAACGGCATTGATTATTTAACCTCGCCTGTCTATCATCCTTGTAGCAATGGTCAAGCAGAAAACTCTGTAAAGACTTGTAAGAAAATGCTTAAATGTTTAGTCTCGGGAGCGAGTCGTAGTCAGCATGTACTGCAGGAAAAGTTGCTGGGTTTTCTGTTTGATTATAGGAACACAGTACATTGTGCCACTGGTCGAACGCCGGCTCAACTGATGATGGGCAGGAATTTACGATCAAGGTTAGATTTAGTTTTGCCACATAACATGAATTATAGTAGCGAAAAAAATATGGATGGCGCGATGTTGAAACCAAGTCGATGTTTTAATGTAGGTGAAACTGTATGGGCCAAATGGTTTACTGCCAGGAAAGGTGTTTGGAAACTTGGAACTATTGTTAGTGTTAAGAGCCAACGAATTTATGAAGTTTTGTTTAGCGATATAAACGATAAATGTAAAAGACATGTTGACCAGATACGAAAATATACTAGTCCAAGTCAAGTACTAACTAGTCAAACAGAAGGTAGCGTTTCTGGGCAGTATAATCCGTATCTTGAGCCGTTCATTCCCGGGCCAGAGCTGTCTCAAGAGCGAGTGGCCGCGCCCTTGCCTCAGCCCCCGGGAGCGCCCGGGCGCTCCCCACTCGCGTCGCCACCGCCCCCACCACCTGCTACTTTTGGGTTGGTGCCCACAGAAGGTGAGGGAGGTAGTCGTTTTGGTGATGACAATCAAAAGACTGGGACGGAGAATGAGGAATGGGCGGAAGCTTGTGAGGTACTGGAGGTCGGGGATACTGCTCAGACCGCAGATGACGAGTCCGAGCCTGTTGTTACCTCGGAAGGTGTAGGTGTTAGTGGAGCCAGTGATCATGAGCCGGTGGGGCGTTCCAAGAGGCCCCGAAAAAAAGTTAATCATAAGTTTTAAGTTTTGTGTTATGAGATAAAATTAGTAATTACTCTTGTATAATACCTAAGTAATATTTGCCATTTGTTTTTGTATTGTTCTCAGATTTCCAAAGTAAGGGTGGAGGGATGATATATACGTAACAGTAATAACGGGTATGTCAGTATTAAACTAGCTGTCGAACAGTACGGTCTTTCATTTGCCACCTTGCGACACTCCAATATGTCTTGCGGTGCGTCGGTGAGTCGGGGCAGTGTTCTAAGGCGTTCCAACTCGGCGCGTGCAATTGAGTCTGTTCTTCCAAATCGGGATTCGAGGGCTTTCATGATTTCTTCGGAGTTGACGTTGTAGATGAGGAGATTTTCAACGGCTTCTTTTGCTCTTCCTTTCAGGCTTTTTCTTAATCTTGCTACGTTATCGGATCGGAGTAGGTCGTGGCGGACCCGGCGTAGGCTGCCTTGAATGACAGCCATTCTTGAGACGACCCGTTGAATTGAGGCAGGTCGATGTTGTATCGCGATGAATTTCTATGACCGAACTGGGCGGCGATCGCGATGGCTGAAGCTAACTCGGTGATGCTGATGTTCTGTTGGCTGAGGGCGATCATCGAGTTATTCTTCGGTTCTTCCTCCTTGGCATATATCGGAGGCGGCTGGCGGCCTGTTTCTTCGTAGCAACGTCGTTGTGGTGGCGCGGGAACATAGACCGGAACGTAGGCGGGAGCTTCGGCGTTGAGAGGTGCGGTGGCCCCGTCGTGCTCGGCAGTGGCGGCGGCGGGCCGGGCCCCGGGCCCATGACGCTCGGCAGTGGCGTGGCTGGGTCCGGCGGCGGCGGGTTGCGTATCCCTGGCATCAGCTGGCGGCCGCGGCGGCGGCTGGTTCTGTGGGGTTGCCAGCTGGGGATCCTCTTCATGGTGCGGTTCATTGGCGATGGCTAGCACGTGTCTTCGGTTAGACGCGAGCCACTCGTCGACTCGCTGCTCCGTTTCGTAGGTCGACATCACTGTCTTGTCGTCCTCTTCGCTCTCTTCGGCTTCTAATGTTGCGATTCGGGCTTGAGCGAGTTCCAGTTTTATTTTCAAGGCTTCTTCCCGTGCCTGCGCTAGGCGAAGTGCACGGCGGCTTGACGTTGTACGGATTGATTTTGACGTCGAAATTGCAGGGCGGCGTGGCGGCTCGGCGATTCCCTGTGATTGTGACGTCGTCGTTGACTCCTTGGGCGTAGAAGTGTCTGTAGTCTCCGTTGTTTCCGTAGACGGCATGGTTGCTTCGTCCTACGAGGATGGGTCCCCGGCGCCACCAAACATTAATTGGCCTAATGTCTGGCTTCCTGAAGCGTTTCTGGTTACCGGCGGCATTTTCTTCCTTTTCTTTGTTCAGTTGTGAAGGACCAATATATCGCAGAAATCCGGTTCGAAGTTGACCAACATGTGCGGACTCGCACCTATGACTGGTTCATGAAGGGTTGGCAGGGCAGGTTCGGTGAAGAAAACGCTCGGTGGATTGATCAGACGTTTCGGAGAGGGCGGAGGCTCTTCTATGTTGCCCTGGCTGGGAGTGGCTCTTGAGTGCGAATTCTATGGCCGAGGGTCCCCATTTTATACGAATTTTCCGAGCCTCCGTCCCCCCCTCCACTTTCCTTTATTTTCGAAGTTTTCCTTACTTTCTATTACATTTGGGACATCTTATACAATGGAAAACCTTACAAACTATCGGCGCTATAATCTGGTATACAAACTTAAACTATTTGCTTACGAACTAGGAAAATATTTACAAAAGATAGTTTTCGCGCCAGTAGGTATTTTCCCGCCATTTCCATCCGGTCGGGAAAACACCTACTGCGCAGGCGCGACTATCCCCACTCCGCATGGTGGCCCTCCCTTGTGGAGGGGAGCCACGGCGCATGCGTACTGCCGGGTAGGTTTGTTTACGTTCTGTAAACTACGGCAAAACCCTACCCGGCAGGGGTTCTGAATAACGATAACACAAGTAAGAAAGTCTTTATTAACCTATCTACCTATTTGCATACTTAAAAACTACTTACAAGCTAATACAAATACGGGAAACTATTACTAAAACTTAACCATCTATTCGTGTATATACAAGGCCCTACTATAAAAACTAACTGCGTGTTCATGTATAAACAAAGTCTATACTAGACGATTTTGGTCGCCGTGTGCGGTGTTTTGGGGCGTTCCGCACAATTACTTTGGTCGGTTTTGGCTCATCTTGAAACACCCAAACAGTCGACTGCTGTTTAGAATCCGGATCGTAGGCATATATCCAAGATTCGTCACCACTGATAATGTCATAAACGTGTTTAGAGTCTCCTCGGTTAAATTGCCGCAGAGTTTTGCGGCACCATCTAACGCGAGCCGTTTTTTGGTCTTCACTAAGTAAATGTGGTATCCAGCGTGAGACCAATTTTTTTACACCTAAGTGATCATGCAATATATTTTGAACACTGGTCCCTGTAATGCTTAATGAAGCTTCTATCTCGCGGTATGTCGCATGGCGATCTTCGACGATCAGTTGCCGTACAGCATCAATGTTTTCCTGGGTTACAGCTGTTTTTGGTCGGCCTTCACGATGCCTATCACTAAGACTAGAGCAACCACGTTGAAATTCCAAATACCAACGTTCCACAGTCCGGATGCATGGTGCTTCATTTTTAAAAACCGTAGTCAGCTCTTCAAAGCACTGAAGACGCGTTAAACCCCTTTTAAAGTTGTAAAATATTATCGCACGTAAATTTTCCTTCGAAATTTCCATTTTCACAACCGACTTGTCAACTTTGAACCGACGCTGTACTAAAACGAATCGGCCGATCTCGAGACATTCTTTTGTTTTTGAATTCTAAATTCAAATATTTTAAGATGATACTAGTTTTTTTTTTAATAATCACGGGACTTTTGCAAACGACAGAACTTAAAAGGCAGCCCTCGTAGAAAGTAGGCATCGGTCATGTGTCAACTTTACGAATTATACATGTTAGGCAATGGACGTTATGGATATGGACAAGTTATTCAGTGGTAAACTAAGTTTCCCTTTTACTAAATGTCAGTAATGTGCCATGCACGGAGCTGACATTTACTTGGACGTAAGCAAAATAAAGTCCAATCGCATAATGTTAATATTAATATTGCAGTCATGATTGTATTGTCTTGTAGTTGTTATAGTATTCACATTTAATAACTAACATAGTTTCTTGTTATTGTTCACAGTAGTCTGCACTATCTATTCTGTGTAAAATGTTTCTTTTTTAATCTCATTTATTTTATAAGCCATACATCTTAATGATTAAGTCGGCTTAAAAATAATAACAATGTGACTTAAACTTTAGGTGTTACTTTAAACATTGGGATTGATACTTAAGGAGTATTTTTATAATATTCAGAGCTTAGGTTCAATGAGTGTATAATGAAACTTAAAAATGAACCACTGTGTTCGATAGTGAACCCTGAGCCTAACATTTGATGGAAGAAGAAGAGGAGATCCCCCGCAAAGCACCCAGTTTCTTTTAAGAGATCCAACCTAGATTGGTCGTTGATTTTACACTCTAGAACTAAGTGGAGGAGGTCCTCTTCTTTGTCACATTGTGTACAGTTTGGATCGTCTCTTTTTTTCATAACGTACCTAGTTAAATTTGTTAAGTGGGAGGTGGTAAGTTCGGGTTCGGAAGCAAATAACTAATTCTTTTCTGTTGAGGTTTCGTGAGGCAAACCAAGGTACGCGTGGGGGTTCGTCTACAATGGTTCTGTACCAGATGCCCTTGTTTTGAGAGCACTCATTGAAATAGGATTTAAATTTAACGTAATTGTCGGTTTTCACTTTTGGAAGATGATCAGTATAATGCGGTACCGTGACGAGAGGTATGCCGTTCTGTAAAGCCTCGGATGCGAGTGAGTCAGCCACCTCGTTACCCCTGACGCCCACATGTGAAGGGATCCATTGTAGACGAACTTCAACCCCGTTACGTATCAATCTATGGATACATTTAATAATGAGGTAAGCTTCGTATCTACCGACAATGCCGCCCTTAGCACTACCCAACAAATGTTGTAGACTGCTCTTCGAGTCTGTAAAGATTAAAATTTTATGGTATGATTTCGATTCTAAGTAATGTACTGCTTCATAAATTGCTGTCAATTCGACTCCCATTATGGCTATACATGGATTTTCAATAAGAAATTTAGCTCCAAAATCCGCAGCTTCATCGTAAAACGCGCAACTAGAACCGTGTCTTGTTTTGGACCCGTCAGTGTAAATATGAATGTGATCCAAGAACTGCACTTGTATCATATCTTCGCAACGTTGTTTTAGATCGTGAGTGGGTGTTTAGTTCGTTCATAGTGTTCACTTTATGCATTATGATTTTATCCCAGAGGAGTGATGTAACGTCACAGGAAAGTAAAAATAGGGGCAAAATCTCAAATTGTGACATAGGTAGATTGGAATATTTTCTGAAACTCTCAAGCAAAAGTGGAAGTTGGTTATTGCGCCAATATCTTGCGCCCGAGTTTAATGTGTTGTCTAATGATTCTATTTGTTTTCTCAGATAATCGAATGTTCTGGAAGAAAGTTTCAGGAAATATTTGTCGCTTAATAGATTCTTCTAAAATTTAAGGGTGGAATACAAAGCTCGCTACCCATTGTAAAAATTGGGGTGTCGCGAATTAAGCTTCCACAAAGGCGAAGACATTGGTTTTAAATTACGTCCAACCTCTGGAGGAGCCTAGAATTGGTGTTGCCGAAAATTATACATCCGTAGTCAAGTCGAGATCGCACCAATGTTATATAAAGTCTCCTTAAGTGAATTGGATGGACACCCCACTTTGAACTACCTACGGAACTAAGGATATTAACGTATGAAATACATTTTTTGGCAGTTTCTAAAACATGTCGAGTCCAATTCAGGCGGCTGTCCACCCAAACACCCAGAAACCTTGTACAATTTATAACCTCAACTTCAATGTTATTTATTCGTATGTCAATAATAGGCACTTTGTATTTTCTAGTGAATATGGACAATTTAGTCTTTGAGAGATAAAATTTTAATCCAATTTCCTCTAACATTGATATAAAGATGTTAAGACTGGATTGAATGACATTAGCACAAAAATCAATACTTTGGTTAATACAATACAAAGCGAAGTCGTCGGCATATTGAGAGACCTTAACTGTCTTAACGAGTGTGTTGCATAACTTAATTGTAACTATATTAAATAAAATAGGTGACATTGGGTCACCTTGAGCTAAACCCTGTCTGCATATTCTTATATTTCCCTACCATCCCGTAACCTATATATAAAAAATCTTTCTTTCTTTCATTTTATATATCCACATAGGAGCGGATCCACACCAAATTCAACTAAAGTGGATATAAGAGGTTCAATTGCCATATTATTATAGGCGTTACTTATGTCTCCGTAAGCGCATAGAACGTATTCTTTGTTTATGAACGCAGTTTCTTTGTCTACAATAAACCTACCAAGATTGTCCTGACATGAAAGTCCACGACGGAAACCTAAAGTACTATCATTAAATAATTTGTTGCTTTCGAAATGATATTCAAGGCGCCGAGTTATCATTAAATTAAAAATCTTACAAAGGCAGTTAATAAGTGAGATAGGACGATACTTAAGAGTGTCATTATTTCTTTTTGGTATGGCAATAAGTTTGATTCTACGCCATTGCTCTGGTATCTCACCTTTTTTATAAATTATGTTAAATATATGTAGGAGATATTCTTTTGCATTATCCGGTAAATGGCTAATCATAGAATAAGTAATAGTATTTAAACCAGCCGAAGTATCTACTCTTTTAAGAATCAGATTTAGTTCTGAAATAGTAAAAAAATGGAGGTTGGAAACATTAGTATTAAAATCTAGGGGCTGTAAGGAAACACTATCAGGAGTGAGTTCTATTACAAAGGAAACTGCGGTACTTTCTGGTAAATAGTCTCTAGGACTACGATAACCTTTAAGCCATCTAAGTTTCCTCCAAACCTCACTGCTGGGCGTATTGCAGTGTATGCTGTCACAAAACTGTTGCCAGGAATTCCTTTTTGCAAGTTTTATTCATTTCCGAGCAATAACTACCTTTTCTCTGTAAATTAAGTAATTTTCAACCGTGCGTAATTTTCTAAAGTACTTTAAAGCTAATCTTTGTTCCGCTACTGCCTTCGATAGATCAGGGTTCCACCAAGGTTTTGGCTTGAATTTGTTAGGGTTAATACTGATTTTAATATAAGTATTTGTTAGCACTTTCCTCAATTACCTCTATGAGTTTATCGTAGTTACTTTGTACATTGTCTCCGAAGTCTAATCCCTCACATGAAGATTTTATGTGTTGTGTATATTCTACCCAGTTGGCCCTTTTGATGTTTCTTTTCAATTCGGGGCTAATTTGAGTACTGTCTAACGTTTTAATAGAAATAATAAGGTGATCACTGCCAAAAGATTCGTTAGTGACGTTCCAATCAAAGTCGAGTGAGAGATCAGCACTACAAAATGAAATATCAGGTGATGTGCACACTATACTATCATTTAGCTTAGCGCAACGGGTAAAGTCTCGATTGTTAAGAAAAACGTAATTATGATTTAAGCTAGTGTCTGATAAAAGTCTACCCCGTGTGTCAGTTGTACATAATTATGACCACGCCGTGTGATGAGCATTAAAATCGCCGAATATTAGCGTTTTCTCAGAAAAGTGGCTGAAAAGCTCCTGGTAGTCCCTGGCGCTTACTGTGACATTTGAGGGAGAATAGACACCTATGATATGTTGAAGTTTATTGCTATTAAGGACTTCAAGGCACAAAAGTTCAATATTATCATGATTTCTTGGAAGAAATTTGAGAGTACAGTTTATAGATTGATGCACCAGGATCGCTAAACCTCCATATCCATCTGATCGATCCTTTCTAAAGACAGAGTAACCTGTAAAATTAATTTGATTTTCGCATTTTAAACCAAGTTTCGGAAAGAAAGCATATATCTCAAAGCTGTCATTGATCCCTAAGCTATTTGAGAAAATCGTATATGATTTCATAATAACTAGGATTCGACCTCTTATTTTACCGCAACAGCATGGTTTCGTGTCCAAGCGTTCTATTGAAACCAATTTGTGTGAATTTGTTGATTTTGTTTCTTCAGCTATGGAGAAAGGCTATCAGGTGGATGCCATGTATACCGACTATTCAAAAGCATTTGACACTATTTCTCACTACATACTTGTTAAGAAACTTGAGAGGTTCGGCATACACGGCAACCTCCTTAGATGGCTAGAGTCATATTTAAAAAATAGGTCCCAGGCTGTAACTATTAAGGGATTACAGTCGTCATTTGTACCAGTAACATCTGGTGTGCCTCAGGGATCTCATCTCGGCCCATTATTATTTAACATTTTTATAAATGACATGGCCAATGTTTTTATTAACAAAAAATTTCTCCTTTTCGCAGATGATAACAAAATGTTCAAAATTGTGACTTCTCTTGACGACTGTGTTTCCTTTCAGTCTGATTTGAATAGACTTTGGAGATATTGTCTTTCCAACGATTTACAATTAAACATAAATAAATGTCAAGTCATATCATTCAGCAGACAGAAACGGCAATTAGAGTATCCTTATGGCTTCAACTCAAAACCAATAAAACGGGTGACCGAGCTCAGAGACTTGGGGGTGATGCTGGACGATAAGTTGTCGTTTCGTACTCATATCGACCATATTGTCACAAAAGCTTACAGAATGCTTGGTTTTGTGCTGCGCATAGGTAAAGCGTTTAAAGACCCATCTACGCTCATAGTTTTATATAATTCGTTGGTTCGGTCTCACCTTGAGTACGCTTCGAAAATTTGGAATCCCTTTTACTCTATTCATATAGACCACATCCAGAAGATCCAAAACCAATTTCTAAAGCATCTTAATTTTCGGTTTCAATTTGTATCTCGTAGGGAAAGCATGCAACTTTTAATTAATAGACGTCTGGTTAGGGATCAGGTATTTTTGTACAAACTTTTGATAGCTTTTACCTCCTAAATAAAATCAATTTTCGATGTCCCAACAGTAACTCTCGTCAAAAACATCTTTTTACTGTGCCATTACTCAAAACTAACTACGCTAAGAACTCTTATATTCCACGTGCGTGTGATTATTACAATAGACATTTCAACAACATTGATATATTTAATACAAGTTTAGGCAGTTTCATAAAAAATATAAATACTGTTTTTTATAGGCCACAATAAAGGGCAGTTTACTTTTACTTTTTAGTCTACTTTTAGGTTCTTTTTTTTATATTTTAAAATGTTAGTATTCGACTACTTAGCACCCTGTCTCAGTAGGCTAGGAGGACTGTAAATTATTGTTTTTCATGTTAACTGTGAACACTGTTTGTCGATAATCAATTGTACTTGATAATGGTTTTAAGGATTATGTTTGTGACTGTTTGTGTTCCAATAAATAAATAAATAAATAAATATATGTATTTTTTCATTATGTAGATATGAATCCAAATCACTTAATTTTGGTATTAGGCTTTGACAGTTCCTTTGAATAATATTAAGCTTGAAACTTTTAGTCAAATCCATTGAATAAAAATAAATAAGTTCTATATATGTATATACCTAATATATTGTGTACCTACCTAAAAGTGACTTACTTACTTGTTTTGAGATTTTCCTTAACAGATAAGCACTTTAGTTTAGTTACAATACGTGAGAGTCTGTTCTTAACACTACGACATGAGATGTTAGGTATCAAGTCCGTAAACATTTCAATCAGCGCATCAATTTCTTCTGTGTAACTGAAAGTGATTTCCGATATGTCCTTAACTCTATTTGTGGGTCTGAGATATTCTTTAACTTGTTTTCCAGATAGTGTGTACGTTTTACGGGGATCGGTTATAAAGTTTTCCAGGAAGTCCCAATTAGTTGAATCCAGATCCCTATGCGGCGTTCTCTTGAGTTTCTTTCCACTCTTGGATTTGTAAACCTCGTCTGAGCTGGACGAGGAGGAGTTATCAAAGTCTTCATCACTGTTTTTTTGCTAGGTATACAGTCTTCTCTTGTTGTTTCAGACTCTATGAAATCAGTAGTAGTCGAAGATTCAGTGGGTGGGTGTGGACGCTTGAATATTTGTGTCACCGTAGACTCCTCTGTGTTTTGGTTCAAAACGTTCATGTCGTTGGTGTTATCTGGGCATTTAGATGCTACGTGACCGTCTTTTTTGCATATGAAACAAGTCATTGTATCCGAAGAGAAATAAATCCAGTAATTCGTTTCTTCAAAATCAATAGATATTTTTTCTGGAAGTCGGGTGAAATCCTCAGGGGTTACGTAAAGTTGTCTTCGGAAACTTAGAATGTGATTGTAGCCCGTTTCATTGAGACCAGCACGCAGGAAAGATATGGGTGACAGTGGCGTGATATGCATTTCTATCAGTTTCTTTTCTATTTCGGTGTGCGGTATAATGGGGCACACGTTAGATTTAATGATACGTTTGTTTCTGCTGATCAGCGGTCGGATGGGTAGTTTTTGATTTTGAATTGTGACATACTTTTTATTGTCAATGATCTCATCAACGATTAACTTCGAGGACACGTAAATACAAATTCTATTGTTTGATATTCTTGACAAAAAGCGGATTTGAGATGGGTCGATTATTCTTCCTAAAGCTTGAGCATAATCTTTGATTTGAACGTTTTCTAAAGCATCGATGACGATTGCTTGGTCCTTTTTAGGGAACGTGGTGGTTTGAGTCACAGTAGCATAACTAGGGTTATTTTCTAACGTTTGGGAGTTAATTTTGTTCCTGTAGTCAGAAACGATTGCAAAGATGCGATATAGCCACTTACTGGAGAATCAAAAAGTGCGATTCCATCATTGGGCACTTTACACAAAGAGGGTAGAAACACACTTGTGAAAATATAGTTCACTAGCGCGCGCAAGTAACGACCGATCTCGGTGACAGCTTAACGCGGTATATGGTGTAAAATGTTTTAATTTCACATCATATTCCTTCGTAAGGTTTTCTGGAAGTGATCGCTAAACAGCGATACGACCGCCAGTGATTTACCTGTATTATTTTTAATTGTGCTGTTTCCGCGTGATAGTTTTGTTTGGTGAACAATAAAATGTTTTGTAGTGTATCGTTAATGTTCCTCTTTGCTGTGCTCCCCAGGTCAGATCCACAACCCGCAATCTTATGTGCGCGACTGCTACTTCTTCAAGCGCTCGCAGTACCCCCAGCTAGGGCTGGTCCACCTCGAGCCGCGCGAGGCCTTCGACCGGCTGCAGCAGCAGGAGTTGCTCGCCAAGTTCGTCGAGATCGGCAAAGTGCTGCTGACCTGGGCCATCCTTAAGAACGTTGATATGGTAGGTTGGCTTTGACACTCACTGAGTAAATACATATAATACTCATACTCATTTATTGATAATATTATGAAATATTAGTTGTCAAAATAATAATAATATCCAGTGTATTAGATGATAGCTTGGCAAAAAGGAGTTTGACATAGGTAAAAATTTAATATCCACCTCATTGAGCAGCTGTTTCCGGATAAGAATTGGATCAAGTTGCCAATATCACTCTGAGTAGCGCCCTCAGTTTTTCCACACTAAAAACTATACAGATTCACCGCATTTGATTTCGAGAATGGCCAAAATCAACTAAAGGGATATTTTTTGCGCAATTTGCAAGATCAGTTGACCTTGGCACTCCAGTACTCCAGTTCTATATTAACTACAAAAAATCAAACCATCTGCCACATTTAAGAAATTTCTTGCTCTCCCCCACCAAACAGGGCTTGTTTATCTCTTGTTATCTCTAATTATCGATAAGACTGTCATCTTGTTTACAGGTGGTCCAAAGGGTGGTATTTCTCCACGACGAGTTAATGAAGCTGCCATCGTTCCCCCGTAAAGCGCTAGAGGCTGACCTACAGCTATACAGCCGTGGCCCGCTCGGCTCCACCTTACTAGGGTTGGATGTGTTGCACAAGTTTATGTAAGTATGTTTTTATTTGATAACTAGCTTCTGCCCGCGACTTCGTCTGCGTAGTTTTCGATAATCGTTATTCCAACGGGACTTTTTAATTTTCCGAGAATAAAAGTACCCTATGTGATAATACAGCATAATAAGCTATCTTCATTAATTCCGTAGCCAAAACTTTAATGCTGCGGATACCAAAGGAATGATCTAAATTGGGGTCCCCTTCGTTTGTATAATGTTTGCTTCGTTGGTATAGTATTGTTTCGCAGAAATCATTACGCATCATATTTGTTGATCGAATAATCTTAATGCATAAAAATTCATGAGTCGAATGTTCGTAACGAATAAATAATGAAACGCATAAACTTATTAAGCAGAATAATGTTTTGAAATAAACATTTTAAACAGCATAAGCATGAAAATAAGGCAGGAAGAAGTTCCCGGCTTACAAACGGCTAACTAATTGTGCGCGCGCGACTATTGCTACTGCAGTATTTAGAACGTACCTAATTAGCCTCAACTAATACCGCAAGATGGCGCCAGTAACACCAGTAGATGCTAAATCTACTACCACAACTGGGCACCGTAAGGTTGCGGGGATTTGTTGTCATAAATGTAAACAAACTACTGACCCAAAGAAAAGAGCTTTATGTTCAGTTTGTAATATGACATACCATTTTGAATGCGACGGCTACCCGGAGAAGGTCTACAGATTAATGGAACCTCAAAAAAAAGAGAAGTGGCAATGTAAATCTTGTATAAGGAAATATAATTACTCAACCATTTTGAGCAAACAGATTACGCCGACATCCAATGTAACACTTAGGAAGACTAATAAAAAGAATATCAAGGCACAAGAATCGGCTCCTAAAACACCAAATATTATATCAGGAGAACCTCATCCAGTATGTTCTGAAACCAGTACTCAGTTGCCACATTGCTCTAACCTAAGTAAACTAGAGGGAACTGAGCTTCTAAATGCTATGAGTACAGTACCGATTCATACAAATGCGCTGACGCTTCCAGCCTCACAACCATCGGAAGAGGAGCATTTGGAGCAAGGCGATACTTCGTTATCCTCAGAATACTACTACTTAATGAATCTGAATTATCCACAAACTCCACAATATCAAAGGAGAAACGGTCAAAAAGCGTTGACTACTCGGTAAATGATATGATCACAGGATTAGAAATGAAAGAAGAAATGAATAGACTCTCCACTGAACTTATCTCAACACAAAACCAATTTGAGGAGATGAGCATCGAGAATAATGGACTAAAAAGATCTATTCTTAAATTACAAAGAGAAATTGGAACATTAAAACAACTATGCAAATCAACTCACGTTAGGGGGTCTTCTGGATTGGATAAAAAGAAGAGACATTCGCTACACAGTGAGAGACGTTTTGTTTTGGCCCCGTTAAATTTTTCGTCAACGCCATCATCCCGACGTAAAGATAAGTTACATGGCTGCTCAGATCCCGATTGCGCGGCAGAGACACTACACTTAAATAATCTAATAGAGTCATTAAGACATGAGCTGAAAATGTACAAAGAGCAAATCTCAGACCTACGCACACAAGTGGAAACGCTTTCGAGGACACTACTTCGTCCTAATAATATAGAAGATTACAGAAATAATGACACGCACTTGGACAGTCCTTCTGCACTCTCAACACAGAAGAATGGAACTCCGTCTCTACTGCAAGCAAAATTGTGTGTAATCAGTAACCACAATAATCATATGCTACAACGTCTTAAAAACTCATTTCGTTGTGGAAATATCTGTCACTACTTGACACCTGGAGCTGGTACCCGTGAGATTTTTAGTGGCCTTGTGGGTAAGCTGCGTGATTTTACTTTTAACGACTTCTGTGTCATATATATTGGTGACGAAGATTTTAAAAACAGTATAAATTATAATAGTTTGGTTGGATATATCCAGAAGCAATTAAGTGAAGTTCAACATACCAACATTATTATTTGCTTGCCGACATTTAAAATTAGTAATTATTCGAATCTTTTTATTAAGCGTGTTGAACTTTTTAACAATTTATTATATAAGAGTAACCTGAACCACGAAGACAGCTACATTCTAGACTCTAATTTAAATCTGACATTTGACAGCGATATGTTTTCTCGCTTTGGAAATGTAAACCGGCGAGGCTTTAATACGATTTTTAACGATTTAATACAACTTTTGACCTCTATACCAATTGACCATATTATAAATGATTTTTATCTTACACAGAAAATCGAAGAGGTCTCTTCAAGGCCAAGTGATAGTATGAATAAACTGAATTTGACCAATTTTTTTCGACCTTAATTTAAATAAGGAAATTGATACAGTTTGTTATAGTAATACCAGATCGAACCAAACGGATCATAAAATTAAAATTCTGCATCAAAATATAGCAGGACTTTGTAAAAAGCTTGACTTGGTTGAAATTGCTCTAAGTGATATGTCTGGCAAAGGTAAAGAGGTTGATATAATATGTTTTAGTGAATCATTTGTGAAGGAGGGTGTGGAGAGCAATATTAATTTAAAAAATTACAAACTTGCGACTTCGTTTAGTCGGGAAAAAAACAGAGGGGGTACATGCATACTTGTAAATAGGCTACTTGATGCTAAATCTGTGATGATTCCGAAAGATATAGTTAAGAAGTTTCATTTTCAATGTTGTGGAATAGAAGTTATTGGCCTAAACATGCTTGTTTTTTGCATTTATAGAACGCCAGAACATAACAAATCACAAGTAGAAATTTTCATGCATAGTCTGGAAAAGTTGCTTCACTTTAGCACTGAAAAATATAAGCGGAAAAAAATTATAGTTTGTGGCGATTGGAATTTGGACATAATGAAAGAGAACCCAACCACAAAAAACTTATTGAATACCTACCTTGAATAATTATAACTTTAAAACTCATATTAACACTCCGACTAGGTTAAAGTCCTGTATTGATCAAATCGCAAGTAACATTAAAAGCGTGGAGTCCGAGTTGGCCTATTTGGGCCTTTCCGACCATGAGACAGCACAAATTATAACAATTAAGGCAAATAAAAACAAGACATTTGCAACATGGTTTGAGTTTAAAAGGGATTATTGCAAAGAAAATATTTTGAAGTTTTATGATTATATGTCCCAGCTATCTTTCAGTGATGTTTATGCATCAGAATCTTGTTTAGAAGCATTTAGTAATTTTTATGATATGTTCTGCTTAATCTACAAATTATGCTTCCCCGTGATAAAAGTTAGAGTTGTCAATCGCTCGAAGAAACTGAAATGGTTAACAAAAGGTTTGAAAAAGTCAAGCAAAACAAAGCGCGATCTATATTTGAAATATAATAGAACCAATTCAAAATGTCAAATAAACAGGCAAAAAATTGTACAATACAATAAACTCTTTAAGTCTTGTCTCCATAGAGCGCAACAGATTTGTAATTATAAATACATACAATACAATAACAACAAATGTAAAGCCACTTGGAAAATGATTAACACCACTCTTGGAAATGACTATTGTAAAAATGAAATTGACCATTTAATTTTCGAAAATAAATCTTATTCAATCCCCATTGACATATGTACTCACTTGAATAAATATCTTATTAATCTGACAAACTCTACTCCATCATCCGCAGCTGACATGAAACTGAATAGGTCATTACATAATTCCAAATCAATTTTTCTGAAACCTACTGATGAATTTGAAGTATACAAAATACTTATGTCTTTAAACAACAGTAAAGCTTATGGATATGACGAGATTATTACTATGGTTTTAAAAGTATGCGCTAAGATTATTTGCCGTCCTCTCTCACACATTATTAACCTATCATTCACTGATGGAATCATTCCCTCACAACTAAAGCTCTCCATAGTAAAACCTCTTTTTAAAACAGGGGATAAAACAGACCCAAATAATTATCGACCAATAACTATTATTCCAATTTTGTCAAAAGTTTTTGAGAAAGCAATGCTACATAGAGTCAATGAATTCTTAAGCAAACACGATATTCTAACATCAAAGCAATTTGGATTTCGTAAGGGCAAATCGACGACCCTAGCTTGTTTCAACCTAGTAACGACAATTGCGGAGAGTGTAAACCATAAGACTCCGATCATCACGCTCTTTTTAGACATGAGTAAAGCTTTTGACTTTATCGACCATGGTATACTTTTGAAAAAGATGGAGTCGTATGGTATTAGAGGCAGAGCTTATGACTGGGTGGAAAGTTATTTAAGGGGAAGAAAACAATGTACACAAATTGATAGGATTGTCCGGAATAATAATAATGGTTATACATATAGGTCAGATTTTCTTTTAAATAACACTGGCGTCCCTCAAGGCAGTATTCTTGGACCGCGGCTATTTCTAATAGCAATCAATGATTTGCCAAACTGTATTGAACAAGACTGCATAATTTTTGCCGACGACACTACTCTTATAGTAAAAGGTGATAACAAAGATAAATTTGTATCAAATGTCAATGAAACGTTGTCAGACGCTATATGTTGGTTAAAAAGCAACAACTTGAAAATTAATTTAACAAAGACAAAAGCTATGTTATTTGGTCCCTATAATTATAACCCATTACCTATACAAATTACCCACGACAACGTGAATGTAGAAATGGTTGACACAGTTACATTCCTGCGCTTCAAAATTGTCAAAAATTTAAATTGGAAACACCACGTTGATGACATTTGTAAAAAACTGACCAGATTCGTCTTCGCTCTGAAAAGACTCAGACAAACGGTATCAGTAGAAGCGGCTCTCACAGCATATCATGGCTACGTTTCCTCAGTTCTAAGATATGGATTATTGTTATGGGGAAATTCCGTAGATATAGAGAGAGTTTTCATCCTTCAAAAAAGGTGTCTTCGTGCTTTAGACAATGCATGGTTTCTTGTAAGCTGCAAACCGTTGTTCAAAAAGTTTAAAATACTCCCACTTCCATGCATGTACATTAAGGAAGCGTGTGTCTTTGTCAAGAACAACCCTCACTTCTTCACTCATCGCAGTGAAACTAGCGCAAGACACACCAGAGCACAATACAGGGACCTCTTATATCAGCCTCCTTGCCACACTTCTATATATAAGAAAAACTGCTATAATATGTGTATAGTCCTGTATAATAAGTTGCCTGTGGATATTAAACTAGAAAATAAGATGCTATTTATAAGTAAACTGAATAAATGGCTACAGGAAAATTGTTATTACAATATAAAAGATTATTTGACGCGCTAAAAAGCCAAACTTTATAATAAATTGAATATTTGACATCGTAGATACATTTGACTTCGTTCCATTTCAATGATAAATATGTAATAATAATTAGACCTAAAAATGTCTGGAAAATTTTTGCACACCTGCATGCAGGTTGAATACGCATGAACTGTATTACATTTAAGATCTGTGTAACCGTGTTCAGCAAATAAATAATTTTGATTTTGATTTTGATTTTTTGATTTTATATTTAAAAAAACCTAACAACCTAACCTATCCGAATCGCTTCTGCCCTGACCCATGTTGCTCGCTTGCTGCGCTCGCTCCCATTATGCTACACAACATTTTATACGATTTGACCATTATACTAAACGAAATTTTATTCGTTATGAAATTCGGTCTTACCAACAGTTCACAATATAAAATCTACCGAACAATCATTCGGATATTTACCAATATGTTTTCTATGATGTCAATATTCGTCTAAATAATATAAGGTATAATAAATATGTTATGCCAAAGTCGTTTAGGACACTAAAATTGCAAAATCAAAGCTAAGTTAAAATAGGAGATTGCTGGTTGTCCAAATATTGTCTTCGTTATAGATTCGAACTTTAACTCTCGATATTAAGCGTTAAAACAATGGTTTCTAACAATAACGTAACACCGTTAGTTTCAATCACAATATCGCTTCTTTAATGTTAATCTATGATCGCGTGCTTTTTTGTCTTGATCCCTCCATTTATGGCAGGGATATGGTTAAAAAGATAAAAAGATAAAAGATGTTTATTCAGTAAGTAGGCCGCACGGGCACTTTTACACGTCAAAAATCTACCAGCGCTTCGCAAGAGACCACTGCTGAGAAGAAACGCCGCAAGAAACTCAACAGTCAGTCGTTTTTTAAAAAAAATTACTTATACAATTATAGAACTTAACCTAGCATTATATAAAACAATGAATTTAACATTAAAATATATATATCATGCGTAGTTGAGCAGGAAAATGTGTCAAAACTCAGTATGTTCAGATGAACTCTTAAATAGTAATAATAATAATTATATATATATATACACATACTTACCCATGACGGTGCAAAACAACCACATAGTTTTGATACATTCTCCTACAGAAACCGTGTCCCCTAGACAATAATTATACCTACAATGTTTAGATATTTTCCTGACTAAGCTATTACTAAGTTATTTAGGTGTTTAATTTAGGCCAAGCATTTTTATCTGTTAGATAGTCCTCGACCCTATAATAAGCTTTCGACATCAACGACTTTTTCAAGTAATTTTTAAGTGCTGGAAATGATAACTTTAAAACTTCGTCAGGTAATTTATTATAGAAATGAATGCATTGACCAACAAATGATTTATATACCTTACGGACACGAAATTTTTTAATAGCAATTTTATTTTTATTTCTTGTATTCAAATTATGTATATCACAATTCTTAACAAAAGAGTCTTGATTTTTAATGACATAAATAATATTCTCATAAATAAATTGTGACGCTACTGTCAAAATACTAATTTCTTTAAATAGTAATCTTAAGGAATCACGGGAGTTTAGGTTATATATGGAACGAATGGCTCTTTTTTGTAACACGAATATAGTCTGTATGTCAGCAGCTTTTCCCCAAACCAGAATACCGTACGACATAACACTATGAAAATAACTATAATAAACTAAGCGAGCTGTCTCAACATTGGTAAGTTGCCTGATTTTCCTAACAGCATAAGCTGCCGAACTTAATTTACCTGCTAGTACTGCTATATGGGGACTCCATTGCAAGTTTTTGTCTATAGTTATCCCTAAGAAAAGCGCCTTGTCCACCATCTCCAAACACTCATCATTTAGAAATATACTAGATTCTACCGATCTAACATTAGGCAAAACGAACCTAACACATTTAGTTTTCTTAGCGTTAAGTAGCAAATTGTTAATAGTAAACCAATTAAGTACTTTAACCAGCGTGGCGTTTATCCTACTGTAATCGACGGATTTTCGGTCCACCTTAAAAATTAATGAAGTATCATCAGCAAATAGCACAATATCACAAAGGTTATCTACCGTGGGTGGTAAGTCATTTATATAAACCAGAAATAAGAAAGGACCTAATATAGAGCCCTGAGGCACACCTAATTTAACAGTTGCTCCAATGGACTGTGTTTGGTTTACAACAACCGTTTGTGTTCTATCACTAAGATATGAAGACATAAGATTTAGAGAATTATTTGACAGACCATAATGTTCTCATTTTAATATAAGAGTCGCATGATCTACGCAATCGAAAGCTTTGGAAAGGTCACAAAAAATTCCTATTGCATCACAGGATTTCTCCCAAATATTGTATATATATTTAATGAGTACAGATGCTGCATCAGTTGTGGATCGTCCTCTGGTGAAGCCGAACTGATTACTGTTAAGCAGTTTATTTCTATTGAAGTGACCTAACATATCTTTTAACATTAACTTCTCAAAAACTTTACTTAAAACCGGTAGAATAGAAATGGGACGGAAATTCGTTAAATCACTCATGTCGCCCGATTTAAAAAGTGGTATGACTTTACTATATTTCATAAGATTTGGAAAAACCCCCTCTGAAATGCAATTATTGTAGATTAAAGCTAAGTGAGGTGCAATTATATCTACGACATGATGGATCACTTTAACTGACGCTCCCCATAAATCCTCAGTTTTTTTTAAACTGAGCGATTTAAATACCTTAACAATAGAAATTGAATCTACATGGCTAAAATCAAAGGTTACATTACATTTAGTAATATTAGCACAAAGTAGTTTTTGAGCTACAATCGCAGATGATTGAAGACATTTCGTTGTATTAATAGCTATAGTGGAGAAATAATCTTCATACGCTAAGGCCGCGTCTTTGTTTGACGTGATTTGTTTGTCACCCTTGTTTAGGGTGACTTGATTATCACGAGTTTTAGATTTACCCGTTTCTCTATTTATAATTTTCCACGCCGTTTTTACCTTATTATCAGAAGCTTTGAGTTTAAGACTTAAAAAGTTTGACTTAGCAGTTAAGCAAACTCGCTTGAAGGTCCTCGAATAATTTTTAACGTAAACTAAGAATTCAGCATTCTTGTTCTCCTCCCTCTCTCTATATAGTTCATAAAGCCTATTTCTACTTCTATGGATGCCTACAGTAGCCCATTCACTAAACTTAGTTTTTGACCCAGAAACAGTTTTCATCTTAAAATTGTTGTTAAATTGATGAAGAATTACATCAAACAAATCTTTATAAATACTATTAGAATCATTATTTGAAAAGGATAACCCACAGAGATTGCTCTCAACTTTATTTTTGAATAATTCTAAACGATTGCTAGTTATGGGTCTGTATGTTGTTGCCTGCGGTTCTTGATGAAAATCATTTAAAAAAGAAGCCTTCTGGCTGGGTTGTCCTATTCTTTGATGTCGCATTATCATTGCGTCGCATTTATTACAACAACAAATTGGAACAATTTATTTTGTCAAGTTTCTATGTAATAAACGTAGAATAAAACTTTGATATTTGTAATCACCCAAATTAATCGACGGCCCTCAAATAGGGTTTTAAAGAAATACCTAGATTTTTTAAAATCTTGTTTATGATTTATGGACCATGTTAAAACTAAAGCGTCCCACAGACTTGTTAGTGTTGTTGTTGTGTGTGTAAAAAACGGTATATTCATAACAATTTAGTATAAAAATAAAATATTTTTGACATTTTGATACAGATAAATACAAGTTTTTTCAAGAAAATGGTTCTAAATTACATTGAAATCGAAACATTTATTGCGATGGTTTTACTAACTATGATAGTAACAAAAATTTAAAATATACTTGAAATCAACAATTACAAGTTATAAAAAAAATACATTGTATCTTAGATCTATTTTATTCACAACCTTTTTCTACACTTTCAAACATTTCTATATTTTCAGCGTCATCAGTGCTTATGTTTTCTATTATTAATAATTCCAAAGCTTTAGAAGGACTAAGAAGTAAAGCGACTAAGAAGACCCTCTCGTCTTCTTAGTCGCTTTACTTAACGGTACCGTTAAGTAAAGCGAAGAAGAAGAAGAAAGAAGAAGAAGGAGAAGAAGGTTGTGAATAAAATAGATCTAAGATACAATGCGTTTTATTTATATGATATTGATACGATGTATTTTTTTTATAACTTGTAATTGTTGATTTCAAGTATATTTTAACTTTTTGTTACAGAATTATCAACAAGCTTTTAGAGTTGTTGGCAATTATGTAGCTCTGCCTACCCCAAACTGGGAATAAAGGCGTGAGTTTATGATGATGATGATGATTTAACTTTTTGTTACTATCATAGTTAGTAAAACCATCGCAATAAATGTTTCGATTTCAATGTAATTTAGAACCATTTTCTTGAAAAAACTTGTATTTATCGGTATCAAAATGTCATAAATATTTTATTTTTATACTAAATTGTTATGAATATACCGTTTTTTCAATGAAAATAAAAAAATACATAACTAAGAAAATGTTGTATTTACTGACTTTTGATTGGACTATAAAAAAAAACGGGCACCTACTGAGATAAGGTTTTAACTATTTTCTACTGTTCTAAAGTAGGACAATGATATTTAAAGGTTTGAAAGCGGGATCGGTTACGGTTTTCTTACAATAAGATACCTATTTTTTAGTTTCATACAAAAAAAACACGTTTTATTTTTTTCTGCTTAAAATAAGCCTCATTTTGAAAAATGTTATGTAACATTTTTTATTCCTCACATAATTTCCAACCGAAAAGCATTTTTTAAAATAGGATTTTTAGAAAAAAATGCGAATGTCCATTTTTTATTCATTTCGATCCACTGTGCGCCCATTCAACGCGGCCTGACAATCTGATAATCTGTGGGAGCCTTAAATGCGAAAATAGTAAATGTTCAACTAAACAGTAAAAGAGAGAGAGAGAGAGAAAGGTGACACCGTTAGTTTGTATTGCAACGTCGCTTGTGACGTTAATCTATGATCGCGTGCTTTTTTGTCTTGATCGCTCGTTATGGGAGGAATATGGTTGTCCTTATCTATGATGTCAAATAACATGCCTCTTTATTACGTTTTGTACATTGAAATTTAAAAAATCCTTGTATTTAGTTTCTATGTAATAAACGGAGAATAAAACTTTGATATTTGTAGTCACGTATATTAATCGACGGACCCCGAATAGGGTTTTACAGAATTACCTATTATTGGACTTATTTGATGATTTCTTAATTGTTTTAACTTTAATCGGGAAATCCTGAAATAGGAATAGCTTAATTTGTAACGAAGAGTAAATATACAAAGTTTCAAGTGACGCTCAATCCGGTAACTTTTTTCCATACTAACTTTGACCCCTCTTTTCCCCCCCTTTTGTTATCATATCTTATTTTTTTAATACATATGAACCTGGTCACTGTTTATTGAAACCTTTTAGTGAAAACCGCATTAAAATTTGGTTCAGTGGTTTTCAATTGATGCGAGGAGAAACAAAATTAAACAGACAAACAGACACTAAGTCTAAAAATTGTAAAAACGTGTTTTGCTGTTCATTCTGAGGGCCCCTATAGTATTTTTAATTTTTTATCTCGAATGTACAGATTTTTTCCCTTCTACAACTTTATTATATGTATAGATTATCGTAAATTTGTGTGCATTATTTTGCTCTCCTATCGGTAAAAATAGCTTTCTACTTGTTAAATAATTGGTGTTACTGTGTTTTCCTTTCTGTTTTATTTAAAAAAGCCGTACGACGTCGAGATAAATAATGAGGAGCATCATTGATTGAAAAAATCCACCACCACGGCTTCGAGCTGTTCATAAGCCTCGATGCTCTCAAGAATAGCCTTTAGTACATTAATAATAGATTTAAAAAAAACAATCCTAACGTTGCATTACTTTGCGGAAGCTTTGCTGACGGGACAGATTGTTATTTTAGAAAACTCTCTTGAGAAGTTGAAAACTACTAATATACTAACTTTTGTTGCCGACTGTCATTATTTTGCACAGTCAGCAACTGCTTATTAACACCAAACTAACGAATCTCCTGGCTCCATCATCAGATAGGCGCCTAGATACAATATATCGCATTGTAATCAAGTTAACAGATGTTTTCCTTCCGCCTTCTACATTAACGGAAAGTGGTTCGAAATTGACTTGCAAGATTGGACCCAAACACTAACACCTGAAGTTGTATAAAAGCTTGTAAATACTTCAATCATTATTTTTCCAGGTGGGTCCGACTCATAGCGCGCATGTTCGAAGCGATGGCCGGCAACTTCACGGCGTCTCGCGACATCCATCTGTTCCTCAACGTGTTGAACGGAGCCCTGATGCTGCACAGCGAAGACTCTCTCATACTGCGATACGTTATAGCGACTTACGTCAACGCTGCTTTCAATTTCAAGAGCATTTTTTCTCTTAACGGGTATTTAGTTATCATTCTCTAAACCAGATATTTAATGGAAAAGGAATGTTTTTGCATTGCTTAAGAGGATTATGAGACTGAAACTTTCTCTCCCTTTAACCCTTGGTGTGTCTAAGCACTGATCAGTGCACCCTCCCGTTGTCTGCTTAAGCGCTTATCAGTGCAAGGTCACATGATCAACATTTTCTTCGATTTTGAACTTAAGAATAAGTCTAATAGAGTCTACAATGTATTAATTTCTCCAAGCCATGGGGGCATAACACGTACAAAATATAATTCGTGCTTATAATTTGTACTAGATGGCACCACCGGTATCATCAGGAATATAATTTTATTCATTTCCGCAAATCAAGGAAAAGTTAAGCTTTTATTAATCAGATATACCTTAATTTAAATGCAAACATCCTTCTTTTAAGGCTACATTTAAGGCTTTATTTTAGAAACTAAGAATGGCATTATTTTTCTTGGCACTGAACGGCCATCATTGGCTATTCAACTTGCTACGTGATATTCATTAGATCCACTAGATGGTGCTATACGAGGACGTTAGCGCCAACTTGTGTCGTCGCTGTCACTCCCGGTATAGACATTCAATGGAACAACATTAAAACGTTTCGATATGTCTTATCCCAAAAATACGAATAATAATTTGATGAAAATATAAAATTTGTTGTGTTGCCCTTTCCTTTGTTTTTAATGGTCTCCTGAAAACTTTGGCTATTCAACTGGACTCCGATTTGTGTTATTCTGTTCAAAACGACGACCTGCGGGTTTGAGAATCAGGAAACGAGTACCTACACTACACTACACATGTGTATTATAGATAGGTGGTCACATTTGCCTACAAATACCTACCTATGACTTCGATTAAGACAGTCAAATGTCTTTAACCATTTTTATTGTTAGTTCCCTACATTTATTGTTACCTAAAAGTAAGATATAAATTATGGACAATTTTATTGACAATTTTAAGATAAATATAATTAAAATATCTTTAGTGCACGGACCTAAAAAAAACCGGACGTAACGTTGCCCTAAAAAGGTATGAAGCATGCAAGGTCGGCACTTTCGTTCGTTATAGCACGGATTACTATACAGGTAGGAGGTACACGAGTTACCACACGCACACAGATACCTTCCTACACTAGGTAAGAGAACGCGTCGAGCCACAGCACGACTAGCACGAGTGACAGCTTACGTGTGTGCCAATTTGCATGCTTCATGATAAGACGAGGTTACGTCCGTATTTTTTTAAGCCCGTCACAGATTACTATACTCTAGGTCCGTGCTTTAATAGTGTTCATAAAGGTTGTAGCATAACAATAAATAATAACTACACGTAGAAGCGAATAATCTCCTTTGACCAGGCCCCAAATGCCGCGGTTTAAATACCTACTCTTCCCCCTTCGCCAAGGTACGCCCCTCTGTCTTCCGCGCCCAAAGTTAGGGCTGTCACTTGCGATATATTTTAATCGGTTTATAGATGTGGTATACAAGTTCAGTCACGAATTATCATTAATGTTTTACTTCAACATAGAAACATTGTTGCAAAATGAGTTTTTTACATTTACGTTAAATTAGGTAATAATACTTTTTGATGATATTAAGATTATCTCATAAAACTCCTTTATTCAATCAATTATTGCTAATTAGTTTGCGGTAAATAGTCGTTCACTTTTTAAAACACTATCTTAGTTCAACCATAAACACTAAAATCAACACAAATACGAAAACCAATTCAAGATACAATATCAATATGTTGGTTAATATATATTCCGTGCGTGACGGCCCTGACTGACTAGACACCTCAGGTGTCGCCAGGCGGTAGGTATCTAACGCGCCGAGCGCGCGTCGGGAGCCGGGAGTTTCGCTTCTACGTGTAGTTATTATTTATTCTTATGGTTGTAGGTACAATGTTGTATGGACGCGTGACGCGTCATCACTTAGGTTATTTAGCTTTTAAATCCCAATATAAGCCTGCTAGCTGTCCGCGTCCGGACGGCCGAATATACTTTTCACATCACCTATTCGGAAAGGGGACTTTTCTTCCCTGCTAGGAGGGATCAAAGTGGCACTTTTCTATTCAAGGACATTTTGTTGCAAACTTGACTACAAATTATTTTTCGTCGCTTAAGTGCATACTATTTTATTAGCATAACTAGCTTTTGCCCGCGACTTCGTCCGCGTAGAACTCGTTTACCGCAGTTAAGTAAATTAATAGTATTAAGTAATTCTATAGTTTGACGTCCTCCCTGGCAAGAATGATCTTTGAAACACATGTAATATTGAGCTCGAAATTTACCGGGACACCAACTTTAACCATTAACTCTTACGGGAGAGCACTCCCGATACCTCGAAAGAGTTCAGGAACTCTAAGGGTAGGACGTGACTTTCTCTGTGTCTATGACATTGTCTACCAAGAGATACTCCACAACATCGCCTTTTACATGAGACATATTTTTATATTTATCCGCCCGACAATTTCGTTTGTCGGTGCTAATATCGCCCTCTCGCACAAACATTCTCTATTATTTATATTGTTTTTTAGATCGGGGTACACGTTATTTTTTAGATCATCTGTGTTTTGTACAATATTACAGAATTCGCGGTTTAATGTATTCAAATCGTTACTATCTCTCGCCATACGATCTTCACCAATTTTTAGTAGAGCTGCCGCATATATTGCCGCATATATTGTATCATGGTATACTCGTAGTTCCTGGCATATTTGTAGTGAGGTATATTTTTTATATATATACCCATATCGTAAATGCCGAAATTCATTTATTTTATCCGCTGGTGTGCCCCTAGTTATCACCGGTAGATGAGAATCTGTCTAAATTCGCCGTCTCAAAGCACCATCCCTCCCATGATAGTTTGGTTGCTCTTAAAATATCCATCATAGTTCAATATTACATATATTATATTATGAGTCTTAATACTAATTATAATGTAGGTATCTATCATTATAAATGACGGAACTCCCAAACATCATCCGTGGCCGCTGAAAAAAAAAAGACAATATTCTTCAAACAAATTTACCCAATGCCCATTAATCTAATTCGGTTCCGCGGTTAATCCGTGAAAGCGTAACAAACAGACAGACGACAGACACAATTGAATTGCCATTTTGAATTTCTACCTATACTTTCACATCATTTTCGAAATCTGCGTCCTCAAAATCTAAGAAAATGACAATTATGTCCACTTTAAAAAAAAGATCATGGCCTCCATCTTGAATTCTAAATTTGACATAATTTTCATAATCTGCGTCCACAAAATGTAAGAAAATGATACCAATGACGACTTTTTCAATAAACATCATGACGGCCATTTTTAATTCCAAATTTGATATAATTTTCGAAATCTGCGTCAATGCAACCTAAGAAAATGACACCCATGATGACTTTTTCAAAAAACACCAAATATTGTCGTTATTCTCTCGGGAGCTTTTAAATTTTCCGGGATGGAATTTTTCTATGTGTTAATCCAGGGTGCTACCTCCATTTTAAATTTCATCCTAATCCATCTAGCCGTTGCAGCGTTAAGGAGTAACTAACTAAAACCCCCTTTTACCCCCTTAGGGGTAGTTTTTTCTAAATCGCTGCAAGCAGTATATTTTATTTATAAACAGTAGCCTAAATATCAATTTCCTAATGTAGCCGTTTCGATATCTCCCATGCAAATTTCTTCTCCCCATTTATCGCCTTAGGGGGAGTTTTACCGAAATCACTGAAAGTTTTTTTTTTATGTTAAACAATATTAAACACCAATTACCACGTTTCCAACTAAAAAATTTAACATAAATGACTAAATTGTCATACAAACTACCGTCCCAAATCTCACCCCCTTAGGGGTGATTTTCGAGATACAAATTTAATCTAATTCAGTTCCGCGGTTTATCCTTGAATGCATAACAAACAGACAGACGACAGACATAATTACTTTCACGTTTATAATATTAGTATGGATTTTCTTTCTACAGCAATATTATGTATACCTATCGATGTATAGTTTTTTTACCCCTTGAGTATTGTTTGAAATTACATTTTAGAATTAAATAACCGACCAATTCGCCGAAAAATAAAATGCCTGTCCGTAATAATATTTTCAAGTGATCATAATAACCGCCCTAATATTAAATAACAGCCGTAGAATTAATACGCCGTGAATAGTGAATAGTATTGAAAATAGCGGAAAAAATGTTAAAATCTGGATATGTCAACGCTGACAACTTCAATTTGACACCGCTCCTTTTGATATACAGATATATATGTAGACTAACAAAACTGAATGTAGGTACAAAGCCTGTCTCATGTTGTCAAACTGGATGGCAAAAGCCATAGGAGAAATAAATTATTCGATTGCGCAATTTTGTCAAATAATTACTAATCTTATTCTATATTAGTAATTATTTGCGTCCCCAAAAACTAAGAAAATGTTACCCGTGACAACTTTTTCAATAAACATCATGGCGGCCATTTTGAATCCCAAGTTTGATATCATTTTCGAAATCTGCGTCAACGCAACCTAAGAAAACTTTGATGACTTTTTCAAAAAACACCAAAGATATTGTCGTTATACCCTCGGGAACCTTTAAATTTTCTGGGATGGGACTTTTCTGTGTTAATCCAGGGTATAAGCTACCTCCATTCTAAATTTCATCCATATCCATCCAGCGCCATTGCAGCGTGAAGGAGGAACAAACTAAAACTCCTTTTTACCCCCCTTAGGGGTAGTTTTTTCTAAATCGCTGAAAGAAGTATTTTTTATTTATAAACAGTAGCCTAAATACCAATTTCCAAATTGCTTATTTTAAAAATAACTAATCTCCTATACAAATTTCTACCTCCTATTTTATCCTTTAGGGGATGAATTAAACTAACTTAAACTAAAACTGACGGACTTTCATACAAATGTTCATCCCCCTAGGGGTGGAATTTCCAAAAATCTTTCCTTAGTTCACTACACTATATAAGGTATCTATGTGCAAAATGTCAAGTCTCTAGGTCCAGCGGTCTGGGCTGTGCGTTGATATATCAACAATCAGCTTAGCATTTTATATAATAGATGATGATGATGATGATGATGATGATGATGATGATGATGATGATGATGGTAGTGTTGGTGGTGATGATGATGATGATGGTGATGGTGATGATGATGATGATGATGGTGATGGTGATAATGATGGTGTGAATTGATGATGATGGTGATGACGATGATGATGGTGATGACGATGGTGATGATGGTGATGATGATGATGATGATGATGATGATGATGATGATGAAGATGATCTTTTATTTTCCTCATAGGTTATGTGAAAAGCAGTATGTGTCACACATTAGCAAAATTATTTCCACCTTGGGCGTTAACACTTGAATCCCTCACTACGCTCAGGATTCTATTTTAGAATTCTTCGCTTCGTTCAGGATTCAATGTACGCACTCGCCGTAAATATGTCATTTTGCTCCCTTGTTACACAAATAACTATTACGACCTACCAAATTCGTATAAGTACCTACCATAAACTCGGGTTACTTTAGCCCTAGGAGGTAACATTGCCCACCCCAAAAACCATCTTTAAAATTTAATTATTCCATTAAATGTTACATCAGGACCAATCTACTTATATAGTTCTAAAATTATTTTAACAATTTAAGATGATAACCACTAAAATAGTTATAGTTTTAAGGGTGGGCAATGTTACCCCCTAGGGCTAAAGTAACCCGAGTTTACGGTATCTATTTATATAAATAAAAACATAAAATCAGTCGAGCCGTTTCGGAGGAGTTCGACCACAAACAACGTGACACGAGATTTTTATATAAATAAATTAGGTCCGTTTTTAACAGGGGTTCAAACCACATCAGTTTAGAGCTAAAGTACTTACCTAAATTATATATATGCATATAATGTATATATAATTTAGGTAAATACTTTCAAAACGAAACGAAATATATGTGTATATATATATATATATAAAATCAACTTTAAAATTTCACTACTAGTACTATTATTTATTCTGTGCTTTCACTTACTAGTCTAAATACACGGATCTCCATCTGCGCATCCTTTGCAAATCACTAAGAAAGTGAATAAATAGATAAGCAAACAAAAGGTAGTTCACGCCAAAAATGTTATCACAAGGACTCAACATTTTTGCAAAAATATGCTTTAAAGAATGTAGAATCAAATTTAAGTTTTATATGACGGCGCGCTGCGGCGGCGGCAATTCATAAAGCTTTGACAAATGCCGCCACGAGAGTGGCTCGTGCCACTGCAGTCACCTTTTGAAGCGCGCGCGCCCCCCGTGTTTAGGTTTTAGGTAAGCGGTAGGTGAGCCAAATTAACTCAATCGAATGGATTATCCGTTTAATGTGTAAGCCTATTAAGCGTTTCCCGAAATGTGCGGGTTAATCAAAATCAGCGCTATAAAAACCTTTAAAAAACCCCGGGTTACGGTAAGCGGGTCCGGTCCCTGGGCCTGAGCTCAAACGTCAGTCGTTCGTCGGCTGGCTCGCAGCTGCCATCTATTGCCAGCATGATATAATAATTAGCAGCAGCTATTGCCATCTGTCGAACTGATTGCGATGTTACGTGACGTTCATAGCTTAGCAGACATGTCGATTCAGTGCTGCCTCTGGTGGCGAAACCGCAGAAACTTATAGGGCCGGCGGCTATCGACTTTAGGACGGCACCCATTTTCGATTCGCGACTAAGTATCTGTAGAGTATAGTAATCTGTGTCCAAGCCCAATGAACTAAATAAACCATAGACATTCATCATTCGTTGAATGAAAAGTTTATAAGGTATACAATATAACAGTTCTAAATTTGAATTTGACGTTTGACGCGCCATTTTGCGACAGACGACGGTTGCAAGTGTTTGACCCCGTCCTACACACGAAGGGTTAAACCTAGTTCTATTTTTACAAGATTTGAATATGTTGAACATATTGAAAAACTGTATGTTGGAAAGCCAAAATATTTTCAGCGTCGCTTCACAATCCTCTGAAGCGCGAATAAGACCAGCAATAAAAATGGCATAAGTTGAATTGCTGCCTTACTATTGAGCAGGTAAACCACCGCAAAAATGTGCTTCTTGCACGGAAATTACAGTAAGATGTACAGCAGTCGACGTATTTTTTTTTATTAATAGTCTAATGTGTACTTTCCATCCGTAAATGCTATAATATAACCTATTCGATTTTGAACTCAAATTCAAACTCGCAACATTTATTTGACAAAAACACTGCAGCACAACAAATATAATCAAACATTTTAATCGAATAAACTAAACTAACTGTCGTTGCTCTTCGCATGAAAATATAACCGGTCGCCATCGTATGTTTTGTGTATGGTCCCTTCAACAGTATTTTACAAATACCTTTGTTTCCGTTTCAGCTATCTTTTGATAATGCCAACACTTCTTCAGATATACTCAAACTACCAGACGAATAAACTAGTGACTACGACAATAGAATATGCTGTGAAACAATTTTACCTACTCAATAGAAAGCCCTTTATATTGCAAATGTTTGGTTCCGTGTCCGCCATTTTGGACACGGACGAGGAATCAGCTTACGGTGACGCGAGTAAGGTAAGACATTAATTTAATTGGAGACATCCACTTTCGTGATTAACTTTTAAACAAATATCATTTAAAAAATACTGCTTGGGATACCAAATACCTGTTCTTTGCTGTATTTTTAAAATAATTTGAAACATACGATAAAACTAGAATATATCCGTTGGTAACGAATATTACACCGTATAACTCGCACTTGGTAGACCATGTATGTCGTTCCATTCTAAAACATCGTCCATACCTCATGACGATTAAATTTCTAACCGGCAACACCTTATCTGCCAGGCTAGTGTACTGAATCGTGGAGTTTCAGCCGTAAACTAGCAACATAATTTCTCTTTCTCTTTCTTTCCCAGGTTCAATCGAGCTGTCTATTTAACCTGCTCCTAAGTCTGGAGACCCCCTCGCCGGACCCCCTGCACATAGCCGAGCTGATCAAAGAGGAGAAGCCCCTCAAGCCCATCGACTTCTGCTACCGGGACGAGGACGAAATGGTCAATGTCCTGGATTGCATCAGTCTTTGCGTCATGGTGGTCTCTTATTCCTCAGAGAGCATGCGGGGATATCAGATGCTTGTAAGTAGAGGAACCGTGTAGAAGAAATCAAACTATTTTATGTATTTCTTGGCTTATACTTGGGTTTTAACATATTCAATTCAGTGTGAATCCTCCTGATTTAGTGCATGAGTGCGTCGCCTCATGAAAACTGTATCTAAAAGGCAAAGTTCGATGTACATCTTCCATGGATGTCGTCGTTGGAGCGTCATTGATGAAGTTCTTAGAACGGAAATTAACATTCACATGTATTTTTCAGATAATTTTGGAAGCCATACTACCGTGCTACGTGAAACAGATACAGCTCCCGACGTATAACAGAGAAGGGAAGACAGAGAGGGAGATCATTCAGCAACTAGCCATCGCCATTAAGACCCTCGTTAATAACTGCGAGGGCTTGTCCAAGTATGTTGGTTTTAAGTTAAACCACTTTTTTTTTCTAGTATGTTAAGGCAAACAACCTTGTAAAGAAGAATGATGTGAACCCCATGGACATATACAATATCAGAATTGAAAATGTATTGCCAGCCCTAAAGCTTCAAGATACAATGCCAGGTATCTTATCGCAAGTCCGAATATTTGTTTCCCAACTACACTCACAGGCAAAAATGCCGCCCGCCCGTGATATCAAAATGTATAAAGATCGATTATCGGACCTACAATCATGTAGGTTAGGTAAGGTTTGTTTTATAACAATCTTATCTTAATCTTAACTTATAAAAATTTGGACAAAGGAAACGGCAGCTATCCCACCTTCAGACCTGATTCCAATGGTTCTGGCAGAATACCAGCGCTGCAGTTTCTGCAGCATTATGCTGAGTCAGCGCCAATTCACAGCACAACACAACACATGGCTCTCTCACCGTATATAAGTCAATGTATATTTTAAGTCTCGTGTTTGTTGTCTATATTTTTAATGTTTTATGTTTAATTTAAGAGCCTGCGTTTGTGTTTATGTTGAATACAGTGTTTATCTATCTATCTATCTATCTATCTATCTATCTAATACTGCACCTGCACCTTACAACTAAACAATATGTTTTGCGCAGATTTAGTGTCTTTTCGACAAGCAAAATTATCAGTCAGCTTTGCCTACTTCCACCTAGGACAAACATTTGGGAAACACTCGCAACTCCCGTCAATTAGCTTCCCCTCTCGTATATTATGTTTGAGTCAGACTAGTGTACTAAACAAGACCAACCAAACCCTATGTCTTCATACTCCAAGGTGACCATTTGTCATCATATATCTACGTCAGATCATACAACGGCCCATACCGCACATCCCCGGAGCATAAAGGCTCGTCCCAGCGCGGCGTGCGCAGCGCCACCGGGCCGCAGACGCAGTTCGTAGGACTCGACGTGTTAGAGGACGAGTCGCACTCGCGGTTCGTCAGTGACCACTCGCGCATGCCGCCGCAGCCAGACTACACCGGGACTGAGGACTCTGAGGTACGCTGTCAGTGCACCGTCATCATAATCATCATCATCACCACGTCTGTGCAGCCTGCTTGGTGTGACGATTTTATGTCTAACTAGCTTTTACTTGATACTCCGTCCGCGGTAATATCGATATTCCATCGGGAACTGTCCAATTTTCCGGGATAATAGAGAATGTCAGCCAGTTTAGATTTTTGGCTTACCGTATTCTTCATTAAAAACTAAAAATATCAATAAAAAAATAATTTCGATACGTCAAATAGTTTTCGAGATATTGAACTTTAAACTTCGTATGCGGCGCTCGAAACCCGGCGGCTAGCGCTCACGTATGATGACGTCATCGCTTAACAGCGGTACGCGCCCTTATATGAACGAGTAAGTTTACAGGGCTATAACTTTTTAACCGTAATAAGTAGCCAGTTGAAATTTTCACAGAATACGTGTTATTATAAAATCTATCGTTTAAAATGATAAAATGAACAATAAATCAAATCCCAAGAGGGGTCCCCATACAAGAAACATGAAAATAAATCATTTTTTTTAGCAATATAACCCGTACTTCGCCTTCCAAAGTTAAGCAACTACACGCGTAGTCTAAAACAGGATGGGTGACCGATTAAAATATCGTGTTGATAAAATCAGTTTTGTCATTTATTTGTATGATTTATACTTGAGATTGGTATTTAGTCATAAACTATAAAAATTATACTACAATTTAAGCTTAAAATACCATAAAAATAAGAAGCCATTATAAAAATACAATCCGTATAAAAATGCTAAATAAAATGTTTTTTATTCATGTTTCTTGTATGGGGACCCCTCTTGGAATTTGATTTATTGTTCATTTTATAATTTTAAACGATAGATTTTATAATAACACGTGTTCTGTGAAAATTTCAACTGGCTACTTATTACGGTTAAAAAGTTATAGCCCTGTAAACGTACTCGTTCATATAAGGGCGCGTACCGCTGTTAAGCGATGACGTCACCCCAGCAAGATGGCCCCCGCGCTCTTTAATATTATTGACCCAAATTTTAAACGTTAATAGAATCAAAACTACCGAGTCTTTTTGAATAAAATAAAAAGTAGTATGTTTTTTTATGTATAAACTTTACTGTTACAAAGTTTCAAGCGATTTGGCGTACCTACTGACATTCTTCATTTCATTATGAATTGTTTAGAAAAATTATCATGTTGCATAACGATTATGTTTAATAATATTATAATTTATATAGCAAAGTTAAATAAATATCTAATTAAATACTTAATATAAATAGTAAATGTGCAATAAGCGAGCGAGCAAGATGGATTGGGACAGAAGCGACTCGGATATAGGTTAGGTTAGAAAGCTAAGACTTCGATATTACTTAGGTTTTTTTTTGTAATTTCCATTTGCCGGGAAAATCTTGCTTCATTCCTTGCTATTTATTATAAATACGTCATCAATGATATCTACACTCTTCGTTATCTTCTATTCTGGACCATACATAGCCTTATATTATTATTTTGCTTTAACAGTTAGTACGAGCGGAATACCGCCGTCCGCGCGACGTTTTGCTATCGCTGGTGGGCGAGTTTATAGGACGAGCAACAACTCGCCTACTTGACTTGAACGGCTCGAAGGGAAGCGGGGGAAGCGAGGGCAAACCCGTCGAGCTACTGGACTGCAAGTCGCATGCGGTAAGTACGGGAAAAGGTTTAGCTTTATAAGATTATTGCCATTAGTTTAACCTTACGCCTTACGTCAAATACAAACTCACACGACAAACATGTCTGCTATGTTATGCAAATCACAACTTAATGCGTACGAAACGAAATCTCTTTTAATCTTCAACTTGTGTCGGCTGTGGCACAACTTTCCGTTGTCGGCCAGAGCCGCCTGTTGCGCTCAAAAGAACCTCAAGCATTTAAGAATATCCTAGTGTCTCCAAGCACAGCCTACACAAACTTACCATTAACTCAAATGAAATTGATTACTTACCTTCCGACGACCCCGAATTCTTCTTCTTCTATTTTGAAAAAAGGGAAGATGTTACATGTACACTTATTTTAACGTAGCAACACCAGTGTGTTGCCTTTTTCCGGCCGGGGTCTCTCTCTCTTTCGTCATGGCCGCCCGGTACACACGCCGACTCTTACTTGTGTCCTATATTATTAATAAAGTCTGGATATTTAAATAGTTGTGTCATTCAACACCACAAGACATATAACAACTGACTCGGGCAAATTGTTCCACACTGTCACTACTGAGCCTGAACTTGCTAATAAACGTGCCAAGCGATGTTTTTACCCCTAACAAATACCTTTATTTCACAGAGGGCAAAATTCTATTTTGCTGCGACCGAAAGACAGTGAGCAAAGTTTGGTTTTTTTGCGAGCGTGAGACAAAGTAACTTTTTACATACATACATACATAAACTCACGTCTTCATTCCCAGAGTGGGGTAGGCAGAGCTTTTTAATATAAAAAAATGCCGAGAACAGTGCAATATATGTATGTAAATGGGTGGCTGGGTGGATAAATAAACATGTAGTTTAATTTTTACTGTGTTGTATTTTTACCTTTTATGTGCAACACGTGACCAAAGTAATTTGCATCTCGTGTCTTTGAATCCTTCGCTTACTCGAGATTCAAAATCACAATTCACGTTCAATACAAAATTCTTAGTTCCATGGAACTAATGGGACATATCCACTCTGAGCAAAAATCAACCTTGCTCTCTTGTTGCACAAAACTATTATGCCCATCGCATAGAATTCCATTAAAAAATCCCGTTCCAAAAATAATCGTAAGATGTACGTAGATGTCACAGATGCTTTACAAAGTTATGTCTACACTACAGCGGTTGGCAGAAATCGCGCACTCCCTCCTGAAGGTGTCCCCCTACGACCCGGAGTCGATGGGCTGCCGCGGGCTGCAGCGCTACATGTCGCTGGTGCTGCCGGCCGCCGACTGGGCGGACGACGCGCTGCGGCCCTCGCTCGTCGTCATCCTGCGCCGGCTCGACAAGGTCTTTCTCAAGATTGCCAAGAAGCCTAGCATACGGGTGAGTGGAAACTGGCCACTTTTTGCCTCGTACAGTGAAACTGTGGAACGAACTCCCCTCGGCGGTATTTCCAACCACATACGGTATACGGCGGTATTTACATTTCCCTTATTGGCCGGCAACGCACCGACATCTCTTCTCGTGTTGCTGGTGTTATGGGTGGTGATGATTACTTCCCATCAGGTAACCCGCATGCTCGTTTTCCTTTCTCTTATAAAAAAGAAAAACTGAGGATTGGGAACCTCGTAGATACAAGAAGCGACTGCAATAACAAATATCTAACACCTTTTAAACGAGCAATTCTTTTATATATGTAGTATTTATATAATCTGAATTCGAATTGAATAATCTGAATCTCGGAAACGGCTCCAACGATTTCGATGAAATTTGAATTATAGGGGTTTACGGGGGCGAAAAATCGATCTGTCAAGTTGTCATCTTCGGGAAATTTCGTTTTCAACCCGAGCGACGCTCGGTCTTCCAGGTACTGTAATTTAGACGACGTGCTGGCCTAGGTGGTGGTGACCATGCGTACGAAGCTTGCTGTCCCGGGTCGGTAAGGGCAAATATTTGTGTGATGAGCTCTAGTACGTTTCTGAGTCTTGGATGTTTTCTATGTATTTATGTCTAAGTTCTCTATATAAGTATTTCGTTGTCTAATATAGTACAAGCCTAGAGCTTAGTTCGGGACTAGGTCAATTGGTATGAGATTGTCCCCTGATATTGATTGTTTTTAATTCGTGAGCTTCCGAGCTGATGCACGTCCTGATAAGTCTGTTCTATAACAAAACGCTGTTGATGATAGCTATAGCACCATAATTAAATAAGATAGGTATGCAGATGGGCTTTCTAATAGTCTCGTGTCCGTAGTACTGTGTCGTTCAATAAATGGTTGATGATGATATAAATGCTCCAAGCATACCATATACTAAGCGTCCAGTCGCGTCCTCATTACTATTATCGTGTTCTCTAAATTAAAGTATCTTCTTAATATCGACGATGGGTGATTTATTGTACAGTACACAATTTATTGGATGTATCACATAGTTCATATATGTAATTAAATAACCAATTAACCTATTTTCTTTCAGAGAAATACTGATTGGGACTCAGCAGCGGTATTACTGAAAGGCGTTTACGAAACTATGATACGGTGTCCGTACATAATGCACTGGGCGCAAGTTAAAACGCTCCTCAACACTGTTCAAGTACGTAATAACCTTTTAGAACAATATGAATGCGAAATACTAGGTGCAAGTGTGTAAGGTAACACAATTTTATTCGTATTAACAGGCGCTAATAGTTTCGGAAAACAACAGCGGAGAGAACTTGTCATCGGCGACTGCTGCACTGATGTCTCAACCGCCGCCTCCACACTTCTGTAGCACCGTTGTACGCTTGATAGCGTTACAAGTCATCAATACTGGGGTATTCATATTTCCATACACCGTCACGTGTCCTAAGCATCCTAAGTTCAATAAACTAAAAGCTAACCTTACATAACCTAACCTTATTTTTAGCAGTACTGCGATATTGCACTATCAATTTTGACTGACAACCTGCATACCCTTTTTTTCCTTTGAAAAAGTCCTCTTTTTGGTCAGTAGGGCAGTAAATTGAACTCCTGTTAAATTGAAATTATCAAAAACTTGAATGAGGAATATAGATAGCAATTATTGTAAGGTTGTTATTTTCTGATTTTCCAGGACAGCTATTCATTGGAGCAGATGTGCGGCGGCAGCGCAATATTCCAATCGGCAGAAAAGACCGAAAATATGCTAATGAACTTGTTCATGCCGCTTTGCTTGCGCGTCGGAAGCGGTCGGAAAGGTACGTGCTACTGATGGTTCGGTCCTACCATTGCACCAATGGTACAAATTTCCGAAAAGTTCTAACTTACTTGAGTGTTATAAAGGTGAGAGTAAGTGAATATTATTTTATTGTACAAGCGAATTTCGTCCACAATCTCAATAAGAGGACCTTCAGGGGTCAACCGTAATCTCTCAACATAATTGAAGGAAGATGTTGCACTAGCAAAGGCGTAGTGAAGGCTCTTTTGGTATTGAGCCGCGTCGCTCCACGTGTTTCCGCTCTCTGTTCATTTACATCTCTTGACTGCTTATTTTTCCATCGTTTATTCTAGACGTGCCACCTCTCCGCCAATCAGACGTCAGCTACATAGTATCAGTGGTCCTAAGCGCTTTATGTCCCCCGGCGCCCCCCGGACAGCTGGCCGCCGTAAATGCAAAGCTCAATGCATCCGAAGCTCGCGCTAACTCCTTGACGTTTACCGGCAGCAGAGACACCAGAAACACCACTAAACTCTCGCACCAGTTATACAAGATCGCGTTTCTTGGTAAGTCGATAAAACTCAGCATTTTGTTCAGACTGTAACAGGAAAGGGTTCTATTTAACCTCTAGCTGTCCCGACTTTATCCTGTCTATTATTTTTAACCCTGGAAAGCTTTACTTGGGCTATTACAAATATTTAAAAAATATACAGCTTAATCTGTCCAGCCGTTCTCAATTGATGTGCTTACAAACAAACACAATTATATTATTATTTATATAGTTAGAGGCGAATCAACCATCAATAAACTTTCTGATTTTTCTGTGTGCGTATTAGGGATGTTTCGGAGATGGTTTTATCGGAACCGTAGTCGGATTCGGAGTTTTTAAATTTGGTTTCGGTTTGGAGTCGGAACCGGAACCGAAGTCGGAGTCGGGGCGGAGGTAAAAATTAGTCGTTTGTGTAATGTGCAGTGATCGGAATAGGTAGAGTATATTTACCTAAAGTTCGCAAAAGGACATAATATAGAGAGGTTACAAACGGGTAAAATATTAATTAATTTTTAGTGAATTCCGGTTCTCCGTTATTTTTAATGCTAAATAGACTTAATATTTACTCACGGTATGGGATATTTTATGTTAGTTTGTGATAAAAGGGGCCTGTAACTCGTTCCATATATCTAATTATGTAATAGGTGGAGTATATTTACCTAAACTTCGTAGAACCGGGACATAAACTGGAGACTTCCTTGCTACTACATTTACTAGTACCAGAAAAATTCCGGGAATCCGGAATTCAATAAAAATAAATTAAAATTTCACCTGGTTGTAACCACTCTATATTATGTCCTTTTGCGAGTAAATATACTCTACCTATTCCGATCACTGGTAATGTGTAAGCAAGCATGCGGGATGCGCGATTGGCCGCGCGACAAGTATAAACTTGTTTGTACCTACAAGCTGACCACCGCCGCTGCGCCTCGACCCGACCCCCGATTAGAAAGTATCGGAACCGGAGTTAAAACCGGAGTTGAAACCGGTGTAATATCAATCCGAAGTTCCTACTTATCGGAACCGGATTCGAAGCTCCTTAACATCCCTACCAGGTATTATGTCTTTGATTCCCTGTTCGGATAGCACGTTTTTCTGATACTTTTTCACGAATATTACACATACAAAATGGTGTAATTCCAGCGCTTAAAGTGCTCTGCGCTTGCTTCACAAGCGAACTGTGCTCGGAGTGGGGCCGCATCGCACGTGCGATGCGAGACCTGGGCCGGCGGAATGAGGCTGCGGCCCACTTGTGGGACTTCTTGGAGCACGTGGTTACATTTAGAACGCCGCTGTATGTGCTGCTGCAACCTTTTATTGTGCATAAGGTGAGATTGTATAGTAAGCTTTTTTAGTCATTAGAATATGTTATTTGCAGGCTAAGGGCCGTATTAATAAACTCATCTTGAGCGATATGCCCGTCCAAGATAAAGTAAACGTCAAGTCATAGAAAATGGTCATTTTTGATCCATCTTGAGATTGGCATATAAGTCGAGAACCCTATAATTGCAGTCTTTAGATTGTTATTTTAAGAATGCAAATTTTTGTGGTTTAAGTTCCACGTTTACTATGAGGCGGCCTGTTTTACTGGCCATACAAAAGCATAACTTTTTAAACCCCTTTGTTTCAATCGATGTCCAGAAACCTCCAGAATCAATAGAAAAATTCAAATTCAAATATTTTGCAGAAGCCAGGAAATTCTGATAACAATCCTTGTCAAAAATATTAGTCGTTAATCCCAAATATCACTGTTAGTTTTCTCAGTGTTGCCGCATGTACCTATATTTTGACAGTTTTTTTTTCTTAAACATTCTGAAAATTCACACCGTCACAGCCGCCTTTTAATGTTACTCGCGCCTAAAAGTGATCGATATCTCGTTATCTCGTGCACCAGCTGTCTCAGCCGCCCATCGGCGACAACGAGCGGCACATGCAGTTCGTGGTGCGCGAGCGCGTGCGCGGCCTCAAGCTGCCGGCGGCGCGCGCGCGCGGCGCGCTGCTGGCCGAGCTGGCGCGGGAGCTGCGCGCGCTGCGGGACAAGCATGACCACTACAAGTTCGGTGAGCCTCCAGTATTGCTACAGTTCAATCACGATTATAAAACACTTTCTTTAATCGTATTTATAGTGGTAATCCTCGCATCAAATATGTCCAAGGATCAAAAATATCCTTACATTATTTTGATGTATAGCAATACGATACGTTGCAAAATATAAGTTAATTAAGTTGTGTAAGTAAATGATGATCAGTGATCGGAAAAGGTAGAGTATATTTACCTAAAGTTCGCAAAAGGACATAATATAGAGTGGTTACAACCAGGTGAAATTTTAATTTATTTTTATTGAATTCCGGATTTCCGGATTTTTTCTGGTACTAGTAAATGTAGTCACAAGGAAGTCTCCAGTTTATATCCCGGTTTTACGAAGTTTAGGTAAATATACTCCACCTATTATATAATTAGATATAATATGGAATGAGTTTCAAGCCCCTTTTATCACAAACTAACATAAAATATCCCATACTGTGAGTAAAATATTACGTATATTTAGCATTAAAAATACCGGAAAACCGGAATTCACTAAAAATAAATTAATATTTCACCCGGTTGTAACCTCTCTATATTATATCCTTTTGCGAACTTTAGGTAAATATACTCTACCTATTCCGATCACTGATGATGATAGTCGTTGTCAACGTTTTAGATCAAGTAATGATCGAGTATGGGCAAATGAAAATTTGGTGGAGATTCGCATTTCTCCAATGAAAAAATTGACGATCGCATTTTTTGGCATACAGAGCTAATGGCGGAAAATATAGGCTTAAGCGGTGGCGGCAAGCGCGCCTCGGAGGTGTACAGCCGGCCCGGCGACAAGGCGGCGCAGCACCGGCCCTCGCTCATCTCCATGCTGGTGGGCCGCGCCGGCCTGCCGCGCACGCCCGACCACCCCTCCGCGCCGCTCTCCGCGCCCCGAGGTACCGCGTCCCTCTATAGTCCGGAGGGTCCAGCCGGCCCGGTACAAGGCGGCGCAGCACCGGCCCTCGCTCATCTCCATGCTGGTGGGCCGCGCCGGCCTGCCGCGCACGCCCGACCACCCCTCCGCGCCGCTCTCCGCGCCCCGAGGTACCGCGTCCCTCTATAGTCCGGAGGGTCCAGCCGGCCCGGTACAAGGCGGCGCAGCACCGGCCCTCGCTCATCTCCATGCTGGTGGGCCGCGCCGGCCTGCCGCGCACGCCCGACCACCCCTCCGCGCCGCTCTCCGCGCCCCGAGGTACCGCGTCCCTCTATAGTCCGGAGGGTCCAGCCGGCCCGGTACAAGGCGGCGCAGCACCGGCCCTCGCTCATCTCCATGCTGGTGGGCCGCGCCGGCCTGCCGCGCACGCCCGACCACCCCTCCGCGCCGCTCTCCGCGCCCCGAGGTACCGCGTCCCTCTATAGTCCGGAGGGTCCAGCCGGCCCGGTACAAGGCGGCGCAGCACCGGCCCTCGCTCATCTCCATGCTGGTGGGCCGCGCCGGCCTGCCGCGCACGCCCGACCACCCCTCCGCGCCGCTCTCCGCGCCCCGAGGTACCGCGTCCCTCTATAGTCCGGAGGGTCCAGCCGGCCCGGTACAAGGCGGCGCAGCACCGGCCCTCGCTCATCTCCATGCTGGTGGGCCGCGCCGGCCTGCCGCGCACGCCCGACCACCCCTCCGCGCCGCTCTCCGCGCCCCGAGGTACCGCGTCCCTCTATAGTCCGGAGGGTCCAGCCGGCCCGGTACAAGGCGGCGCAGCACCGGCCCTCGCTCATCTCCATGCTGGTGGGCCGCGCCGGCCTGCCGCGCACGCCCGACCACCCCTCCGCGCCGCTCTCCGCGCCCCGAGGTACCGCGTCCCTCTATAGTCCGGAGGGTCCAGCCGGCCCGGTACAAGGCGGCGCAGCACCGGCCCTCGCTCATCTCCATGCTGGTGGGCCGCGCCGGCCTGCCGCGCACGCCCGACCACCCCTCCGCGCCGCTCTCCGCGCCCCGAGGTACCGCGTCCCTCTATAGTCCGGAGGGTCCAGCCGGCCCGGTACAAGGCGGCGCAGCACCGGCCCTCGCTCATCTCCATGCTGGTGGGCCGCGCCGGCCTGCCGCGCACGCCCGACCACCCCTCCGCGCCGCTCTCCGCGCCCCGAGGTACCGCGTCTAGACTATTGGTATAAACGGACGAGCTTGCGAGTTCGTTTAAAAATACGAAGCCCGCAATTGCTGTTCCTGCCGAGGCAAATATAGGACATTGTGGCAGAGGATAGAAAGTACGCGATTTCTGGACGAGTCATATAGAGGGCCGAAACGTAGTTGAGGCCCTCTAGTGTACGAGTCCGTAAATTGCACTTTCTACCGAGGCAGACAGAGTGCTTTTCACAACTACTGAGAGGAAATAAAATAAAAATTCATATTCAAAACCCGAATTTTAATTCATGTTAATGTGACATCACCGCCAATTTTACCATAGATTTTTTTTTTTAATCTGTACCCCGATTCTCGTGGCACTCGAGATTAATAAACTAACATGCGAGATGAAGATGTCAACTCCATATAAATTTGTATTTGTTTCGCCATATCTCCCATGTAATTTCATCTCTAGTGGTTCGAGATTAGGGGCCAAGTTTGAATTACATTTAAAAAAAAAAGCAGTGACATAGTTTTTAGTCTGTGTATCTTTTACCAAAAATACACCTAACATATAATAATATTTTACGACACAAAATGGTGTGTTCTGATTGGTCGATTTCAATTTTTCATTTTAAGGAGCTATGACAAAAAACATATTGATTGATTTTCATTGGTTCTTAAAGTTGGACAACAATGTTCTCGACCAATCAGCAAACACGCCGACAAAAACATTCTTAGTCTGTCCTTATAAGTGACGTTTTGTGACCCCAAACAAGACCATCTATGGCCATATTTCCGAGCAGTTTTGTGAAAAAGTGCTTTTCTCAAAAATCGCAAGAAAAAAATTGTGTTGGACTAATCTTCATCGTTTTTGAATTGCATACAAACAGAAACTTCACGTGAAAAACCCATCACTGTTTACCGCCTGTTTGTTTATGACAAGGAGAAACGCACGCTTTTGTTTAAAAAAAACATAAGCTATTCCAGACACAGATAAAAAAGTTATGTTTCGAATATAATTTGGTTATATAAGACTTGTGCCCTTGTGCATATATAAGATTTTATTATGGCCCTTTTCACTTTTTAAAAAGTTACAAGCTAGATAGTAATGGAATTTGTATGCGGGTTTGTGTAGCGAGCACGCAATGTTTTTTTTTAAATTGAGAACTGTCAGTAATCTATGTACTTTTCGTCTCAATATGTAGATAGTAATGTCAACATTTCCGGACATTTTTGAGAAAAATTATTTTACAAATATCAATAAGGTATTACATATACTCTACGAACTAATATTTTTACCCAGATATGAAAGTTCGGAAACTTTTGGCCGCCAGATATGATGTAGTACTTATCCAATCACGTGACAGCTGCTATACGAGGCGAAATATTATTATTGTACCATGTTCATGTTCTATCTTATATTTATTACAATTTTATAATTAGCTTGTTCATAATTATAGGTACTGCTGTTTTATTTCAGAGTCATTATCAAGCAGCTCCACAACCAGTCAACACTTGGCTAGCTTCGACGTGCCCTGCGGTCGCGCTGGCGATAGCGGTAACAACAACTCTAATTTGGGCAAGTTCCATCAGTAACTTAACCATACTCGTACATCATATTCGATTCATGTCAGATGTACCCCATGTGAAGTAGTTTTTTCACCACATTCTTCATTCCATTTCTCATTCATTTTAACTAAAGTAACTGCCACGCTATAACTACCTTCATAACCATCTTCCTTCTCTGTAAGTGTGCCCCTCATCTCTGTAGTTAGAATGAATCCGTGTTATTCTACAGGATCTTCAGCTTACGGCAGCGATACAAAAACGACCGGTAGTACCCCATCATATTCAACTACTAAGCTTCGCTTTGTTTCGTCTGTCGAGTTCAAGAACGCTTCCGGTAAGTTTTGTATAAATGCAACTGGTTCTTTTCTTTCTCACGGTACTTATTTCTAATGTTTATAATTTACCTAACACACCTTTCACTAACTCTGCATAAAATACAATCTGCATAGAAAAGATAACCTAATACCTTTTTGTGACAGGCGAGACGTCGCTGACGCCGCTGTCGCCGCTGTCCCCGAGCGACTGGTCGGATCGGCCCGAGGAGGCGGAGGAGCGCCCGCGGCTGCAGCGCTCGCACGGGCCCTCCAAAAAGACTTTCAAGTTCCGCCGCAGCCGGCACGCCAAGCCCGAGGTAACCATTCCTTAGGCGCCAATAACTCTAACTGATGTGCTACAACAAGAACACCAATTTTGCTGTCGTCTTAAAATGTTTTCTTTAATTTGCGTTGTTCATATTTGAACCACCGCTATCTTAACCTTATGAACGCTACAGACGGCTCTGGACAACAACTAAAAGTCGTGGCACTGACGTTATGTATCAAGTCCCCAGAATGGTTAGGACTGCACTCATAGTTAGTGGGTAATATTGCCGTAATACCAAATAAAGAATACCGCAGACAGATCAGCTCAAAGTGAGACATTGAAAAGTGAGCTTTGATTCGTGTTAGTACGATACATTTTTCAAAGCAAAGCCCGCGACCGGCTATTGATTTCACTTTAACTTTTAAAAATGTATCGTACCAATACAAACAAGGCTCACTTTTCATTGTCTCACTTTGAGCCGATCCGGTGCCGAGCGGCGCCAACCTTAAAAGTATAAGCATTTTAAATTGAATGTAGTTACCAATAGAGTATAGAATACTTCGACTACTACATTGCAGTTAGCACCTTGTTTGGTATTACGGCAGAATATGGCAGGTTGCGGTTGTGATTGTAAGGTGGTCCCGCGGTTCGAGTCGGACTCGTGCTCGTGCTCGCCCGGCGACCCGCCGCGCCGCGCGCCGCTGCTGCAGCCCGACACCGACGTCGACAGCGAGCTGTCGCGCACCTCCTCCACCTCCGGCTACAGGCGAGCGCACACAACACACCAGAACACCAAACACCTATACCCTGTTCATTTTTACAACTTTCTAACCAGAAATTGAACTTTTTGGCTGAAACAGCTATTTTAAATAAAATAAAGCAATACAGACGTTACATTGACCAAGTGATGACAATTTTTTTTTACAAGGTTTACTTTATAATAGAGCGTTTAGCCAAAAAAAGGTTAATTTTGAAGTTAGAAATGAATGAGGAGTCTACCTATCACACGCAATACTATAAAATTCATATTTCGAAATATCTATTCCGTAAATTCCACAATGGGGTCTATTAAATTTCGGTAATATGGAGTGAATGTATCTACTAGCGCTTCGGACAAGATGCGTCGAGCGGCAGAAACGCCAAAGGCCTATTTCATGTAAAACTAACTTTATCGTAGCCTCTCTGCGATCAATGTATTAAACTATACAGGACTTTAACTTCGAATGCTTAAATTTTTTGATGCTTACGGACCGTCTAATGTCATTTTTAAACTGAAATACATTACCTTTCTTTTTCGGCAGTCATGTAAAAAGGCGTTGAAGTGTGTAGCTATTTATGATGCGTGCGCGCACATTGCTCTATTCCACTCGGTAAAACCGTTTTTTGATATTATATTTTTAACGGTATCCCTTTGAAATGCCTAAAATCCATTGTTTAGTTTAATATACGGAAAATTGACTAGTCGCGCCGGACTTTGTAGATTATAGATAAATATATTATAGATAAAAGCATAAACAACCTTTGAACACATTATTTTGAAATGTCAATCCATAAAATGTAATGAATATAATATGTGGTCATAAACATATAATTTTTAAGAGAATAATCATATCAAAGCACCGAAAGCGCGCGTTCCGGGCGCTGCACAGTCAACTTTGTATGAAGTGATTCGTGACGACACAGCAAGCGTCCGATCCGCCGCCAAATTTATTATAGCGTTTGATACGCAACGCCCGGAATGCGCGCCTCAGGCCCTTACTATGGTTACGAGTATTCAATCAGTGTAGTAAAAGTTACAGTACGCTAAATAGCAAGTGTGTGCGCAGAGAGAGCTACAGCCTGCAAGCGTCGATGACGGACTCGCCGGGCGGCTCGGGGCGCGCGGCGCTGGCCTCGCCCGAGCCGCCGTCGGCGCGCACGGCCACGCCGCAGCCGAGCCCCGACGGTAAACACGCCTTCGCATGTATGCTCACACACTTATGTCGTGCCGCTGTCTCCTCCTTCCCCCGCTCAGCACGGCTAGCACATGTTGTCCGCGACTTGTTTGTCGCTCGGATCTCCCTTTCTATCTAGTCTGTAACGATTAGAGCATGAATACCGGTATTCGACACTATCGAAACACCGGAATATCGGACTAAAATTCCGCTCGCAAAATACCGGTATTTCGATGTTTTTTCGATATTACATAAATTTAATAATAATTAATTTCCAATAAAGTAACGTTTTATTTTTACAGCCCCACCCAAGCATGTCATTTTTAACCAGCTATAGGATGCATTATTCCCGAGTTCCCGACCATTTGTTGCATAAAATTAAACTTATAATAATAGTATAGTAATTTGTGAATGCACTACATATTTCTCATAGAGGAGATTCTAAATATCGGCGATGAAACCTTGAAGTTATTTGTACCGTAAAATGGGGTGACTTTGAAAACGCGAGGCGACTTTGATAATTTTTTGAATCATCGATTTTGTGCAATGTCTGAGTTATTATTTTCATATGTTTCATATGCGAGTATTTTCAAACAAATTGGATTTAAAACCTTCGAAACAAAAAACCACAATTTTTTGACATGTTTCGGGGGCGACTTTGATATTGTGATGTAAACAGGGATAATCAAAGTAGCCCCATTTTATGAATCGGGATTTTAAGCTACGTTTTTTTTTTTTCTACTAAGCCGTCTACCGTAGTCACCCTCTAGCTGCTTTAAGTTACTCCAAATGAGTAGTCGCCAATACAATATTTTTAATAATTTATTTTACGATTAAATGCGGGAGTTACAGAGGATTTATTTTTAAAATTAATCAGACTAACCCCATTTTACGGTACTTATCACTAAGTAGTATTTCTTATAACAGATTATGATTACCTACAAGAAAAAAATCTTGATTTAGACTTTAAAGTTAAAATCCTAGCTGTGATAGCTGAAAACAAGGTATTTTGTTTTTATTTTAATAATTTAATTTCTCTTGTTCTATTTTGGGTGTTTTTAAGAAGATTATTTTGATACTTTAAATTATTAAAATAAGATACTCACATGTGCAAAAACAATTTGAAGTTTAAATTCAAGATATTTTTAATGTATGTGCTGTGATTTATAACAAATAAATATACATATATTTGCTATGCGTGAGCTGATTTATTATTTTTCAGGCCTCAAACTTCACCCACCTAAAGTGACAATCTAGGTCAGTTCAAAAATCATTACATTTTTAACATTTTTAACTTTTTTGTATGATAATCGAAAAAATATCGAAATACCGGAAAACCGGTATGTAAAATTTCAATATCGAGAAAATACCGGTATTGGAAAATGCTCCGATATTAGATGCTCTAGTAACGATAGAGACGCACTGAGCGCAAACGAGAATTTACAACTTGTGCTACACATGCAGAGCCCAGACATGTACGGGTACGAGCCCTGCGCGGTCCAAAACAAAACCACGAACTCTAATCCTTAATGTTTACCTATGATACGACTTTAAGCTTTCGCGCGTCCCAGTATCCAACGTTGGATACTACCATATTTGAATTTGGAATGCAGAGTGGTTCGAAATAATATTGATACTGTAATCTGTAATACATACACCGTGCCCGGGACGTACCCGAAGGATTTTAACCATCGATTCTAGACCCTATTTGGAGTATATAATATGGTATAAGATGTAGTCCAATAACGCATAATTTCCGAGATTTTTATTATTTAAAAAACAATTCCATAGTTAATTTAATTTGATCTCTGTCACCTTAACCTAAAGCATTATTTACTAAGGAAGATTCATGTTGTAAGTAGCAATATCATCAACGTACAATATAAATTAATTTAATCAATTTCTTAGTATATAATCCTTAAATTAAGGTGACAGAGTTTAAATTTAATTAACTATGGAATTGTTTTTTAAATAATAATAATCTCGGAAATTACGCGATATTGGACTACATATTATACCACATTATATACTCCAAATAGGGTCTAGAATCGATGATTAAAATCCTTCGGGTACGTCCCGGGCACGGTGTATATATATGACATGACGTTCTACGGGTTAAGTTGTACCAAGGTCGATTTAGGGCCGAGTTCACCAACAATTAAACGGACGGTTAGCGATGTAACGGATGTCTAATGTATTGACTAACAGCTGATTAACACTTAACCGTCTGTTTAATTGGTTGATGAACTCGGCCCTTAGGGTTGTCGCAAACATACCCGCTCGGCACCCTATCAGCTCGAAGTGGAACATTGAAAAGTGAGCTTTGATTTGTGTAAGGATGAAACAACTTTTAGCGGACGACGCGAGGCCCACGCCCGGCTATTGTTTTCGCTTTAATTTTTAAAAATGTATCGTTCTAACGCAAATCAAAACTCACTTTTTATTGTTTCGCTTTGACCTGAGGCGGTGCCGAGTGGTTATGTCTGCGACAACCTTTAGGAGACTCTCATTTCTTTTTTTAATTTTCGTAAATACTTCATTGTTACGAACTACAAATCTTGCGACAGCGACTTTCATTATATTGAGTCATAAATATAACTTAAAGTACTGTGTTTTGTTTTGAATGGCGTAACATAAGTGTGTTTTAAAACGCAACCATAAATCATGTTATTCTCAGCATAAGGTCAAAAGTTGACTGTTGGACTAAAATACCTTGCACATTATTGATTGAATCGATCAAATCGATAAAGGACTTAGTTCAATGTTATTCCCAAAGCACGGGCTTTACATGTAGAGTGACTGTTTTTTTGAACCCCCAATTTCCACTTCAGGACTAGTCTATTTTTATTTAAATTCAATCGTAGGTATTTCTTGAACGATATCGTTTTTTATTTGATGTAGGTAACACATTAATTATTATCTATAATATTATATTTGTAACTTTAGTACCGAGCCCTAATTGAATATTGGGAATTCTAAAACAGTTCGCTCTGTCAGATTAATGTAGTAAAGCGTCGTACCAATACATCTTTGGTTTCCTTAAAATTAACTCACTAAACAGGTTGTTAACAATAACTTTAAAAATCAAACTAATTTCTTAATTTCACCTTTTGTATTGTAATGCATGTTTGTTAATTGTACCCACGTACTTGTCGTTCATGTTAATTAAAGTACTATATAAAACATATTTATGGAGCACGACGGCGGTCACACAGACAGATAAAAAGAGGCTTTTAGAACCCCCACGTTTTATGATGGTTTTTGGGAACACAGTGACCCAACAAATTAGCAATATTTTGAAGTTGAGAAGGATATTAATAAAAATATCAAACTGAATTATTGTTACCGTTAAGTGACAACCTTTTCTCAGCAATTGAACGGATTATTATATTTTTGCGGATAAGAATATTTTGATAAATTTTATATGTGGTGGGATAATGCAGAAAGGTATTTTCTCGCTTGGTCACCTACTCAGTGCGTGTCTAACGTTCCTAAGACCAGTAAAAAGTGATCTCCGATAAATACTAGTCGAGACTAAATTGGGACAAAGAGATGGAAACATCGTAACTTTTAATTTCGATTTCAAAAGCCCCCCGTAGGTATTCCTATGTGGTTGTTTAAAGAACTAAGGGCGGTGCGACGCGAACGCTATCAATAAATACTTTATCTTTAAAATTATCTTGATTATTCAGTATTTTCCATTATTGTAACTTTCTTTCTATGACAAGTAGGTACATCCTTTGGTATAATATAATGCAAATTGAAAAAAAAATGCATTATTTTTAGCATCTTTGAGTTGCGAGTCCGGAACGTCATCAGCAGAACGCACAGCGTTATTGGGTGGCGCCAGCCAGCGCTCTCTGCTACTTTCCAGCGAACTGAGGGACGAAGACACGTTGCTTTAGTGCACTGCTTAGAATTATAGGGAGAAATCATGATTAATTTAGTACCGGAGTCTAATTTTGAGTTCCGAGAACGCAGGTTTGGGATGATAGTCTCCGCCTTCCATTATTGTAGCGTCAATGTAGGAAACCTATGTATAACTATTTACACTTGTTCTTTGACTTACATAAAACTACATTCATACAAACCTTGCGACGCTATTAGATAATTTAAGTTAAAAAAACCTTACTTGTGAGTATAGTATGGTCACGAACGTTAATTTGTGACCCATGCCATGTCAAGAAAAATATGCTTGAAATCGTCAATGTCATTAGAGATGTCAAGTCATTTGTAAGTTTTAAGACTGATTGGAGCGCACCCCTCATGAATATGTTAAGAGGTTCTTATTACACGTAACTCGAATAAGGTGCATCAAGACAAATTTTTGAGACGTTTCGTTCTCCCATATTTTTACACTTAACTGTACCTACTTGGTTTGTTACCACTGCAACGGACAGGGCACAGAAGGGGAAAGCGAAAGATCCTTGTGTGCAATTCTAAATTAGTGTATAGGTGGGTATAATTTATATAAATGAATCTATAGATACTTATTATTGATATAGATGAATTACCGAGAGCGTGGAATTGCACATGTAGTGGTTGTACCTTTCGCATGAAAAGGAAAACTATTTAAGTTTTTTCTTAATTTAATGAGATTACCCTAAACAAGTGGTATAAGTAGTATATGAATGAATGAATGAATGATTTATTTATTTGAAACCACACAACAACATTACAACTTGCTTAAAACTAGAAAAAGAAAAAAGTAGGTAAATAATACAGTTTTGAGGGTGGTCTCAAAAAGGAGTCCACTCAGCATGTACCAAGGCATGAATTGCCTTGACGCTGATTTTCAGTGAATCCATTTAAACAATACAAAACAAAACACAAATAACAAATAACAACAACACCAAGCAGAGCAGAATACAACAGACATTTCAGCGAAGGTACAGTTTAAAAGCAGATTTGATAAAAACTTATAAATAAATAAATAATGTGTTTATCAAGTCGGTATAAAAATAGTTACATAATTAGTTGGATGGATATATCCTTTTTTTGCTTTTAGTTGCTATCATTTATTTAAATTTTCTGCTTTAAGGTTGGAAATTGCTTAGGTATGGGACAGATGAAAATTATATAAATATAGTTCTCCTGATGACTTCTTGATCAAAATCATCTACTGCCGACGGACAAGTAGGTAGGTACGTAACTTTTTCTTACTCGGAGAGGGAATTTTTTTTGTTGTTTTGAATTTGTCGCTTACTCTCTCTTATTTGTCAGTCATAATTTTATAAATAGTCGAGAGAGAAACACCTGTAACTTTTTCAACTAATAGGGCAGCGGTGTAAGTTGAATTTAAATTTTTCATTAGTTCGAGTCCAAAGTATTTATGGCAGTTAAAATTATTTCGGACCAAAATGACTGCTACTTTCTGCCATAATTTTTGCAAACCATGTTACTTATATACAGTCGTACGTGCCCAGTCAAAATAAATCTGAAAATTGCGAAAACACAATAAAATAAGACGTATATTTTAGTGCATTGTAAAAAGTATTTTAGAATTTGACGCTGACATTATTTTTGTACTACTTACTTATTTAATATATAACAATGCTCTTTTTATGCTGATGGTATGAGAAGTAGAGGAAATTTAAACATAGAACGCCTGTAAACACACATTACCACTACATATGCAATTCCACGCTCTCGATAATTCATCTATATCCTATAACAATGAATTGTTCCACTTTGGAGCCGATTGAGATTGCGAATGCGTTAGGCAATAGCGACGCTGGGCAGAAAGTATTGTCAGTGGCGCCCCTTCTCCAGAGTAAGTGATTTTGTACAAGGTTTACGCCCCCTGAAATAGGTAGGGCAGGCGCCCCCCGGTTACGTCCCCTAGATCCGAGTCTGCTGAACGACGGTGTCTTATGAATGGAAATCATGAATTAGGTTGGTTCGATAGACCTAGTTAGTAAGTTAAGTAGAAACGTTAAGTTTGACAGTGTTGTAATATTGACTAACCAAATTGAAATGAAAGTTTTTATCTGGCGAAGGGAACGGTAATGAAATTTCGCCCTAGAAAGAAGTGGTTCAGTCAATACTACCCACTGATAGATACTTACTTGCCACTCGCGTTTCACGACACTGCTCAGGACGACTTCACCCACATTCCTTTTTTGTCACCTTGCTACTTATGTCGTCCACATTCCTATTTTGTCAACTTCTTAACTTGTCCTCTTTGTGAGAGTCCAGTGTACTGATATAACCACATTCCAATTTTGTCACCTTTTAACTTGTCCTTATTGTCTTGTAAAAAAAATATATCCCGTCGAATTGAGAACCTCCTCCTTTTTTTGAAGTCGGTTAAAAATGGTCCACTGTCCCAATTCGTCCACATTCCTATTCTGTCACCTTTTAAGATAGGCAACCCTGCGGATCCGTATTAGTTTAAGGCTGTTTTCTCGTGGTCCTACTTCTGGGTGGTTTGCCCTTCGGGCATCTGAAGATACCTAACGAACCTAACCTACCTACTTTTACAACCACAGTTCACCAAATCTAGGTGCACTTTTTGTGCAGTAGGACAAATATAGTAGGACCACGAGGAAACACGTCTAGCTTAGCTTAGCTTGGCTTGGCTCTATAAAATGGGATATTAAATGCGATAAAATTGTATATCAGTGACATCAGTAAGACATGTCTGAGACATGTGCACGAGTTGGATCTGTGGACGGTGTAGAAATGGACCCTTTCGGAATGTGGACGAGTTAGCACTGTAGATCATATAGAAATGTAGGCGAGATAAGAAGTTGTCAAAATAGCAATGTGAACAAGTTAGGTAGATGACAATTTAGGAATTGTATGCAGACAAGACGACATGGAATTGTGGAAGACATAGGAAGGTGACGAAAAAGAAATGTGGGTGAAGTCATCCTGAGTCCATATGAAACCATGTTACTACTGTACTGTAATATTTAATGTAACTTTACTTACATGTTTGCAAAATGCTTGGATTTGGGTATTGTTAAGTACAAGGTTATATAATACCTATACATATTGTCTGCCTAGCAATACAAAGAGCAATAAACTCCTCATATTGTTATATTATATTTAAGAATATTACACTAATACGAATAATTCCAAATTATATGATCAATAAGTAAACAAAAAATTGGTTTGCAGTACACTTAAACTTAAATAGGTTGAAAAAAATTATGTACAATATTCTCTAAAAAATAAATATTTATTTACATTGCATTAGTAACAAACATGTAGCAATTTGTGTAGTTTATTGACACTAGGAAACTAATATTTTTAAGTAAGTTTGAATGTATTGTTTAGAAGTATACATAGAAATAAATGTTCAGATCTTTGTTTGAAAATTGTTTTTTGGTGTTTTAGATGTTTTTAATAAACAATTTGTTTATAAATTTTTGCATTTATTTATTGAATGTGTTTCAAGAATATGCTTAATTTCAGAAAAGATTATTTACAAATCATAAATGCTATAAGCAGTGATCGGAATAGGTAGAGTATTTTCACCTAAAGTTTGCAAAAGGACATAATATAGAGTGGTTACACCGGGAGAAATATTAATTTATTTTTATTGAATTCCGGATTTACGGTATTTTTCTGGTACTAGTAAATGTAGTCGCAAGGAAGTCTCCAGTTTATGTCTCTGTTCTACGAAGTTTAGGTAAATATGCTCCACCTATTAATTAGATACTTAAAAGAAATGAGTTACAGGCCCCTTTTATCACAAACTAACATAAAATATCCCATACCGTAATTAAATATTATGTATATTTAGCATTAAAAATACTGGAATTCCGGATTTGTCCTTTTGCGAACTTTCGGTAAATATACTCTACCTATTCTGATAACTGGCTATAAGTTAAAAAATATTTTCTTTGATGTGTTTGATCTATAAGAAACATACATTTAAATCACCTTTGCCATCTGGAATTAAGATTGAATGGTAGCTCTTACAGCAAAGTAGGTACTTAAAGAATTTTTAATAGTACAAAAAGTAGTCTAAAAACGTCAGGGTTCCTTACACAGCATAAATTGTTGTATAGCTATTTGAACTTCTGGATCCATGGGTATCTCATGTAAATATTTTGAGAATGTTATAACAATTTTGTAAATACTTCTCTTCACTGAAGATACAAGAGCAGACTTCATTTTATTAGCGAACATATCAGTCAGGACATATTTCTTAGGCACTAGACCTAGCTTAGTTAACTTATCTAAATTGCCTTTAAGGCTAACTAGCGCAGATATTACAACTGGTATATCATTTTGTACTATGCCATATTTGTCCTCTCTCAAAGAAGCCGCAACTATAAAGGCCAGCCCCTCGCAAGTCCACATCACTGGCTGTGCCTGCATCAACAAGTATTTCAGTTTTGTATCAGTCAGCTCTCCAAAGAAGTAATTGATACCTGGTTTTTGGCAAAGCCTGTGCAGGAAAGTATTAAATTCATCTTTAACTGCATTAACAAATGTGTCTTCCGGTTTGTTTCTGTTATGATCCTTAAGTTCGTGCAAGTGTGGTGATTGAGCCATGTTCCTCAAATGCCCGGAGTATAATGGTCCTGCTTGAGTAATATTCATAACTTTCCGTGAATTCTCAATTTCAACAGGTTTAACATCAGAGTTTACGTTTTCTAATTCCTTAGTGTAATTGTTGATTACAATCAAGGAAGACTCAAGAATATGATTCCAGTTTCTAGGATGCCCTCCTGGCTGCGAAAGAGTAAAGATCTGCATCCGTCTAGAAGGATCATTTTGAGACAAAACTTTTAAATCATGGGCCCCTAAATACTCACTAAATTGTTTTCTTTGAGCCAAGGCATCATGTAATGTCAAGCTGTTTTCAGATTCAATGGGGAATTTCATTGGTTGTGTCAGTACTATATTGAATATAGTTCTCATTGCATACACCGAGATAAAAAACAAACTTGTGTAGAACCAGAGTCCAATCCAAATACCAGACCTTATGAGGTTGACAATATTGTCTAGTGGGGCATCTTCCAGGTATAAGCTATAAACATCGGAAACCACACTTCGAGCCTTACTTCCCCACAAATAATAAAACAAACAATAATATATTACTGGCATTATAGAATTCTTAAAGCCTAATGCGAGTATTTTGCCAAATGCCAGTTTTATCTGTTGAAATTTGTTCTGGTACACATGAGGAAACATAAGAATGCTAGTACCAAATATGTGTGTACATAGGAAATAAAATAATCCTATCCACATTCCACCAAACTGCAAGAATAAGCTTTGTTCCATTAGACACTGGCCGTCATAATTAACACATATCTTTTTCAGTACATTGAAGTTGCTCTTAGCAAGAGATGAATACAGACTCATAGTAAAATAACCACTTAATGCATACAAAATGCTAAAAGTTACATTTTGGGTTGTAAACAAATTTAAAAACATCGAGAATCTTGTAAAGTGCTTCGGTAACGGAATCATGTAGAAGCACCCATAAATATACGCTTGGAAAAATGACACCAGTCCCAGCAGAACAATGTTTAGGCCCATCTTCCAACCGAAGATATCGTTGCAAGTTGAATATAGCCATGACAGTGGGTGAAGTATATCCACTTGAATAAAAAACACCAGCAAAACTGCTAGACTAGTTTGAAGTCCGAGATTCCATAAAACTGCAGTCAGCAGTCTTTCCGTGAAAATTTCACTTTTGGACTCCATACCGGCAATCTTGATAGGTTAGTCGCCAGATGTCTAAACTGTCATTGTTTGAACAGGTTTATTACTCATAAAAGTAATGGTCACTATTAGAATTGAAACGCTGTTTAATAATTTTAACTTCAATAATAATTAATAATTTTAACTGCAAATAATAACAACAATTAACGAGGCAACGGTTTTACGGGTTGCAATTTGCATACTTTGCATTGACTTGACTTGACAGTTACCTACTTGGTTTGCTTTGCTTGACAGCCGTTTAAAATTAAAATCAAAATTTGAATGTTGCCATGTCATGCGTTTTAAATATAAAAAACAAAAACCACCTTCAAAACCATAGAGGTAGTAAAACATAGAGAGTGTAAAAACGTCTAATAGAATAGTACTCTTCGCACCTGTTACAAATGCCCTTTGTTAAAAAGAGTCGTCTATATATGACCGCTTTCGATTGGATTTCTAAAGCGTACCACTTTTTAGGTGTGTTCGTGTGTGTCATTCTGCATTAGTGTGCGTAAGTTTGCAGTCAGTGATGTGCGGTTTATCGATATATTAGGTTTAACCATAATTAAAAGGCAAAGGATAAGCCTATTTTCTATAATAAATGTGATTGATTACCAATTGAAAAGTGGCCTTATTTCGAAAAAGTAAACTGAGAAATAAACTTTTTTGTCGTGTAATAAAACTAAAGACAGTTTTTACAGTTTTTATTTAAAAATAAAACGTTTATCTTTAATAATGATGAATAAGCCTTGTAATTGTAAGACAGTTTGTGACCCTTTTTTGATGCCGGATTGCATTGCAACTTCTGAAACAACGACGAACCATTTCTGTCAGAGCATCTCCAACCATTCCTGTTGAGCATCAAGGTTAAATTGTTTGGGTTGCGTATGAATGGATGTGATTACTGAATATATATATATGTTTCTTATTAAAATCCGAGCGATACTGCAAATCTGAAACAATACAATTAATTAATATCACAATATAGCAGCTCTTTTACCGATCAATAGATATGTACGTACAGTCAAGGAAATTTATTCCTTGACCATTTTGGACTATGTCAAAGTGACTGTAAATAAAATCATAAGAAGTCTCTTACGTTTTGATTGATTATGACACTACGACATAGTCCAAAATGGTCCAGGAATCAATTTCCTTTACTGTACGTAAAAAATACATATTAAATTAAAATACCGATGTTAAAATAACGAATGATCCAAATATCTACAATAAGTATTCTATGTCTATGTCTATAAAAGGCATTGCTGCCATTAAATGTTGTAAGTTTCGACATTTAAAACATCGGCCTTTTAACTATTCGGCATCGCTATTTTAACCCAAAATGTATTCACTTTTTGATATTTAAACACATACTCATGGATATATTTACTCATTTACTCTATGAAAATATCGAAACTTTACTTATCGATATTAATTTTGGAAGCACTATTGTTAACTTCCGAAAGAAAATCTAAAAATGAGTTAAAATTGCACATTTACTAGACATAGTGCCTTTGTATTAATTACAAGTCGTAATACCATGATAATGTTTCTAGTTATACTTGCAAAATGGCCTGATTATGGCCGAAAATCAACAGTTTTATTGTAAAACATCACTCACCTGTGAAAGCTTATACTTTGTGGATCATTTTCTTTATTTCCCATTCGGGATTTACACCCACGAAATACACATGCCATTCCACTGAACCTATCCTTAAATACTTCACTGATAACTTGTTGAAGAAATATATTTTCGGAGAATTATTTTAAAATTTCGACGGATGGGCGCACAGATCGCGAACAACAACAGTAATCCGACTAAATTAAGTGACACGTTTTCTTAGGTCTTTATCCGACTAGCCGCTTATTCTATCCCATTCGACTTAATTTAGTAGGGTTCATATGTCGGGTATTGACCAATAAAAATTGGCTACGAAACTGTGTTGTACACAGAAGAAAAAGGTGGTACGCTTGACAGTTGGCTACACGGGATCTAGTGTTTTCCTTCATCTTTGTTCAAAACACACAAAAAATAAGTTCTTTTAAAATGGTAGATATAATAAATAATAATTATTATTATTATTTATTTCAAGTAACAAGACTCATAGGTCAATGATATAATATAAAAAGAGGTAGATTATGTTATACTCGCTTCGATAGTGGCACCCTAAAACCGAGTCAATTGGTACACCTTTACTCAGTCTCGCGCCGTCAACGGAACCGTGAACTAGTCTGTGGAAAGTGGAACTAGTGTCAGATTACGCGACCAAAACATTAAAAATGCCATCGTGCGTGATGAGATTTTGTACCAACTACTCCAGTAAAGCTTCTAAAAGCCATGGAATAACGTATAATTGTAAGTAATTACTTTTTTCATTAATTTTACTTATTCAAAAATTACGTTCGTAAAATATTGCGTCATAAAATGTCGAGAGCAACAAAAATATGTTCGATGATCGAGTGCGACAGAGAAGCAATACGTTTCCGGCCAAAGAATAAAATGAACAGAGGGCTCAGTCTTGACGAGACTTGTGGGCTGGAAGAATTTGAAGGCTGTCAGTGCGATTTTTTGTGTTGTTAGACGGTGGGTAAATGACACAGATTTTATATATTAAGGTCAAACACTTCCACTCAAATGACGTCTGTGATAATTTTGAAATTAATGTTTTCAAGTTAAAAGTATAGGTAGTGTAGGCCGATCGGTACTAGTATACATCTGTTTTTTATATAATAAGGTAGGAAACGTTAAGAAAAACCCGGGTTTCAACGGCAGTCATACTAAACTTTTGATTTTTTGTATTATTAATTATAACATACAGTATTATATATACATAATTTGTTTTATTTACTATTTCTTTTTTTTCTTGGTGTTTAATGAGGGCGCTGTTTTTGTGATTAATATAGCAACATTTAATATAGTCGGCCCGTTTTATGGTCGCCTTTATCGACGTAGATAAAATATCCGTCAATTTCACACTTACATACAGGGCGACAAAAAGAGTAGAAATTAAATGAAGGCGCCCCTTTCTACGTAACTGTCACATTTTAGACGTAAAATGCGTAAACATGGCAACAATTTAGTATGGTTTCTTTTTAGTTCCATTTTTTTTTAATTTTTACTCTTTTTTGTCGCACTTTACTGGTCAGAAAGTGATAGATGCTTTATCCACATATGAATTCAGAAAAAAGTAAGTCAAAAGAAGTAGCTAACCTACATCTTAAGGTTCTATAATGGCCTATAAATGAAGTTGGTTAAGTGTACATAGAGCATTAGGAGTCACTCCATTAGTAGGCGTAAATGAATGAGAGGTAAGATGTCCGGTCTGATTTATTACTCTTTGTTCATTGTCAGTGAAGGCCAAGTAAACAAGTGACAAGTAAAAGCAGGACGGTATGCTAATTTCTGGGAGCATAACAGAGACGAGTATATGTTGCTCTGCTCTGTACTACGTACGATGCAGATCAACATATACTCGTCTCTGTTTCGCTCCCGGAAATTAGCATGCCATCCTGCTTTCACTCGTCATTTATGAATTAGTGTGTAATTGCAATATTAACAGATTATGTGTGCGTAAGCCGGGCCATTTTGACACGCGGAATACCGTATAGGTAACATATCTACCTCTTTTTATATTATATCACTGCATAGGTACATTAATTAATTACATTGTTAAATAAAATAAAATTGAACTAAACTAAACTATCAAATCAAAAAATAATTGTACAATAAAATCATTTCATGGATGTCAAAAACAATAATAATAATAATTTAATAAAATTAGTCAAAGTAATAATTAATTAATGAAATAAAATCATAATATATTAAAATTCCGACTGACACAATTTCATTTTAACATTTTACCGTACGATACCACTTGAAATCGCACGGCAGTAGTTCATGTACGCGCAATCTAACCTATTAGAGATCACGGACCTAAAAAAAATACGGACGTAGCCTAGTCTAATCATGAGTGAAGCACACAAAATGGCCGTCCGTTTATGAGTGTGCGTGCTGTGTGGGTTGCCATATAAATCGTCAATTTTCCTATTTTAAGGCCTTTTACCAACTGCAACTTTTTGCAGCGATACAAATGCGCATTCGACAGCCGCAGCACTGTATCGCGACTAAACCTAGACGATTTGTGGCTGTATCGATAGGTACTGCATTGAGACTGAATCGCGATTATCGCTGCAAAAACTTCGTACAAAGTGGAAGTGTGGAAGTGTTTGACCTTAATATATAAAATCTGTGTCATTTAGCCACCGTCTAACAACACAAAAAATCGCACTGACAGCCTTCAAATTCTTCCAGCCCACAAGTCTCGTCAAGACTGAGCCCTCTGTTCATTTTATTCTTTGGCCGGAAACGTATTGCTTCTCTGTCGCACTCGATCATCGAACATATTTTTGTTGCTCTCGACATTTTATGACGCAATATTTTACGAACGTAATTTTTGAATAAGTAAAATTAATGAAAAAAGTAATTACTTACAATTATACGTTATTCCATGGCTTTTAGAAGCTTTACTGGAGTAGTTGGTACAAAATCTCATCACGCACGATGGCATTTTTAATGTTTTGGTCGCGTAATCTGACACTAGTTCCACTTTCCACAGACTAGTTCACGGTTCCGTTGACGGCGCGAGACTGAGTAAAGGTGTACCAATTGACTCGGTTTTAGTTTAGGGTGCCACTATCGAAGCGAGTATAACATAATCTACCTCTTTTTATATTATATCATTGACCTATGAGTCTTGTTACTTGAAATAAATAATAATAATTATTATTATTTATTATATCTACCATTTTAAAAGAACTTATTTTTTGTGTGTTTTGAACAAAGATGAAGGAAAACATAATATTTAAGAAAAATAACACGAATAATCATAACTTACACGTAATAAGCTTTTTATATTTACTAATGTAGTTTTTACACGGTTTTTACAACGAAATGCGACATTTTCTTCGGCGTAAAATTAAATGTCACTAAGGACATAAAGCATAGAAACCGGACTAGACGTACTTTGCGTCAGCTATCTTTCTCTACTTTTTAGATTACGTATTACATGAGAAAAAACGAAACAAAAAGTAGGCTGTCTTTTCTTCTTTGACTGTCATTGTCACAAGGTTTTACACAGGGACTTCTTTGTCTTTCCTATGGACTTGACAGAAGCGCGTGGCGCTAACCCCATGTGCTTCTGTTTAGTCCATTAGAGAAAATACTCTTTTACCGAACAATTGTCTTCGCGAGTGATATCCATGGACTTATTTCCCTAATAAGTCCATGGGAGTGTCTATAAATAACTTGACATTGGCGAAATACACCTTAACAGGAGTGAAAGCCATTAATTAAAATTAGAATTAGAATTGTCTTTCCTATAGGAAGGATTTGTCTTTCCTTGTCTAGATGTCCAAATACTATAGGTGCTTATAGGTCCAAATCACACCTTACTTGTGATGATGTACCAAATAACGAAAGAACAGCTATAGAATCATCTCTTTCCAACTCACTATGAAAACCATAAGTAAAAAGAAGTGAACTATAATGTATTTTCTGCTTATTTAGTACGGTTTCTATCAGTTTGGTTCGACAGACATATCTTATAATCTGTGGGTTCGACGCGGAATGGCGACGGGTTAACAGACCTAGTGCATTTGTGAGACGGTAGATCGTGTATGACGGAACGAAATAACAGACCTTGCATACTTCACACCTTTTTAGTGTAACGTTAAGTCCGTATTTTTTTTAAGTCCGTGTTAGAGATCATCAGAAGGATGCTGTTGGTGCTACCTCCCACCCGGCGCACCAGGGATGCGCATCCTTTGCGCATTGTTGCGTAAAAGCGTAAACAGAGTACCTATAGAATAGACCTGGCCCGCGCGTATACCTTTGAGATGGAGATAGTATCTATATCGATAGTATCATGTGTGGTATATATGCAATCAATTCTGAGTTGCCAACACTTTGCTAATTTTCCCCAATAGCTACTTATTACCTGACTACAACAACCGGTCAATTGAGAGTCGGAAATATAATCCTCGTGCTTGTGACATTGGTTATAGAACATAATACACTATAATTTTCATACGGCGTTGCTTACTGTTCTAAATCACATTCGCAACCACCTAACTTCCAAATGTATGTACGTATTTGAATATCGAAAGTTACAATATCGAACGGTCAAAACATCTACAGTAATTATAGAATCCATACTAATATTATAAATGTGAAAGTGTGTATGTTTGTCCGTCTTTCACGCTTCAACCACTGAACGGATCGAGATGAAACTTGGCACACATATTGGTTAGGTCCTGGAATAGGACATAGGATAGTTTTTATCCCGGAAAATTGGACCGTTCCCGAGGGAGCGAAAGCTATCCACTAATCCTATTAATGCGAGTATCCTACTAATCCTATTAATGAGACTTATCTTTATTAGTCATTACGTTTGACGTTAAAGTGACATAAAATGCTACCGGTCGCCGAAAGTTTATGTCTTAGTTTGTTACTTCTTCGCGCTGCTACGAATGGATGGATTTGGATGAAGTTTGAAATAAAGATAGCTTAGGTGTACCCCGGATTGAGCCCGGATAAACACATCATCACAATCTACGCAAAAGATGTCGCGGGCAGAAGCCATTTAAAAAAAAAGTAACTTTTTGCGATTTTGGAAAAACTACCCCTAACGGATAAAGGAGGGTGTAGAATTTTGTGCGTATGAGAGTTTCGTCATTTTTGAAGTTAAAACTTGAAAATTAAGTAAGTATATGTATAGGGTACTAATAAAAAATAAAAAATATAGCTTTCAGCGATTTTGGAAAAACTACCCCAAAGGTATAAAATAGGGTTGTAAAATTTTGTATTAAATTCGTCATGTTTGGTTAGAAAATTGGTACGAAATATAAATAAATATAACTTTAAGCGATTCAGAAAAAAATTCGTAAGGGGGTGAAATGGGGGGTAGAAGAAGTATATTGAGGTTAAAAAACTCATAGCTATGAGCTATGATAATAGCTGTAATGTACTGGGATTAAGTACAGTTGGTTAGTTTAAGTTTTTTTTTTTACCGTAATTAAATACCCTAACTATTCTATAAAAACTAATTGGGCACTTACACCTACTATAATACTTTACGCACTAACATCTAAATTATATAATTCGTTCAGGGTGAAATTGTGCGACTTTAGTTTATACATAAAAGTACAGCGACAAAGTTCTTCGCAGGGTCGCCGACACCGGGAGTTTAAATAGGAGCGGCAAAGCCCGCTCGCGCTCCATGCGCTCATTTATCGAAGAACTTCGTCGTTGTTGCTTTGTTTGGGATATTGTCCGTTTGTATTATTCAAATAAAAAATTGTGATAAAAAAAATCTGGAAACCATTTTTCTTTTTGTTGTAAAACGATAAAACACACAAGCTTCAAAATTTGGTATACATATACATAGCACAAATCCTATAAAAAGAACATATACTGAAAACCGGTCAAGTGCGAGTCGGACTCAGATACCGAGGGTATTTTTATCGGCCACGATTTCGGCCAGATCGATTCAGTGCGCTGGATGTCCCTACCTATTTACATCCTATACTACATATACACTGGCCCGCAAAACTAAGTATCACAATTATAATACTACGTAGTATTAAAAGTGTAATACTTAGTTTTGCGGGCCAGTGTATTATAAATGCGCAAGGTTATGCGTGCGCGGGTTTGCTTAAAAGGATCGACGAATTAGGTCACATACAGTTAGGAATAGAGTTTGCTTATACACTGGATTAACACACAGGGCTACCTTGAATCCAGAAATAAATCACTGTTCCCGTGGGATGGCAAAATTACTAATTCTACGCGGACGAAGTCGCGGGCAGAAGCTAGTTCTATATATGTTTTTAGGTCTGAAAAGCCTACGATTAAAATGCCACTTGCATGTTTGTGCAAATGTTTTTTATATAAATATTTGTTACAGAAGGTACAGTCATATATTATATTAACAATGTGCTTCGAAGTGTTCTGAGCGGATACGAGAAAACTTTGTTGGTTGCCAATTTATGCTACATGTAGCTATAATCCAAAGCTTCCTTGCTTCAGTATCAGATGGGTATCTGAAAAATATTAAAAAATGTTCTAAAATTTTGCGAACGTAAAAAGGTAAATTTCAGGGATTTGTTGGGAAAAAAAATACTATGTCAAATCAACAAAACTTGTTTTATTAGTATAACAAAATACCCAATAATATCATAATTATATATTACCCCGTTTGTTGGGTAAAATGCATTTTAGATGGATGACAACACGAAATTGGTTTTATACAACTAGATTTAAATGTCAGCAATCACAAGGATTACTATGTATTATCATTATCAACATAAATCGGACGGTTAGCGGAAGAAAAATACGATTTATTTGAACATAAAACCGATCCTTTTTTGTGTTAAAATGTAACTAGGAGACGTTATTTCAAATAATTAGTTGTTTATATAGTCAATCAGGATTTATAAAACCACAATAATAGGTATAATGTATCCACTTACGTATGAAAGGTTATGTGCTCACTTTTCCGCTCACTCTGGCTTTTACAGCCTAAAATACTGCAATTCACCATAACGAAATTGTTCTTTAACACATTACACGTAAACTTCATCCTTATATTTTGCAAAAAATCTCCGAAAACAGCTAAAAACCACTAAAAACTCATACGACTCGCATCAGCTGTCAGGGTTTGTTTGTCACAATTTTTTATGGCCATCACGTCGAAAAGGTATACGCGCGAGAGGGACAGTAAAAGTAAGTGCATCTCGTTTATACATACGTAATTATGTATAAACGCATCTCAGACTTCCCACCTGGTACTAGTCCAATGCCCATTCCATTCTTTTCTCCCTCTACGCGTAAAAGCAATCCGTGCGCGCCGACGCAAACATGCCCGATGGACTGCAGCATCGAGGTAGACCCAACAGCACCCTTAGTGCATTATTGTATTGTATTTGTATATAGATCAGTCCAAATGAAGTCGGCTTTTGGTTAAAAATATCGTGAGTCACCGACTTCAGTTGGACTGACGTATACCTATCATTTTTAAAGAACCGTTGAGGACATATCTTATAATCTGTGGTTGAGGAGTTCCGTTGGCCATCAGGGGCACGTTTTATAAAACTACAAGTTACAATTTTACAGGTCTAACTAACTAACTAACTCCTTTTGGTAGAAAGTGAGTTCCGCTTGTAATTTGTAACATGTTTGTAACTTGTAACTTCGTGAAACGGGCCACTGGTCGTCATTGGTCGTGGTTGTGTCAAATGGAAACTTGTTACCTGTAAATTGTAGTTTGTAGCTTTATAAAACAGGCCCCTGGGGCCCATTTGAGCAGTGTTGCCAGTTTAGACCTGTAAAATTGTAAATTGTAGTTTTATAAAACGTGCTCCAAAGGCCTGTTTTATAAAGCTACAAATTACAATTTACAGGTTACAAGTTTCCATTTGACACAACCTCGACCAATGACGACCAGCCATTTGAGCATTGTTGCCAGTTTAGACCTGTAAAATTGTAACTTGTAGCTTTATAAAACGTGCCGTGCCGTAAAACCATACAACTTTGCCCGCTTTTTGCAATTATTGCTCTTTTTTTCACGTTTATGAATAGGGAATATGCATGGGTTTTTTAAATCGCATTTCTCAACCAAATATGAAAATACCGTAAGAGGTCACCCTAAGTGAAATTAAAATTAAAATCGGTCAAGAAATACGGATGATACAAGCATTTTAAACTGCTAGTTAGACAGAGACATCCGAAGTGCACCGGTGACGTCATTGTGTAGTACGGCCATATAAACTCCACGTAAAATTATGTTTTGCTAGAAAAGAGATAGGAACAAATCTTTGTTGGCTTGTATCTTGGTTATTTTTATAGCTATTCAAAAAATGATTTTTCTCACCTGTTTCTTACTGTAAAAAAAACCATGCATATTCCCTATTAAAAGTCTGTACTACTAACACCTTTGCATACATTTCTCGGTGTCTGTTAAGAATCTACTACAAAAATGCGTTTATTTATTGGTGAAAATACCTCTCAAAGTGATGGGCCAAAAAAACGTTTTTTTTAAACTCTAATAACTTTGGCATTGTTGACTTTATTATCAGGTCCTTTAATAGTACATAATTGCCTAGGCATGGAAGTAGGCAATTGCAGGCCGAGTATTGGATTAAACGGACGAGCTTGCGAGTCCGTTTAAAAATACGAAGCCCGCAATTGCTGTTCCTGCCGAGGCAAATATAGTGCTTTTCTCAAAAATCGCAAGAAAAAATTTGTGTTGGAGCCAAATCTTCATCGCTAGAACTCATTTTTTGAATTGCATACAAACAGAAACTTCATGTGAAAAAACCATCACTCCTTACCGCCTTTTTGTTTATGACAAGGAGAAACGCAATTGTTGTTTTAAAAAAAACATAAGCTATTCCAGGCACAAATAAAAAAGTTATGTTTCGAGTAAAATTTGGATGTATAAGACTTGTGCCCTCATTTTATTATGGCCCTTTTCACTTTTTAAAAAGTTACAAGCTAGTGTAGCGCTCCATAAAAAATAAAGGTACGGAACACTACACGGGATGGTTGCGATAAAACCATCAGCACGTTAATTTGGACCTGTGTTTTTTATGGAGCGCTACAAAATGGCGCCCGAAGATAAGTGATTTTTTCTATATTTTCTTGTTTTGGTGATAACATTAATTTTTTTTTTGTGTCGTCAGTGGAATGATTGGTCATTCTGTCCAATAATTTTATTCCTTAACTACTAATCCGTTATGTTGTGTTTTAGATCTCCACACCCGTCAACCTTTTTGCAGTTGTGAGGCTTTGGTTGCGCCTTGCATCTTTTCACCGTGGATTCGAACTTAATCCCTGGGAGTCTGTTTCTTGTTTTGATCTGTAATTTATATTGATTTTTTTTTAAAAAATATTGTTAAACCATCCCATTTTAAAACTGTGTTTTATTGATTGCTAATAAAGATACTTGGTGTTTTTTTTTCCCTTCCCTTTCTGATGTTAGCTTATAAGACGTAGGGCACGAACAAGGTAAGTCGCTTTGATTTTCTTCTACCATACCTTACTTTGTTTGTTCACAGGGGCTTCCAATCGTGTTAGAGTTTTAATCTTTTGATCGTTTTGTGTTTGTTGTTTTTCTCCTGCCGTGTAATCTTTAGAATGGAGTTGTCTGATCCAGCTATGGTGACGCCGCAGCGTTTGACCCCACCAGCTCTTCCTGTTAAGAATCCTGATGAGATTTATGATTCACAGGATGCCATTGAGCCCACGCCGTTGTCATGTCCGATGAATCGACGTTGTTCCAAACAGGAGTCCCTCCTCAAGTGGAACATTAAGTTTGATGGTGAAGCCTGCGTTAGGGAGTTTTTCCAACGCGTTGAAGAGGAACAAGAGGCTCGAGACGTTCCGCTAGACTACGTTGTTCGTCGGTTTCATGAACTTCTTTCGGACAGTGCACTTAAATATTTTAGATCTATAAGGTGTCCCGGCTTGACGTATCATCAGGTCAAGGGGGCGTTCCTTCGCACTTTTGATGTCATCGATTATGACTTCAAAATAGAACGTGAATTGCGTCAATTGCGTCAGAAACCAACTCAGACGGCGAGGGATTTTATAATCTCTGCCCGCGACCTTAACTCCAAACTACGTGTTCCGGTTCCCGAAGCGGATTTGTTCACCATCGTGAAGTACGGCTTACATTCACGCTATCACCCTTGCTTAGCAACGAATTTGTTGACTGATCTTGACGCGCTCTTACATATTACAGCTAATTTCGAGGCTTTCCAGCCCCAGCATAGGGTTTGTGCAGTCTGTTCCTCTACCAATGTCGATATCGCACAAAATTCACCCCCATTATGTTTGAAGTGCAACACGTCAGGTCATCAATATCGCGCTTGTCCTGTTGTGCCTGGTCCTTTATGTTTTAGTTGCAAGCGTCCAGGTGTCATCACACGCGATTGTGCGAATTGTAATCCTCCAAAAAACGCGTAAATGGTGACGCACGCACACCCAATGTGTCACCAGTTATTGTTACTAATTCGCCAGATAGTCGATTATTCTTAGAGATTATTTTGGCAAAGTCTCGTATAAAGGCCCTTTTAGATAGCGGTGCTCAAGTTTCTTTGGTAGATGTTTTTTTGTTAAATAAGTTGGAAATCCCTTTTAGTACCGATTTACGCCCGACAGTTATTTCTGCAGATAGTTCTCCTATAGAGATACTTGGAGGTGTTGACCTGCCTATTTTTTTTAGAGGCGGTTGGGTTCAACATCCTTGTTTAACTAAACAACTAGGAATTTGCCTACTCAATTGATTTTAGGTATTCAATTTTGGAACCAATACGGCCTTACAGCTTTAATTACGGACGCTTTTCATGGCAAATATTCTGACAATCTTTTTGTACCTTCGGTTCAGAATAACGTTATACCCGAGGTTGCTTCTAATGAAACACGTTACGTTCATCCTCGTTGGACATTGTCACCTGATCAGGAAACTAGGTTGCAGTCGGTCATCGAACAGTTCAGCGATATCTCGTCAGATCAAAAAGGTCTAGGTTGTACCTCATGGTTATCCCATAAGATCGTAACTGAAGGCTCACCAATAAGGCAGAGATATTATCCCCTATCACCCGTGAAGTTGAAGATACTTAATGAGGAGATTGACAAGATGCTAGAGATGGGTGTTATTCGTCCTTCCAAGTCACCATGGGCGAGCCCAGTCGTTATGGTTACCAAGAAAGATGGCTCCGTTCGGTTCTGCGTTGATAGTCGCAAACTTAATAGCGTTACCATTCGCGATTCGTATCCTTTACCTCGTATACAGGATATCCTTGACAACCTTCGCGGAGCGAGATTTATCACAACCCTCGACTTCCGGAGTGCCTTTTGGCAGATACCCTTAGCCGATAACGCTAGTTGTCAGAAGACAGCATTTATTGTTCCTCAACGCGGACTTTTTGAATTTACTCGGATGCCGTTCGGACTTACCAACGCTGCTTCTGAGATGCAACGTCTTACCGATCTAATCGTTAATTTCGAATATACGTCAGATTCTGATGACTTTGTCTTCGGGTATGTCGATGATCTGATCCTCGTTTCCAAGGATTTTGAGAGTCACCTACGTCTCATTATTAAGGTCCGCGATCGTCTTAAAGATGCCGGTCTGACAGTCAGCTTGAAAAAATGCGAGTTCTGTAAACCTGAACTAAAATATCTGGGTTATATCGTAAACGAACGCGGTCTGCAAACCGATCCGAAGAAACTCGATGCTATTAACGAATTTCCTGTACCGACAACAGCAAAAACTCTCCGAGGCTTTATCGGTATGGCGTCTTATTACCGTCGATTTGTGGATAATTTTTCAGCTATCATCGCTCCATTGACTGCCCTCATTGGTAAAAGGAAGGGTAAAGATCCTATCGAGTGGAATGATGCCGCCAACTCGGCATTTCTTCAGCTGAAGTCGGCTCTGATGAAGTCACCTGTCATGTCATGCCCTGATTTCACGCGTCCTTTTATTCTTCAGTGTGACGCAAGTTCGACGGCTTTAGGCTCTGTGCTTGTCCAGGAGATCGATGGTGTAGAGCATCCTATAGCATATTATTCACGTCTGTTTTCCAAGGCAGAAAGGAACTATAGCACCACTGAGCGAGAACTTCTCGCTGTGCTCGATTCTATTAAACACTTTCGTGGTTATCTTGACGGGGTCGATTTTACCATTGTCACGGATCATATCGCCTTAAAGTGGTTAATGACGTTAGATAATCCAAGTGGGAGGTTAGCTCGATGGGCGACAATCATTTCCCAATTCAATTTCAAAATTGTTCATAGACGTGGTGTACTTAATGTTGTTCCCGACGCACTTTCCAGAGCGCAGGTTGGCGTTATTTCTTTTAGCCGTGGTTGTAATCCGACCACTGATCTTTGGTATGAACGTATCTATAATGGTGTTCAAACCCCCAGATCTTTCCCGCGTATTGTATACGTGATGGTATGCTTCTTCGGAAAATGGCATTAGACGTTCCATTAAGAGATAACGCTTGGCGTATTGTTCTTCCAGCAGAGAAGACTAGGGAAGCTATCCTCGAGATTCATAACAACTTCCCTAATGTACATCCAGGGGTGATGAAAACCTATAGTAAACTCAGGGAGGTTTATTATTGGCCGTCGATGTATCGTACGGTTGCGACTGTACTTTCTGATTGTCAAGTTTGTAAGGCGTATAAAATTGCTAATGGCACACCACATGGTCTCAGGTTATATCCTAGGTCAGTTAATGCTCCACTGGACTTGCTCTCTATCGATCTTATTGGTCCCTTACCCCCTGCATATTATGGTTTCCGTTATATTCTAACTATGGTCGATGTTTTCACAAAGTTTGTTTGGCTAGTTCCCCTCAAAACCGTCAGTGCTCTGAATGTATCGAAAGCCCTGGAGTCGGAAGTTTTTCTTCGGTATGGTACACCCCTAAATATCCTTTGCGATAACGCAACTGTTTTCCGCAGCACGGAATTTTCGCGTTTTCTGTCTGGTTATCGAATTCCTGGTCCAATCTTTACCCCGTATTATTCACCCCAGGCTAATGTGGTAGAGAGATACAACCAAAGTGTAATTACTACTCTGAGTATCCTGTTGGTCGATGACGATCGTAACTGGGCTAAGCTACTACCTAAGGTTGCGCTATACTTAAACTCGTGTATGAATCTTGCAACTTCTTATACGCCCAACTTCCTCATGTATGGCCGTGAAGTACTATCCTCGCATGAGCGTTATAATGTTCAGACTGTGGACCCAGGTGTGGAACACAGTCGGAACGAACGCGCTACATCGCTGGAAACACTTCAGGAGGTTTATGCCAAGGTTTCGGACGCAATGTCTCTGGCCTTTCAACGTAACGCTGTTAGGTACAATCGCAACAGAGTAACGGTTCGATATAACGTCGGCGATGTCGTCTGGAGACGAAATTTTGCCCGGGCCGGTCAGGACGAATTCCTCGGAGGAAAATTCGCACCGCGATTTATTAAGTGTACTGTCGAACGCATTATTTCCCCTCAGGTGTTGGTACTTAAGGATGTGAATTCTCCTCACAGTGGTAACTATCACGTCAAGGATATCCTTAAGTAATTGTTTTTGTCATTTTCGTTTACCTTTTTTTTTTCTCTTTCCTCCTCCTTTTTCTCCCCCTTCTCTCAAAATTCCCAAAATTCTAAAGGTTCCATTGTGTTCAACGTCTTCCCCCTTTTGGTTTTCTTGTTTCGGTCTGTGATTTCGTTGTTGTTTTTATAATATGTAATGTACGATGATCGTTCATCTTTCCCTAATTTTCCCCTGATTCCCCTCCGCGGAGGCGTCGTGCCCCTCCGCGGAGGTTCTGTTAGCACTCTTTCCCTGTTTCCCTTCCGCGGAGGCGTCGTGCCCCTCCGCGGAGGTTGTGAGGTGTTTCCTCTCGGTTTACTCCACGGAGGGCCTTACGCCCCCTCCGTGGAGGTTTTGGGGTAGATGCCGCGAGGGCATTACGCCGCCCTCGCGGTGGTCTAGAGTTTACTTCTTTCTTCTTCTTCCTTCCAACTCTCGGATTGAGAGTAAATTTCGTTCCACCTTGTTTGTTGCAATCAGTGTATTTCTGCTTTCAGATAGATTTGGTGGTCAGATTTTTATCCCCAATTTCTTCTGCGTCGACTTTTGTTGAGAGAATTTTCCTTTCCGTGTTCACTTTTTTCGGTCTGACCATACACATTGTTATTCAAAGTTCGAAGTTTGTTAATCACCTATCACTTTGTTTGCGTTAGGCTTTTGTTTGCCATCGTATCAATTGTAGTGCAGAAACAGGTCTTGATACTTGTGGTTTTTCTCGCGCGAATTTCCTCTTATTGGGTTTAATCTTACTGGGTTAACGGTTAGTTAGTTTGCGCGAACTAGCTAATCTGTGATTTTGGTATCATAGCGGTTTGGTTGGTCAGTAAACTTCGTGCACTGGTATGCCTTAGTTTAAGAGCTAGTGTCTTGGAATTTTCGGTTACAGTACTTATCCCGATCGTGATACTTTTTCGGTCATTTGGTGTACCCGGTATGATTATTCGTTATACCTTTATTTTTTTGATTGATAGTTCTGATAGGCTTCTTTGTGTATATTGTGATGGTTGATTTGTATAATCCCTAGTTTTTAGTGTTAGGATAGTTTGATTCAATTTTCGTCACGGATATTTGTTAGGGTTTCTAGTTTGTATTTGAGGTAGGTTATTTCTTGTCTTTGCTTTGGTTTGTAATAATGGTCTGATAAACACATTTTCTGCAGTTTTTTTTGGCTGACTGTACTAGGTGTAAGTTAGTTATAGTGGTGCATTTTTTCCTGCTGGCTGTATTATAATTAAAATAGTGTTATTGCGTTAGGCTAGATGTTTTAGGGTAGTTAATTGCAGTTAGTCAGAGTCGGTCCTAGTTTTGTCAGTCTAGTATCGGGTGTACCAAAAAGTATAAGCACAGATTTAAAGTACTGGCATATTTTTTTTACAAGATTATATTATAAAAAAAAACATTCAAACTAAGAATCTATACTTTTATTTATAACAATTATATGTCATAAAGCATGTCACTTTCTTAAAACGCAAAATGCGAGGAATATCTCCCGAAAGACGTAAGCAGATCGTGCACAATTGGTGCTCGATTGCTAACATTACCCTTAAAGAGTTGGCAAAAATGGAAGGGGTCAGCATCGGAGCTGTTCGTACAGCCATACGAAATTATGGCGAGAGTTTAACCTTTCACGACAAACCTAAATGTGGGCGGAAACCGGGTCCCGTTAACCGAAATTTGGATAAGAAAATTTTACAAGCATATAATAGGAAAAAGGACCTATCTGTACGGGACGTGGCGAAAAAACTGCGGACATCTGTAAGCAACGTTCAACGTGCCAAGGCAAGAAATGATCTTAAGACTTTTAAGAAGCAGAAAAAGCCTAAGCGAAGTGACAAACAAGCGGCATCCGTCAAACCGAGGGCTCGCAAGCTATATGACCATCTGTTGTGTCGAAATAAAGTGTGCGTAATTATGGATGATGAGTCATACGTAAAATTCGACTACAAAATGCTCCCAGGGGACCAATTTTATACTGTCCGGAAAGGTCAAGACATCAGTGATGCTGAAAAATCAATTTTTACAGAGAAGTTCAGTAAAAAGGCAATGGTTTGGCAAGCGATATGTGAATGCGGTAAAATATCAAAGCCTTACGTAACAACGCAAACTATGAAGTCTGATACCTACATCTCAGAGTGTTTGAATCGTCGCCTATTGCCCATGATCCGCGAGCATGATGGCCCCGTACTGTTTTGGCCGGATTTGGCGTCGGTACATTACTCAAAGGCCACATTGGCTTGGTACAAAGACAACAAAGTCCAATTCGTGCCTAAGGAGATGAATCCACCAAACTGTCCTCAGGCCCGGCCAATTGAGACTTATTGGGCTCTCACCAAGGCGTACCTTAGAAAACATACTAGGGCAGCAAATTCAATCGATGCTTTTAAAAAAAACTGGACAAAAGCCTCCAAAGTCGTTGGAAATAAATCTGTGCTGAAGCTTATGGCAAGCGTCAGGTCCAAGGTGCGGTCTTTGGCTTATGACTGAATGTTAAGATGTATAACTTGCCTAAACTTGTAGTAATAATAACATCTTATGGATACGTTTGATTAAATATATTTGAAAACATACCAGTTACAGTTTTATTACATTTTAACTTATGCTTATACTTTCTGGTACATCCGATATCAAGATCGTTTCGGTTCAACTATACTAAGTGAGCGATCTTTGGTGTTCAGGTGTGTTTTTCGGTGCGTCTGTAGTTTTGTTTTTCATTTTAGGTTAACCTTATCAAGGTCGACTTTGACAAATGCTGTTTGTGTTTAACCTTGATATTTTAAAGTGGGTTTTTGGTGTTTCATGTTCGATGTTTAGGATGATATGTAGTGTGTGTGTGTTGGTTGGTGTTGTTTAGGTTTAGTGTATTGTTTTAGGGTTGTTACTTTTGGAAATTTTAGGGTTGTCACTTCGATATTATTTTAGGGTTGTCACATTTGGAAATTTTAGGGTTGTCACTTCGATATTATTTTAGGGTCGTTACTTTTGGAAATTTTAGGGATGTCACTTCAATATTATTTTAGGGTTGTCAATATTATTATTTTCTAGTGAGGGGATTGTAGCGCTCCATAAAAAATAGGGGATACGGAACAATACACGGGATGGTTGCGATAAAACCATCAGCACGTTAATTTGGACCTGTAAAAGTAAAATAAAACCGAACGAATTTCAACAAGGTTATATAATTAGGGAACACACAATGATTAGATTAAAACAAATTACTTACAATGCAACTATAAAAACTAGATTACTAGGCTGACACAGAACTTTGCTTAGGTAACCAAATCGATTTAACATAAAACGGTCTGCGGATTGACACGTTAATAAAGCCTTTTTAATTTAAAACACATCGCCTAATAAAGGTAAAAGACCACCTTAGAACACGGTCAGGCCAAAACTTGTATACAATTTATAGGTAAAACTAAATCGAACTATAATAGAATGAATCGGTTTAAGTACAAGAAGCGCTTCATGATTAAAACTGATGAGTTCGGAGTATAATGAAATATGGATAACAAATTGTGGTGTTGATCGGTAAAAAAAAGGTCCAGAAACCTAATTAAATGTATGGCCAAAATACAACCAAAAGTAACCATAGATAGGTTAGGAGGGAGTTCGCGGACTCAATTTGAAATTTTGTAAATAATAAATATCAACGAAATGTGGGACTATCCTGTAAACTTCCGTCCTCGCTGACTTGCCGCCGTACGAAGATGTAGCCGTAACGCTGCGTTCGTCGCAACTGACGCAGCGGGAAAAGCCTGCGGGCACTACCGCAGACGACGACCCGTTGCCAGCGAACTCGTTGGCGAACCACACGGTGATCGGCAAAACCACTCGTCCAGATCTTCCGTTGGGGCGAAGAGTCGCGTGATATGGGGTAAGCGGAGGTGCTGCAAAGGACACCTTTGCTGCAGCATTACCTTGCATTGCATTGCTTTGTTGTAGCATTACCGCTACAAATCGCGTTGGTTCGCGTTAATTATTGCTAATTTATTTCGCCTTTTTCGTTTCTCAGCCTTTTTGGTATTGCGGACTTGTTCATTGACCGGTTAGAGTTTGTAATTTCTACTGACAGTTTTGAATTTTGAATTCGTTTTTGTTAAATCCGTTCCTTGTAATGGTACTGTCATTCAATCTCGTACTCTCGCCTTGATACTTCGGAAAATTGGATAGTCTCTGCTCAACCTAAGTTTCGCTTTAACATGGAATCTGAAGCCAGTTTCGAGTGCCGCGTCCGGTAATGATGTTACGCGAAAGCTTTTCCTACTACGCCGTGGTCTCGATTGTTGACCGATCGAGATAGTGCTGTTGTCTTCTGTATGTCCGGATAGCGGGTGAGTTGGTTTTTGTTGCCGTTCAGCTTTCACTGCCCCCCATCCTTAGGAAGCCTTTCTTCCGTCCTTTTCGTTCAATTTTGTGAGTAAAGGTGTCCTTTGCAGCACCTCCGCTTACCCCATATCACGCGACTCTTCGCCCCAACGGAAGATTTGGACGAGTGGTTTTGCCGATCACCGTGTGGTTCGCTATCGAGTTCGCTGGCAACGGGTCGTCGTCTGCGGTAGTGCCCGCACGCTTTTCCCGCTGCGTCAGTTGCGACGAACGCAGCGTTACGGCAACATCTTCGTACGGCGGCAAGTCAGCGACGACGGAAGTTTACAGGATAGTCACACTTTTCGTTGATATTTATTATCTTCAAAATTTTAAAATGAGTCCGCGAACTCCCCCCTAACCTATCTATGGTTACTTTCGGTTGAATTTTGGCCATAAATTTAATTAGGGTTCTGGACCTTTTTTTTACCGATCAACACCACAATTTGTTATCCATATTTCATTATACTCCGAACACAACAGTTTTAATCATGAAGCGCTTCTTGTACTTAAACCGATTCATTCTATTATAGTTCGATTTAGTTTTACCTATAAATTGTATACAAGTTTTGGCCTGACCGTGTTCTAAGGTGGTCTTTTACCTTTATTAGGCGATGTGTTTTAAATTAAAACCGGCCAAGTGCGAGTCGGACTCGCGCACGTAGGGTTCCGTACAACTATACATCTAAATAAATGTTTTTCTTTATTCTTTATTATATTGGAGTTGATTGAATGAAAGGTAAAATGCGGTTTACGATTTATAACGTATTAAAAAAAAACTAATTATTAGATCTCGTTCAAACCAATTTTCGGTGGAAGTTTGCATGGTAATGTACATCATATATTATTTTTACATTTATCATTCCCTTATTTTAGAAGTTACGGGGGGGGGGACACACATTTTTCCACTTTGGAAGCGTCTCTCGCGCAAACTATTCAGTTTAGAAAAAAATTATAATAGAAACCTCAATATCATTTTTGAATACCTATCCATAGATACCCCACACGTATGAGTTTGATGAAAAAAAAAATTTTGAGTTTCAGTTCTAAGTATGGGGAACCCCAAAAATTTATTGTTTTTTTTCTATTTTTGTATGAAAATCTTAATGCGGTTCACCGAATACATCTACTTACCAAGTTTCCACAGTATAGCTCTTATAGTTACGGAATAAAGTGGCTGTGACATACGGACGGACAGACGGACAGACATGACGAATCTATAAGGGTTCCGTTTTTTGCCATTTGGCTACGGAACCCTAAAAAGGCTTTATTTACGTGACAATCCGCAGACCGTTTTATGTTAATTCGTTTTGGTTACCTAAGCAAAGATCTGTGTCAGCCTAGTAATCTAGTTTTTATAGTTGCATTGTAAGTAATTTGTTTTAATCTAATCATTGTGTGTTCCCTAATTATATAACCTTGTTGAAATTCGTTCGGTTTTATTTTACTTTTACAGGTCCAAATTAACGTGCTGATGGTTTTATCACAACCATTCCGTGTAGTGTTCCGTACCTTTATTTTATATGGAGCGCTACACTAGATAGTAATGGAATTTGTATGCAACATTGCGGGCTTGTGTAGCGAGCACGCAATGTTTTTTTTTTTAATTTGAGAACTGTCAGTAAACTATATACTTCGCGTCTCAATATGTAGATAGGAATGTCAACATTTCCCGACATTTTTGAGAAAAATCTATAAATATATTTGAAGTCGTTTAAAAAGTCAAAATAAACCTCAAGCTTGTTCCGGTTTATAGGCGGCCGGATATGGTAAACTGAATTTGTATTATGCCAGCTGGCCTATTCCCAGTTGTCCACACCCCCTTCGTCCACACTGTGGACAACTGGGAAAAAAAATCCATTTGTCCACACCCTCGAAAATAGGTGTGGACAACTGGGAATTTTTATTCCCAGTTGTCCACACTTTTTAATTTGACTCAACTGTGTTCGTTTTTATTAACGTACTTAAGTAGATATATTCGTATTTATATATTATACCCAGGTTCAGGAAAATACAAAGAGTCATTTAAGAGTACCTAACAAAAGTTTACTTAAAATCTGGTTTATATTACAAAAAAATGTTATACGAATATCAAAATAATCACGAATACATGTATTTTTGCTAATATTATCTTTAAAACTCAACAAATTAAAATATTGAAAATAATGTTTAAGTCACATGTAAAAAAAATACCACGAGTGGTGACCACGAGTTTGAAGAACAAAGGAATAAAAACTAACACAGTTGAGTCAAATTAAAGAGTGTGGACAACTGGGAATAAAAATTCCCGGTTATCCACACTGTGGACAACTGGGAATTTTCATTCCCAGTTGTCCACACCTATTTTCGAGGGTGTGGACAACTGGGATTTATTTTCCCAGTTTTCCACAGTGTGGACAACTGGGAATAGGCCTGCCAGCTGTACATACTCGCGAGGCCCAAGACTGTCTCGCAAATATTTTTTCATTGTCATGGAGCGGAGCACTTGTAAAAACTCGTGGTCGGTCTTCCTCGGGATGTCTCACCGAGACCGAGTTTATACAGACAATATGATCCTACCCCTCGTATACGGCAGGTCAAAAAAATACCAAGTTTTAGTTTATTCTAATTACGATATAGTCCATAACAATACACTTAAAAAATAAAATATCCAACTTTTGAGCATGGATCTGTGTCAAAGTCCCAGATAGACGGACAAGTAAGGTCGCCGAGTCACAAGGTAGGCGTACAGAGGCCCTACTTTAAAAATCGAAGTTCGAAGTTACGTTAGCTCCATCTCTGTCACTCGTCCTTCGAGAATAAATCGAGCGAAAGGAATGGAGCTAACGTAACTTCGAACTTCGATTTTCAAAGTAGGGCCTCTGTATTCTCAGCTTCTTAATAGCTTTCGGCTGGCCATCGCTATCACGCTTGCACTCGCAACTGACGGTATATTTGTCACTCGTGTATCATAGAAAAACGAAGATTGCCCATCGCTATTAAGAAAATGGTATTTAGCACTGTAATAAGCGGATCAAGGGCCAACGTAGGGGCGCATTTTCACCTTAGAGTGAGCAACATATTCTTGCATCTCACTCTTACGTATTTCTCCGTCCCTAACGCTGGCCCATGACCCGCCAACGTGTAGGGGGCCATGAGTCCTGTGACACCTCATTTAAACACGTATTACACTATACGTACACACACCTAGCGACGCGGTTCAGGAACTTAAATAATTAATTGCCTATTTTTAAATACCTCGCATGTGAGCATAGTCAGTGATTCAAATTACGAAATACGGCTGTCACAGGACTCATGTTATGTCGGCACCACACTTCGAAGCGAATAGCGAAGTGTGGTGCCGGCATTAAAGGGGTGATAGACGGGCGAGTAAGCAATGATTAAAGAAACTAAAGGATCGGGCATAAAAATACATACAAATATACATATCGTTATCTCTTTCTAACTAAGCTGTATTCTCGTAAGTAAAAAGGATCACTATACGTTTGTCGGAATCCAAAATATACCTAATGCGGCAGGGTTTTGACAGGACAGCCATTTTATGTAACACCGTTCGACAGTACTTGAGTTGTCAATGCGTCGTGTTTGTGTTTTAAATTATTAAATAAGTGGAGTTTCGTGGCGACATTACAACATTAAAGTACACCTAAGTGTGAGGAACATTTTTGTTATAATGACGAAATACAGTGTTATGGGATGTGGAGCAAGAAAAAGTGGAAATCAACAAAGTTTAACATTGCACCGGTAAGTTTCAAGTTTTTATTGAAATATCGGTCAGTATTAACAATATTGCGTATTTTCAGTATGTATCATATTATTATTAAACACTAGACCAGGATTAATCATGCGTTATATTAAGATTGTGTTTTATTTTAGATATTTTCGTACTTAATTAAATAGTACTTTTGACAGATAGGGTTGTTCGTGAATCGTGATTGCAATATCGATAAATACGTTACGGTGGATAACTGGATACTTTCGGCATATTCGTCAGTTATTATTAAATTACTAGCTAGTACCCGGCGCGTTGCTGCCAATACTTTTTTTTGTTTTCGGTTTGGTGACCAGTTATTTAGACATATCAGTGTCAACTGCCTGTCTAAAATAATAATAATAATATCCAATCGCTACCAAACTTCAGAGGATCACTTCGGATACCCCAGCAAGGGGTATCCGAAGATTGCCTGTAAACTTCATCAAAATCGGTCCAGACGTTTTGGAGTCCATACATACAAATAATATATTGTTGAGGATAATTATGTAATTTTCAACATGCCACTCAAGACCAACTCCATTTTAGACCACCTGCTACTTGGACCAGCTACGTTTTAGACCGCTTGCTATATAAGACCAGGGACCTGTTTTATAAAGCTACAAATTACAATTTACAGGTTACAAGTTTCCATTTGACACAACCTCGACCAATGACGACCACCGATTTGAGCAGTGTTGCCGGTTTGGACCTGTAAAATGGTAACTTATAGCTTTATGAAACGTGGCCCAGACCAGCTGCGTTTTAGAACACTTACTGCTTAGACCAGCTGCGTTTTAGACGAGACGATACTAACCTGATGAAACAACGACGCCTGCCTATTATTATTATTATATAACAACGATCCCGTCCGAAATAAATTATAAATAAAAACATTATTTAATTGATATTAATGTTATTATAAATAAAAACATTAAGCCTTAAACCGTAATTCTGATATTCGTAATTAAATCGTGACTGTTACTAGAACGTCAAAATAAATATATGCAGTACGTAATCTGGTTTATCGATAAACATGATTACTACCATCATCCCTATAACAGCTGACAATCCGCTATTTTATGTTCCATAAACGTCAAAAACGGGCACTTTTTTTTCGTAGGTATTTCGGGTCGACGAAGCTGGTCTAAGTAGCAAGTGGTCTAAAACGCAGTTGGTCTTATGAAGCAAGTGGTCTAAATTCGCAACTGCCCTATTTATTTTCTAAATTCCTTCCTTATCCAACAAGTTGGCGGAGTCCTATTTCTGGGCGGTTTACCCTTCGGGCATTTGAAGTTACCTCACAAACCTAACCTACCTACTTTGTGTGTGTCAGTGTTTTGAACCGCACATCTAAAAAAACCTAACGCTATAAAAAACCACAAAAGACAAATGGCTAAAAAGGAATAAAGTAAAGTAGTATGTAGCTCAATCAATGTAATTTATAATAGGGTCAAACTGAAAGTTCTTAGAATATCAAAAACTGAGCAAACTAGCAAGTTATTAGTTTGGTTATATATTTTCAAAATAGTGTCCATTCACATCAATAAATCGCAGGATCCGATGGAACTACTGAGAAAAACACTTTGCCCATGCGTCCTTAGTGGTGTCTTCGACGGCCTTGTCAAACGCAGCCACTGCTCTCTCGGTGACCATAAAACTTTATAAACATAAAGGAGTAAGATCTGGCCTATTTTCAGTCAATGTACTAGAATTATCTTGAGTGGCATGTGGCTGAAAAGAAAATTACAGAATTACCCTCAATAATATATTATCTGTATGTATGTCCCCTATGGACTCCAAAACGGCTGGACCGATTTTGATGAAGTTTACAGGCAATCTTCGGATACCCCTTGCTGGGGTATCCGAAGTGATCCTCTGAAGTTTGGTAGCGATCGGATATTATTATTATTATTTTGGACAGGCAGTTGACACTGATATGTCTAAATCACTGGTCACCAAACCGAAAACAAAAAAAAGTATTGGCAGCAAGGCGCCGGGTACTAGCTAGTAATTTAATTAAAACTGACGAATAGGCCGAAAGTATCCACCGTAACTCATTTATCGATATTTCATTCACGATTCACGAACAACCCTATCTGTCAAAAGTACTATTTAATTAACTATAAAATATCTAAAATAAAACACAATCTCAATATAAAGCCTGATTAATCCTGGTCTATTGTTTAATAATAATATGTTACATACTGAAAACACGCAATATTGTTAATACTGACTGATATTTCAATAAAAACTTGAAACTTACCGGTGCAATGTTAAACTTTTTTGCACTTTTCCACTTTTTATTGCTCCACATCCTATAACACTGTATTTCGTCATTTTAACAAAAATGTTCCTTACACTTAGGTGTACTTTAATGTTGTAATATCGTAAAGAAACTCAACTTATTTAATAATTTAAAACAGAAACACGACGCATTGACAACTCAAGTACTGTAGAACGGTGGCGCATAAAATGGCTGCCCTGTCAAAACCCGGCAGCATTAGGTATTTTTTGGGTTCCGATAAAAGTATAGTGACCCTTTTTTACTTATGAGAATACAGGTTAGTTAGAAAGAGATAACGATATGTATATTTGTATGTATTTTTATGCCCGATCGTTTAGTTTCTTAAATCATTGGTATTGACACGAGAATAGAGAAGCTGGTCAATATTTATGACATTTGCACCCGTGAAGACGTGTTTTGTGCTTTCGATTCTGTTTTAAAATATTTTTTAATATTTTGAATGTTTCCTTTAGTATATTTTTATTGATATGAACTCAAAGTTACAGTTTTGTACAAGTACTAGGAAACAGTGAGGTTCCTTCACCGCTTAGCTAAGTTTATGTGGTCGCTAACTCCAGTGCCCTACATTTTTATGCATTTTACTCAAATGGAAGAAAGTTATGTACACAGTGCGTGTCTTTTTAAAGGAGTGACTTAACAGACGTTGGTTATGGATGGCATCCCGTTAATGAGTCGGGTTTGATTAATTGATAAACTCTGGTTATGTATACTTTAATAGAGATAGCTTTGAGTGTGGGGGTGCTAGTGTCCCTCGTTTCCGTACTTTCGTTGTGTGTTTGTGGCTGCAAGAATTCCAATCAGAAGTAAGTTCCCCTGCTCCACTTTACCACATCCTATTGACTTATTTAAAATCTGTTCTCGTTGAATTAAAAAATAAACCTACTGGTGTCAGTAAGGTTTAGATTTTTATCATTGACAGAACCACAACCTTGGAGTCTTCATGGTTCTTTCCATTTTCATTATAATGCTAAATATAATTTACATTTTGTTGCAAACTTGTCAAACAGGAGTAACTGTTGTATATTCATATAAACAGCTTATGCAGAGGTCTCATTAACATAAACTATATAATTATTTCAATGCAAAAATGTTAAGACCGTAGGTATGTGTGCATCCATGTTAAATTGATATTAAGGTCAATATTTTTATAGAAATTTAATACCATTATTTGGAGATTGATAAATTAGTTCTTAATCAAATTATAAAAAACTGGAGTGTGTAGTGTATCTATGTTACCTATAATAAGTGACAGTAGCTTTAATAAGATTGAGTCAAATATTTTGAGCTTATATTTTATCTAGGATGCCCGTGACGTTTTACACAGAATTAGTTTAAAAATCCCTATTTCTTATCGTTTAAGGGTGATTTTTGAAAAATCCTAAATTGTGGTTCATGTTGAATACAGTTATACGTAATGCTTGTATACTCCTTTAAACGTTTAAGATGCATTGCTGTAAATTAGCCAGCAAGCCAGAGTTCCCTAAGGCATTTAGTACTAGTTTACTTTGTTTGTGCTAAAGAAAACTGGGTCGCAAGCTAAATACAGAAAAGTAGACCTTGGGCGCTAGGGGTTAAGGTGCCCTAGGAATATTCTTTCCAAATTTCAAGTATCTACGATCAGCAGTTTAGGCTGTGTTGTCAGTTAGCCAGTCAGACAGTCATCGAAAAGATTTATATTAGTGCTAGTGACTGTACAAAGCAATAGTTCTGTGGTCAGAAAGCAAAATTAAATGCTCCCAATTCAGTTGTTAAGGATGTGTTTAGACTGCTACTTCCTTACCTAACCTTTTTATATTTTTATTTCAGTTTTCGCTATGCTATTTTTCTGGGGAATAAAATCTTCTCTCTTCTCCAAATTGCCAGTGCTCTACCCCCTCATATGTCTTGACACAGATCCATGCTCATAGTGCTTATTTTTTTGGATTATTATCTTAATCCAAAGAGACTAGGACTTTTTTTTCCACCTCTGACATATGAAGGGCTACAAGCGATTAAATTAAGTAAATTAATAGGACTAATATCATTTCAACATCAAGTTTATTATACTTTTATCAATGACAATAAATAAGTTAAGATGATTTTAAAAGCATTTTCTTTTATGCAGCTTTGTAACATTTATTATGTTCAATATAATTGGTATTTGTAATCTGCATGTTTAATTAGTATAGTAAGAATTATTTTGTAGAATGAAAATAACAGAAAATTGCAGTATTTTTAAATTACCATTAATGCTGTTAAGTGACTTGGAAAAAAATAGTAGGTAATTTACATTTTCCTCCTTTAATAACAATTATAGGTTTTAGAATACCTAAGAGACTAGTCAAGAATAATGAAAACAGGTAATTTTTCTTTATATACTTATTAAACTTTGTATATAATATGAAAAATAAATAATAGAGATAGGGTACAGACATAGTGCATAATTGTTTTCCATTGTATTTTTACAGAAATGTACGAACGTGTCTTGCTATTTCAGTCGGTCACAGTACAAAAAGTACTGAGGTTGACTGGAGTAGCATGACAAATATACGAACATTTCTGAGAAAATACGATGGAAAACAATTATGCACTACATCTGTATCTGAAATATCAAATTTGATTAAACTATACAATGGTTGAATATGACTGGAATTTCATGATATTATCACACTTATCTTTTTATGTTGATTGAATCATTGTTTATTCTTTAAGATGCATGCATATTATTGACATTGTTATGATAATGGGAACTGGTAGTACCAAGTAATTATGAATAGGTGTCCTCAAAGGACTATTGTGGTGTTATTATAATTAAATGGTAATGAGACGGTGAATACCTACTACGTCGGTAAAAACTGCTATTCAGGTTTTTCTTATGCATTTTATTTCATTTCTCAGGTGTATGTTTTTGTTTGCATTCTGGTGGGCAGATTATTTTCAGAATTATAATTAATTGTTAATAAAGTTATTAATAAATAATAAATGATTTTGTGTCATTGTAAGAATTTTAATTTTTGCTTTTCATAAATAAATAAATGCTTGTATTTGACAGAAGTGAGTTGGGTGGTACGGCTGGTGTGGTCAAAATCCGATTCGATGAAGAGGCTCCGTCCCCGACGCCCACCACACCGGCGTCCGTCAAGCGGTTTGTCCAGCCACTTAGCTAACAGGCTACTAATTTACTAAAAAAATAACCAAACGCTTAAAAACCTCTAACGTACTTAGTTAGCTTAAATTAACCACTTAACTTGGGCATTTATTACTAATTTAATGATAACGAACTATAGATCAGTTTGTGATAATGTTATTTTAAATCTTTATCAGACTGTTTCGAAGAAATAATTAAGACAACAAAATGTTTTGCTGTTTATGGATGTCTGATTACAAAAAAATATACTTTATTTTTGGTTTAAACATCTCAAGCTTATTTTTTTGCATGGTTAAGTCATATTTGTGGATTAGTACCACTACCTACACTAAATAAAACTAAATGAATAGAAAAAAATATGACTATAAATATATTTTTAGCAGTTTTTGCTTCTGACGGCAAGTGCCTATTTTCCTTATAAATATTCATTGTTGTACATATACCTATACCTAACAGCATAATATTAAAAATAAACACTGGTTACACATCTGACTCAAGCCTGTCACGAAATGGAGCTACGTGATGAGATGTCATTTAATTTTAAACGTATTTTTTAATACACTAATAGGTTAAATCAGTAGGAGAGATATACAGCTCCAAAAATACTTATTTTATGTCTGTTTGTGTACTGTCTGTGTCTGTACCTACATTTATAACTAATTCCGTCATCGCCTTTCGAAAAGGCCTATTAACACCTTATCATCATGTCAGCCGAAAGACGTCCACTGCTGGACATAGGCCTCCCCCAAAGCTCTCAACTCAGACCGGTCTTGTTTGCTTTTTGCATCCACCGCGTTCCCGCGATCTTTACTAGGTCGTCACTCCATCTTGTTGGAGCCCTACCTCGTCTCCCGGTCCGCGGACGCCACTCAAGAACCTTCTGACCCCATCGGCCATCAGTCCTGCGAGCAATGTGCCCCGCCCACTGCCACTTAAGTTTGTCTACTTTTCGGGCTATGTTAGTTCTGCTGCGGATATCAAACACCTTATCAAGGGAAATAATTTATGAATAACTCGCAAATCGTCATGAACGTGACTATCCTTTTGTTGTTTTGTTCAAAGTATTTAATTGCGCTCAGCTTCACCTCGTCAGAATTCCCCCGTTTACTTAACCATGACGAGGGAAAGGTATAAAAGTTAATTATTCAGGGCCCCGCTGCGTTTTGACGAATAGATGCTTTTTTTGCTTGCAATAAACACATATGCTTAGCAGCAAAAATAGAAAAATGCGGGCTAAAATAAAGATGAAAGTAATTATTTTAGTTCCACGGTTTAACGAAGTAGAGCAAGAAACCCTTGATAAATATACTCACGAGCAAAAGTATCGAATCACTAAGCATTTTTTCATGTGCATCCAATATCTTTGTAATTTCCCACCATTAAACCGATTTACAAAGATATTGGGTACACATGAAAAAATGCGAAGTGATTCGATACTTTTGCTCGTGAGTGTATATCGATATCTATTTATCTTGTTGATATCAGCACAGTAGCTACGAATAGAAGTAGCGGTCGTTCAAAGAGTGATTATCATATTTTAATCTATGTATATGATCCAGGGCGTCGACGCAAAACAGCCAACGTAGTTTGCCGGAGATCCCGCAGCCGGTGGGGAGGCATGACAGCGGAGACACAGCATCGGAAATATATGCTACGGTCAACTTAGACGAAGGTAAATAATTATTCAATTGACAAAAACTCCCGAAATTATTGCAGCTCTGCGTTCAGAACTACTCAACCGATTTCATAAAACCTCTTCAGAACTACGCTAGTAATACTAGCTTTCTATTGTAAAAAACCGCGTGCCGATCGGTTCGTCCGGTTGCAAGCCCATATAACGTGGAGCGGAGCTATTCTGACTGAGGGGTAAATGCGTCATATATATTTTTAGGTAATAATCCGTTTTAGTACAATTTATGCGCTTTTTTGTAGTAGTTTAAGTACCTACATGTCTAAAAAAGGGAGCAAAAATTGGTTTAATGTGTTCCTAATATTAACGAAACGCCTTTCAACGAACGTATCACTACGCTGGAATTTTATTTCATCTAAAGGCGTTTCTCGCTTCATGAGTTATTTTTTTAGCAGTCGCAAGTCTAACCTAACCTTCGTAATTAACGTATGCGGAATGAAATCTGGACGAAGTACAAAACTATATTTAATGTAATACAAAAACTGTTTTGCTAAAAATGTTTATAATAAATAATTAACAATGTTTAATGCAAAAAACAATTTACTCCTTTGCGAGCTGCTTTGCGACAGTTCCGTGGAACTTTGTCCATGGCTAACGTAAACACAGATGTCGGGATTTCATTTAATTCTAATTTAATCTTTCGAATTTAACTTTGTACATTTATTCGGCGAAAATTATTCGAGTAGATTTGGCCAAAAAATCTTCGATTGGGCGAAGTTCTGGGGTGTAAGATGGATTTGCTAATATGGGGATTTTTAGCTCGTCCATTTTGCTTATTTTTTTTTTAGTTGTGGCTGGTAGTTAAATCTGGCCAAAACACCAAATTAGCTCCTCTATGTTCCGATTTTATAAAATCCCGCAAAATTGGCAAACATCGCTCCATGTGTCGGTCGGACTCGGCATTAACGGCTAACCCAGATTCAAAAAACTGCCTTAAACATACCGCGAGGGCTGATCACAAGCTACAGTAAAACATTTAAAACTTTTTTGGGAAACTTCGTAGGCTCCACATATTTCACTTTTTCTTCAGTTGGGCCAGTGGTGTTTTTGAAATAATAATTTCCTTGCCATTAATTTCCGTCTAATTTGAAATAAGATTCGTCGGTCATTACGCACAAGACGTCACTTTTAGCGTGGAATGTATTTTTGACCAATTTGTGAAGCCGGATTTTGTGAGTAAATTTTTTTTTTTAGACACAGTCGTCTTAACTTTTCTTGATTGTTTTTGAATACCCATGTCTTTAAGATACTTTTAGATGAATTTGCCTTTGCTTTTGGATTTTCTTCCGAGCTCTATATGATTTTGCGATACGGCAGGCGGTCATTTTCTTTAAGCGACTCCTTTTAGTAGACTGGCTTAAACTGGATAGTCTTCCAGAACCGGGCTTTCTTGTATTCGTTTTTCTGAGTGGGTAGGACGCTAAAATACTATAAACTGTGCTTTGACTCTAAACCTTTTGTGTAAAATGCTCCACGACCTTCGCATCCGACCAGAGGGGTTGTGTATCGAAGAAATTACAAACAGTTTCGCGACGCATTTTACCGAGATATGCCATAATTATTGTTAGAAAAATACTACGTCCATGAAATTTGTCGTAATTATTTAAAGATGAGTTGTTAAACAAAAGACAAACTCAATTTTGTACGTTTTTAAGGAATTTAATATTTTAAACAGAGGGTCAAACTTTGTCCAGATTTCATTCCGCATACGTTAACGTTTAAGATATCCTGAAAACATCATGGTTTCTGCAGAAAATAGCGTTCGATGAAATGATACAATCGATGACACTCTATAAGTATTACACTCTTACGCATTAATCCGTCCCTTACCCCGGCCCATTATAGGCTATCACGCGCAACCGTCGTTGCGACAGTGGCAGACGTTGGAAGAGGCGTAACACGCAGTCAACGCATAGATGTTCCTGCACTTCAACGTCTGTCGCTCCTACAGACGACACTTACTTAGGGTTCTCCAAATGTACCGACGCGAAATCCGAATCTTAATCCGATCAGAAAAACCTTTGTCCATGCGATAGGAGCGAAAAAGGCGTTGTTCGGCTCTGCTCGGCGCGACTTGCCTAGATGTAGAGAGACCCTTATTTGACAGAAACACCTCGCGTAAGACTTGGAACAGATCATTTATCTCATTCAGAATAAATTATAATCGTTTCGGACATTTCTTTAATCTGGGATACTAGCATAGCATAATTCTCATTAGTAGCCCACAATGAAAGAGATGCACTAAGCGACGAGCGAGAAAAGTAAACCGGGCCTTTATTCCATATTTATTGAAGCTAGTAAGCGGTAAGGGCAGATATTTGTGTGATGAGACTGATGAGCGCGAGTATTTGTTCCTGAGTCTCGGATGTACCCAAATTAGAAGCCTTGAGCTTAGTTTGGGACTAGGTTAGGTTAGTTATTTATTTTATTTATTGTAATTATCTCATCTTGCTTTGATATCGTAACCTTATTGTTGACGTTATGAGAGCTCTTATTCTATTGACGTTATAAGAGCAGCCATAACATCAACAATGCGATTACGATCTCGATACGGGTGTACATTACTTTTAGTAGTTATGCGTATAGACAAGCACACTACTAACCCGACCGCACTCAGAGGCAACGTGCAGGTGCATCTAAACACGCAAGTATGGCCCACCCGCTTTCATGAGACCAAACCGCTGTAGCTAATTATGAGCACATCATTTGCTTCTCCAGCAACCTTTAAATGGGATTCTGAGACACTTATGGTCGCTCCAAACTAAAAGGCAAAAACTGACAAGCCGAGAGGGACGGAGCTATCTATTAGAATGAGAAAGTTATGTGTCACTCTGTTCTAATACGATAAATTGACAAGCTAAAATCGGCTTGTCGGTGGATTGTCTGTGTTAACAGTACACAGAACGTATCCATCCTATTATATATCCCGCAGTTCGATGTGCATTATTCCGTAATTACTTTGATGGATAACAAATCACTGTCCAAAATAACATCATTTCAATCAGTAATATTTTTTCGCAGTATCGCATATAGATATTATAGATATAAGTTCAGTTCCCAAGGAATGGCATTCAATCATCTTTTACCGCTTTATCTCAAATATCCTGTTCTCCGGCGGAAAAAATATAGGTACTGTGTCGCTTAAAAGTGTTAAGCTAACCTGATTATACTTGTTAATTAACTTTTTGACCTATCTGATTTGGCGACATGCTGCGTGGTTTGTTTGTCCATGTTTTATGAAATATATAAAACACACAAATATATAAGAGCTCTTCGTTAATTAACTGTATAAAATACGTGTGGGTCGAAAAGTTGCTTCGCCCTTAATTGGTGCAATGAACTCCCTTTTCAACCGCCACTATGCCATATCTAAACTTCTGGTCTCCCTTGGGCGTAACAAAAAATATTGGAGATTGAACACGTTACATCTTTTTTTGATTTAAATTGCGGCTAAAGTCTGTATTCATTATTAAACTATGACTTTGGAAGAGGTGCCCATCACAGTACAGAATTCAAATAAACATTACTTTTTACGTGGTTGGCATCATAACTTTTATTTGACTCAGGGTTGAAATAGTTAAGCACCTACTTTTCATGTACATTTCCAACAAATTGTAAAATGCAACATTGGCACCGTAATAGAGGACAGTATCAACCTCAATATCCTTAACAGGGGGTCAGAACCCACATTTGTGAACAAACGCAGTAAAACAATCATTGACTTGACCTTAGCAACTGAAGAAGCCTCGAACCATATCTCGAACTGGCACGTATCTAGTGAGATGTCGTGCTCGGATCACAGATGGCTACGATTCGACATTCAGGTAAACACAATCACCGCAACCCCTAGACGAAACCCACGCAAGACCAATCGCACGCAGTACGCGGAGCTACTGGACCTGACTCTGCCGCCAGTAGAGTCTCTGCACCGGCTAGTGGGCTGCGACGAGATTGAAAAACAGGTAAACCTCCTAACGGACTCAATAGTGGAGTGTTACCACCAAGCATGTCCCTTATCTAGCCCGCCTAGCATGCGCAACGAGCGCGTGAACTGGTGGGGCCCGGAGCTGGAGAGACTCAGGAGGAAGATGAGGCGGCAATTAAACAGAGCAATGAACACAGGCGCAGACCAAGACTGGGACAATTACAAAGCGTCCAAGTCCAACTACAAGAAACGCATAAGGTACAGAAGTACGAACTCATGGCGCAACTTCTGCAGCAGCATTGAAACTTGCACACAGGCTAACAGGGTAAGGAAAGTTCTCTCCAACCAGACAACGCATACCATGGGCTCCCTACGAAAGCCAGACAACACCCTAACCGGCTCGCCAGAGGAAGCAGAGAATGTTCTCATACAAACTCACTTCCCTGGTTGCGTAATATCTGAACCGGTAAGCTGGACGCGAGAGGAGATCGTCCCCACAGAAGCTGACTGGGAATATGCAAACCAGGTAACCAGCCCCACGAAAATAAAATGGGCCATCAACAGCTTCGACTCCTTCAAATCACCAGGCCTGGATGGAATATTCCCCGCCCTACTAAAGTGGGGCGGCGAAAATCTGACACAGCTGCTCACGGTGATCCTAGCAGCCTGCCTTGCGCACAGATATGTGCCTCAGCGCTGGAGGGAGGTCAAAGTAACATTCATACCAAAACCAGGTAAAGGTGACTACTCGGACCCCAAAGCATACAGGCCTATCAGCCTCACCTCGTTTTTACTCAAAACTCTGGAGAGGATATGCGACAGGTACCTGCGTGAAGGGGACCTGGTCAACACACCAATACATCAAAACCAACACGCCTATAGTCAAGGTAAATCCACAGACTCTGCCCTGCACGCAGTGGTCTCCAGGCTTGAGGAAGCCATCAAGAACAAATCGCTATGTCTGGGCGTCTTCATCGACATAGAAGGAGCATTCGACAAGACCAACTTCAGCAGCATAACAGTGGCACTGGAAAGGCACGGTGTAAACGCAGTTATGACGCAGTGGATAGGTAACATGCTCAGCAAAAGGATTATCAAACTAGAAACGGATAAGGCCCAACAAGCACTAGTGGCGAAAGGATGCCCCCAAGGGGGCGTTCTCTCGCCACTGCTATGGAACCTGGTCGTGAACGAGCTGATCACCAAACTGAACGACTGTCACTACTACACGGTGGGTTACGCTGACGACATAGTAATCCTCACGAGCGGTAAGGTCACCGGTACGGTGTGTGACATCACCCGTTCAGCCCTGCAAATCGTGGAACGCTGGTGCATGCACAACGAACTATCCGTCAACCCAAAAAAGACGGAGATGGTAATGTTCACAAACAAACGAAACCTAGGCAATTACAAACTCCCCAAGATATTTGGCACAGAACTGCAACTCTCGACTGAGGTAAAGTATCTCGGAGTAATATTGGACAACAAACTGAACTGGAGCAACCACCTGAACAGCAAAATTGACAAAGCCACGATAGCATTCTGGCAATGCCGCAGAATGGTAGGTAAAACCTGGGGACTTACCCCCCAGATCACCCTATGGCTGTACACGTCAATTATAAGACCCATCATTAGCTACGGCGCGGTGGTCTGGTGGCCACGCACCAAACTATCGACCGTCGAGGCCAAACTACAAAGACTACAGAGGTTGGCTGGCATGGCAGTTACAGGATGCATGCGGACAACACCGACAGCATCGCTGGAAGTCATACTCGACCTGCCACCCCTACACCTCTTTATAAAGCAGGAGGCAGCCTCGACCGCTGTACGTCTCAAAAAACTAAACCTATGGAAAACTACAAAGGTGCCACACACCGAAATCCTATGTGAGTTGGTAAGTAACGACCCACTAATAGAAGCGGTGACCGACAGAGTGCCGAAGACATTTGTCTTCGACAAGAAGTACAAAATACAGCTCCACGAAGATCCCTGGGAGGGCCTGAACCCAAGGGAGGTAAGAATCTTCACAGATGGATCCAAAACAAGGTCAGGCTCCGGCTCCGGTACATTCTCGGAGGACCTGAACATACACATCTCAACACCATTAGGGGCCCACGGCACAGTCTTCCAGGCAGAATGCATTCGCATCATAGTGGCTACGACAGCAATAGAGGCACGGAAGGTAATAGATCTCCCGATCCGAATACTCTCCGACAGCCGATCAGTGCTCCAGGCCCTACAGAGCCACACCGTTACCTCAGGGCTGGTACTTGAGTGCCACAATGCCCTGACGAAGGTAAGTAAAAACAATCCCATCACACTACAATGGATAAAGGGGCACAGCAACTCACGTGGTAACGACGCAGCCGACGAGCTGGCGAGGAAGGGCTCAGAGATAGTAGCAGTGGGTCCTGAGCCCATATTGCCTCTCCCGTTCGGATGGCTGCGTAACAAACTGCGACGCTTAACCAAGGTAGAACACCAACGATACTGGAGCAACCTAAGCACCTGCAGGCAGGCCAAAGAAGCCCTCCCGACAATAAATCCCGGATTGTCACGGAAACTACGGAAGTTGAAAAGGACTCAACTTAGACTCGTAACTGGGGCAATAACCGGTCATGCCCTATTCAACAGACACTTACACACTTTAGGTGTTACAGACAGCCCCCTGTGCAGAGCCTGCATGACAGCGGAAGAAACCGCTGCCCACGTCATCATGGAGTGCCCAGAGGTGGCAACATACCGGGCGCGACACCTCGGACTGGTACCGAGGTCGCTACCAGAAGTCGTCGGCAACGTCAAGGGTCTGCTAGGCTTCCTGGTGGAACTGGGTTGGCAGGAGTAGTGTCACCAACCCTCTCACGCAAAATAGGCGCATATTTAAGTCGTCGAGTTGCGGAAAACAGCCCGCCACAACCTATAACCTATAACCTATCACCGAGCTTGTTCTAACAACATTTAGAGAGAGTAGCTAAGAATGTATGGAATCCGCCTATTAAGACGATTCTTCTCGCTAGCTCTTAGATATAAAATAAAGCAATTTTGTAAGGTTGAAACAATAAATGATTGTGTTATTTTTCACTGTGCTTTGTTTGTCGCTAAACGTCCTGTTACCAGTCAATAAATTCTTATCTCTTCTCAGAAGTATTTGCTACCGTATAAAGTTTATACTATTAATATCTATCACAGGTTTAAAACATGAAAGAGCCGCCGCGACACATTGTATCTACTGATTAAATTGTTTTTGCGTTAATCTGCTTAATTGTCGCGATAAATGCCGATATCTAAGTATGCTATTCTATCTTCAGGAAACAAGATTGTGGCGGAAGCATCCACGAGCCGAGACCATCCCTACGAGCACGCTTATGCGAAGCTACAAACCGAGAGTCATAACATGTTAGTAATGTTTGTCAATATTCATACACGCTCAGTTTACGCTAGTCATTCATGTGGCGTGGTCGTTGATATTCGCGGGAAATGAATTTCTATGAGCTATTCTGCTATTGTCATCACGGGTAACGATAAAGATGCTATCAAACTGTGGAACGATTTTTTATTTATTTATATTTACGTGACGTTTTGTGAATGTTTCAGTGTTGTGGAAATAACACCTGACTCCATGGAGGATGAAATACAAATTGATGAGCGGGACGCCTCTCAATCAGCTGCAGGTAGTTTCTTATACTGATGAATTCTATATTGGATCGATAATCAATGAAATAATTTTCACCTCAGCACCACAATAAGGCAGGTTTTGTTGTTTAAAGACAGTGGGCAATTTCTATTTTGCTGCGAGCGTGAGACAAAGTAACTATTTAATTTAAAAAAATGCCCAATGTTTTGGTATATATGCAAAACTGCCATATGTATGCCATAATTGTCCTTTAACTTTTGATTTTTTTATATTGTTTGTTTTACAAGTATACATTGTGGTTCAATTTTTTACCATGTTTTAGTGTGTCACCTTTAGGTAATATGTTCACGCTGCTAAAAAATTTCGTGTCTTTATTCGTTCGATTACTCGGGATTCAAAATCAACACTCGCAGCAAAAACCAAATTTTCTCTCTTGTTGCACAAATAACTATTCCAATGATTAGCCAAAATACGTTCACTACTGTACAATGCTGTTCATGTCTCCCCTAACTATTGCCACAATAAACGGCGATCAACCCTCTCCAAATCGTTGGTCTTGTGCGGAAACCCATGCTGATGAATGTGGTTGCCATTAGAGAACTCTTTGGCCCTATCGGCCAACCGTTCTACAAGCTATGTGCAATGAGTAAATTTTATTTTAATTGATGTAATTAATTATACATAAATATTTATAGCATAAAGAGGTGTCTAGAATAACTAACTAGGATAAATACGATATTGATTGTCCTCCAAAAAAAGGCGTATCCCAATCAACTAACAGGATAATTTTGCATCCTTTATACAGAAGATGAATAAAGTTTATTTTAAACTCAACCAGGTTAAGGACTTTTACCTCATAAATGTGTTTAACTGTTTAGGTGTTGGTTTTAATGGAATGAGCTGTAGTTCCACATGATTGGCCGTGGAGACTATATACATCTCCTTTGTATGCTTATTATTTTAATTTGACATCTGGAGACTCTTTACATCTCCATAATTGACCGTGGAGACTTTCTACATCTCCTATGGATGTTTATTTCTTAAATTTAATTTTAATTTGACATTTGGAGACTCTTTACATCTCCATAATTGTATTATTGACCGTGGAGACTTTCTACATCTCCTTACCTATGTCTATTTTTAATTTTTATCTGAAATTTGGAGACTTTACATTTCCAATTTAAATTGAATATACTTTAATTCTCATAATTGCTCCTGGGACCTGTACATCCCTGTGACATTTAAATTAGTTAGCTTAAGTTTATCATAGTAATAAGTTACTCATATAAAAAAAAAGACTTCCTGTTGAGTTTCTTGCGGCGTTTCTTCTCAACAGAGTCCCTTGGAAGCGCTGGTAGACTCAGACATGTAAAAGTGCCTACAGGGCCTACTTACAGAATAAATGAATTTTAATTTGAATTTGAATTTGCCATTTGGTAAGTGAAGAATTGGGAAGCGATTCAAAGTTCACAGTTTGTACTGAGAATTAAAGCTACCGGAGGTCACGCTCTCGGCCGGGTCGCTAATACCATATCAAATCCGATTATTTTATAGACCTTATGTAGTACGGTCGGCCTTGTTTATGTATTAAGGGTGGTAAAGAGAGAATTACAAACGAGAGTCTGTTAGATGTTTTTCATCAGAATTGCGAGGAAATGAAATAAAATCAGACAAAAGATCATATTTTTAACTTACGTTTTAGTCCTAGTTGTTACGGTTTGAAAGCTGCATTTAATGATGGAAGCAAGCCACTTTGCACAGTGTTAGTGGGGATCAAAATAAGTGATTTTACCCGCAGCAGCAAAACTTTCACCCCTTAGTAACACAGATGGCTCCACTTCAATTTTTCATTTTTCAAAAAATTGTACAAGCAAAACGGCTGCACCGATTTGAATAATTAGGGTGTCAATCGAAAGAAAATTAAACAATGTATTATAAAAAAAAATACCATAAAAAACAAAACATAATTGCTACCAAAAACCTCGCATTTTTGTAAATTTTTTTTAGCTGTTCACCAGTTTTTAATTTATTTGCATTAAAAAATGCAACAAAAGGGTATTATTTTATTAACTTTTTTTTTGTCAAAGAATGTTTATCAGTAAAGTAATTTTTAAAATATTAGTAGTTTTTTATTAAAGGTATTGGCATGCAGTTTTTTTTTTATTAAATGTGTTATTAACAGCGTAATCATGGAAGTTAATACCACTATTTACGAGCAAGTGTGATGAAAACTAAATAACTACATACTTGTGTGAACTGCTGCACTAATCTGTCAAAGGCGTTACAGCCACAAGGTACGAAAGTGTGCAGCTACTTATAGGGCTGACTGTACCCCGAGTTGATAAGTAATCATACCGCGAGCTACTGTACATGAACATGATTATATTGTCATTATAAATGTCACCCTCTGTGCACGCATTAATCATAGACAATCAATATTTGAATTTGCCGAAAATTCATTGAAATGATTTGGGAAATCGCGGGCCGCCCGCGCTATTTTTGCGCGGATCTAAGTCCGCGCGGCTCAACCAATCACAGGCGAGCATTATAACCAAAACACTTTTGGTATGGCCGCGGCACGGATCCGAACAATCTCTCGAACTTTTCGGTAATAATTAAGTTAATGGTGGAATAATTGATTCATGTGTTAGTTGTAAGGACATATTAGTATTTGAAGACTGTGTGAAAGTGTTTGTTATGAAGACCTGGCTTTTGGACACAATAAACACGGCGGAGACACTGCGGCGAGTAAAATCGTTGGGAACAAGGTTGGTGAATTCCTTATTGATGTTCTAAGGTTAATGCGGCACTGGGGAATCAAGTCAACTAACCACCCTTGGTTTAATACAGTCCATACAACTCTTATAAAAGATAGGCATAAAAACCTAGACACCCTCATGACATGTCATAGGTACTTGTCATTCTATGTTTTGTTTGCAGTAACTTGTTGCAAGGTATTACCGCATTCACTGCCGTCATCACTTATCAAAATTTGTTTTATACGGAGCTTACATATAGATGGAACGCCCATATGCGTTGAAAGCACTAGTTGAACATTAGGAGAACTACTGTGTACTATCTGTATGTGTCAAAACTAGCCGTTTATCACAATCACAGAGTGCAACGGTCGAAAAGAGATTTATTTGGATATTTTACTTTGCAGAATCTGTGGTGATTTCGGCGCGGGTCGCGATCAGCGGCCAGCTGCCGTCGAGCCATGAGCTGCCATACATCACGCCGCCGTCGCCGCGGCCCGAGCCGCAGCACTACAGCGGGGACTCAACCGACTCAGCCAGTCAGTAACACTAGTGTTAAGCCGGCGCCACATATGCGGCATTCGAATATTCATGTTGGCTGTCTGTCTTTATATTAAAGTCAGAGACGCCAATACGAATATTCGGTGAATCTCGCATATGTGGCGCCGGCTTTATTATACTATCGGCGTGTTATCGGTGCGGGTCCTGATCTGAATAAAAAAACGCTGCCCAAACGCTGCAACTTTAGTGAATGTCTTATATTCATCACCAGCTACGTTTTTTGTAGTTTTGAAGGAACAAAATCAATCTCACATATTCTGTTTTCAATATTTTGGTATGAGGTCTGGTGATCTAGATGGTCAGCGATTTAGTCAAATTGTCTTACTCTCCGTTGACGACCGTTATGGGCTTTGGGGTATAGTTTCGTTCCGCTGGTAGGAGCTGGAGCATTATAAGGTCGCAGAAATTAACATTTGAATTAATTTTAAACCAAATACCGTAACGCAACGAGTTTCCATCACATTTACACAACTACATACTGACTATTGTACCTAAACTAAAGTTAAACCATTAGCTTCGTTTAAAAAATATACATTTCCGCAGAGGGCTACACGAGTATCTCGGTGCGCGAGCCGCTGAGCAACATCCGCGCGCACACCGTGCCGGCGCCCGCGCACTACGCCACCGTCTCCGATGACTCGGGTGAGATAAACGAGCTTATTTAGGGTATTACATTTATTAAGAAGTCATGACACAATAAAGGCCGAGCCACACCGGTTGCGTGACGTGCACGTGCACGTGCGCGTTCGCTTTACACTGCATTGTATATTGACATGTCGTAATGAGAATTCATACGTCACGCAACCGGTGTGGCTGGGCCTTAAACGTCGTCAGTAACTGTCACTTTTGACGCGTCCTGGGAATCGAACACGAGACCAGTGTATTAAGCGTCGTATAATAAACTAAGTATTATCTTGACTGAGATACCTGACTCAAGACAACAACAGTTTTCTAGGTCAAAACAGTAGTAACTCAAAATACAACTGTATTTTAAAATCAACTTTAATACAACTTCTATAAACTTGAAACAAAACTAGCAAGGATTTTGAGGAGATACTGTTTTGATCTAGCAGTGCGAATTATCTTAACCTCGGGAGGTCCGCCTACAAAAAATATACATATTACGGCCATTGCGATAAAGATCCATTGTAAAGGAGATAAAGTAAATTTTTCCCTTGATTTTATGAATGGCAATTAAATTAGAAAATTGACTTTATTGCAATCACAATAGGTTCAATTCCCATTGGCAAATTTCGTTATATGGTGGGTCTTAAGAAGCTAAGACTGGCATTTCATTCAAATTCAGTTTATTTATACAGGAGAGCCTTAGAATTGGAAAGTTAATTCTACTTAAATGTGTCGTAACTTCAAATGTGTCATTTGATTGCTTTTCTAATGTACCGTCAGCTAAAGAAATACATTGTAGTACCTTTTTGTTTTAAGGCGTTTTAATAAATTAAACAAACATAATTTTAAAAGTATGAGATTCTTAAGTTTGTAGCTATGTATGACTGCAGTACTGATTCTATTGTATTAAAGTAATTTTGGCCTCGTTAAAACGTTGGTAATCTCGTTAGCCATCGTTTATTTTATGGCAGCCATAAAATAAACGATGCTGTCGATTAAAAGTAAAACTTTTGTCACGAAAAAAATCAAATGAAAGTACAGAGAATTTTGTTTCGTAACTGATTTCTCACTTTTTTTCAATGGATAATTTTACACGCCAGGTGTAACAAATGCGAGGAATGATATGAAGTAAAAATGATGTGTCGCAGATGAGATGTACGCGGCGATCGAGGAGGCGAGCGCGGGCGAGGGCTCGGACACGTACGCGCAGATCGAGCCGCGCCGCCGCGCGCGCGCCGCGCTCGCCGCCGCCAGGTGCGCCCGCCGCTTGTGCACGGCGCATGCACTCGCTGCTGTACCGTCTTCCCCGTGGACATAGCCGAACTTAACGTGTTTGAGACCTCATTTTCTGGCTGAACCCACATAAACGGCGTCAGCTCTACTTTAGTCCTATCAAATAAAAACATAACTTAAATGCGCACACCGCAGCCCTGCCCGCACTTTAACTATTGACCGCGGGAGAGACGACTTTTGTTTTATCGAGTGTATATGACCCGCATACGTGTACACGCACGGATCGGAGTAGGAATAACTGATTCAAATGTAAACCAAAAAATATATTTATACTTGCCGATTGAAACAGACCACGGATACTAGATATATTATCTTAATTGGTTTGTTCAAAATATTGTATCTGTGACCTGCCAGGAAGCAGCATACTAAGCAATACTATAGCTGAGTAATTCTATGTATTCAATGTATGGGAATATCAAACAATTTAATAAAGTTTTAAAACTTGTGTGAAATGATACATTTGGGTGTGGTGTTTAAAGTTCACTGGTCTCCCCCCCTCCTCCCCTGGCCGCTTCACCCCCCTGCCGTGAAATGTGTCCAAGTTAACGGTTTTTTAACATTCTTGGGACAACTATAATAGATACAAAAAAGTGTCAAGGACAAAAATGTTCCATATTAAATTTTAAACAGAAAAGGTTATATGTATTTTTTTTTGTAGGATCGACGGTTTTCAAGCTACAGCTTCAGGTACCGGCCACTAATATATCTCCTTCGTACGTAAGTAGTAGTAATCTTATACGATTCCATACAAATATAACTTACGAAAATTGACAACCAATCAAGAACTAATAGACCAATTGTAGTGCTTTTATCGTTGTTCGTTAGCTGATTACATGAGGTTCAAAATGGTATATAACAAATGTTTGTAAATGTCGTAGTTTTCACGACGAAAATTTACGAAGGAGATATATTAGTGGCCGGTACCTGAAGCTATAGCTTGAAAACCGTCGATCCTACAAAAAAAATACATATAATCTTTTCTGTTTAGAATTTAATAAGGAACATTTTTGTCCTTGACACTTTTTTCGTATCTATTATAGTTGTCTCAAGAATGTTAAAAAACCGTTAACGGGGACACATTTCACGGCAGGGGGGGTGAAGCGGCCAGGGGAGGGGGGGGGGGGGAGACCAGTGAACTTTAAAAACCACACCCAAATGTATCATTTCACACAAGTTTTAAAACTTTATTAATTTGTTTGTCAAAAAACATAGAATGACTCAACTACTAATTAGTGTTGTAAGCATAATGAATCACGGGTTTTTTGTTTATATTTAGCTGGCTATCTACTTACGGTGGGTTTAGACCAAACGAGCGAATGCTCTAGAACATGTTTTGTCTTTATTTTTACAAAGAAAACGTAAGAGATAATGCCATAGAATTCTTGTTCGTTCGCTTGGTCTAAACCCACCGTTTGATAAAGCCTGAACAATGATCTTCATTTGGAGAGCGCTAGTAGATTCTGACTTATAAAAGCGACCTACTTATAGAATAACCGTTTATTTCCTTTTTTTATTTACGGTTTACAACCAATCTGGGTTGCACGGCTAATCTTGCTAAAATCTGGTAATGCTCCAAGCCAGCGGGCTTAACGATATGGATAAACGTGGATAAAACATCTGTCACTTTCTAACTAGTATGTAAGTGCCAGAGTGACTGATGCTATATCTGCCGCGATAAAGACGACCATAATACGGGTCCAGGGGAGTCATGCGGACCGGCAGACGAGGCAGAATGAACATAACTTCAAGCTCTAGGCGAGGCAAGAATCACTTAAGTATAATATGAGTTGCGCGGGAAACATTAAATAAATTAACACTTTCATTGCCGCCGACCCGCTAGGCGAGTCCATTTTGTATGAAAATCAGAGAGCTTGGCAATGAAAGTGTTAAATATAAAACAATGTATTTAAGCCCTTAATTTTCAAAGAATATTATCTAACTTGGATAATTAATTTGCAGAAGAAGTGCACCGCCTGAAATAGGAGCATCTACTTCACAAGCTACCCACTCTAGACAAGGTAACCCTTGTTAACTTTAGTTAAACTAGTCCCCATTTAACCTTCTATTTAACTACACCTGTCTTGTGTAAGTTGGATAAATATGTAATGGTGTCATCGTGCTCTAATGATGCAGACGGAAGGTGGCCAGGACACAGGATCTCTGCTGTGCTTTAGATAGTGCCATCTAGTTTGAACTCAACTTGATGATGAACTGTGATGCGCTTACTGACGAATACCATTTCATTTATATTTTTATATAGAAGTGAATTTATTAATTTACTTAATAACTTACTAGCTTCTGCCCGCGACTTCGTTCGCGTAGATTTCGATTATCGATATTGCATCAGGAATTGTCACATTTTCCGGGAAAAAAATTAGCCTATGTCCTTTTCCAAGACCTAACTAACCTAGATATGTGTGCCCAGTTTCATCCCGATCCTTTCAGTGGTTGAAGCGTGACTGAGTAACAAACATCCAAACTTTCTTTTTCATTTATAATATTAGTAAGATATTTTTTTTAATTTCAGCCTCGTCATCCTCGTGTTCCAACTCGACGGGGGCTCTAGGCTCGCCGAAGCCCGAGAAGCGCCAGGCCAACTCGCCGCTGCCGCCTCCGCCGCCCGCGCACAGCGCACACGCCGCGCACGCCGCACATACCGCGCATGCTGCACATGCCGCACACCCCGTGCATGCCGCGCATCCGGCCCTTGACGCGCGCAGTCATCAGCGCATCTCTAGTACTGGTCAGTCTTACGAGCTATTTTTTGTCTCTTTTTTATCATAATGCAGAAGACAAGTGAGCACACAGGTCGCTCATGGACATTGAGGTGCATTAGATTGCGAATGTGCTGCTGTAATATAATACTAATAGAACTGGTCTTAACGTGCTACCAGCACTATACATTTGTTTAGGTACTTAAATAAATGTAAACAAAAAACCATAAGACTAGTTCGTCAGCCACTACAAGCAGAACACTGGTACGTCTAAGCTCGACAAAACAGTTTTGATCGACTGTTCTTCAACAAACAAAACACCTATTTTAATGTTTTCTCACGGTTTCTATACCCTTAACCCTGCCTTTCAGCGGGAAGTTTTAAATTGGTCGCATTAACGTAGTGAATCATGTGAATCATTCTCGCACGGAGTGATGGATGTCATATTTACATAGCATAGCAATAAACGCGACCATCGCAACCAAACATTTGTAACCCAGTATCATCCCGCAGGCGACCTGTTCAGCTGTGACAAGCTCCGGCGCAGCCTCAACGAGAAGCATACGCGCAACAACAGCTGCGTCAGCTCCTCCGACTTCTACGGGTGCAACTACCCCGTGGACAAGCACCGGTTCAGCTCCGCGGACCTGCTGCGCAAGGAGCCGCGCGAGACCCGCGAGACGAGGGAGACGAGGGAGGCCAGGGAGACCAAGGAGACCAAGGAGACCAGAGAGACCAGAGACCCGGACCCCCCGCCGACTACCAAAAACGTCTTCAAGTCAGTCGACGGCGACGAGCCCGACGCCGGCAGCCCCGACACCCGCGTCACGGATAGCCCCTCCCGTAACGTCGAAGAAATGTACGCGAAAGTCATCAAGAAAGCCAAAACCAAAACGCAGGAGGATCCCGTCCGCGCGAACCCCGACGAAGAACCGGCCAAACTGAAATACCGCACCGACGACCCCGGCTACGAAACCATTAACAGGAGAAAATCTAACCACGGCTACGAAACGATCGCGCACAAGGAGCGGAAGATATCGCAGAACCAAGATCCCGGGTACGAAACGGTTAAGGATTTTAACAAGATCCCGAACTCTAATTTCGCGAATAACAACCTGGTGAATAAGTTGAATCACGTCGACAGCGGGCCTAATAGCATAATAAGCAGCGACGCAGGGTACGAGCGCATTTCTAAGATCGATAACAGCGCGTCGGACTCGGACCCCAACTACGAGGTGCTGCGCAACCAGCCCGCGCCCGCGTACGCGGCCGTGCTCAAGCGCGCGCCCGCCTGGCCCAACAACAACGGCGACCTGCCCGAGGCCAACTACGAGTCCATGCCCCACGACCCCCTCTACAAAGGCAGCGGCAGCGAATCGGACCCCAACTACGAATCCGTCCGACCCAAAGATCCCAACTACGAAAGCGTCAACGCCCAGGACCCTAACTACGAATCGCTGAGACTGAAGGATCCTAAATACGAATCGGTAAGATCGAAAGCCTCGAAAAGCGACTCGTTGAGATCTAAAAAGGATCCGAATTATGAGAGTGTGAAATATTTCGAGCTGGCCAAGAAGGAGCCCCCGTACGAGAAGGTGAATCATGAGGGGACCGGGCCGAGCGTGGAGCGCTCGGACTCCGCGGCCGGCTACGAGAAGATCAACGTTCCCGGCCGGGCCGTCCCGAACGGCGCTGACGTCGTCAGTGACTACTTTCAAGTCTAAATCTTGTATAATCAATGTAAAGATAAACGGTCCGAACGGCTCCACGAACGGTCAGTCGGCCGAAGTTCTAATATGAAAAGATGAAAACAGACTCGAGTACTGAGATTGCGCTTTTTTATTTTACCATATTTTATACAAATAAAAATTGTCTTCAATTTGTTATACCTCAAAGAAAGAAGATTTAATCGATATTATCTTCCCTAGGTATCTGTGATATATGTATATTATGAGTGTTTTACTTACGAACGACACGGTAGAATATGTAATGATATCAAATGAATATCGGGGTGTGTTTGGTTAGTAATCTCCTTGATTAGTGTGTTCATAAATAAGTGTAATGTAATGAGATCAGTTTACCGATGCGCGCGTCGCATGCTGCATGTACAAAGTATAGATCGAGTATCGAAACAATGTAAGTTATAATATTTCTCATTATTTACTTAAGATAAAACGTACTAGGAATGCCGGAGATACTTAGTGTTCTGAGTGGTAAGGTACTGTGGACAGGCTTTGATGGCGCGCGGGGACACGCGGCGGGGTGCTGCCAGGGACCGCCTCGCGTCTTCTATTAAAATACACCCCTACTCGAACCAACATTACAATTACATAATTAAAACCAACAGTATTAAAATTTCAATGTAATGTCAAGTAGCGATGTATTTTTTTAAACTTGAAAGCCTTTTCTATAACGGTGACTATTATTATATTTTCTAATAATTTATGTTTCATGTTGTTATGTTGATTTTGTTATAAAATATTATTTAGAGCGTTAAGTAATAATTTGGTGTCATAACTTTTACAGTTGTTGGTAAGAGTTGATTGTACCTGAGCATATTGTTTTTTACATTCGTTTATATGGACTGACGTTTTACAAAATTCATGCCTTCGCTTTTACGAAAAGGTATTTTCCACATTTTGTACACATTTTTGGAACAATTTGTTCCAAACACTTCCTATTTACTTGTACCATTTTAAACATATTAAAGCTTGTTTAATGATATATATGTTATTGTGATAATAATGAACACCATTTTATATTTCCCTTTTAAAATATAACAGCACGGGTAGCACAAGTTGTATTTTCTCGCTTGTCGCTCAGTGCGTCTCTATCGTTACGGACTAGATAGGAAGGGAGATCCGAGCGACAAAGAAGTCGCGGGCAACTTGTGCTAGCCGTGCTGAGATCTCCAGGTCTCGCTTGTCACAGTATACATATAAACAAAACCATTCCACTTGTAATAAATCCAATGACTATAAGTAATATTAAAAGGAATAAAATATGCCATATATAGTCATTGTTTCTCTCCAAAGTTCCATTTTGTAGGAGAATTATTGCTCTACACAACCTAACTTGATAGGTGTTGGGCTAACGAGGTAAGTAAGTACCTAGTACACCATGCTATACATTACCCGACTAACTACGATAATGCAGCGAAAACAATGTACCGTAAAATGGGGTGAATAGAGATTCGTGGGGTGAATAGAAATACAATCTAAAATAAGTCATAACTTGTTACTAATAAGAACAAGTATTACATTGACAAGTCTTTTGGAAAATTACATTAAAATCTCAGTCTTATAATTAGTAGAATATGCTTTATTTTAGGCTGTATTTCTATTCACCCCGCGAATCTCTATTCACCCCATTTTACGGTACACTATTAAGCCCTATTTCACTTATTTTCCTGTATTAAAGAACTTCACGTGAAACGGAGATATGTGTCTGTCCTGCTCTGCAGCTCGTCGTGCATATATTATTACACTCTTTGGCCGGACCCACAGAGTACCTTTTTAATATACCGTGCCGGACCCACCGAATTCTGCGCAGCGTAGAATACGTCGCGCCTCAGCATTATAGTCCAAGAGCTGTTAAGTATTTTTGGGTAGGTGTCTGCGGCACCGTGGAAAGTTGTACAGTATCTAATTGTTTTATGTTAGAGAAGGCAGAACTGGCGGAGGTCTAGTATCCATAGTACAAGCCTAGAGCTTCGTTTGGGACGAGGTCAATTAGCACGTTCAGAACAATAGTGACCTAATTCAGAAATTTTACATTTCGAGTTAGTTCTCTATAATAATTAATAATTAATTTATGACTTGAAGTTTGAAAGCTGTAATTTTGAATTCGGTCACAATTGTTCTGAAGGTGCGATTGTTGTGACATTATCTCACTACATATCGTTATCTCTTTCTAACTAACCTGTATTCTCGTAAGTAAAAAAAGATCAATATACTTTTGTCGGAACCCAAAAATACCTAATGCGGCAGGGTTTTGACAGGACACCCAATTTTATGTAACACCGTTCGACAGTACTTGAGTTGTCAATGCGTCGTGTTTGTGTTTTAAATTATTAAATAAGTGGAGTTTCGTGGCGACATTACAACATTAAAGTACACCTAAGTGTAAGGAACATTTTTGTTATAATGACGAAATACAGTGTTACAGGATGTGGAACAAGAAAAAGTGGAAATGAACAAAGTTTAACATTTCACCGGTAAGTTTCAAGTTTTTATTGAAACATCGGTCAGTATTAACAATATTGCGTATTTTCAGTATGTAACATATTATTATTAAACAATAGACCAGCATTAATCATGTGTGCGTTAGATTAGGTTTTATTTTAGATATTTTCGTACTTAATTAAATAGTACTTTTGACAGGTAGGGTTGTTTGTGAATCGTTAATATCGTGATTGAAATATCGATAACTAAGTTACGGTTGATACATTCGGCCTATTCGTCAGTTTTTATTAAATTACTAGGTAGTACCCGGCGCCTTGCTGCTAATTTTTTTTTTGTTTTCGGTTTGGTGACCAAAGATTTAGAGTGTCAACTGCCTGTCTAAAATAATAAAAATAATATCCGATCTCTACCAAACTTCAGAGGGAGGATCACTTCGGATACCCCAGCAAGGGGTATCCGAAGATTGCCTGTAAACTTCATCAAAATCGGTCCTGCCGTTTTGGAGTCCATAGGGGACATACATACCGATAATATATTATTGAGGATAATTCTGTAATTTTCTTTTCAGCCACAAGCCACTGAAGATAATTCTACTACATTGACTGAAAATAAGCCAGATCTTACTCCTTTATGTTTATAACGTTTTATGGACGCCGAGGAAGCAGTGGCTGCGTTTGACAAGGCCGTCGAAGACACCCCTAAGGACGCATGGGCAAAGTGATTTTCTCAGTGGTTCCATCGGATCCTCCGATTTATTGATGTGAGTGGACAATATTTTGAAAAGTTATAATAAAACTAATAACTTGCTAGTTTGCTATTTTTTTTTGATATTCTAAGAACTTTCAGTTTTAACCTAATATAAATTAAATTGATTGAGCTACATACTACTTTACTTTATTCCTTTTTAGCCATTTGTCTTTTGGTTTTTTTATAGCGTTAGGTTTTTTTTAGATGTGCTATTCAAAACACTGACACACACAAAGTAGGTAGGTTAGGTTTGTGAGGTAACTTCAAATGCCCGAAGGGTAAACCGCCCAGATATAGGAGCCCCGCACAGCAGGACTCCGCCAATTTGTTGGATAAGGAAGGAATTTAGAAAATAAATAGGGCAGTTGCGAACTTAGACCACTTGCTTCATAAGACCAACTGCGTTTTAGACCACTTGCTACTTAGGCCAGCTACGTTTTAGACCGTTTGCTATACCTAAAAGACCAGAGCCCCGTTTCACGAAGTTACAAATTACAAGCGGAACTCTTTTTCTAGTAAAAGGAGTTAGAAAGAGACTTCCGCTTGTAATTTGTAACTTGTTGCTTCGTGAAACGGGCCACAGGAGCCTGTTTTATAAAGCTTCAAATTACAAGTTTCCTTTTGACACAACCTCGACCAATGAATAGTTTTTGACCAATGACGACTAGCGATTTGAGCAGTGTTGCCGGTTTAGACCTGTAAACTTGTAGCTTTATAAAACGTGCCCCAGACCAGCTGCTTTCTAAACCACTTGGTACTTAGACCAGCTGCGTTTTAGAACACTTACGAGACGATACTTACCCGATGAAACTACGACGCCTGCCTATTATTATTATATAACAACGATCCCGTCCGAAATAAATGATTGATATTAATGTTATTATAAATAAAAACATTAAGCCTTAAACCGTAATTCAGATATTCGTAATTAAATCGTGACATTCGTGACTGTTACTATAACGTCAAAATAAATCTCTATGCAGTACGTAATCTGGTTTATCGATAAACATGATTACTACCATAATCACTATAACAGCGATAACAGCTGACAATCCGCCATTTTATGTGCCATAAACGTCAAAAACTAGCACGTTTTTTTCGTAGGTATATCGGGTCCTTTAGTTTCTATAGTCAAAGGGTTCACAGCACAAGTTTGTTTTGCCGCCATTTTTGTCGTCAAGTCGTCGGCTTCCGAACCCATCTTAGGCCCCTTACGTACTAGTGGTTAACCGCGGGGGCGACTCGCCCGCGGTCGGTCAAAATATCGATACCTTAGTTTGTTAAAGTGCAACCTCGTTGTTGTTTACGATGTGATACCTACTTGTAAAAAAAGAAGAAGCCAGGTGTCATGTAAAATGTATTGACGTTGTTGTTTTGTCCTTATAATATATCTTGTTATTTAAAATGTAATTTAGTGCTTTATTGGATAGCTTTCTTCTACACTGCCTCTGTTAAGTACTAGTAAAACTTACGTATTAATAGGTTATGTGCTCAGACGTACGAAGAAAATACTAAAAACCATGGAGTTAAGTAAAATCCAAATTTCAAAGTTGGATGGAACCAACTGGGTGCAATGGAGGTACAGAATGACTGCACTGCTACGCGGAATGGATGGACTTATGGATATTGTTCAAGGGAAGATAAGTAAGCCTGAGAAGCCAGCGGTGGGTGGTGGCGATGGAGTTGTTACTACTACAGCGGCAATGGCTACCTATAACAAGGAAATGGGACAGTACCTGAAGTTGGAAAGTACTGCTCTTCTACTAATTACGAACAATATCACGGATGAAGCACTAGACAAGGTAATACGATTCGCAAATCCAAGAGATGTCTGGGATGAATTGCATAGGCTGTATGACGGTGTGAACGATGACCGATTGTATAATGTCTGTATGGAACTGTTTCAACTCAAGATGGGCTCCTCTGATAACATGGCGTCTCACATCTCGAAAGCAAAGAATTTGTGGCACAATCTTAATCAGGAGCTAATAAAAGCTGCCGAAGGGAAGGAACTACCTGAGTTACTTTTGATTTGCAAGATTTTAGACACGTTGCCGGAAGAATATTTTTCTTTCAAGTCGAGTTGGTTAATGATGTCAAAAAAGGATAGAACTGTGGACAATTTAACCAGTCAGCTGTGTGCACACGAGAGGGCATTGATGACAACCTCCAAGGATGACGGATGTGTGTCAAGATCTTTAGGTGAAGCGCTGGTGGTTAACAGCAACAAAAAAGTCAAAAAGAAGAGGACCAAAGCTTTCAAATGTCATGGCTGCGGGGAAGTCGGACATTTCAAGAACGACTGTCCTAAGAAGGAACGTAGTGGAAAATCTGGTACAACTAACATGATGGCTGTGTTGGTAAATGTTACAGATTGCAGTACAGATCTGGACGAGTGGTACATCGATAACGGAGCGACACACCACGTCACGATGAGAGGCGACCTGTATCAGGATTTCGAACGTTTCAAGGAACCGCACACGGTAACTACTGCAGACGGAAAGACAATTGAAGCATTAGGGAAAGGTTCAATTCTAATGAAGACGAAGAAAAGAATATTCGTGATGAATGATGTTTGGCATGTTCCGAAGGTCACGAAGAATCTTTTTTCGGTGCTTTCAGCGCAAGTCACGAGGTACTATGTGTTCATTGAGGATCAACGGAGAATTGTGCGTGACCGGAAGCAGACAAAAACACGGTGGTTTGTATAAGCTGAACTGTAAACCGGTTCAACCTAAGGAAAGCGTTATGGTGAATGCGGTTGATACTTTACAGCTGTATCATGAACGCTTGGGTCACCAAGACAAACGCCATGTGAAGCGAATTATAGAACGAGAGCTTAATGTAAAGACCAAGGACCATGGAAATTTGTGCGAAGGATGTATCTTTGGAAAGACACACAGACAGAAATTTGGTGTTCGGGAAAAAACTGGTAGTCCAGGAGAACGCATACATTCGGATGTATGTGGCCCATTCCCACTAAGTTGCTCGAAATCTCGCTATTTTGTTCTTTTTAAGGATGAATACTCTCGATTTCACCACGTTTATATAATGAAAAATAAATCGGAAGTACCTGATATTTTGCGGCTTATGTTGGCAGAAGCAAAAACGGCAGGTCACCGAATTAAGGAATTTCTAAGTGACAATGGCGGCGAATTCGATAACGAGAAAGTTCGCAAAGTATTAGACAAACATGGAATACACCAACGTCTTGTTATGCCCTATACACCAGAGCAGAATGGTTGTAGCGAGAGGGATAACCGCACAATCGTGGAGATGGTCAGAGTGATGATGCATGCTCATGAAGAGCTTCCTCAGGCTTTGTGGGCAGAGATGGTAAAAACTGCTGTTTACATTTTAAACAGAACAGGGCCAACTGCTGTAGAACAAAAGACTCCGTTTGAGTTATGGTTGGGGAAGAAACCACAAATAAAACATTTGAGGATCATTGGCTCAACTTGCTACGCGCATATTCCTAAACAGAAAAGGAAGAAGTTGCAGAAGAAGGCAAAGAAGTGCATATTGATTGGCTATGACAATGACGACGGTTATAGACTATGGCATAAAGAATCGAACTCCTTAGTAAGGTCCAGAGACGTCACGTTCAATGAAAGACCGCTTGATTCAAAATTGGGTAAAGAAGATTCTGAATCATTGAAAGAAGTGACTGAGATGGAAGTTCCTTTACATGTCAGAAAGGAATACCATACGATACCTACTTCTGTCACTGTAAAAGTGAGTGAGGACAGATCTACTGAAAGGTACAACGACCTAGAGCTTGAAGAAAACCAAAACGTGGTTGAGGCTCCTGCCACTAGTGGTGATGAAACAGAGTTTGAAGATGCGATGCCAGAGTTGTCAAAACAAGATGAATCAATTGAATTAGAGGGGGAGAATGAAGAGAACAGTGGTGAGTTCATAGAACAGTTAGTAAGACAAGGCATGCACTTACGAGATCGATCTCTTCTCAGACGTCCGGTCAAATTCAATGATTACGTTTCTTTTGTCGGCACAGAATCATATGTAGAACCAAATACGTATAAGGAAGCAATAGCTTGTATAGATAAGGAATTGTGGAATAAAGCTATGGAAAGTGAAATTGATTCCTTAAAAGCCAATGAAACATGGATCCTTGAGAAGCTACCGAAGAACCGGAAAGCCATTCCATGCAAATGGTTATATAAAGTCAAGCTGAATCCTGACGGAACAGTTGACAAATATAAGGCAAGGTTGGTGGTAAAAGGCTTTAGACAAAGAAAGGGAGAGGACTACGACCAGACTTTTAGCCCTGTAGCCAGGATGGCAACAGTCCGAGCTGTTTTAAGTATAGCAGCTAGTGAAGGTATGAAGTTAAGTCAGTTTGATGTCTCCACCGCTTTCTTGTATGGATCTCTATCTGACGAAGAGTTGTATATGAAGCAACCTGAGGGTTATGATGATGGGACGGGTCGAGTTTGCCTGCTAAAGAAAGGGCTTTATGGGTTAAAGCAAGCTCCTCGTTGCTGGAACAGAACAATTTTGGATTTCCTCAAAGGAGTTGGACTCGAAGTAAGTGAAGCTGATCCATGCCTATTCAAAAGAGAGAACGCTAACGGGAAGCTGATCTTGGCTCTCTATGTTGATGATGGATTGTTAGCTGGATCAAATCAGGAAGTAATAGAAGAGTTTCTTGAGGAGATAAAAAGAAAATTCAAAATTACAACTAAACCAATCTCGTATTTCTTAGGAATAGAAATAGAAATCAGAGAAGGTGGTGATGTAAGGATACATCAGACAGCTTACGTAAACAAAATTTTAAAGCGGTTTGGAATGCAAGAATGCAGACCGGTGACCACTCCAATAGTCAAGGAAGATGTAGCTCAAAGGCCAGAGAAGGTTGAAGACTATTTTCTTAACAACTATCGACAAGTTGTGGGAGCGCTTGCATATTTGATGGTCGGTACGAGACCTGACATCGCGTACGCCGTGAGTGTGGTTTCCAGAAGCCTAGAGAATCCAACTCAAGCAGATTGCGTAAGACTGAAGCGAATACTTAGGTATTTACAGTTTGTTCCAGACATGGGTATCCTTTACAAAAGGAATTATAAAAAAGGTATCCTAGAATGTTATAGTGATGCAGATCATGGCGGAGACATTGCTACAGGAAGATCAACTTCTGGCATTTTATGCTTGTACGCTGGCGGAGCAGTATCATGGCTAAGCCAGAGACAGCAGAGTGTTGCTATATCAACAACAGAAGCCGAATTAGTCGCAGCCAGCGAGGCAGCGAGAGAAAGCATTTGGTTAACTCGCCTTATCGGTGGATTAGTAAAGAAAGTGGATCTACCAGTACTACATGTTGATAATGAAGCTGCTGTGCGTCTAGCTGAAAACCCTGAATTCCACAGAAGAACCAAGCACATAAGAATTCGTCATTTCTTTGTGCGTGAACTGGTGACGAATGGAAATCTTATAGTGATGAGGATCAGCAGTGAACTACAACTGGCTGATATCTTTACGAAGCCACTTGCTAGACCGAGGTTTAAACAGCTGGCTAATCAGCTAGGTCTACACATCGAGAGAAGGTGTTAAAGTGCAACCTCGTTGTTGTTTACGATGTGATACCTACTTGTAAAAAAAGAAGAAGCCAGGTGTCATGTAAAATGTATTGACGTTGTTGTTTTGTCCTTATAATATATCTTGTTATTTAAAATGTAATTTAGTGCTTTATTGGATAGCTTTCTTCTACACTGCCTCTGTTAAGTACTAGTAAAACTTACGTATTAATATAGTTCACAATTGTACTAATTACATTTGAAAATTTAGTGTAATTAGTATGTTTGTGCACAAATAATAAGTTCGTAACTTTGTGACGGTGTACGTGGACGCACACTGCGACAATGCCGAGTCCTGGGAGGGCTCGACTTAAATACCTCTAGTTCAGGGATCCTAGTAGGAGTTTCACGGAAACAACGGAAGTTTTACGCAAACCAACACCTTTAATATAAATAATATGTCAACCAACACAATTCACTTAACCTAAATCACTTCGTGAAGACACGTATGGGAGTGAAGCTCCTGAATAACGGGCTTTGGCGTAAGGCGCCTTTTATGGGAAGAAAGACGGTTCTTTGAATCGCGGATGGAGTGAAGCTCCTTAATAGTATCTGACACTGCTAGCCTAAGCGCCCTCAGTCACAGTTCCAACGGGACGATAATCCCCGAGCCGCTGAATACACTGGACCTAGGGAGATCAGGGGTTTGGTGTAGATACTTTTCCAAAATAAGTACGGTAAGGTTCCAAAGCCAACGGGACGATAATCCCCGAGCCGCTGTCGCTGTTTGGACCTGATTTGGGAACGGGATTTCGGAGTAGGACAAGGATAGACACTTCGACAGTTAGATCTGAAGATAGGGATGCAGCGGGACGATATTCCTCGAGCCGCCAGCGATCCGCACCCTCTGCGAGCACACCGCGAAGTGTCCCTGCCGCTCCTGCGCAGGGCGTTATATAGGCGTGCGGGGTGCGGTGCGCGGCGCGGGGGCGGTACTACAGTATGGAGAGGCGGCCGCGTCGATTTGTGACGTCACGCTGGCCTACGTGATCTCGGGCACGCAGGCTGCGCTCCGCGTCAGCCCGTGACGTCACAACTTTACTGGCAAAATAAAATCATTTAACGTAATGGCACCAGTGTTTGACAATTTAAGCTGACATGCGCCAATAATCGTCACTTAACTCTTAATTCAAAGATAATACGGTCATAAATTGAGTGTTAGAAAACAAATGAATAACCCTTATCTTCTTAAAATAAGAATCAGTGTCGATCATTGGTCCTTGTCGATTACTGGTTCCATTACGTTAGTACGATTGTGCACTAAGGTATCGATATATGAAAAATCGCCACCGCAGCGCTATACGCACTAGCGGTTAGCCGCAACCGCATGCCCGGTTTACCGCTAGTGCGAAAGGGGCATACGTTTGACGTATACGTTTTCAAAATACGTTTTCCGCATTCGGACATCCGCGGCCGGCCGCATACATTCGTTTTCCGTATACTGTTTGTCGTGTTACGTGGTCTTCCGATAATTCGGAAGACCAGGTACCAGACGTTAATGAAAGATCAGAGAAAAAGAGAGGTAGATTAGAGAGAAAAGGACAGCAATAGTAAGTCAGGGTCTGGGTATTTATTTAACACTTAGGCTTTCTTCACACAGATAAAATAATTATGACACATAAATTAAAAAAAAAAAAAAAAAATTAGTCCCTAATATCACCAGGGTAAAGTTAGAGATTTAGTGGTGAAGGTGAAGGTAGTTCCTCCGGGACTTCCTTTAGTACGCGTCCCGGAGTCGTCGGACCAGGAACACCGCTGGCGCTGTAATGAGGGGCGCTAGAGGCAGCGGCCCTGGTGGTACACGAAGGTAGGTGGGCCCGAGGTGGGACCCGTCAGAGTGAGTAGCGGTTCCCGAGGAAAGCAGGAACTTCGTAGATGAAGGACTCTTGAAGCGTAGGGCCCGACTTGGCCACACACAAAGTCGACTTTTGGTATGAGTGAGATAGAGGCTTCTAGGGGTCCGACTTGACCCTATCTTCAGAGTTTCTAGTCACCACTTAAGAGGCTGAGGGAGAACTGATCGCTCTAGTCCGAGCCGCCGTTTATATACCCTGGTAATCTAGCTTTTTAATTTACAAATTCTAAATTCATAAAATTTCAAAGTTATACATGACAGATATTAATTCCATGGTTAACCATCGTCTTAACTCCATGGTTCAGTATAAACCTAAGATATCGTCTCTGCCCGTTGTCTAGACAACAAAGATAACAAGCACTGTCAAATGAATGAAAACAAACAAATCATTGAAATTTTAGCTATAAATATAAAATAATACTGTTAAAAACACATGAAACAGAAAGGAAAAATACAGGTGAGCGTTATCAAAGTTCGTTCCGCCGTAGATTTTAATATATATAAGAAATAAGCGTCCCAAAAATCTATCGGTCGAACTGTGAACTAAATTTTAATGCGTTATAACTATTTTCAGAAATAGAAATATCCAAAAAATGGACCGTGTCTGCAAGTAAATGAGATATACGCAATAAATTAGAAATAATCAGGACTCAGAGCCGAGTAACGCAGGTACGATGTTACATGTTTTCGCATTCGGAAAACGTATGTAACACTCGTGTGATCTTATTATGTTACTCGCCTTTGGCTCGTTTCATAAAATCACAAAAAACACTACCACCAACCACTAAACCACTTATTAAATATTAGTACATATACTTCTATTTTTCAATAGTCCTTTTTAATTTTACATGGCACGTCGCGAAGTTTCGCTTTGGCCTATGAAAATAATGACTCAAATCTTGCCTTTTCAAGGCCGGCTGCATACGTAACGATACGTTTTCCGAATGCGGAATTCCCAATTGGAATTCCGTCTGACTAGCGCACACATTCGTTTTTCTTCATTCGGAATTTATACAGTCAGTACGGATCTGTGAAACGGATAGTGATAGCTTGGCGAACGCACGAAGATGGAGGACGACGATTTATTAGCTATTGCATTTCTGTTAATAATAATAATGTTTCTGCCTTGCACATATTAAAATTATCGTTTTGCGATTCTATGCGTAACAAATATCTACCGAGAATACAAATATATATATAAGCTCTCTTCTAATTTTAATTATCCTGTTAAGGTGTATTTCGCCAATGTCGAGTTATTTATAGAGGTTACCTATCTGAACTCCGAAAAATGTTTGACCGAATTTCGGTTCGATAAATATTATTCGACAATTATGGTTTGGGTTTTTTTACGTTTGCCCGAAAGACCACTTCGAATATTTTCATTTAGTCATTTCTTGTTTAGGTTTTTTACCGATTTGACAAATTATCTATTCCGTAATACTGATTTCGGCGTACAAACAGTTTTCCAATGTAATGGTTTCTCAATTTATCTATTTCCCATTTCTGATTTTACCTTAGTATCATTTGCCCAATTTAACGGCTCGGTTTATTAATAGTTTACCTATTTTTATATCGACTATGCTAACCTGTCCGATACGGTTCCACCCTGATTCGTCTTGATCGTTGCATTTTCTGGATAAATTACAAGCAAGATTTTTTGGGCAGAAAAAAAAATAACCTCGAAGACCAAGGCGGGAGCTTTGCTTTTTGCCTTCTAACCTAACCTATCCGTATCGGTTCTGCCCTAATTCGTCTCGCTCGGTGCATTTTCTGGATAGTAATGGAAAGTACAAATTACAAGCAATATTTTCTTACCGAAATGAATATTTGACGTAACGTAGCGAAAACTATATGTAGCATTGATGTAGTGAAAAATGGGTTAAGAAACAAAATACGAAACGATCCCTAGGCTAATTGTAGCAATGGTGTAATGAAAAATAGGCTTTGAAATAAAATACGTAACAATACATAGGGCAAGTGACTACAAGGAGAAAAGTTGCTCGGACTAAAGATATGTTTCCTTAATGTCAAACGGTGAAATAAAAAAATTACGAATCGTGCCATCGGAGAAACGTTTTCGGTCAAATGAAATTCGGTCAAAAACTTTTCGAGGTTGCGATAGGTTACCATTTATAGACACTCCCCTGGACTTATTAGAAAAACTAGTCCATGGATATCACACGCGAAGACAAATTGTTCGGTAAAAGAGAATTTTCTCAAGTTCAAGTTCAATTCTTTGATATATGGCTTCTGTCCAGTGGGACAATTCTGCCAGTGTCAAGGTTGGAAGTTACACGTGATCGGTGTAAATGATATCAAAAAAAAATCTTAAGTCGACGTTGTACGGTGATCCTCTAGCCTCCGTGAAGCGATGTAACTTTACGAAGACCAGATGGGATTTTCTTGGAGCAATCCTTCCAAAGGCGAAACGTGTTCAAACTTGAATTCTTCATTATACTGCACATTTGTTGTTAATTTACTGCATATTAATACATCATTACTATCCATTAAACACCAAAATATGCAAAAAAATAATTACAAGTAAGAAAGCGACGCCATCTTCTCGAAAACCCAAAGAGAATCCGAGAATTTTCTCTAATGTACTAAACAGAAGCACATGGGGTTAGAGTCTGTCTAATGAAAGCTGAACCTGGATTTTTCTTGGCTGACGAGTCTGGCAACACTATTTAATATGTCGTTTGGACTTTGTTGTTGTTAGAAACTTGTCAATTCGAGATCTAAATTGATAAAAATACGGAGTAATCATGCCGTCGACGATAAGAGGCGGTGTCCGGGAGATTCTGTATACTATTATACAGAAGTACAAAGAAAAACAAGAAGAAAGAAAAGCATTATTGATGCAAAAAATTAATTGTTTAGTTACGGTGACCAAATTTATAGGTTAGTACGGCTTTAGTACGGCATGTTCATTTTGATACTTCTTATTTCTCTATGTGCAATCCTAAGTTTAATTTACCTTTTTCTGTCTATTATACGATGAGATTAAGAAATTAAACGAAATTAAATTCGTTTCAGAAAACCTGGACGTGCACGTTGACAAAAGTGTGCTGGAAAACGTAAAGCAGCTGAAAGAGGTTGAGGAAACTGAGTTAGCCTGCCAGACTCAGACGAAATATTTGGAAGAAGTATCTTCAATGACCGGTAATTACTAAAATTATCATTGTCTTTCCCTATATAATAGGTGTAGGTACCTATTGTCTGTCCCTATATCATGTTGAATCTCTTAGCATTCACAATTTTATTAAATTAATTTAATAGACAGATGATTAATGTAACTGACACTCATAGTTTCAATAAAACAATAAGGAGGTGTTTAGTTAAAAGATATCATAAACATATTATTTGATATGTATTTTCTGTGTGCGGAGCAAACAGCATTTTGTTGTTTATGAACCAAATGTACACTGTACAGTCGATTTCATAAATATGTGTACACTTTAGTACCTTATCTATTTATTTAATGTCATTTTTGATCGGCCAGATATAAAAGATGTTCGGGTTATATGAGTCTTCCTTGTTCTTAAACCGTTGCGATTAGAACCTCACCGATGCAATTTCATTTCACCTAAACCCAAATGTTTTTAGGGCTGTCGGACTGTACAATGGGGCTGTACTGCGCAACCACACAATGTATTTCTAAATGGTGTTCTGTTTATTTAACACTTTCTTTCTTCTTACAGATATCAGTGTTTCATCTTTAAAAAGAATAAGTAATGAGGGAAAATTAAACAACGGTTAAAATTTTAGTTATCGTTCCTGACGTAGAGACCTCGTCATGTTGTTCTCCTAGTCACTATTTTTAATTTACTCAATGTTATTGAGCGTACATTTGTAACGACTAAGTTTGTGTTGTTAGAAATAATTATTAATTACTTTACTACCTTGTAATGTTACTTTTAAGAATAATTGTATTTTATGATTGGAAAAAATGATCTGCTGGAGTTTCTTGCGGCGCTTCTTCTCCAAGATATAATTGTCGTTAGATAGAGGTGTAAGGGTGATGAGAATAATGTTACCTCTAATTACTTTATTAAAAAGGTTGAATATAATATTCCTCATCATCATTGTTTTATTATGCTGTGTGCGACACAGACGAAAACCTCTCGTATCAATGAAATCTATCAACAGCACGACTAGCACAAGTTGCTCGTGACTTGTTTGTCGCTCGGATCTCCCTTACTATCTAGTCTGTTACGATAGAGACGCACAGAGCGACAAGCGAGAAAATACAACTTGTGCTACACGTGCAGATCACTATATTTTCATGTCAAATATATTTTGAAAAACCAAATGTGCTCCAGTCACTGTCATCGTATTTTACCTAAAGTGCTTTTCATCAAAATATAGCGCTCGTAATAATATATATGAAAATATAGTACGCGTTTCCTCTTCCTTTGTGCCCACCAAAATAAATAAAATAATAAAAGTATCAATATCGTTTATTCCTTCATTGATCGGTAATACCATATCAAGATTTTTTGAATTTGCCGCTTTTTCCCAGGTTCAGCTTTCATTAGACAGACTCTAGCTCCACGCGCTTCTGTCAAGTCAATGTCAAAATATAAGAGGCCCTACTTTGAAAATCGAAGTTCGAAGTTACGTTAGCTTCATCTCTGTCACTCGTCATTCAAGACTAAATCAAGAGAAAGGGATGGAGCTATCGTAACTTCGAACTTCGATTTTCAAAGTAGGGCCTAAGCTCCCTCGCTTTCCGACGTTAGTTGTTGTTGTTTTTTTAGTTCATCCCATAAGGGATAGGCAAGGATCAAAGATCATACAGCCAAAGATTTCAGGTAAAATAAAGGCCTAAGCCAGTTCTTCAGTATTTATACATCTAGTCATTTCCATTAAAAATAAGGCTATTATGAGCCAATTCCGTAGTATTTCATTCCTGTATTTCCTTTCCTATATTATGTTGTCATTTTCCGTTCCGTTTGAATCTACGTCAAATACTTAGCCTTTAGCTAACGTCATGTCCAAATTGTCGAATTCTTGTTAAACTTGCTTGATTTGATTTTGATCACATCACACACGTTCACACAAATAATCATAATTCAAAGTCAATACTTTTAAAATAGCTATATAAACACATATACACTGCTGGGTTCACTAGTAAGTCTTCAGTACTGCGCCGGATTAATTCTGGAGTAGCGTATTCTGCTAAAAGCGTTTCTATAAGGGCGAGGAGATGTAAATTATTGGCAGGGCAATCGAATATAATATAATCTAGAGTTTGACTATTCTCAGTATCGCAGTCATTGCATCGTGGGGAGGGGACCATGTTCATACGATGCAAATGTGCATTAAATCTCCCATGTCCAAAACGTAAGCGGCATAGAGTGACATAAAACTTTCTACTACAAAAAACCCGCCTTCAAAAATGCAAAAAATAACTTCTTTTAAAAATGGTAGGTCAGTCCAACTGCATTCGGCTTTTGGTTTAAAATATTGTGGGACGCCGACTTCAGTTGGACTGACCTACCATTTTAAAAGAAGTTATTTTTTGCATTTTTGAAGGCGGGTTTTTGGTTTTTTATACATTTATTTTATTTTATACTTTTTAGTGATCCTATTTATGCTGTTACGTAGCTCCACTTCTAAATATTAATGAGAAACTATAGAACATTTCAAGCTCGCCGCAGACAACGTCGCGGGAATGTCATAGTCATATTTAAACCTAAATGTGCTTCGTCATAGTCGCTCAACTACCTTTATCGAAATGTCTTATCGCCACCCTTGAAATAGGTACCGTTAAGGAGTTCCGGTGGCCATCTGTGGTCGTCATCATCAGTTCCAGTTCACCATATAGTACTTTTCAAAAGCAAATGCATGAGTTACAGTGAAAAATACCAAAATCGCTATAGGTGTGCCTATAATATTTGAGGAGTTCTCTTGATTTCTCCATGATCCAATCATCAGATCCTGACGTGGTGACAATGGGACCAACTAGAAAGTATACTCATTCGAACAACGAAAAATTTTTTCAAATCGGTCCAGTGGTCTTCGAGTAACCGGGGAACATACATAAAAAAAAACCCCCGACGAATTGAGAACCTCCTCCTTTTTTTGAAGTCGGTTAAAAAGAAAGAACTCTTTGAAAACCAGGGCTTGGAGATCTTCTTATTAATAGCTGCGTACCATTTGCCTTTTCTTTCTAGTGATGCATTCCAGTCTTGCTCCCATTTGCTATACATTTGTTGAGAAATTTTAACAAGTAGATCTTGATATGGTATACCAACATTAAGCACACTTCCGCTGGCACTATCAGTAATGGTTCTAGCTAAAGAATCGGCTGCTTCGTTTCCAGCAACACCAACATGGCCAGGAGACCACATAAACTGCACCACAACATTATCTTCTTGCAGTCCTAACCACATTATTTTAATATTATGTAAGATATAACTAGTATTTGCATTAAATCTATTGTTTTCTAATGCTTTTAAGACACTTAAGCTATCAGATATAATCAACCATTTCTTATTTTCCTGAGAATGATGTTCAAAAATATGCTGTAAAGCTGCTGAGATAGCCAAAGATTCAGCAGAATAAATGCTTAGCTCTGATGGTAACTTGGTTCCGCGTCCTGTCTTACATTTTGAATTATAAATTGCCATGGATACCTCATTGCATTTCTTAGATCCATCAGTGTAAATGCAGTTATAGCCTGAATACTTTGCTAACCTTTCATACACCTCTTCTTTAGTTTTGGTGTTGCAAATAGTGTCAATTTTCATATCAGAAAACTTGCTACTGTAATTTCCACTATAACACGGCCAATTTTCACTATCATAAATATTGTACTTATTTTTGTATTCTAATTTTCAGACAAATCATGCAATGCAAAAGGCATAAATGAAGAATGACTTGTGGAATTAGGAGTATAAGTACTCTGAAGCTTTTTAACTAATGGATGAAACTTCAAAGAGAGAAGCTTAAGAATAAATCTGAACTTCAAATATTTAAAACGTAAGAGAAGGGGTGGAGTGTTACACTCCACTTGTAATGAATGAATGGGAGTGGTTTTCATGCAACCAGTTATTATACGTAAGTTACTGTTCTGAATTACATCTAACTTGTGAACTAATTTCTCATTAGAAGCATAACACAAGAAACCATAATCAAAGTGACTTCTCACTAGAGCTTTATATAGGATTAGTAACGTTTTTGGGTCAGCTCCCCAAGAAGTATTAGTGAGAGACCTGAGAATGTTAGTAGCCCTAGAAGCTCTTTCTATTATAGTATTTACATACTTGTTCCAGGACAAGTTGTTAGTAAATTCAAGCCCTTAAAATTGTACAGTGGATGCTAGTGGTAACTTCATATTATTGTAAAATGTATTTACACTAAATGGACTGATCTTATTAAAAACAATTACTTTTGATTTATCAGGATGAATGTCAAGATTGAGATAAGTACGAAAAATAAATGTGCAATTTATGGAGAGCTTGGTTTAATCTATTAACTAAATCAGAAACATTACCACCTGATGCATATACTACTAAATCATCAGCAAACTGAAGATTGAGTACATGCGATCCTAAAATGCTATTCAACTTATGTATATACAGAGTGAAAATTAAGGGGCTTAATATTCCCCCTTGACAAACCCCTTTGTGAGATAACCTAGGCCCTATCAATAATCAAAATATCCTGGGGGTGGGGTAATTGGTTTGAATCAACCTCCTTGTGGTCCACCCTGGGCAACGTCTTCCCAAGAGCCACCTGCACAAAGCAAACTGCATTGAAGACGGCTAATCGATTCTAACCTACATCGGCCCGCTGGATCTGCTCCTTCAGAGACTCCCAGCGTATCCTGCGATTAAATTAAATTAAAGTAATGCAAGCAAACGGACCTTCTAAGGACCATCTGACGAGGACTGTCGGACCTTCTGTCCGCATTCTCCAATTAAACATTGAGGGTTCTTCAAGACCAAAATGTGACTACTTGGCCAGACTGGCAATCGACAATGACATCGATGTGATAGTTCTCCACGAACATCACATCGATAATATTAGTAGGCTGGATCACCGGGCGTCCATACCCGGATTTAATCTTTTGGCATATATGCTGTCGCCCATTTATGGGTCGGCAGTATATTCAAAATCGACTTTAGTTGACTTCTCAGTTATTGATATTAGTAATACTGATAATTTAGAAGTAATTACGTTTAAAATTTCTAATATAACCATAGTTTCAGTCTATAAGCCTTCTAATAATGTGTTCCCGAGCCCTGCCCTACACACACAACCTCATCCTTGTGTGTACGTTGGCGACTTCAACAGCCACCACTCCTCCTGGGGCTACGCATCCAGCGACGTTGGCGGCATCTCTCTGGCGGATTGGGCGGAGCAGGTCAGACTCCAACTCATGTTTGATCCGAAAGACAAAGGATCCTTCCACTCCGCGCGGTGGCAGCGCGACTCAAACCCAGACCTTTATTTCGTGTTGACCGACCAGCGAGGACACCCTGTGCCTGCATCTCGCAGTATCTTAGGTAACTTTCCGAGAAGCTAGCACCATCCAGCATGCATCACGATCGGCCTTGAGGTCCCTATGGTGAAGTCAGTGCCTAAAGCTCGCTGGATTTTTTCCAAGGCCGACTGGGATTCCTTCGGGATGCAAGTGGATTCAACGATCCGCTGGGTTAAACCTATTGCAGAAAACTACGGTCGCTTCTGCCGGGTACTGCTCAGTGCCGCCAATCGCCACGTTCCTAGGGGATGCCGCAAGGAGTACACCCCCGGATGGAGTGCTGACGTGGAGGAAGCGTACCAGGAGTACCTAAGCACAAAGGAGCCGGAAGCGGGCCACGACATCCTGAACGCACTGGATGAGTCCCGACGTCGGAAATGGGTCGAAAACGTGGAGCGCCTCGATTTCGCGCACTCCAGTAGAAGAAGCTGGACTCTACTCCGCAAATTGGGAGGTGCTGCGGCGACTGCGAGAGTGGAGAACTCGGTGCAGCCGGAAGAAATCGCCAAGCTCCTACAGCAACTCACAAAAAGTGGTTCTCTGGACAGGGGGTTTGCCAAATCGATCCGCAAGAGTAACACTGAAAGGGTTGGGAAACTCGCGCTGCATGAAACCCTTGGTTCCCCTTTCACTATCCTCGATCTGAAGGCCGCCCTACGTTCGACCAAGAGCGGCAAAGCAGCAGGCATGGACGACATATACCCTGAATTTCTGGCCCACCTTGGGAAACGAGCTAAGAGATGGCTAATAAGCTTCTTTAATAACATCCTCGAGTCCGGTATCCTACCTCCGATCCTAATGAGGGCTAAAGTTATAGCCATCTTAAAGCCGGGGAAACCTGCTGACGATCCTGCGAGCTATAGACCCATCTCACTGCTGAGCGTCACGTACAAACTGTTAGAGCGCTTGCTGTATAACCGAATGTATCCAATTGTCAACCCCCACATCCACGCGGAACAGGCTGGTTTCAGGGCGAAATGATGGAGATGTGCTGGCACTAACATCGTATATCGAAGCCGGCTTCCAGAATGGTCTCAAAACCTTTTCTGCCTTTGTCGACCTTAGTGCGGCCTACGACACTGTGTGGTTGGACGGTCTGCTTCACAAGCTGATTGATATGGCGCCATGCAAGAGGGTCCTTAAATTAGTGAAAAGCATGCTTGGCCCCCGCTTGATTAAGGTGATGCTAGGCGCGGAGGAAAGTAGTTTCAAAATAGTGAAACATGGACTACTCAGTGCTCGCCCCACTACTTTTCAACGTGTACACGAGCGACGTGCCCGCTACGATCGCCGAAAAGTTCATGTATGCTGTCGATCTGGCTTTGGCATATCAGGGTAAAAGGTTTCAGATGGGTGATGACGTGCTCACTGATGACCTCCACGCGCTGAGTTCCTATTATAAAAAGTGGCGACTTTGCCCAAACCCATCCAAGACGGAAGTCACCGCTTTCCATCTTAACAACTGTTTGGCTAGCAAGGAGCTAAAAGTACTCTTTGACGGGGAGAAAGTCCGGCATAATTTTACCCCGAAATACCTGGGTGTCACCCTAGATAGGTCGCTAACTTTCCGCGTACACCTGGAGGCCTCTGCGCAGAAGGTGAAAACACGGGTGAACTTGATAGGGCGTCTGGCTGGGACTACGTGGGGTGCCCGTGCTGATTTCTTGCGGACTTTTGCCCTGGCTCTGGTGTACTCCACTGCAGAATACTGTGCTCCGGTGTGGTACCGGAGTGCTCACACCCATAAGGTCGACGTCCAACTGAACCGAGCCATGCGGATCATCACGGGGACATTGCGTCCCAATCCAAATTCCTGGCTCCCCGTGGTGGATAACATAGCTTCTCCGCACCTGAGGCGCTCGCGGGCGGCGGCGGCAGAATGGGATAAAGTGGTCAGCACCCAACTTCCACACAGGCTGCCGATTGCCAGAACCCTGGACAAGCATATACCGCAGCGACTCCCCTCGCGTAGGCCTCTCTGGTCAGACCCCGTCATCCGCCAACCCTTTGACATTCGGTCCGCGTGGTCGGCTGACTGGGAGTCCCAGGAATGCTCGGCGGGTGCCCTTGTGGGGAACCCGTCTGCCCAGCTGCCTGGTTTCAAGATCGGCCGTAAGATCTGGACGACGCTGAACCGCATCCGCACGGGAGTCGCCCGCTGCAACTATTGCCTTCACAAATGGGGCCTTAAAGACTCGCCAGCGTGTGATTGCGGCGCTCCACAGCAAACAGCTTATCACATCGTGGAGGAGTGTCTCAACCGACGTTTTGCTGGCTGCTACGCGAAACTTAGCGGGTGCTCTGAGGAGGCTATAGACTGGCTAAATAATTTAGATTTACTTTTATAAGGAACGCAGGACATTCACTCGTAAGGCCGTACGATAATAATAATAATAATCAAGAGCTTATTTACTTTAACATAGACTTGACGGGCATGAAGAAAGTGAAATATCCAATTAATAAGCTTGTCAGGAATATTAAGTGAGGCCAACACTGAGCTTAAAATATTATGATTAACATTATTAAATGCACCCACTATGTCAAAAAATATTCCAATAAAAACATGTTTTTTCTGCATAGAGCTAAATATATCTAATTGTAAATGTGTTAAACTCTCACGAGAATACTTCCCTCTTCTAAAACCAAACTGATTTGATGGTAAAAGGTTATTATTCTCTACATAAAATTCTAATCTGTGTTTTAGAAGCTGTTCAAAAAATTTTGCAAAACATGAAGTGAGAGCAATAGGTCTATAGGAATCAGCATCATTTTTACTTCTATAGGGCTTCAGGATAGGAACTAAACAATCTATTTTCCAGTCTTGTGGTATCAGGGATTTGTCCCATAATAAATTAAAAATATTTAAATTAACATACAAACTATGAGAAGAAAGTTTTTTCATTGCTTTGTATGGCAAACCATCTAATCCACATGCAGTATCCCGACGTGACATAACTGCTGAAACCAATTCCGCATATGTAAAAGGTCTCTTAATAAAATCTGAATTAGTACTATTGTTTATAGGCTGTGACTGATAAGGCTGTTCAACTGTATCTGCGGTATATTTCTCTAAAAACTGTGGGACCCATGACAAATTATTATGTTTAGAAGTATCAACATAAGTCTTATTGAATTTTTTCATATAATTCCAGATTCTGCTAATGGGAGTTGTTCTATTAAAGGATTCGCCTAAGGACTTCCAGCTAAACTTAGCTTCAGTTTTCAGCACTACCTGTCTAACTGCTTGCAATCTTTTAAACTCAAGGTAATTTTCCTGTGAAATATCATTTTTAAATTGAATGTATGCATTCTTAGCATTTAAAACTGCCCTATCACACTTAATATTCCACCATGGTAAAGGAACTCTTTTTTTTAATGCAGTAGGAGTTGATTGAAATATGCGTTGATGTACACTATGTTGTGGTAAACACTGCTTTATTGCTGTATTAATAACATTTATCAACTGATTATAAGCTTCAAGTGGTTCAAGGTTATTAAATTCATGACTTGCAAAGATATTATTTGTTAGTTCAGTGTATGTGGCCCAGACAACTTTTTTAAAATTGTGATAGGATAGAGTAGGTAATACATAGTTGCACTGTTCTACGTCGCCATAACTGATCTCTATTTTTACAGGAAGATGATAACTACCTAAAGGGTCCTGAAAAACATCCCACTCACAATACAGAGCAAGACATGGAGAAACTATTGTTAAGTCTAAAGCATTTGGTTGCCAAGAATGAGAGCCTAACGTTGTGATTTGACCGTCATTCAATAGAAATAAATAATTTTCGTCTATTGCAGCTGCTACGTCACGTCCTCGACCATCTATTGAGTTACATCCCCAAATGGAATGCTTAGCATTTAAGTCTCCAGTGATTAAAACTGGCTCAGGAAGGCTTGCAATTAACCTGTTTAATTTATTATTGTTAAAAGTTACATTACTACCAGGGCAATAAAGGCTAACTATTGTTAGCTCTTTGTTCTGCCCATAGGAAATTCTATTAGCTATATTTTGCAATGAATCATCCCAGAATGTATCTATTTTACTAAACTGCAAACAATTATGTACTAATCTGACTACACTATAACCTTTGATATTAAAACGACTATTGGATTTAAGCCATGTTTCACATTATGATAGCAATGTCAATATCATTCTCCCTTAGAAAGTACTTAAATATATGTAACTTATTTAATATACTTTGAGCATTCCACTGTATAATTTTTAATTTACCCATTATTGAGCTAAAGTAATTAAGGCTTCTTTTTTGTTAGGGTTTTGAGAAGAATATCCTTGATGCTTTGGGTACAAATGGGCTTATCATTTAACTTACTTAAACTGACTATTTTAACTATTGATTCTATGAGCATGTTCATGATAAAGTCTGAGCTTAATAAGGAAATAAGCTGGTCCGGTTGAGAATTTAATTTCGGGAAATTCGTGTTATTAAATAAATCTGCGTATTTAACCGTCTTTTTTTCAACTTTTAGTTTGTTTTCTTTTATTTTCTGCTGCTTTATAGGACAGCTTGAAGAAATTGAAACATGATTGCCTTGGCAATGACAACACTTAGCGTCTTTTGCTTCTATATTGCATTCTGAGAATGTATGGTCACCCTGGCATATAGAGCATCTTGTAGAGTTTTTACAAAATTTCGCAATGTGCCCGTAACGCAAGCAACTTAAGCATTGCAGTACGGGTTGAATATAAGGTCGAACCTCAAAACGCCAACTGTTTAGGTTGACGTTTTCTGGCAGGACTGATGAAGAAAATGTTTTCCTGACTGTTTTAATGGATTGTACGTATCTCCTATCTTCTTCATAAACCGTTGCACACTTATTATATTGTTGGAGCTGGACAAGTTTTTAAATATTTCTTTATTGCTTAACTCTATAGGCACAGTCATGTTGTATCACTCCAACCGTTTCGGTCGAGGACGCAGGAATGGAAGCCTTAAGTTTTTGTCCCTCAAGAAATACTTTATTTATCAGCGCAGCGTTAGCCAACGCTGGCCGTTCGAATATGACTCCAATTTTAAATTTATTTATTCTTTGGAGCTGTTTAATTCCCTTCAAATTTCGTTTAAGGATGTTAGCTAGCATCATTATATTTTTGTCACCGATAGCTTGGTCAGGCTCCAAACTCTCCAAGAAGACTATGTACTCAAAGTGGCCTCCGTTTTCCGGATAAAGCCGCACATAGTTTGGTACATGATACGGTAAGTACTTATCTCTCTCTTCTGCTTCGGATCCGCTCCCCAAGGAGTCATCCGAAATACTCCCTGTCTCTTCTGTCCCCTCCAGTTCGCCACGCTTTTTCCGCTTCTTTGCCTTTCCCATCTCGCAGAAACGAATTAAATTACTCCGTAACAATTAATTTAAAATAGAGCGGCAAAAATTTCGTCCTATCAGCTCAAAGTTTCCCGCGCTTTTTTTCTCTCCGACGTTAGTTTTTGACAGCTTTTGACAACTCTTATAGTCTGTGGGCGCGAAACGAATCGAAATTTCCGAATGTGTGCGCCAGCACCGTAAAAGTATTCTATTCTTCCTCTACGGCCAGCACAAACAAAATGTATGGAAGCGCTGCGTTCCGCATGACGTCATTAGGTTTTTTCCGCATGACGTCATTAGGTTTCTCCGAACGCAGCGAATTTGTTCCGTTCGGAAAAAAAACGAATGTGTGCGGCAGTACCTAAATGTATTTTACATTGATTCCATGCCTTCGGATGTCCGAATGCGGAAACCGTATACGGAAAACGTATGTATGCGGCCGGCCTAAGGCCTAGAGAAACTAAAAGGCCCACAGGTAAGTGAGGTCTGAGACCCATAAACTACAATCTTAAGACTGCAAGACGGGCCTATGTCCGTCACAAGATACGTCAAAGTAGACGTCAAACCATAGAACACAGTCATTTGAGATAAGAGGCCCTACTTTGAAATTCGAAGTTCGAAGTTACGTTAGCTCCATCCCTGTCACTCGTCATTCGAGACTAAATCGAGAGAAAGGGATGAAGCTATCGTAACTTCGAACTTCGAATTTTAAAGTAGGGCCTAAGTTTATTTCTAAACATTTATCATAATGTCATAATGACACTGACAGATAACTGACAACTCATTTCAGTACGTACAATCTTGTCATTTCTGTGTAAAACTGAAAACAATTTCTATATTATTTTAATATTTGGGGAGGAAATAGAATTGAAGTTTACATCGCTGAAATAGAGTAACAATGGCAAATTACAATAACCCGAACGATTATTCTTGGCAGGGCCAAAACAACAGCCAAAACTACTCTTTTAATGCATCCAACGCGTTCGGCGATCAAGCTCAAACTTTGGGTAAGTATAAAAACAGCATAGATTACAAAGTATTAATAGTGTTTCATAAAATATTATTTAATATTATTTTATCTTTAGATTTCCAGAGCTTTCCGACTGACCATCAGGACTTTTCATACGACCAAGGCGGGCAACATGCTTATCCCCCAAATAACAACCAGTATTACAACCCTAATATGTTCCAACCCGCGCCTATACCGGGGGAGCCAGCAACAGAAACCACTGATTTTGATGAACCACCTCTAATGGACGAGCTAGAAATATATCCCGACAGAATATTGGAAAAAACATTGGCTGTCATGAATCCTTTCCATGGTCAATCGAAGGCTGATGATGCTAATTTCCTATTAAAAGATACTGACATAGCTGGGCCAATAGCATTTTGCTTGGCATTAGCTGTGTGTCTGTTTCTTTCAGGAAACAAAGCTCACTTTGGATATGTGTATGGTCTTTCAGTTATGTCAGTAATCTTAATGTATTCATTGTTATCACTAATGAGCCGTTCTGAAGGAGTTTTCACATTGCTCAGTGTTGCCAGTGTCTTGGGCTACTGTATGTTGCCCATGGTTGTTTTAGCGGGGCTTGGTATATTCCTGTCTCTGGAGGGCACTTTGGGACTCTCTCTGTCTGGGGTGGCAGTCATTTGGTCAGCGTTGTCAGCCAGTAGGCTCTTTGTCACCATGTCAGGAGACTCCGAACAAAGACCACTTATTGCATACCCTTGTGCTTTAGTTAATGGAGTGTTTGCTTTATTAGTGTTGTTTTAGTCTTCATTTCCTTATAATTTTTATGACATTATGCTATCCGGTGACCCTTGAGACTACCCTGAAATTTTAACTGACTTCTTATGAAAATAAAATCATTTTTTTTTTGTGAAGTTCCAGAGACATTTTATGTAAGAATCTTAGGTTAGGAGTAGCTTGTTATAAAATACACAAATACAAAATATTTTAAAAGTTATTCAAGGTTTTGCCATCAAAACTCCATTCAACCTGAGGGAGTAAGTAGTTTTATTTTTATTGGCAAAAGAAATATCATTTCAAAGCTATCATTTTAGTGGTAAAAGAAATTGGGGGCCTGTACTGTAACAAATTTTAACAACACTATTTTTTTTTACCATTTTTTAAGGCAACATCAACTCCACTCATAAATTACCTATATCTTATAGCAGTGGCATTGAAATCAAAATAAGCTCATATAATTTTGTTTATAACCTAAGTTAAAAGATTTTGACTCTTAAAAAAAATGAAGTACACAAGATTTGTAAACTGAATGAGTTACTGTTTAGTGTTTGTACTACTTGTAACATGTGTTTGTAATCGTTAAATATTTGTACCTATTACTCTTTACTTTGTAACTCATAATTCTTGTAAATAAATTTCTTATAAATATTGTTATTTTTTTATAAATGATTCTTTATTAAAACAAATAATAACCAAATCAAAATATATTAATTAATATTCTAGGATTTCCTAAATTTACATTCATTTGTATAATGTTGGTCTGTCACTGAAGAAGTTCTTCAGAATCATGACTTGGCCAAATGTGACAATCATGATGGCTACTGTTTCGACCATGGACCAGTTGAAGACCCTCTCGTTGAGGTCCTCAGCCCTCTTGCGGCTTTGAGCCTCTCGTAGTCTGTGGTGAGTTTGGTGATCAATGATTTTGTTCAGTCCGGAATGGATTTCTTCCGCAGATGCTTCAAGCTGTAATAACAAGATATTTTAAGTTTTTATAATCACATCGTTTTTAGAATTCCATACAAAACAGACCCGACTAGCAGGTTGCTGGCGCTGAATGTGTTCAGATAATTCACATTGTTATAAATAAAAAACCGGGCAAGAACATTTCCGACCATGCCTAGTGTAGGGTTCAGAAGCCGTTATTACAAACAAATTAGACCTCGCGACAAAACCGCCGTTGGAAAACTGTTATTGTTGTCTGTTAGGTCGCGGTCAGTTTACCAACACCGCAAATAAGTTTTCGGTAGGTATAAACATTTAAACCATTTATAACTCAAGAACCAATGAAGTCTACTTAGTCCTGATAGTTTTCCTATTAAATTCATTATAATATGTGCTTTCATTTAAGATATTTTTCAGATTTTTTGTATTTGTAGTTTTGGCTCTATTGGGGGGGACGGTAGACTCTAACAAAAATTAGCGCTTTAAAGCTTAATATTTCATAAACAGATACCTTAATCAAAATTGAAAGACCTATCCAACGACACCCCACACTATGGGGTAGATGAGAGAAAAAAATACATCCCCACGTTACATGTAGGGGATATAAAATGAAAAAATGAAAATTTCAAGATTTTATTTTACCACTTTGTTGGCGTGGTGACTACTATGTATATTCATGCCAAATTACAGATTGCTAGTACTAAGAGTCTTTGAGCTAGGCTGCGGACGGACGGACAGACGGACATGGCGAAACTATAAGGGTTGTATTTTTTCTGTAATATTTACTTAATAGAGAAATAAACTTTTATGTACATAATATATTTTTAAATGAATTGCTGAATGAATTTTTAATGTCATTTAAAGCAAATATGTGTGCAAATTTTTGTCATTTATTCTAATCTGAAGAATAGACATTTAAAATAATCAAGGCTCCAGGCGTAGCATTGCTTTTATTTGAAGCAACTTCAGACAACACAAAAAAGTTAAGTGGTTACAATAGACATTTGTTTACATAAGACAAGAAAGGATGATCCATCAGATTATATACATGGCTAGAGCCTGATAATAAATAAGGTGCTACATATAACATGACAACATTATAAGGTTAGCTGGAAGAGATCCCTTATAGGGATAAGTTCACCTTAAGTGTTTTTTTGTAAAATGATTTATTTTTGTGCAATAAAGAGTTTACTTACTTTACTTACTTACAAATAATGCAACTCTTGTGTAAAACAATTGTTTCAATAATTTAACTTGTATGTCATCCTATAGTGGAATAGGGGATAGTAATAACATGATTAGTTACCTGAGTGAGAACAGTGGCATGGTCCCCGATGCCCGGCAGGGCCTGCTCAGGGCCTACATTTAGTTCCATGTATACAAGCTTGTGCGAGAACGTACTGAACTCATTGCTGAAGCACACCTTGTAAATACCTGAAAGAAATACATTTTTCAATAACTGACCGAAACCAGGTCTTTTTATAGTAATTACCAATTACAACATCAATTAATTAATTAAAAAACATACATTTTTCTAAATAATAAAAAACAATTTCATTGTTGAATGCTCACCTGTTTGGGCTGACGTAAACTGATGGGAGTCATACTGCATCTTCTGTTGTTGGTATATGATCTGCTTGTTCGGCCCCTCTACTTTAACATCTACGTCATATTGCCCTCCAGTAATTACCTATCGAAAAAAACATAATACCACAGTAGATCATTTAATTTAACTGAACAGGAAAAATATTAATCGGCATTTCCGTTGCTTAGGTGGTAGTGTGGAGGTTATAATGCTTATGATAAATAGGTACATTTATAAAATTAGCACACACTAGTAACAGTATGATTTTTAATTGTATATTCATGAATATTATTTATTAAAGATCACTAGACAAATATTACAAATAATTACTCATTTTACCTGATATTCTAAAGATGCAGACGTATTGTTTTCTATATGCTGATAAAAGCATTCTACTGCATTATCTGGTAATTCAAACGTTAATTCAACACTCTTGGAATCAATTCCATTAAATAACGCGCCTAAAAGGCTAAGAAAGATAAGTTTACTTAACATTTTACGATTAATTGGTAATTTTACAAGCGATAATACACTGTCCGATGGTGTCAACCGTGTCAAGTCAATGACAGTTCGTATGTACAGCTACACGTAATTGGCTGCGTTCCAAATTATCGGTGAAGAAATCGACGGATACGACTCCCGTTTTTATGATATCGGACGGAAAAAATGTAAAATTAAACAAAATTATGGATATTGATGAATAAAATAAAAATAAAATGTGTAAGCTGCCCCCCCAACTAAGATGCTGACGATAAATGTAATATATTTGAGACGAATTATCCGGCATAAAAGTATGGACAGATAAAGCACCTGTATTACCCGACTGCGATTTACTTTCATTAGGTACAAAAATGGAAAAAAAGACCATGTGAAATAAACATTCTGAAGTTCAAACCATTCAAAAGTAATAGTATCCAAAGTGAATTTAGTCAAAATGTAATTGTGCTCATGGTACAATAGTACATTACTACAGAGGCCGGGAAGTAGGGGGTTGCCGGCCGAGTTCATATAGACGGCCGAGCGAAGCGAACCCCACTTCACGCCGAGGTTTGTATAGTGCTTTTCTCAACATATAAATAATTCATTAAAAAAATTAAAACAAAAACTACAATGTCAAATACTAGGAGTGCATAAACATTAAAAGTAACCTACAGTGCTCAGTCATCCGCGCTGTGTCGGGTGCGAGCGCCCGCCCGCCGCCGCTGCGTCGCCGCGCGGGCCGCACCGTGCTACATACACCGCCTGCGATCTAAGTTGCGCTACGCACCCCTAATAACCTCTGCCCTCCTGGTACCTGGTGCCTTTATGCAAACGCTTTGGTTGGAGGCACGGCTAAGTATATTAAAAAAAAAACAGCTATTTAGGCTGTTCATAAACACAGCCGCCATGTATACACAAAAATTAAAAAAAAAATACTTCCAGGCCTAGGCCTTCAATTTTGTATGAAATTCCTTTACAGTTCTCTCGAGGTGTTCCGCCCGCAACGTGATACTTTGAGGCCTAAAATAACTAACATAACGCCAACATTCCATTGCATGTTTGAGAAATAATATATTACACCATGATTGTGCTGAAAATATGTTTATTTGTATTTACGTACACTAAGAAATATGACCAATTGTAAATACGTCCTACCTACCTGAAATATGCACAATTTCTATTATATTTATATGGTCTTAATTCATATTAGACTATATTCACTTGTGCTTATTTCATTTTGCTCATAATTTATAATGGACAAAATTCCATTGGGAATTAATTTACAACGAAAATAAATTTGGTTATATAGTAGATTGTACAACTAGGGTCTAAAATAAGCCATACTTAGTACCACGAGATGGTTATTTTCCCGAGCAAAGCGAGGGAAAATTGTTCGAGGGGTACCTAATATGGCTTTTAGACCCGAGTAATACACTCTACTTTTCACTTCGATTGCGAGAAAATAAAAACATTACCTATACAAAGGTAAAAAATATTCTACGGCGAAAATATTGTTTTAATTTGGCGGCATGTTTTTTTTAAAAGTACTTTAACACAGATACAAAATATAGACACCGCAAATAAACGCCACTGACCGTGTGAGTATTTAGCGCTTCAAAGCGTTGCACAATCGATTTAATCATATTTGAACGATTGTAAAATAGGGACTAAAAAGCACCTAATGTTTTGAGAAATTAAATCTGTTCCCTGATTGGTCGATTTTAATATAGCTGTATTCTGGTTGGTTCATACCAAATACAAAGTTTTTATATTTAAAGAATATGCGTACCAAAAATAACCTAAAGTTCCGATTGACAGTCGATGTGTATTGTGATAGGTTGATTTAATTTCGTGAAATATTTTGATTGGTGGATTTAATTTAGTGAAGTATTTTGATTGGCCAAATTAAAATGTTTTGTACAAATAAATCATTACATTTTCCATTTCATATTTTCCCTAGGGGAAATATGAATATAATGTATTCTCTAGGGTTTACATGTACTACTTGAGTCTCGCTTGATAAGTCTAATATGACACTTTTTGAGCATATCATATTGGACAATTTTACCATGCGACATGGGGCCCTACTTTGAAATTCGACGCTCGCAACGAAGCCCGCAACGCAGATCGATCGAACGTTGAAGGTGAATGCTACCATGAAGTAACTTCGATTTGTTTACTTACGTTTCGGAGCCATAGACCAACTTTCGATTCAAGAGGAATTGAGTTACTTGAATGGAAAGAACGAATGGATAAAAAGTATGCGTTACACACATAGCGGTTAAAAACCGGTAATCAGATTTTTGTCCTAAATCGCCGATTAACAATTTATAGCTTACTTGTGCAATAACACACAAAGTAACAAGGATAGTTTAAGAAAATAAAAACACCAAATATGCTTGTAATTTATTATTTTAAAAATATTCTGACGTATCATTAAGTGTAAAAAATAATCTATCTATCATATCCATGTGTCAAGCAACGAAATTTGTTTTGTAAGTTTTATTTTTATTATTAAATTAATTTTTAATAACATCCCAATATTTGATTATTATATTATAAAACAGTTTAACTCGAGTCAAGACTTGGTGGTATTAAACTGATATATTTTTTGGTTCTCCTGCTTACTAACTTTAGTAGTTTACCTTAAGATTTGAATGAAAACATTGTACTTATGGATTGCAGAAACCATCATCTTCCTCCCCTGACACCCACGAGCGATATGAAATGCTGATTTTGCTCGTGGTTTTGTCGGGAGCGTGTTGTGAAGAGTACGCTCCCGCACCCCGTGGGAGCAAATTACTGTTACGTTACGTTAAACAGTCTCGGTGGGGCAGCCCAGTCGCCAAGACAATCGCAGAAGGTAAACCATCACGACATGGTTTTATTTTCTACTTTCCTGTGCCAGTGCATTCTGACTTATGTGAATTCAAAATACAATTCAATACAACATTGTCTCATTTCCAGGGTAATGATGCGGACCCCAATCGCTAAAAGAGGTCAACGGGTAAAACTTGCCCTATAAGAATGTATGAGGAAGTGTCAGTTTCACTCTTGGACAATGACCAATCATCCGTACCCTAGGAACCGTACAGCTCCTGTCATTTCAGCACCCATCAAGTAAGCATACCTTTTTACTACTTAACAGAAATGCTTGGGGGTAGCCCCATATGATTCTGTTTAGTCCACCAGAATAAGTACTCTTTAACAGAATAATTGTCCATGTGTGTGATATCCATGGATTTGTTTTTTTAATAAGTTCATGGTAATTGTCTAAAACTTATTGTTGGTGAAATACACCTTGTTAAATTAATATGTTAAAACAAGGAATGATAGCCATTGATTAGGAAAAAAACGTTTGTGCACAACCGCAAAGTCTATCCAAACCGACTGATCGCAGATATATCCAAGAAAAAAAATACAGTATGTTTAAACTACTTGCAGAAATCGAAAGTGCTCGTTATCGTTGCAAGGGGGTTTATATATCATTATAGGTACATTAGGTACATCATGGATTATCTGACTGTCATTATTTTGTGTGCTGTTTATTTCTAGGTAAATATATTGAACCCATTACATTTTTTATAATATTGTAATTATCTGTTCACATGAGGCACCAGACGGTGGTGGTCTGGCCTTTGCTGCTCAAACAGGCCAGTCAGCAAGGGCAGCTGCTGCAGATGGAAGATTCCAAAATCACCAAGTCAACCATTTGCCCAGAACCAACAAAATCAAGAAAAGCGGTGCTCATTGACTACAACATAAAGAAAATAAAATTAAAATCGAAAAAGATTAAAAATTATTTTATTAGGTACTCCTCATTCTTCAGTACTCTTTAAAAAACATTACAACTTACTATTAAGTCTAGCATTAGGTACCTACTTGGAATCATGAGAGATAGTCTTATTAATAGAACTAGCGTCAGGCCCTAGCTTTGTTCAGGTTCCAACATAATAAAAAATAGCCTATATTCATCTGGAATAATGTACTGTACAAATAGTGAAAGAATTGTACAAATACTAAAGTAATAATTATTGTACAAATAATAAAGTAATGGTTACCTTTCACTTGTAAACAAAATTACAAATCCACTCTCTCTCTCTCTCTCTCTCTTGATAATATAAGTGTAGATGAATGGCCCTTTAATACAAATATAAAAGAAAAAAGTACGATAGAAAACTATCAAAAATACTATAACAATGGTATGAGGACTATTACAATATTTTGTCTCTAGTTAAGCCTAAAAATGTACCTTAGTATAACATTATTTATATATGTTTCATAACTAGCATTGTTTTTGCCAGACATTATGTTGACCATATTGACCATGATTACATTTCTCATCATGAAGTCAATAAATAAATAACTGACTATTTAGTGCCTACACTGAGACAGAGTCAGGAACGACAATCAATGGAAATTGAAATAATTTTAGTAATTTCTCTACATCCCTATCCAGGGTTAGGCTTTTAAGGACTACACTGTGTTTCATCTAAGATGAGTCCTGTGGCAGCCGTGTTTCGTAATTTCAATCACTTACTATGCTCACATGCGAGGTAATTAAAAATAGGTGGTTAATTATTTAAGTTCCTGAACCGCGTCGCTAGGTGTGTACCAATGTAGTATTTATGTAAAGTTAAAAAAACAAGTAAGTAATACGTAAGTAATAACAAGTAAGTAATAAGAGTTTATATGAGCTGTCACGGGACTCATCTTAGATGAAACAGAGTGGAGATTGCAAAACGACTATGTAAACAAAACGACTTAGTTCCATAAGATCTTGGTTGCAAAATGTCTAACTGTGTAAATCGTCTTAGTATAGTAGAATACCTTGGTTGAAGATTCGACTTAGTTCTATAACGTTTTGTTTGTATAACGCCCAAATAACAAAATGTCCCAGTTGCAAAACGCCAACGTATGCAGAACGTACTGATAGTAAAACGACTAGGTAGAAATATCGTCAAAAAATCATAAAATAAATCTAAGTGGCAAAACTACTAGATGGTTGAATAACAAGGAAATCACAAACTGTAGTTCGTGAAGGAACTCTTTGTACTATTCATAGTTACTTAATTAGTTTAGTTACTTTACTTTACATAGTTACTTAAACATTTTTAGGGTTCCGTACCTCAAAAGGAAAAAACGGAACCCTTATAGGATCACTTTGTTGTCCTTCCGTCCGTCCGTCCGTCTGTCGGTCAAGACAGTTATCTCGGGAAATCGAACGTTGGGACGGGAGTAGAAATTAAACTCTTGAAGTTACGTATATGAAACAATAATTATACTTCCAAGTTAACGAAAAAAAAGATACTTACGGCCGTTTATGCCGCAAAAAACGTAGGTATATTTCGACATTCAACTCACTCCAGGGTTACTCAAGTGAATCAACATTTATAGGGTACCTAGGTATTTTCCGATGACATGGAACTATGAAAATTGGCCGGTAATACAGTCTTCCAAATTTTTAATTAAATCACAACAAAACAGGGTGTTTTTATACAAGGAATATCGGTCCAAATTTTGAATTGAGTTTGAATTGAGGTATCGTATGAAAATCTTAAATACGGACCCTCGGTTCGCGAGTCCGACTCACACTTGACCGGTTTTTAATATAAGTATGGATATACTCGTATATTTATTAGTAAAATTAATAAACAGTAAATTAGTAACTAGTATGGAGTCCTAAACCATAAACAATCGTTCCTAGTTCCTACATAAAATTCATCTAATATATAATCTAGTCGTTATGCAATCACGACACGTTTTGCTACCTAGACGATTTAAAACCTTGCTAAAAAAGGTTCAAACTCGATTCCAAGTATGATAGCTCTGTATCCTCTAATGAGGCTGAAGTTTGTGATGTTTTCTCGGTACTTTAGCTCAGTTTTTGAGAAGCCATGTATCTCTATGTCAAGTTCTTACTCAGCAAACATACCTAGCCACAGTTATAACCTAATAGTAATTAAAACTTAAATATAGGTACTAAAACTATACTGATAAAATTAATGCCCTCTAACGTTATTTAACTAACTAACATATATGTAACAAAGACTGTAACTTGTTTTGTGAGCCTTAAATAAATAAATAAATAAAATAAAACAAAAATGTTGTTATGCTTAATTATGCATTACTTCCAAACTAGACATTTTGCATCCTAGGGCAGGGCATTGTACAAAAAAGGCGTTTTGTTTAGTTGGTCGCTATGCAACAACGACGTTTTGCATACATAGACGTTTTGCAATCTAGTCCTTATAAGCCTAACCAAAGTATGGTTAAGAACACCAACAACTACTCTAAAAATTGAAGTTCATCATTCAAATTGTCTCAGTGAATCATAAAGCAGCAGTTTTAAAATAAACTTAGTATAATTTTTGTCAAAGGATAAACACGTTAAAAAATTCGCTTCATATGGATGGATGTGTCGGACGACATACTATTATTATCTATTTATTAAAACTAAGATTAATCTATTTTGCGGCGGAGAAGACGCGGAAGTCAGCGACAGCACCGGTCTGCATGTTGCTCTCGCTCGTGACGTCGTCGGTTGCAGCTGGCATCCAGATATTATACAGCATACTGCATTTAATGGTGATCCTGCAGATCCTGCTGGCCATCTCAGGGCTGTAGTGCAGAGTGCATGCCGTGCAGGCCAAAAGGCATCTCCACCGCCCTGTGACAAATAAAATATATAATTCATTATAATTTCTGATTATGCTGCGACTTTGGAAACGTTGGTGTTTTAGTGGTGGTAGAGCTTTTGTGCAGGATTCATCCAGATGGCTACCACCATCTTATCCATCAACCCACCAGTGCAGCAGCAGTGTTCGCATTGTTGTGTTCCGGTAAGGGGATAACAAAAACCTGTGAAATTACTAGCATCGAGGTATTCCTTATTCCACCTTAGTCCTCAGGGTTGGCAACGCATTTGAAGTCTTAGGATTGCAGTCTTGAAATTGTAGTCTTGGGAATTCAAATACCTATAGGTCTCAGATACCATTTACCATCGGGAGGCCTGAGTTCTCGTGTGCCTTCGCCTTGTTATAAAAAAGTATGTTAATATATACATATATGCATTTAAACCTTTAAAAATGCTGAATGTTCTCTCAATGGTTGAGCACACCGTCTTTTGTATGGCATTATAGTAACCCTCAGGGGAGTCATCTGTGGCCCCATCCTCAGTGGTCATCATTACCTACCCCCGCAAGGAGTCATGAAAGTATTTCATAAGAGAAGTATTCAAATTTTAGGAAAAAAAAACTTGATTCCTTACCCAGCAAGTGCAAAACAGCAGGCTCTCTCTTGGCACAGGCGCTTTCAAAATGTTTCCAGATATTGCCACACAAAATATTCATGAGTCGCTTCACCATGTGAAGCATCAACATTTAAAATGGCATATTTGTCATCTGAAACAACAATATCAGTGAAGTTTTATTTTTTTCATTTCACAATGTCACTTTATTCTATCAATACAAGAATTAAACCTAAAGCGATAGAGAGGACATATATGAAAAAACACTGAAAATGCTTACAGATTATCCGCTTTACACTGTAACTGTTTACTTAAAGTGTAATGAGATAAACATAACAGGTTGTTGACTCGGCATATGCTTGTTACCAAGCTTGGCCTGACTTTATAAATATCAAATAAAAAAATAACTTGATGTCAATAACATAAGTTAAAGAGCATCATATTATCGAAAACAAATAAAATGAACAAGTTAATTGTCCTTTAATATATATATGATATATATTATATTCGGCAACTGGAAATGTTTCCGGTTAAAGAACTTCTCCTCATGCTCTTTGGGTCAAAGCACCTTAACTATGTACAATGTAAAGAAAAGTAAAAAAACATAATACCTTTTAGGATGACATTATGATGAGTGTGAATGATAATTAGAAAAAATATATAACCATAGTATGTACTTACCCAGTTTTAATGATGCTGCGCTTGTTTGGGGGAATTGCTAATGGGGCACAAAAATGGCAGCCTTATGTAACATCACACAGGCAACAAGTCATTGACCCAGCATCATTTCTTCCAACCCTGCCCCGGTACTCTACCATACCATAAAATTTTAAGCCAACTCCAATCTGTAATAAGTTAAATGAAAGAGTTTTATCTCACTTGATTGGTCTGCATATTTGAACAAAAATAGGTACACATTGTACCTCATAAATAACAATACCAAAAGTAAACATATTTTCTTAAAGGATAAACATGGCTAAAACACTTTAAATACGTACCTAAGGTTTTTTTTGATTTAATAGGTTGGGTAGATGCTTCGGTTATTAAGTTAGGCTAGTAATAGCCTCTAACACCACTCGATTTAATCTGAAAGTGTTGACGAATTCCCCAAAAAGCCTCGAGTGTATCCCGCCGCCAAATTCGTCATATGTACGTGCATCACTTTGAGGAGTACTTCGTTGAGCAAAAGACGTGACGACATCGTTCAATCTAAAATATAAACGAAACTCGATAAAATATAATAAGCTTAGGAAAAATATTTCACAGTAATAAAACCAAAAATCATTCACACTCACGCAATGAAAACAATGGATCGAAGGTCAAACGATAACACTTTAGTTAACGTTAGATTTGACGTTTCTCCCCGAAGAACTTTGTGTCAAAATCCGAAACCGTCGCCGAAGTTCGTTTTTCATAGTAGGTCAAAAGAAGTAACCACGGAGTAACAATTGTCAAACGACGAACTTCGAATCCGAAGACGGGCCCGAAGGTGTTCATAGTAGCAAATGGTGAAATCGAAGAACGGAACTTCGAACTTCGAATTTCAAAGTAGTGCCCCTGATTCCATTTTAGACGTTATTCAGGATGGACAATTTTCCTTTTTGTTGTAGGTATTTCAAATGGTCATTTTTCTGAACTGACGTATAATTTCAAGTGGACGATTTTCCATAATGACATTTTGACTGCCCAACAAAGAAAAAAAAACTCTCTGGTTGTCTGTAAAGTTGGTTTACGGACGATAATTTTACGTGATAAAGTCATAAGAAAACATACAAGGCGAACGCTTAGGCCGATCACGATCAAGCCTCTCTATCGGTTGTTCAGCGTTCGTTATGAGGACCGGATGCAAAAAAGCATCGTGTATGTGCAATTTGGCCTGAAGGCAAATCGCATCCGTCCGCCTGAACCATTTGCCTGACCGGACAGAACTCCATACATGATCAGTTTTACCTTCAGGTCTAACTCACCGGATGCAAAATAGCATCGTGTAGGTATGTGTAATTGTTCGTGTAATAGTTGGCCGTTGGAAAAGCTGATCATGTATGGCCACTCGATCTGGTCAGGCGGAACTGACGCAGTTCGGCCTGAACCGATCGGCCTCTACTTGTATGGCCACTCGATCCGGTCAGGCGGAACTGACGCAGTTCGGCCTGATCCGATCGGCTTGTACATGTATGGGGGGCTCAAGCGTTGCACAATCGATTTAATCATATTTTAACTATTGTAAAATAGGGACTAAAAAATACCTAATGTTTTGGAAATTAATTCTGTTACCTGATTTTAATACAGCTGTATTCTGGTTGGGTGATACCAAATACAAAGTTTTTTTTTAAGATTTAAGTTAGTTAAAGAGTAGGTATACGTACCAAAAAGAACCTAACGTTCCGTTTGCGATTGGTGGATTTATTTTGGTGAAGTATTTTCATTAGTGGATTTAATTTGGTGAAGTATTTTGATTGGTCAAATTAAAATGTTTCGTAAATGTAAATCATTCTATTTTCCACTAGGGAAAATATGAATATAATGTATTCTCTAGGGTTTACATGTACTACTTGAGTCTCGCTTGATAACTTCGATTTTCAAAGTAGGGCCTCAGGAAGATGGCGCCCGCGCCCTTTAATATTATTGACCAAGATTTTAAACATACGTAGAGCCCTGGAGTGACGTCATCGTTTAACAGCGGTGCGCGCCCTTATATGAACGAGTAAGTTCACAGGGCTATAACTTTTTAATAAGTAACCAGTTGAAATTTTCACAGAATACGTCTTATTATTAACTCTATCGTATAAATTGAACAATAAATCAAGTCCCAAGAGGGGTCCCCACCCCATACAAGAAACATGAAAAGATACAATTTTTATATGGATGGTATTTTTATAAAGGCTTGTTATTTTGATGCTATTTTAAGTTTAATTAGTATTATAGTAATCTAACTTTCATAGTTTACGATTAAATAGCAATCTCAAGGAAAACTGTTACAATTATGTGGAAAAACTGATTTTATCAACACGATGTTTTAAGCGGTCATCCATTCTGTTTTAGACTACGCTTGTAGTGTAGTTGCTTACCTTTGGAAGCCGAAGTACGGGTTGTAGGTATTTTTATGATAGCTTTTTATTTCGATGTCACATTAAGCTTAAATAATAATCTATACTTCATAGTTTAGGACCTCCTTCTGACGCAGTCGGGTAAAAAATAGTTACCTACACGCTGTTTAAGCGGTGGTTGCTTAACTTTGGTGGTAGGGCTTTCTTTACAAATGATGTTTAAGCGGTGGTTGCTTAACTTTGGTGGTAGGCCTTGCTTTACAAATTTTGTGTAAATGTGGCATTAATATCACTACCGTATAAAAGATTGAAGTATAAAACATGAATTTGATTGATTAAGGGCCGAGTTCACCAGCCAATTGAACAGACTGTTAAGTCTTATCAGCTGTTATTAAATACATTTGACAACCGTTAAACAGCTAACCGTCCGTTTAATTGTTGGTCTACTCGGCCCCTAGTAGTTCCGATATTTCGTGTATTCATTTCATCGCTTTTAAATTCACGCGCGTTCGCTAGTCGCTCACTCGTGATTAGTATAAATAGGTACCATACAACACTTCTTAGCTAGGTCTAGGCATTGCCAGTGGGTAGCAAGTAGGTAATCTCATAGTATAAATAGAAAAGTAGCTCGACTCCGGCCCTTTAGGAGATACCTATTGCCGCTCGGGCGTCAGGCTTGTCCAAACTTGTTTTTCAATTTTAGTCACCTACTTGGCCATACTGTGATTTATAATCATGTTAATTTTCATAAATTACACAAACCTAAAGTAAGTATTAATATTGTTAGGTACCTAAGTACCAAATTTAAATTATTTTACTTACATACTTTTTATCTGTTGACACTAAATAATAATTATGTTTATAGGTATGTGACGTGATATGTAAATTCCTTTTCGACCTTTTCAAACGTAGTGATTATATTCTCTTTGGACCTTTTGATAATACCGCTTTCGCGCAAGGCGGCTTCCTTTGACTACTTAGGCACAGTATATATACAGGGTGTCTGGAAAACCTTTGGAGAAATTTTAACAGTAGATAGGGTGGGTGATTTGGATCATCCCTATATTGGTAACTTTTTTATTATTTGACTGAGTTACAGGCTGATTTATCATCGCCTTTCCTGATGATGATCTCAGTGTGCCCCATCTTAACTAATTCATTCATTACATGTGTCACAACGTAATGTAAATAAACAAGTTGTGCCTTATATTGAACTATGTTTCTAATCATGGTTAAAAGCTCCATGGTGTTTAGAAAACTGACACATTATTCTGAAATGAAAAGACGGTCTCTGTTAAGGGCTATTATGTGAAATAATTTAAAATTGAAACTTACGATTCCGATTTTTATGTCCCACTCTTCTCACACTCACACAGCTAAAATAGCACTTGTACTCGTAGGTACATTCAACTTCTTTTACGAGATCATGAATCATGGATTTACTTTATTGATTTGTACCACTATCGGGGATTACTACGAAAAAAAACCATAATTAAAACGAATCATTAAGTAAAGTTGTGATTGTGCTTTGACAATTTGACATTAGTATCTTTTTAAATCTTGTGCCATTAAAACTCTTTATAAAAAGAGTTTTAGGTTTATTTGTGAAAATAAAATCGTCCCTACACGTTACGTTTTATCAGAATTACATTTAAAGCTGGCATCATATACGTGGTTGAAAGATATTCGTATCCTAGAAAAACATAGGCTAGCTTCGTAATCTAAGGGCCGTATTAATAAACTCATTTCAGCTAACATGCTCGTCACAAGATACGTCAAAGTAACTGTCAAGCCATAGAATACTGTCATGTTTGACGCATCTTGAGACGGGTATTGCAGTCGAGATTAGTTTATTAATACGGCCCTAAGAAGCGATCAACGTGGTGAAACTCTGTGGTGACACTACAGTATTCTTAAGTAGCAACCATTATTTACTCAGAGGCGTCAATTAAATTTAACGCTTGATTCAAATTGCTGCTGTCACTTTCTTTGCTATAGCAACACTTCACTAAACAAGCATTAATCTTAAATGACGCTTCTGAGTGCGGCAGTTAATGGTGGTTATTTAGTTGGAAGTAATAGTTTATTAATCAGAAGGTTTTTGGCCAAAATTGAATCATGTTACCAAAGAACAATGCCAGATCCTGGCTAAAAACACTTTAAAAAAAGACCGCGGATACTAAGGAGATTTAAATTCAGTATTTTATTACTTACACATTTAGGGAACTAATGCGAAAAATATTTATAATAATTATGTATGGAAAGATCAATATACGGAAACAGTGTAGTGGCGAGACGTAGTCGAAGTCCACGCGTTTGGGCCACCGGTACCAGCGCTATGACCATCATTTTCCTTTTCGTCATTACGTAATTAGACCCTTGAAGGGTCGCCATACTGGTACAAATGACCGGAAATTTTGTGTCAGTATCTCCCGGTCTACAGTCTTTTGTAAGGATCTAATTGGAAGCAACAATGTGAAGATATTTAAGGTATTTTGGTATTTAGAATTCGTTTTCGTGATATACATTTATATTTATATTTTATTTACTTTATGTCAGCTATAACCAACCAACAACCGTATATCATTCGGCTTTAAAGGCTTTCATTGCGATCTGAAAAACCTGTTTAATTATACAGAACATACTTACCTTCCAGAGGAAAGATTCAAATTATTTATTTTTGGTCGTTTTGAGTAAAAATTGGGTCATGCTGCCAATTTCACTCCAAGCTGCGATTTATTATGTAAAACGGTTTTAATTAACCTTTTTCGAACAATGACTCGGTAGTGCTATCAAGTGCTATAATGTCTTTGACAAGTATCAAACTTATGTCAAACTATCAGATGTCAGAAATAATTTTGAAAAATCTGAAAGACATCGTAATAAACGTAAAAGATATTGAAAGATATGTATGGGGCAAAAAAAGTGGAGCTATTTTAACCCAGATCTCAAAACTAGTAAGTATTTCTGCCTGGTTGTACGACAAATTTTTCTTTAGAGATATAGCGATGATCCAATTGTGTTTGAGTCCCGGGGGAAAAGGATAATATCTCCTCAAATATTGTAGGAAAACATATAGCGATTTTAGTATTTTTAGTAACAAGTCCAGCATTTGCATTCAGAAAGTATCATTTGGTGAACTGGAACTGATGATGAAGACCACGGATGGCCACCCGAACTCCTCAACGGTACTGATTTCAAGGGTGGCGATAAGATATCTCGATTAAGATAGTCGAGTGACTACAACGAAGAATATTTACTTGTTGAAATATGACTATGACTTTCCCGCGGCGTTGCTTGCGGCGCGCTTGAAATAACTTAAAGTTTCATATCAACCAAGAAGTGGGAGTACGTAACAGCGTATTATGATCACTAAAAAGTATAAAATAAAATAAAAGTATTTGGAAACAAAGTACCGTCTTCAAAAACGCAAAAAATACCTTCTTTTAAAATTGTAGGTACCTAATAGGTTAGTCCAACTGAAGTCGGCGACCACAACATTTTCAACAAAAAACCCGACATCAGTTGGACTAACCTATTAGGTACCTACACTTTTAAAATAAAGTAATCTTTTGCGTTTTTGAAGGCGGTTTTTTAGGGTGCCAATATTAACCAATAGACGGCACATGCGGTCACGTCAAGCGCGCCTTGCGCACGTTGGTTTAGATTCTATTGGTTAATATTGGCACAGCTCCGCGCCGCTCCGCTCGTCTCCGCTTCAGTGGAGCCGCAGCCTTATTAGGGTATGTTACCCAAAGGGTAAAAACGGGACCCTATCACTAAGATTCCTCTGTCCATCTATCTATCTGTCTGTCTATCTGTCTGTCAGTCCGTCCGTCCGTTCGTCCGTCCGTCCGTCCGTCCGTCCGTCCGCCCGCCCGCCCGTCCGTCCGTCCGTCCATCCGTCCGTCCGTCCGTCCGTCCGTCCGTCTGTCCGTCTGTCTGTCTGTCTGTCTGTCTGTCTGTCTGTCTGTCTGTCCGTCTGTCCGTATGTCCGTCTGTCTGTCTGTCTGTCTGTCTGTCTGTCTGTCTGTCTGTCTGTCTGTCTGTCTGTCCGGTCTCATGAACCGTGATAACTAGACTGTTGATTTTATTTGTATTTTTACTGCCGCTATAACAGCAAATACTAAAAACAGAACGCCAGTATTATCGTGTCAATACATCAGAAGTCATAGCAATAGCTGTACAAGATTTTGAAAATTTGGTACGTAAAGGTTTCTTTTTAACCGACTTCAAAAAAGGAGGAGGTTCTTTGTTCCACTGTATTAATATTTTAAGTATGTTCACCGATTTATCCCTCTATTATGGACCGATTTCAAAAAATATTTTTTAGTTTGATAGAATATACTTCCGAGGTGGTCCCATTGTCACCAAATCAGAATCTGATGAGGGGATCCATGAGGAATTGAGGGAACTCCTCAAATATTATAGGCATACATATAGCGATTACATTACAGGCTCACCAAGTTTGGATTTGTTAGTTTGGGTTCGATAAGCGTATAATGACTGTGTACCGGTCGTAGAATTTTCCTTATTCGTTTTGTCATTACGAAAGAAGATCTTAACGAATCGAAAAAAAACGGTCTTAGGTATTTAGTACTGATGTTGTTTTTATTATGCCCCAAAAATCGTAGTTTTCAAGGGAATAGTGAAAAACAAATTAATCTTCTATTAGATAAAAATCACTTGCCTCATGTATCATACTTGAGAACGGTTTAACAAAGTTTGTGTGTATAAATGAAGAAATTCATAAAAGCACGAATAAAATACCTAGCGTAAACACTAATAAATGATATCTAATATTCTCAATGTATTTTTATTGACGTTTAAGAGCTGATCTGATGATGAACTCGAAACGTGGCCAATATTACGTACGTTGTTGCATTTTATAAATAAATAAATACAGATGTAGATACTAATAATAGAGTCTGATTTTAGGTTAATAAAGGCGAGCAGCACTATGACTTTTACATTTTAAAAAAGAAACAGAAGAAAGAAAACAATTATTAAAGGAAAACGGAGCTAAAAATGAAAGTTCAAGAGAAGACCGATGAATAGTAACCTTAAATTTTTAATAAGTACTATTATTATAAATACGTAGGTCAAAATGCGAAAGATTGCTTTTTTTCAAGCTTTTATTTCACATGCATTGTTCGTATGTATGTAAGTTGTCCGTTAAAACAAGCAAGTATATTTTGAACCAGTTCCCTTAATGGAATGGGCTGAAATTTGGACCACATACGTAAACCCGATGATATCTAAGAGCTGACCTGATGATGGAGTCGGAAGGTGGCGACGGCGACAGGATCTCCGCTATATTTAACGTAGACCTAACGGGTAGAGACTCCTTAGTTTGGTCTTGATAAGCAGATAACGATTTTGCAAAAGAAAAAGTACAGTCAACAACAAAAGCTTGCCTCAAGAATGATTAAGACAAACGGCAGTATGTCCGGCCAAGTTCGAAGAAAAAAACCGAGCGGTACCTACTGCAGTGTCTAATATTTACACGAACTCATTCAGCCCTTTTTCCCACCCTCGTAACTTTTTCCTAGTACAGCTAGGAACCTGTTTTTTTTACAGATTACTTAGGTCAGTAATAAAACTAGCCAAGTACCAGGAGATCATAAACAAGTAAGGGATACGAAAGGGTTTTTTACCCAGCCCGCGAGGAAAATATGCAATATGCAAAATAAAAAGTATCGGATGGGTTGCTACGTTCAATTTAAGTACTAGGAAATCAGAAACCTGTTAGGAATATGACTCTGGGTTTTCATTATTAGAACTTCACTCTAATTCACAATGCGGTCATGTTTTTTCAGTTAGATTAGATCCTATTTACCTACTACGTCCGTCCATATGTCTGTCAGCGGATGTTTCTCATAAATCGTAATAGGCAAACGTTAAGTCAGTGGTATAATGTGATGATGATGATGATGCTGATGATGGGTAGGGACGAGGGCAGTGTTCATGTATTTTATATTAACCTGTTTACAATACAATAATTATTAATAAATATTGAGGTTAATCTGATGATGGAGTCGGAAGGTGGGTGCAGAATATCCAGTGTACCTAATGTATAGTCTCACAGAGTTTGAAGTAGTTTGAACTTCTTTTAAGTATTCCTGTATGTATGTTCGTCTGTTGCTTTAATCCATCATAACTTCTATAAGCTTAGCCTAAGTACTAATAAGCAAGCAGATAGGTTTATAATTTGTTTCCTAGTTTGATCCTTATTTATATTGTTTCTGTTCCAGCCAGCTTCGTCAGTGTATGTAACAAACGGACTCTACCATTGGAAATGTATACATGTTCACAATCCGTCTTTCTGCATAAATCAGTTGCCTTTATGCATTTTTTCTCGTACGTTTCAAATTGCATGCTGTAAATAGCATGATGTCAAGCCCCTTTAGCCTCGTAAGGCCTACGTCAAATTCCGTTAGTTCGAAAAAGGATCTTGTGTCGGTCATCTAAAGACAAAAGTCACTTTGACAAATGTCCTAATTTTAGGACGTCGGGCTTTACGAGGTCGCACAAAAGTAAGGTTATCTGTGAGTTCTACGTACCACAGATTAAATAATAGTAACTACGTACCAAGTTAATTCGACGTCTGAACACGCAGCGAACGCGCATAAGCGGCCGGTCTTTGGCTGGTGATCACGCGACGTAAAATTCTTCGGTAGGTACCCAGATAGATAGTTAGTATAGGGAATAGCGATAAACGACTTGTATGCGGAGGGAGTCGCAAACTAGTGAACATAAGCTAGTTGTTCATAAATTTCTATCGACATTGACAAACGAGTCCATTCGGCGTCTCGCTCCTACAAATTTTTACTCTATTCAACTACTCTGTATACTCGGCCGCTATTACTGTCAAGTAAAAAAGAGCTAAGTATAGTAACGTTGACAAAACGATAACATGCCAAAGTCGATATGGTTTTACCGTGAAGGACCTTGATAGGTATAGTCGTGTTTATCGATGTGGATAAAACGACTGTATTATTTATCCCCAATATTTGTATTTCCATTCGCGTATTTCCCCATATTTTTTACTTCCCGGTCGTTTATTCTTTTCCTTCTTTGTCCATTCGCATTTTTCCTAATTAATAATTTAACCACACACATTTCATTTACATTGTAGCTTTTTCCGATTGGCATGTTTCAAATATCAATTCCACAAAGTCGACGCGGATTTCCTATTTGTAAGCGCTGCTGCAAAACGAACATAATTAACCTAAACCTACCTACGCCTCTAGTAAAATTAACAAATGGGGAAATCCGCGAATGGAAAAGGAGAAGAATAACGATAGACTGGGAAAAAATTTATAGCGAATGGCATGGCAATACAAATTTTGAGGGAAAATAATTTCGGGGTAGTTTATCCCAACGCTGTTGCTGTGGCTGTTTTAACTCTGCCGCCATTATACTGTCAAGTAAACAGTTGAGCTATTTTTAACCAAAATCTGATGCTTGATATGGTGGTTGCTACATGAGAATATTTTTGTTCCGTCAGTCAATTCACCATGTAAACTCTGGTTTGCCAAGGGACTGCGTACAATTTTCAAACTGTTTGTGGAATTTTGCGAAGCATTGTCATGGTCCTTATACCGGTTTTTTCAAATAAATGATTTACTTGTTTATTTATTTATTACTTTCAATGGCCGTTTTCTTGTGGTCCTACTATATTTGTCCTACTCAATTCTGCTGCCGTCCTGTTTCTGGGTGGTTTGCCCTTCGGGCATCTGAAGGTAACTAACAAACCTAACCTACCTACTTTTACAAACACAATTAGTATTTGGTGATCAAATCTAGGTGTACTTTTTGTGCAATAGGACAAATATGGCAGGATCACGAGAAAACTTCTCTTTCAATCGCATGTGCAAGAGGTGTGCTTAAGGCATATTTTTTGTGAGTATCCAGTCCGCAGATCAGAAGACAAGGTGCAACAGAATAAGTAGGTACTAGCATAGAAACCAGGCTATAACACTGTTAGACGTATGTCTGACCTTTTTATTTATGGCATTCATAATTAGTTAGAAAGAGATGTCCTTGTCCATACATGCTTTCGTTATTACGTCACGTAAGACGTCACAAGGTTTGAATAGATCCTTATCTGTCTGGTCTGTAAAGCCCGAAGACGTACAAGAGGTCCATTCTCACAGTACACGTTGAATTCGACGTTGTGACCGACACATTCGAAGGAGAGAAAACCGCCTAGTTTTTGTTTCATTTCCTCTTAAGAAATACGTAATCTAAAACAAAGGGCCTGAGGGCTCAGACAAGATGCACTACGCTAACGTTTCTATTCGATTCGTTTTTAAACCAATCGCGTCACTGGTAGACCACGTGGCTTTTCGTATCACGTCATCTTCCAGTGACGCGATTGGTTTAAAAATGAATCGAATAGAAACGTTAGTTAGCGTAATGCATTTTGTCTGAGCCCTCTGTTTCACAATCGACAAGTAAATTTATCTGCCATTTAAAGTTGGCTTCCTCCTTGTCTATTATTACTGCTGTTAAACAGGCGGTTAGAGAAGTATACCTGTTGCGAAGTTCAACTTATAGTCCGGGTTCTATGTCAGTACTAATTCTATGTACCACGTTGATTAAGGTCTATCAGAAAAGTAACATTTGTCAATGGAAGTCTTTGATATCATAAACACAACACATCAAATTCATTTTTAGGGTCCCGTACCCAAAGGGTAGAAACGGGATCTTATTACTAAGACTCCGCTGTCCGTCTGTCAGTCTGTCTGTCTGTCTGTCTGTCCAGCTGTCTGTCTGTCTGTCCGTCTGTCTGTCAGCAGGCTGTATCTGATGAACCGTGATAGCTAGACATGTGAAATTTTCACAGAAGATGTATTTCTGTTGCCGCTATAACAACAAATACTACAAACATATTAAATTAATTACTTAAGGGGGGCTCCCATACAACAAACGTGATTTGTTTGCCGTTTTTTGCTCGATATAACGGCAACAGGAAGCCACTTGAAATATTCACAGAATATTTATTTGTATATTCACTTTAAAAAGAAATAATTTAATTAAAATAAAATAAATATTTAAGGGGGGCTCCCGTACAACAAACGTGATTTTTTGTCGTTTTTTTTTCTAAGTACAGAATTCAACATTAATACAATTAAAAATTACACTCTCACACGGCTATTGCTATAGTAGGGCAGTTTCTTGAAGCTTCTTATGTTACGAATATGAGTAAGAATAATGTCAGGTTATTTTATTGACTTATGAGGATTTTATTTGTTATCGTGTAGAATAATTTAATTTTGATCTTATACTCCGGTACAGGGGAAAGTTTCTGTAAGGCTTCTTACAGACGAGCGGCATTTTGGCCGTCAGGTGGCGACGGCTGCAGTAGCCTCTGCCGTTGGCAAAATGTCGCTCGTCTGTAAGAAGCCTAAGACGACTCCAGTAACGGTTATTAAATGCTCTAAGCCTCGAACATGAAATGAATATGTACTACGTACGTATATCGATTCCAATGCCGGAAAGGTCGGTCATTTATTTATTTCTCTATGACAAGTGCGATATCATCATACAAATTATAATCAATTATGCGACGGCCTTTATTAGCTAAACCGCCACGAATACAATACCATACAGACCAATACGGACAGCAATAAACGGATCGTCTATTTCATATTCATCCGAACTTTTAGAAGTCTATGAATTATGGTTGTCATTAAATGTCATGTTAAATTAAATTTCAGATTTTCAAATATGAATTTAATTTTTACTAGAAAACAACTTTTATGGGCTATTTTAGAGCAGAAAACAATGGTAAATGTTTAGATCTCGACATTAATAATAAAACGGACAGTATGATCGGGTCTCGGCAGTGCGTGTTCCAAGAAATCTGGTAAATATTTCAAAACGCGCTAAAATGTTCAATTGCAAAACGAAAATACAGTAAGTTGCATTAAAAGTAATCATTTTTTATAACGTTAACTTGATTTTTGTTTACATGGGGCGAACTGTTTGTTTACATACCATGTAAACAACGTATGGTCTCAGGTCATTGACCTTGAACTTGGAATTTTGACGTTAGTTACTACGAACGTTTGGAGTATTATAGTATCAACATCAAAATGTCAAGGTCAAGATATCGGCTGCGATACATCAAGTAACAAAATGAATATAATTAAACCTTCTTTTTTTTTTACATTAACAGAAACAAAAATGAACCATACCCCCGTGATCAGAATCGTGCGAACTATTACCGCGCCAAATATCGCCAAAGGTTTTCCAGACACCCTGTATATATATATATATATATATATAGCTAAAGAAAAAAGTTTTTGTTTATTGTATCTCAGCTAATTAGTGCAAAATCGATACGTATGGTCTGCGACAACGAATCCGTTAAAAGGTTGACAAAAAGTAGCCGCCATCTTGAACTTTTAAGTTTTTCGTCGGATTGCTTCCGAAATCGATATCTGGGGATCTGTGTGATATCCGACCAAGAATCCGCTGACAGAATAAAAAAAAGTAGCCGCCATCTTGAACTTTTTAATTATTCGACTGATTGCGTCCAAAATCGATATCTGGTGATCGCTGTGGTCTCCGACAACGAATCCGTTAACAGATTGAGAAAAAGTAGCCGCCATCTTGAACTTTTTAGTTATTCGGCTGATTCTTTCCAAAATTGATATCTGGTGATCGGTGTGGTGTCCGACAATAAATCCGTGGACAGAATGTGAAAAAGTAGCTGCCATCTTGAACTTTTTAGTTAGGTATTCGACTGATTGCTTTCAAAATCAATATCTGGGGATCTGCGTGGTCTCCGACAAGGAATATCGACTTTGAAAGAATTCGGCTCAAAAACTAGAAAGTTAAAGATGGCGGCTACTTTTTCCCATTCTGTCAACGGACTCGTTGTCGGAGACCACATAGATCCCCAGATATCGATTTTGGAAGCAATCGGTCGAATAACTAAAAAGTTCTAGATGGCGGCTACCTTTTCTCAATCTGTCAACGGATTCGTTGTTGGAGACCACACAGATCCCCAGATATCGATTTTGGAAGCAAACAGTTGTGTTGCATGTGTTGTACCCGAGAACCTTCCTGTATTTACCTCTCTCTTTCTCTCTGTATTGTCCGGCTAAGACAACTCGTATCATATAAGAAAACAAGGAGTGATTGAAACTGTGATTAAAAGCCTATTTTTTATTAAAAACACGAATGGCAAATGTTGTTTTTTTTTATTTACCTATTCAAAATCAGCATGCGTGGGGCATTTTATAACCTGAAATAATAAAAACCCCAATCCCGGAATTAATACCGGTATTCCGGTATTGGGATTTCAATATCGAAACTCAATACCGGGATTGAAAACCTTGCGATATTGCATGCCCTGCCTGCCCCAACTAACATTTTAGCGATAAAATAAGTTCTATAATAGCCGGTTATTAGTTCAATTAAACACCAATAGCGATAGCACGTCCTAAATATTAGTGAAAGAGCACGCTATAACTCTCTTATAGTCCGAATTAGGCACCGGCGTTAGCACTTAAAAGTTCTACAGCAGCTCGTATTAACTGCAATAGTGGTAAATGAGTGTTATAATAGTGCTACAATATAGATTATTCTTACCAATGGCCCTAATAAAGATATAAAGCGTCACCTTATATCGCTTAAAGTGTTGTAAAAGAGGTTTTTATTACCAAAGGTTCTATTAAAGATATAAAGTGTCACCTTATATCGCTTAAAGTGTTGCAGAAGCGGTTTTTACTACCAAAGGTTCTATTAAAGTTATAAAATGTTACCTTATATCACTTATTGTGTTGCAAAAACACTGGAGTAGTGAAAAATAACTCTTAGCGTTGCAGCAGTGTAATGTTTTTTGTCTCTCATAGCGCGTGCGGGTTGTTAAATTGTTTTTGTGATGTATGGATTCAGAAATGACAGTAAGGACTTTAAATATAACTTTTTTAGTAATAATACAGTGAAATACTATTGCGGTTGTAAGTTTTCTGTTATTATGCATACTATTTTTCATCTCAATTTTCAAGCCCCTTAAAAATAAGGCGTTTTGAGAAATTTAAATTGCAAAAATGTTGCGGTTTTATTTATTTTTTGTAATTTTGTTAATAATACTAGTTCGTTTTGTAAATGGTTTTGCTAAAGTTGATTGATTTTGCACTGTGGGAAAATAAAACATTAAACGTAACTTTAATAACAGATATAATTTCAAGCATTTTTAGGTTATATTTGTAAACAAATATGGCGTTTTCGTTTAAACATAAGGCTAACTTCAAAAGTGATAATTATCACATCTGTAGAACTGATAAATTTTAAAAGGAGTTATAAAATGATTTGTTAGCACCTTTGTTTGTCATATATCTAGAACATTTTAAAATCACTTTAAGAGTTAATAATATTCACACAAGCACTCTTAAAGAGCTAGCTTCATGCTGCTTTTATAGCACCTCAAGAGCTAAAATAGCTATATAGTGATTTAACAGAGAACCTTATCTCCCTTATATCACTGCACTATTAAGAGTTATAAGAATTAGTTTGATAACCCTTAAATAGCTTTAGGGGTTTCTTATAGCCACTTTAACACTGTAAGCGAGGCTTAGCACTAAAAGGTCAAAATAATACTTTTATAGAGCAATAGTGCGAGCAAGTGCTAATAGGCACTCCTAAAGAACCTTTAGTGTTAAAATCAACCTAAAGCTGCAACAATAAAATGTAAAGTGGTCGTTTAAAGCACCTTTATACAGCTTTAAGCTGTAACATATTTTTATATATCTATTATATCACCTTACTATCGCCAGTGATTTAACATATCATCTTATGTCCGTAGTATGACCTAAAACCATTATTTTATGTCTTATACAGCAACTATATCACTTAAGGCTCTAAGTTTAGACGCTGTTATCGCTACTTTGCTTGTTCTATTTTGGAAGCAATCAGTCGAGTAACTAAGAAGTTCAAGATGGCGGCTACTTCTTCTCAATCTGTCAACGAATTCGTTGATGGAGACCACACAGATCCCCTGATATCGACTTTGGAAACAATAAGTCGAATTACTAAAGAAAGAAGAAATAATATAAAATGCAAAGGAAACCGTACGTCTCGACGCGACACTCGCGTCTAACAGCACCGCCATGTCCGCTTAGCGGTCTCGTAGAGGCGTGCGTCTGTGTGAGTGCGTCGTTTCGAGTGTTTGTTCGGAGCTTCTTTACTGCTTTAGCTATATATATACTGTGACTTAGGTACCTATTATTGGCGGCACGCGCCGTCGCTGCGCGGCTTCCTTAGAGCATTGGCCGCTCGCTTTGGTTCTAGGCTTGTGCTTTGGGTACTAGGCAACGATAAGCATACTTATGTAGTGAAAAATACATACTTAATATGACTACATAGGTACATATAAAACGCCCAAGAATCAGAAACAAAAAATACCTACTCGCACTCATCACACGAATATTTGCCGTGACCGGGAATCGAACCCAGGACCGCTAGCTTCGTAAGCAAGGTCACTACTTACTTAGTCGCTACCAACTACCTAGGCCATCCACGTCGTCACATGTTACCTGTCACGTCACACTCAATAACTTAAATTACCTACTTAATACGTATTTATTTCACCTAGGTATACTATAGGCAGGCCGGTACGAAATACCTTTTATTAAATCTGGATATAGTTGTACCTACCTAAGCTAGGTTTAGACATCCGTATACAGAACCATATTTAAGCGTTTTCGGCAGCGACATTGTCGCTCGATAGCTAAGTACGCGCGCTAAAACAAAACGTAACCGAACGCAATGACGCCGCGGCCCCGACTAAGTTCCCTCGAAATTTCTTGAGATCTCGTTTGGTATTGGTTCGCCCCGCCACAGGCCCCGCCCACAGCCGCAAGCCGCGCGATGTACCTTTGTTTGAAGACGATCTACTGTTCTCTATACTGTTCCTTCGTTCCCAGAGTGGGGTAGGCAGAGCTACAGAATTACAAACATCTCTAAAAACTTGTTGATAATTCTGTAACCACAAATTGCACAATTAGGCTAAGATGTTTACCAGCGTATTAGTGACAGAGGCCCTACTCTGAAAATCGAAGTTCGAAGTTAAGTTAGCTCCATCCCTGTCACTCGTCATTCGAGACTAAATCGAGAGAAAGGTATGGAGCTAACGTAACTTCGAACTTCGATTTTCAAAGTAAGTAAGTTTCAAAGGGCCCCAGGTTGCAAGCCCATCGCCTAACAGTACTACAAGCCTTTATTCCCTTAGTCGTCTCTTACGACATCCACGGGAAGACATAGAGTGGCACTATTCTAACTCGGCAACCAGGCGAGGAGGAGGACGTCATCATCCGTGACGTGAGCGCTCGTCGCCGGGATTCGAGCGCCGCATACGAAGTTTAAAATTCAATATTATCTCAGAAACTATTTGACGTATCGAAATATTTTTTTTACAACTACTTTTTGTTTTTAATAAAGAATACGGTAATCCAAAGACCTAAAGCGGCTGACATTCTCAATTCTATGAGGAAAAAAATACGTTTGTATGGAACCCTCTCCGCGCGAGTTCAACTCGTACTTGGCCGGTTTTTATTCATTTATTTATTTCTTTTTTTTTTACAAAGCCGGAATCACAAACTCTGACACGCGGTGAAATTTGAAAATCGATTTCATTTTACTTTTAAATTTGTCATGAGATTCTGGTAGACCTATCTTTCCAAAAAGGGGTAACGTGGTGACAATTACAATAATCCCAAAGAGTAACTACATAAGTATCAGAGGCCCTACTTTGAAAATCGAGGTTCGAAGTTACGTTAGCTCCATCCCTTTCTCTCGATTCAGTCTCGAAGGACGAGTGACAGAGGTGGAGCTAACGTAACTTCGAACTTCGATTTTTAAAGTACGGCCTCAGTTTTATAGCAACCACTTTTCCAAACTCCTTCCGGCATGGCCACGACATTAATACATTGCTCGGTCAAGACGCGCACGCAACGTTCTGCGGTTAGTTGGCATCACACGCAATGTATTAGGAAATCGCTCGCCGCGCCGCAATTCGCGCAATGTCGTGGCCAGGCCTTTCTTGTCAAGTTACGTGGTGTCCTACGTTAGTAGGTAATTCGCCCGCGATCGAGAAGCGACAGTTGCGAGTATTGCGACGCGAAAACAACTGCGCGTCTCAGAGGCCCTACTTTTAAAATCGAAGTTCGAAGTTACGTTAGACCACCTCCTGCCTGTCTGTCACTCGTCATTCGGGACTAAATAGAGAGAAAGAGATGAAGCTAACGTAACTTCGAACTCCGAATTTCAAAGTAGGGTATCTAATGTGTCCTATGCACGTCCTACGTGACCAATCACGCATGATTACGATGAGATGCGACGCGAAGATATTTTTCTGCGCGAATAACGAAGTGTGGTGCCGGCATAATAAAACAAGGTCTTCTCTTCCGAAAAGGGACACTTTCTACGTCATCACAAAGTTTCCACCTGATTAACAACTACCCACGAATACGAAAAAAAATATGATTTTAGGTTAGTGTTCGGTTTTATTTCAAAATATATACAGGGTGGAAAGTTCGAATGCCACATGGAAGGCAACCGGGACTCGAACCGGTCGGTCAAATGTGGTAAAATAACATGCATGCATGTGCTATTTCCAATATCTAAAGTTACCTTCCATGTGGCATTCGAACTTTCCACCCTGTATATGACGAATAATATAAGTCACGAGCATAATTTACATATTTACTTTCATTGAATGTTTTATTTTAATATTATATATACATTTATGCATGAAAATAACTAACAGGGATTTTTTTAAACATAGAGGTTACATTACAATGTGGAAATACAACCTACAGGCATCACCGTATTCACCAGATCAAACTGGCCGGTTACAAATTTGTCAATTTGATGTTTCTCGTTATACTATTCGAACCTATGGGAAAGTCATATGCCGCTCTCGCTCGGTATCATTACTCTAATGACACGCCAATGATTTTCAAACTGTCGCGGTTAAAGGTGTCGATGACATTTTTTTGTAAAATGTAAAATGGTTAAATGCTCTATTAAAAGCAAAAAGGGTAAGGCACAATCGGTTTCTATACTTTTCCACCAAAAGAATCGCTTGCCGAGGAGTGGTTGCGATATTGCGGGCCTAAAACCACGGTTTATTATAATGGTGAGTAGTATTTTATGTCCTGTTGTACCTAAATGAGAAGAAGCGCCTAATAAAAAAGCGCTTACCGAAATTCAAGTTCTCATAATCCATAGCCCTAATATTTAGAGCCTATTTTTTATTTTGTTATGAGTATAGTCGTATATTTTCCATTAAACGTTCAACATTTAAGTTCCGGTGGTCACAGCACATTGCTCGTAAAACTTATACCCGTACCTACGTCAAAATGCAGCAACACTTGAGCAAATATTTTAAAATTACCCCGATTTTAAAGTTTGGAAATCTTCGGTTGACGGATATGACGTAGTACGTGTCCACTCACGTGACCACTGCTTCTCTGAAGAGAATACCAGGCGAAGTATATTATTGTACCATGGGGTGTCGGGTATCCAATAAAATATCGGGTTTTCTGGTGGCAATACATTTTATACAAGGCTGTTCACACCTATCCTAGGACACTGGGTATACATATAGTTTAACAAGTCACAGATCTCAAATAGTTCGCAAAACAGTTTTTTTTTAAAAGTACATCTTTCTTAGTCAGAACTTGTATTGAAGTACCTAGTAAGAGTTTGACACGGTGAAACCACATTGCATTATGATTAAATGTATATGCATCTATAGACATTATTGTCAGTGGCATAATGTCGTGTAGATATTTTTGAGGTCTCCGAACCGCGCATAGTTATTTCAATCCACTAAGGCGCGCCTCGCCAGTCAAATTTACATTGCATGGTCGAATAAGTAGAGGGGTGGGACTTCATGGATTGATAACACTGTATATGTATATTTATGACTTAGATTTTATGGAATTCCATAAAGGGTTGACTTTTGTTGCGTAGCTTGTGGATTTTTTTTAATGGGAACAGGACAATAATGCATTAACGCTATAATAAACGTAAACAATCGTAAACAATATTTTATTTCAGAAAATTCAAGATAATAAAATAAGTAAAAATTACAAATCAAATCTTCACTTATGATTAACAACGATGCTCTTAGATTAAAATAAAAAAAGCGATGATTTCATTGACGACAAAAAATACTGTGAATATAACGTCTCATCTTAACACTGGAGTGCCTAGGGAGGAGTCTAAAAATGCATAAGTACTTTATTAGAGTAGGCTTAGAAGGCAAGGCCGGCGTCCGCGTAGGTGGTGACGATTTTCTCGATGGAGTTGGCGTACGCCGCTGTTCGAAGATCCAGACCCAGGTTGAACTTAATGGCGGTCTTCATGATGGCCTGATGAAAAACAAAATGGCATTGTTTAGTAAAATACATATATCAAAGAACATTATTAATAACAGAGTTCAGTCATAAGTATACGACGTTGGAATTTAACTGTTTTTTTTTCTTTAATTTCGGCGTGACTTTACCGTTTTTCACAATAGGCACTACTCAGCAGATCGTAATCATATAAAACATAGGTTAAAGCTTGCATCACAAATGTTGATATACGTAAGATCATCAACTTAGGTGTCTATCGACACACACCACACCTGCGATTTTCCTACGATGACGTATCAGAAAAAAAAACTGATACTTTGTAGTTCTAGAAACCGGACATGCAACCCACAAACTACAAACGTGTCAAAACTTTTTCATGCGTTCGCTCGTAAATTACTAGGCTTTTTTTCATGAATCAGAGTAAGTACGAAAAAGGTAACTTTCCGCACTAGTACGAAAGTTTTTTTTTACGAATTTCTCGCCCATAACGCACAGACAGCCCACCCTCGCATCAAGTCGTTGACGGTGCTGGCTGGTATCAAATAAAACAAAAATCACGATTTCACATCGGTTAGAAATATGACGTTTACTTGTAGCTCTTGCAACAGTAAATTCTGATTGAACTAGTGCTTTTTACTTTTTATAGCGTACCTTATCTTTACTTTTCCATTTTTTACCCTTAATTGTTTAAATTGCCAAGTGATTTTTTATCAGACTAACAATTAAGTAAAAGTGTTCTTTTAATTACCTACTGTTTTATTTTTGTTTCATTGACATTTTTTCGCGTATTTATTAAAAATCTTCGTTTGATACACGCGAGAATTTGTCATTTCTATTCGTCCCGAGTCTTGCAGCTCGGGCCAAGACACCTTGGGACTCGTGTAAAATGATATATTTTCCGCACTTGCATCAAAATGTAGTATTATTAAACAGCTGTGTTGTGTTACCCTGGCGGAGCGCTCCATGGTGTAGTCGAGGCCGGAGTGCACGATGTCCTTCTCGGAGGCGCCGTGGATCCTCTTCTGGAAGGACTCGGAGGGCGTGACCGGGATGCGCCCGCCCACGCGCCCGAAGCGCCTCTCCAGGGATTCTTGCACTGATTCTGTAGCGAACAAATTATATTAGCTAGTTTTAAGACCGATGACAGCGATAGAATTATCAGCTATATAGCTATATCTGGGTGATGAGTTTATGTGTGATTCATTATTAGTAGTCGACGCGCTGGCCTAGTTGGTAGTGACCTTGCCTACGAAGCTAGCGGTACATAAATACATACCGTCACGCCTTCATCCCAGAGTGGGGTAGGCAGAGCTACAGGATTACCAACAACTCTAACAACTTGTTGTTAATTCTATAACCACATTTTGCACAAACATGCTGAGATTTTTACCCTGTGTATATTAGTGACAGGTTGCAAGCCCATCGCCTAACAATACTACAAGCCTTTAATCCCTTAGTCGCCTCTTTTTGGATTGTGAACCGACGCTTAAATCGCGTAGCTGTCAAAGTTTTCCCATCCAAATACGGCGATATCGTTTTTCACCCCCTCAATCAAGTCCGATGTTTAAGATTTTTGAATATGTTATAGTTGTTATGAAAAACTAGGTTTGTACGTTTCCGATATTTTTTTTCTTCCAAACAAATATTTTCTTGGAAATTAAAAACGTACAGACCTTTTTTTTCATAATATCTACCTACAACATTTTCAAAAATCGAAAAAAAAGCGTAATCGCATTTTGTATGGAAATGTTTAACTAGTTTCACAACTTAATTTAATTTATTTAATTGCATAACAAAACTAGGTATGTTAATATAATTTATATGCTTTGTGTCATCATCATCAATATGTGTACTTGTAATAACTGGAATAAATGATTTTTTTAATTTAGTTTTTAATTTTGAAGAGTAATAGAGAGTACTCACCGAGCAGATGGTGGTTGGACTCGCGCTCGTACTTGAAGGTGAGCCGGCCGTAGGAGACGTGGTTGAGGTTCTTGAGCCACTCGAAGAAGGAGACGGTGACACCGCCCGCGTTGATGTACAGGTCGGGGATCACCAGGATGTTGCGGTCGATCAGGATCTTGTCGGCCGCCGGCGTCGTGGGGCCGTTCGCGGCTTCCGCGATGATCTAAGCAACATCAAACAAACTATATAAAAAGTCCATACCAACTAACTTGTCTTATTTAGTTAACACTTTTATAACATCAAAATGAATAGTTTTTGGCTAAAACGGAAGTTTTCTGGTGAATAATGCAACTAGAGACCACATTTAGCACACAATTTTCCTGATTTTACATCATGGATGGTTTTTATGACAAAATTGTAATTTTAGGCGAAAAGGGAGCATATTGAGGTTATAAAAGTGTTTACTAAATAAGACAAGTCAGATGGTATGGAGTATACAAATGCACTGTTCAATACGAACATACAATACACACATACATACATTATTGTATAGGCCGAGAATTATGTATTTGCTGGACAAGTATGAGTTATCGGCTGAGGTGTTTGTGCATTTGTATGAGAAATTCCCTACACTTTAAACCATATTATATGTGACATAAAAGGCAAGAAGTTTTATATATATATTATGTAGTAATGTTGCCGCTCTGGCGGCGCGGCGTACCTACAGTCTATTTGGTCGTCACTTGATGTTCACTACGGTAGTTGACTCTATATCAAATCAGAAACTTTTATTGAACCGTCAAAAACGATTGCTTTTATGAAGTTTGTATGAAAAACTGCCTTGTGACGTCACTATTTTTAGTGATCAACCAGCTTCCTTTTTTGGGTTTTGTATTAATTAAAAATAGACTAAATTGCAAAAATAAGCGAAAACTTACTTTTTTTCGTGTATTTTTGAATGCTCGGTTTAGTGATAGAGTTAAATATTTTATTTTAGACATTAGTCAAATACCGTATTAATCAAATCTCCAAAAAAACGTATGCGAATTTGTGTATGAGTTAGTCCGTCACGTTAAAACGGTCGGACGAATTATTCAGGATGAAATTTGAAAAGGAGATAAGCACATAGATATACTACCTTTTATCTAGAAAAAAAAAAGTGTGTCGTTACGCGGACCAAAAATAGAAAAGCTTTAGGAAACAGAACCACCACGCAGACTCATTTGTAAGAAGCCGTAGAACGCATGGACAGGCCTCGAAATTACAGACCCTGAGGATATGGGGGGAGGCCTAGGGCTGTGGTAGGGAACCCTGGGTCTATGGCGGTACTCTGGGCCTCTGGGGGGACGGAAGCATTGTTACCTTGGCTTGGATCTTGTGCGCGTTCCCCTTGTGGATGACCTGCTCGACGGCGGCCGGCACGAGGATGTCGCACTTCTCAAATAGCATGTCCTCTCCCTCGTACGCCTTGGCGCCCGGGAACCCGACCACGGTGCCGTTGTCGATGCGGTAGTCCTCCAGGGCCTGGACACAACATCAAATATTATGTAAACAAGCGTCACACGAGTTGGGTATAAGAGGTAAGGTCTAGTGGCGGCTGAAATGTAAAAGTAGTACTTATTGACACTTTCCCTGTCCCACTGACAGAAGAGAGGTATGTATCATCATCATCATCATCATCATCATCATCATCATCATCATCATCATCATCATCATCATCATCATCATCATCATCATCATCATCATCATCATCATCATCATCATCATCATCATCATCATCATCATCATCATCATCATCATCATCATCATCATCATCATCATCATCATCATCATCATCATCATCATCATCATCATCATCATCATCATCATCATCATCATCATCATCATCATCATCATCATCATCATCGTCATCCCACCTGGCCTGTGGGCGTCCTACACTAAGTTTGCCGAGACGCGGTTACCCCAGCGGTTGTCGGTTCTTCGCGAGATATGGCCGGCCCACTGCCACTTCATTTTGCTGATTCTTTGAGCTATGTCGATAACTTTGGTTGTCTGTCGGATGTATTCGTTACGAATCCTATCCTTCAGAGAAACTCCGAGCATAGCTCTTTCCATAGCTCGCTGAAAGACTTTGAACTGGTGGACCAGCCCTACCGTTAGTGTCAATATCTCAGCTCCAGGCATACATATATGTAATATTCATAATCTAGATCGGTATTATAATAACGATTAGATAGATAAAACCGCCGATACGTTACCTTGGGAGCACCACAACTTTCAGAGCTGATATCTCTTAAACGACACAAACGACTTTTATGAAAGCTACCTAAGAACTATCACTAGAAAACCTGCTTTGAAATAAATAAAAAAACCGCGTCCAAATACTTAGGTTTACCCGTTTAAGAGCTACGGTGTCATAGACACACACTCGTTGCGGTCAAACTTGCAACACCCCTCTTATTGCGTCGGGGGTTAAAACAGTCAGATAATACCGAAGCCAAATTAAAGGTACACTATATCAACTCTAAGCCACTGCGGCAGCAACTACTCACGTTTTCGATGAGTAGTCAACTAGTTGATAAACCCAATGGTCACTAATGGACAACGCGGTGTCAACGAGTGGACAACGCAAATGGTTGCCCGTCACGCGTCAGTCGCAAGCGCATAGTCGCCGCGGGGACGACGTGTAGTCAAACTAGTCAACGCGTGACAAACGTGTCGGAGTTGACCTTAGTAAACTAAAGAACCAGCCTTAGAAAACTAGAGAACATGTAAAAATTCAACAATACTATTTATTACAGTTTAAATTGAAATACACAGAAAACTAAGATCATATCTAACCCTTATTTTTGGTTTTCCAAAAGTCTGGTAAAAAACCGATACAAAATGCAACTGATTTCTGATCTTGGTTACAAACTTATCTACAGGGAAAACTTTGATGGGAAATCATTTACCTACTTCGTGAAGCAACTTATCAAGTTTTGTAAAAAAATTAAAACCTACAAAAATATAACGGGGCAAATGTTATCTAATTGTGCTAGGGAAACCGTCAACACTGATAACATTATCTCACAGCAAACAGCTGAAAATTAAACAATTATGTGGCCATTGCATTAAAACAATGGTCGGCGACCTTCATAAGATTTTCATGCTATTAAGTCGCATAATTAAATAGTCAGTAACACGTTCTAGAAATGGGCGAACGAAGCTTGGCGGCTATACCATTTAAACCCAGCCAGCGGGCCTAGTATGGTTGCGTTCATCGCGTGAGATAATGTGACTTTCAGAGAGTGATGTCATCCTAGTATCGACGGGTGCAGTCGGCAGTAGGCTAACCCTAAATAAACATGATCTGAACGATTTGTGTTAGGTTGTACGTTGTTTTTTTTTATTACCTTAGGGTCGATGCCGTCGGGGTTGTAGATGGACCCGTCGTGCTCGATGATGCCGATGCAGGTGGCGCCGGCGCGCACGAGGTAGCGGCACGTGTGCAGCCCCACGTTGCCGAAGCCCTGCACGATGAACGTCTTGCCGCCCCAGCCGGGCGTCGTGCCTGTACACACACTATACTTAGGCCTGCGTACTTTCGTTAAATACCGACTGTCCAGGCAGGAAGTAAATATATAACATTCAACAAAGAAAATGAAAACTAAATTCAAGGCAGTGTAATAATCAGAGCCTTAAAGGCTCCGCTCAGCAAGTGCTGAGAGCCGTAGCCATAGCGCTGGTTTTAGCTGTATCTACCATTACTTTTTTTATTGGCATTTCTCCGCTGAATTCTACGCTGGAATGTAATTCAGTAGTTTTGAAATTGTTAAATACCTCCTTTATCCTCCTGATTAAAACTTTACCAACTAAGCTGAAATGTCGGGTATACTAGTGACAAGTCAAGGTGCCTTTAGGGTTTATTATTATCACTTATCACGTAGCAAAATCTAAAAATACCCGAAATCTCGATCGGCAAATATGCGACAATAATAATATCTAGATAAAAAGTACCGGCGAGATAATATACAAAAGAATAGCAAAACAAGTCATACATATACATAGTTTGATAAAACGGGTATCTATCATAGAATATTTTTTGGGAATTATTTATATCACTGCGCGCCTGTTGTCTGTATTTATTGTTTTATTTCCTTAAATAAATAAATGTGTGTTGTGATAATGAGTTATTGGAAGAAACTGATAGTATAAAAATTTTGGGCTTGACATTTGATAAAAATTTGAATTGGAAAAATCACATTGATTCCTTGTGCTCAAAATTGGATCGTTTTGTTTTCGCCTTAAGAAAGCTCAAGAAATCCGTCTCCACCGAAGCAGCAATCACGGCCTATCATGGTGACGTTTCTTCTTTATTGAATTATGGAATTATTTTGCGGGGAAACTCAGTTGACATGCATAAAGTCTTTAAAGTTCAGAAAAAATGTGTGCGGGCTATTAAAAATGCATGGTTCATGGACAGTTGTAAACCTTACTTTAAGGAATTGAAAATTCTACCATTGATGTGTATGTACATACTTAGAATTAGCCTATTTTATAAATCACACCCTGAGTTTTTTAAGCAGCGAAATGAAGTATTTGTTAGAGAACCAAGGACACAATATAAACTTCTTTTGCATCGTCCTCTCTGTCGCTCCGACATTTACAGAAGAAATTCTTATAATATGTGCATATTAGTATATAATGCCCTCCCAATGGAGATTAAGGTGCTACAGGGATCAAAGTTTAAAAGCTACCTGACAGCTTGGCTTCTTTAGAATTGCTTTTATACATTAAAGGAATATTTAAATCGTGAGACTGGATCGAATTAAACTAATGAATTAATTAAATAAATGTATTATAATAAATAGTTTTCACGAGACATAATTGTTGTAAGAAATAATGACTACTTGGTTTTTGTACTCCACCTCATCTATAATTATTGTTGTGTGAAATACTTTTAATATTAATTAATTTTGTTTTATTCACATAATGATTAGTTAAGGTTAATTATTTAATAATTTGCATGTCGTATTGTCGACAGAATGCCTGATCTGTAATACTATTTTTTTAAGACCAACCATATGTAACGCATTTTGGCAAATAAATTGATTGATTGATTGATTGATTGATTGATTGAAATAATAAGTGCCAGAGCGACATCTTCATTTTACCTATACTTAGTACATGCTTAGTTTTGTAGTATTTGTATCTTCTAAAGTACAGTGGGCTTCATAAGTGCATGGACAACTCGGAAAGATAATGCTCTGAGGCAAACTGACGCCATCTATCTGCTCGTAGTGGTTCAACAAGATCTAACTAGATGGCGTTGTTGCAGGTAATCTCTAAAAATATGATAAAAATATTTTTATCCGCGTACTACAACGAAACATTTTTTCTTTTTTTGTAAGTTTTATATTTTAGTATAATAGATGATTGAAGTAGTTTTGAGTATTAGTCAATTCCAAATTAAAGGTTCAATTATCAAAAACACGTTTTATCCACGAAGAGGTAACGAACCCGGGACTCGCTCGGGACCGTGATTGTAGGCGGCCATTTGTGCCGTTGGACCATCGAGCCAACTGACAAGAAGATTCATTAGTATTTTATTATGATTTGCATATTTTTACAAGAAACAGAAACACGTTTAATAAGATCACTACTAGAGGGTAGACTAATAAATATTTATAAATACCAGACTGATTATATTATAACAAAGACTTACGCTCGTTCGTTCGTTAGCTGCTTAATAGATTGCCTTATGTCAAGATTTTACTTTTGTTGAAAATATGACTTCTCGTTGCAATATTGACCTGGTCAAAATAAAGCAAATAATTGGTTTGCATAGTGAAGGCAGAAAGGAGAATGGGCAAATCTGTATGGAACTTGGTCTATGAGCGGATATATCAAATGTTTAGGAAAGAAGGGAAATCTCAACATATATTGATGATCTAACATCTCAAAGTGAAGTATTTAATAACTATCAATATGTTATTTATTTACTTACAGATATAATAAGTACACAAATCATAAGTCACGGTGTATAATAAATCTGATACTGGTAACAAAATATCTTCTTGAATGTCTTGATCGAATTCGGACTTAAGTGTAAATAATTCATTTTTTTAAAGAGATACAAATAAAAGTTCTTTACAAAAAGTATTCCTTAATATCAGAGCTCTCATATGACACTAATTTCATCAGTGGCCGCCGATAGGCCAATTTGCCCATTCTCCTTTGTCAGATATTGCTAGAGAAACAGGTGTGAACGTAAGTAGTATTTTTTTACTCACCAATCTCATCATTTTATAAAAAATAATTTATTTTTGTATTTATTTATTTTATTTTACTTATATCTTTAATTGTTATTGGTATTTTTATGGGTATGGCGCTTTGAAGAGGAGGGACCTTTGCTACCCCGGCAAAGAACCGGAGACCGGAAGGTCTGTAGACCACAACTCATAAGCACAGCAACAGCACACCCCGTGTCAAGCCACGGTGACGGATTATGAGGAATGGATTTAAACCAACAACTCACTACGCTGGATTATTTAATTGAAGTCTAGATACTATTCCTCGTGTTCTACAGTGAGGGTCTGCATCATCGTAGGCATGCTGCCAAACCCATAAAAGAGCATAATAATATAATTAGGGTTATTCCTTGGCCTGGCGGATTTAAATTCAATTGAAAATGTATGGGGTATTATAGGGCATCCAAAATTAAGGTCATTTCAATTACGTAACCAGTTACGAATTTATTTATTTAAAATACGTAATTACGTAATTACGTAATTTATCTGGAATTTTAAAGAAAAATATCAGTTGCCAATAATTATTAATTTAAATTAAAAATTGAAATTTATAAAAGTTGTTATGCGTCCAGGATTCACAGATAAACCAATCATTCATTTACAACAACACCATTCACCTTGAAAATAAAACAATACATGAAATGCCAATTGCCAAATCAATGAACTGCATTTGACGGCTGACGGACGATCGAGCAATGAATAAAATATTCTTCCAAATTTGCAAGTAATATTCAAAAACTTCCCCGGTGGGATTTTACCCGCACCGCACCGCACCGGTATCCTAATATTCGGGAGTTCCCCTTAAAACATTTCTTGAGATGACATTGAACTGTATTGTTTATTAGACAAAAAATATTTTCATTAAATACGAGTCGTGTTGTAGTAGGTATGCTAACTATCCGAGCCAAACTATAAAACACGGGGCGGGGAATAACCGGTACGCGGGGGTTCCTGTGCCGTTTCCTTGTGTAAGTTAGGTATTCTATGTATGATTTAATGTATTTTAGAATAAAATTGAATCTATTTTCGTCAGTTTTTCCAATAAACAGAAAAGAAAAAAAGGCGAATTTTTTACGTGTTTATACTATTTTGTGACAATAAATAATTATCTTATTTTAAATATAAGGTCAAACAAATCACAACATTAATTTATACACGACTTTTCAGTTATTATTATTATATAATATAATATAAGTGGTCAAAACTGTATAACATAGTTAAATATAACGCGTTTGACTGTTAAGGTAACCCGGTCTCTAGTTTAACAATATATTTGTTAATAATTACTATTTTATTGTGGTTAAGCTTCAATCTCTTTCCAATTTCGGAAACGAATACTTAAGCTATTACCTCAATATGGTAGGTAATAGGTAGTCGTTTTATTGTTACAAATGTAATATTATAAACAATCTAAGTTTACAGTTTACAAAATTGAATTTTTTAAGAAATAAATATTATACTTATAAGAAATAAGATTTTTTATTTTGAATAACTAAAGTATAATTTTTTGAAAACGATAATGATTAAAAAAAGATTACATTAATTTATTTCGTGAAACAACATTAGTTTAAAAAATATAATAGACGGAACCGATCTCCCGACCCACGGTCTGACCCTGCGATTAAAGCTTTAGGCAGAGTATCAACTAACTAAGCCAGCGGCCCTTCAGGTGAATTAAGTTATCGACTCTAATACTAAAACGTCAAATAGTTGTAGCAAACAACAATAGAACTGCCTCAGTTAACAACGCCATCTAGGTTGTTTCTTACGAAAGCGGGCTCACGTGTTTACAGCATTATAAACGTTAAGGTGTCCATGCACTTATGAAGCCTAAATAAGTAAAAATAAGTTAAAATTCCTAGCTAAATTATTGTTTACCTAACCCTTAATCAAATATTGGGAAACAATTTCCCACTTCATTTTATTATAAAAATAATAAAAATTAAATATTTGATTAAGGGTTAAATCATCAAAAATATCATGTACTCGTATAAACGCCGCTAATGGGCCACACACTTATAACAAGCAGATAAGAGAAAATATCACACCTTCATATAAAATAATTATCTTGTTTACTCAAACGTAATGAAATATTTGTTAGTCTTACGTGACTTTTACTTTATAAACAAGAGATTACAAAAATCAGCTGATGATAGCCTTTGATGACCGTTTCACGATTGTCGTTCTAGAGCTTGAGGTAGGTATAGGTAAAAAACTTAAGTAAATGACCTGTTGCATGTATTTAGTAGTGTACAAATCTAATATGGAAATTACGTCATATTTGAAATATAGAATGTCAAACGGTGTATACAGATGTGTTACAACTACATGCAAGAGGTCATTTACTTAAGTTTTTCACCTATATAACGGTATATATTATCTGTGGTCTGTGGTGTAACAAGCCTGAGTCATCTCTGGGCCGTGATACAGAAAAAATAGAGTGTAGTGACATTTGAAAAGATGCAACACTGTGTACTTTTAATACTTCTATTTCTAACTAAGGACATAAGAATAAACAATAACTACATGTAGAAGCGAATTTCCTTTACCAAAGCCCCTAATGACGCGCTTTAAATACCTACTTCCCCCTTCACCCCGCTACGCCCCCCTGTCTTCCGCACCCAAAGTCAGGGCTGTCAGCTGTGAAATATTTTAATCCGTTTATTAGCCCAGTCTATAACGACATCATAGATCGCAAACGCGCATGTAACTACGATTTTTTTATATGTTGTTAGGTCCCTTGAGATTAGTTAAAACCCAAGTTTACAACCTTGAAAACCCTGTGCTACCCCCATGGTGCTCGAAAAGCTGCGAAATTTCGGCACTTGTTTCAGTTTGTTCGAAAAAATTACCCTAAGGAAGCGTTTTTCAAGAATCTTTGGTTCTACTTTAATAAAGATAACTAAATTTGCTACAATTTGAGCGTAACCTGAGCTCACTATGTCTATTGGTTGCGGAGATACAGCAAGTCGAAGATGGGCAATGTGACCGTGCTTAAAATGGTGACTTGCAAATGCAAAAAGAGTTTGCTTAGGGTCGTGCACTTGCAGACAGGCTGGGCTCAGGTGCTCTATCCTATGTTCCTTTTGCCACGGGTGAAATTGCAACAACGCCATCCCTATCGTCCTAGACGAGGAGAACGGGGATGTGGACGACCCAACAGCATTATCAGAAAACATTATCCCTCTTCCCCCATTCATCCCCACTGATCTAGACTGGATGAGACCTGGTCCTTCCAAAAGGACGAAAGTCTAAACTGTTTTTGCTTGACCGTGTAAATAGTATTATTTTATAGTTTAAATATATGTTTGCTGTATTTTCCCAGGTTTACGTTTATTTGTTTTGAAACCATATGTTACATCTAAAATGTTAAATTTACACTTTTTGGTTTTCTTTAAGAAATACATTCAAAACAATGTTTTTATCGTTTAACCAAAATCCGATATTTTAATAGCTTTTATATTTTTGAGAAAACTATGAAAGCTAGACGCACTACTTTGGTATTAAATTGAAGGTAGTCAAATTGTACACTAATTCTTATCTCAACTTTTATTCTAGGACCATTAGTTTAGCCAGTACGTAACTTGGAAAATGACCATAACACGAAATTTTCATTTTGTTGAATAAAAATGTCAGTCTTTGACTAGCTGTATGTTCGCAACGAATAGTCTTACAGTACTCAAATTAGGCTTAAATTGTGGCCAATTTAGTACGCTTTATTAAAGTATTACCAAAGATACTCAAATAACGCTTCCTTTATATAATTATTTCGAAGAAACTGAAACAAGTGCCTTAAATTTTCGCAGTTAACGAAACAACGTGGAAGTATGTTCATTTCTTTAGTGTATGTTTATTTGAAGCCATATTTTTACATCTTAAATGGTAAATTCACATTTTTGCACAAGAAAATCCTCCCAAAATTATTCAGTACAATGTTTTTATTATTTAGCCAAAATCCGATATTTTACAATTTTTTTATTTTGGATGAAACTATGAGGCGTAGAGGCACCATTTTGATATTAAATTGAGGCTAATTCAATTGTCTACGAATTCTTTTGACATTACTTTTACCTAGGAGCATTATTTCAGCCGGTATGTATCTTCGAAATAACCCTACCAAACTAACTAACAAAATGTTAGTTTTGCAGTAATTTTCCGCAAAAAAAGCAGTTACTCAGTTATTTTTCTAATTGGTCTAATATTGTTACCTATCAATTATTATAAACCTAACTAATGTCAATACTATGCATTTTGTTTTATCTTTTTTGGGCTATAAGATTAAAAGTTACAACTTCATTAAAAAGTTTGACAATCTGTAAAAAAAAACCAGTGGCAAAAAAAAAAAAAAAAAAAATGTTTTACCTATAAATTAAACTAAAATTTCATCCCTTTCAATATGTACAGTTTATCGAGTACCACCCTGTATATTGGTCAATATGTATTCCGTCTGTAGCGCCCCTGACTGACTAGACACCTCAGGTGTCGCCAGGCGGTAGGTAGGTAGGGAGTTTCGCTTCTACGTGTAGTTATTGTTTATTCTTATGCTAAGGAGGAGGACTCCAAGGCAAGATTAACTTGAAGTACTGGACTACTGGCTGTTATTGCTAGAGAGTTAGTAAACGATGATAAAATCAGTAAACAACCGAGATAAAAATCAGTGTGCCGACTCTCTGTAGTAATCAATTCAGTACCGCACGAATATTTTTCTTCCATCGACTAAGTAGCGTCAACGTATCGTCATTGTCGTCGTCTTAAACGAAGGCAAAATTCGTGAATTATTTTCTTTTCTAAGTGCACAATGTAATCAAAATACCACATTCTTAGGCACAGCTAATAATATGCCAATGTCTTTAAATGCTCACAACGTACTTATAGTAAGGGACATTTTATGGCACTTATTGCAGACAGACGTCCTGGCCCACCAAAGTAAAAGGATAATTTCGAACGCTCACGAACTAAAGGGAAATGAATGTAAAACCCGAATTATCCCGCCTTCAGTAAGTATAGGTACACAAACAGACCATCAATCTAGTCCTATAGAGTGCTCTGTCAACAAAGATTTTTTTCGTATGTAACTATAGCTCAATAGTTGACCAAAGTAATAGCAGTTTCTCAGATAAATGTAACAAAAGTGGTAATACTAGTAAACAAAGATTAGGACCATTAAGAATATTATATCAAAATATAAGAAGTATCAAAAACAAGATGTATGAGTTGGAGGCTCTCACTGAGGAAATAAATGTATCTATCATATGTCCTTAACTTACCAATCATGCTCATGTAGTTGGCCTCGTTGATGAAGTTCTCAAGTCCGTGGAACACGCCCCTGCCGGTGGCAGACACTCTGCCGTGGATACCTCCCTGCACAACCAAGGTTAACACTTTAGGAAGATGCAGAGAAGCAAACCTCTTTGGCTTACACAAATGATCCCATAGTGACGAAGAGTATCCGAAATGACCCGCTGATAAGAAACCTCTTTGGCGACCTTTTCAAAGGCATCCAAGAAATAATCTAGTTTGGATTTACCATTAGTCGAACACCGAGATGATATCGTAAAATAACCACATATGTTGGATTAAGGGGATTATGCAGGTGCATTAAGAATAGGGGATATTCATGTTTTCTCTCACAGCTTGAATAAAAGCTGATTCATGTAACAGTTGAGAAAATAAAAACGTTTTTTTAATAGCTATAAAAATAACCAAGATATAAGCCAAACGATCTCTTTGTAGCAAAACAGAATTTAACATGGAGTTTATATGACCGACCAGTTACATGACGTCACAGTGCATACCGGAATTCTGTCTAATCGCTGCCTAATTGGCAGTTTAAAATGCTTATGTCATCAGTATTTCTTGGACGATATAAAATTTCATTTCATTTTTGGTGATGTCGTGTACGGTATTTTCGTAATTGGTTGAGAAATGCGATTTAAAAGATCCATGCATATTCCCATCGTTATACAGGGTGTCCCAGGAAGTAGTGTCAAGCGGAAGTCCAGAGGTAGTGCACCTCAAGGGGCATCTGAATCACCCCCATGTATGTTCCGCGATTTTTAGTATTTTCGGAGATATGGATCATTTAAATCAGAATTATGGTAAGTTTTCCTTGTGTCCATGTTATGAAAAACCCTTAAGTTCATGTATTATTATAATATTTTTTCAGTGGTTTCTTACATTGATAGAATAATTATGAACTTAGGATGTTTTTAAAACTACATGCCAGCTTTTTTTTCATGATGACTTTTTGTGTAATCACACAAAGTTTGTTTGTCCATACTAGCTGAAAAACAAACATGGGGTACAATTAGTGTGGAGAAAATGATCGATATCCCTGAAAATACTAAAAATCGCGGAACATACATGGGGGTGATTCAGATGCCCCTTGAGGTGCACTACCTCTGGACTTCCGCTTGACACTACTTCCTGGGACACCCTGTATGTTGTAATAATACCTACTTTATATTAATGATGGTTTATCATCAAAAAGGTAAAAATTAATCAGGTAACGAGTATGTGAAAAATGATTACGAGTATCATACATAAACAGAGATACAGGGTCGAGATTCCAGGTGGTAAAAACCATATCGTCTTTGACCTCTGTTATCGTATTGTCCAGTCAATGTCCGAGTTAAAAACGATAAGGTCAAAGACGACATGGTTTTTACCGCCTAGAATAGAAGCCCAAGCGAATGTGAAAGCGTCGATCAAAGGGCGCCGAATCAATGCCGATCCCTAAACAAGGGATAGGGCCCTGTGGCTGACCTGGTTGATGGGTTTCCCGGTGACGCAGGCGTGCGCGTTGATGTCCTGGAACCCGATGGTCTTGGCGTAGGTGTCGGCGATCCACGACATCTCGCGCTCGCCCGTGCCCATGTCCGGCGCTGGCACGTCCACGCCGGGCCCTGCGGAAACCCGGACGGTTACAGGCTGGTTTACTTTATGCTTTCAGTGCCCGCGTCTTGACCTTATGTTATGATGTGGGAAAATTTGCGACTGGTAGAAATCCGGATAAAAAAAAAAAGATCGGGTAAAAATGCGAATAGACCATTCGCGACTTATCGTTTCCTTAGAAAAAAGAAGTTTTGGGAAAATAAACTATCAAGCCGTTCTGACCTTGAAATGATCTCACCCCTGTTATCACTTCGACTCTTAAGAGGATTGTGAAGCTAAAATATTAAATACAAAATGCGATAACGTTTCTCCCCCTCTTAAACCTAGTCCGATTTTTACGATTTTTGAATATGTTGTAGATATCATGAAAACCTATCTCTGTACGTTTTCCTTTCCAAGAAAATATTTCTTAGAATGAAACAAATATAAAAAACAAAAAACAGAAACGTACAGACCAAGTTCTTTTTAATAACTACAACATATTCAAAAATCGTGGAAATGGGACTTGATTTAGGGGGTAAGAAACTTATCGCCCGGAGCTAAATTTGTATGATTTTTTTTTGAAAGCTACGCGGTTTTAGCGACACTTCACAATCCTCTTAAGAATACGTATATTATAAAAACTTAATCGGGAAATAATAGTAATTCATCTATAGGTATTATAGCAAAATACGGTTATCGTATTAATTTAAGCCTACCTATTCTTTCCGAGCTATCAAGAGTTGCCAGGCTTGATAACTCACAGATTCACGGTCAAGCGGGACTGATAGGCAAACTAATCGAATATATATATATCGACAAGTATAAGTATTACGAATGATAATTTAATTTCACCCGATAACCTATAGAGATAACAATAAATCGGTTGACCAAAAAGATTTACAGTCGCCATTGTGTTTATTGAGTGCTATTTGTTTGCTAAAGTGCTATATTTGCCTTTTAGAAGGTTGCTGAATGTCAAATAAAGCCTTATAATGAGGTATTCACGACTCCAGTGGTGTTTACTAAGCGCAAGATACAGCGTTACGGACTCTATTTGACGGTTCATGTTGGTCACCAGCGACGCAGTTATGCGTTAAAGCAGGGCTTCCCTAACTGTGCGTCGCGACGCCCTGGGGCGTCGCAGCACTGCCCCAAGGGCGTCGTGAGACGATCCACATAGATTAGCTATTAGCTGTCTGTATCGACGCGACCGACTCCAGTGAGCGCCGCGCGGTTTCTGTCGTCGCGTCGCGAGCGGCCGGCGGCTGGACCGCCTTCGACATCCCCCGTCTTAAACTCCAATACAACAAAGACAAACTGCTCGAATTTTGGAGCTCAGTTTCTCACGAATATCGTGCCATCAGCACTGCAGCATTGAGGGTTCTGCTACCATTTGCGACATCGTACTTGTGCGAAACAGGATTTTCTGCAGTTGCGGTAATAAAGAACATGTACAGATCGAAAATAAATGTAGAATTAAAAAAACAAAAACCCGCCTTCAAAAAGCAAAAAATAACTTCTTTAAAATGGTAGGTAAATAGGTCAGTCCAACTGAAGTCTGCTTTTGGTTAAAATATTGTTGGACGCCGACTTCAGTTGGACTGACCTATTTACCTACCATTTTAAAGAAGTTATTTTTTGCTTTTTGAAGGCGGGTTTTTGTTTTTTTTTAACTTTTTTTTTATTTTATACTTTTTAGTGATCATAATTATGCTGTTATTCTCCCATTTTTCTCCCATTTCTCAAGAAACAATAGAACATTTCAATCTCGCCGCAAGCAACGCCGTGGGAAAGTCATAGTCATATATTTAAACCTAAATATGCTTCGTCATAGTCGCTCAACTATCTTAATCGAAATATCTTGTCGCCACCCTCGAAATATATACCGTTTAGGAGTTCCGGTGGCCATCTGTGGTCTTCATCATCAGTTCCACTTCACCAAATAGTGGTTTCCAAGACCAAATACACGAGTTACAATGAAAAATACCAAAATCGCTATAGGTGTGCCTATAAATTTTGAAGAGTTCCGTCGATTCCTCATGGATTCCACCATCAGATCTTCATTTTGAAAAAAATGGGACCAATCTGGAAGCACCAGCTTTCAAATAAAAAAAGAATCTTCAAAATCGGTTCACCCAGTCGAAAGTTCTGAGGTAACAAATATAAAAAAAAAAAAACAGACGAATTGAGAACCTCCTCCTTTTTTTTTGAAGTCGGTTAAAAAGAGATGAGAGTGGCAATTTCCAAAATTGAGCCCCGTTTTGAGAAGCTATGCTCAGAAAAGCAAGCACATCCTTCTCATTAGTAGCCAATCAACAAAGTAAAATAAATATATCTTTAAATTTTCATTCTTATGTTTTGATTTTGTTCTTATTAACCGACTTCAAAAAAAGGAGGAGGTTCTCAATTCGTCGGGATATTTTTTTTTTTTTTTTTTTTTTTTATGTATGTTCCCCGGTTACTCGAAGACCACTGGACCGATTTGAAAAATTTTTTCGTTGTTCGACTGGGTATACTTTCTAGTTGGTCCCATTGTCACCACGTCAGGATCTGATGATGGGATCATGGAGAAATCAAGAGAACTCCTCAAATATTATAGGCACACCTATAGCGATTTTGGTATTTTTCACTGTAACTCATGCATTTGCTTTTGAAAAGTACTATATGGTGAAGTGGAACTGATGATGAAGACCACAGATGGCCACCGGAACTCCTTAACGGTACCTATTTCAAGGGTGGCGATAAGATATTTCGATAAAGGAAGTTGAGCGACTATGACGAAGCACATTTAGGTTTAAATATGACTATGACATTCCCGCGGCGTTGTCTGCGGCGAGCTTGAAATGTTTTATAGTTTCTTATTAATATTTAGAAGTGGAGCTACGTAACAGCATAAATAGGATCACTAAAAAGTATAAAATAAAATAAATGTTTAAAAAAACAAAAAACCGCCTTCAAAAAGCAAAAAATAACTTCTTTAAAATGGTAGGTAAATAGGTCAGTCCAACTGAAGTCGGCGTCCAACAATATTTTAACCAAAAGCAGACTTCAGTTGGACTGACCTATTTACCTACCATTTTAAAGAAGTTATTTTTTGCTTTTTGAAGGCGGTTTTTTGTTTTTTTAAACATTTATTTTTTTCTAATAAAAAATAAAAAAGTTATTTGGAGTTTTGCTGACAACTTGTTACTAGGCTAGAATTCAACTGGTATGGTAGGTAGTTTTTGATCAGATGGGAGGGCGGAGGAGGGCGTCGCAATAAAATGGCAAATCCCCAAGGGCGTCACAGTAAAAAAAAGTTTGGGAAGCCCTGCGTTAAAGTGAGATAAACATGCGGCTTTCAATGTAATTCGCGTAGGGGCCTATTATGGTCGTGTTTATCGATGTGGATAAACGTAGATAAAACAAGTATCACTTTCTGACCAGTATGTAAGTGCGAGAGTGACGGATGCTTTATACATCGCGAAAAAGGCGACCATAATACGGGCCAAGATACCTAGATAATTATTCGATGACCATAATTATAATATCGTATGATCTTCGAATAATAAACTAAGTAAGTTTGTATTGATCTTTCTTTCTCAGGTAGGAACCAATCGATAAGTTAACTGCGAAGCAAAAGCACGATAAATACGAATTTATGCCACAAAATACAATGCCATATGATTAGCTATTCACGACATTAGGTTATGTTGTTTGTATGCAGTACATACCAGAATTAGTTAATGCCATACTTCGCAGAAATGTGGAAGGCAAATTAGGCCATGTAGTGATTTTCGAAAATCCAACTAAACTGTAACGTCGCAGATTCGATAGAGAAGTAATCGAGATAGATTGGTCACGTGCACTATTGTGCAATTGGCTAAGGCTATTGACTTTTGACCGAGCTTGGTACACTGACCTAGACTTAGATTACCCTAGCACATTGCAACGTTTATCATTCTATTATACCTCTATGATTCGCAAGTGGCAATCATGTAGGACACGCGACGCAAAACTCGATGCCTCTAAATAGACTTACCCACTTAGCCTCCAAGCGTTTGTAGATCATGCAATAGTCTATAAATATCCTCTTAAGATTTTTTTGCAGGCATGACCCGTTATAGATAAGATAATGTATTAAGCTGATAATTCAAGTGTTTTAAAGCGATTGTCAAAGTACTAATCAGATTGTAGAATTTAAGGTGATCAATCAAATTGGCTTGTTACCAAGACGGGACACGCCTGTTTAGCTGGCCGGGTAAGATAAATATTGTCAGTCAGTATTCGACGCTGAAAGATTCGGATTGGGAAAAGGCTAAAAATACTGTTAGGGCTAAAGTTAAAGGCTAATAACAGCTGAACATTGTGATGACTTTGCATTTATCGGTTATCGATGGTTATCGAACTTAAAGTTTTTGCATATGACAACTAACTGTTAAGATCACAATGTGTGTATAAAACGCACGTCATGAAACGCCACTGTATCATATTTTCCATGTTGTCTCTGTGAGTAGTAAGTAAACTCTCAAGTTTATTCATCCGTCCTGCATTATTTAGGAAACTCACCAATGAATCCTTTCTTGGCCAGCTCAAGGGTGAACCGACGAGTGATCTTCTCCAGTTCATGCTCAGAGTAAGACTTTGGGTTGATCTTGATACCGGCTTTAGCTCCACCGAAAGGCACATCGACGCAAGCGCACTTAAAGGTCATCAAGGCAGACAACGCTTTGACTTCGTCCCTGGTGACATCCAAGGAGAATCGGATACCTGTAGAAACAACAATTTTGTCAATTAAACAAAAAATTACGAAGATAAAGTGCGTTGAAGTTACGCGTGACGTCACGCCGTGGCATACTTTATATACCGTTGTGATTTTGTGACGTGACGAGCCCCCACTCCCGAATTTTGATGCTCGTTACGAGTATATTTGTCAATTTTGATTGATTTGAAAAAACAAACAATACGTGTTAAATATTTTTTTATAATCTTACTATTAGATTTATTATTTATATATTTTTTTTACCCAGGACACACCCCTATTGTTTGTCTTTGTTTGTTGTAAACAAAGCATGGTCGATAGCAGTTCTAGGGTTCCGTAGTTAAACTATGTACGCTTAAAGTGTCGCTATGTCCGTCCGTCCGTCCGTCCGTAGCTTAGCTCAGAGACTTTGTTCTCGGAAGCTGTTATTTGGCAAGAATATACTCGTACATATTAGTCACGCCGACGAAGTGATATAATAAAATCTTGAAACATTTTTTTTTTAGGGTACCTCCCCTACACGTAACGTAGGTGGTCCCCTACCCCAGGGTGTGGGGGTTTGGCTGGATAAGTCTTTCAAAAATATTGTGGGTTTGTGAAAATAGTTTTTCGATTAAGGGATCTGTTTGTGAAAATTAAGATTTAAAGTACTTACATAATACGAGCGTCCTCACTGAGAGCATGCGGCGCGAACATCGAGTGGTGTGTAAGCTTTGTAACGCACGGCTCAACGTCCACACCACTCGAATATTCACGCGAATGCTCTCAGTGAGGACGCTCCTTATAACGAATTATAAAAGAAAACTATCACGACTATAGGTAGACTTGTTTGATTCCTGAGATACAGGCAACATACACATACATACCTTCATGCCTGTCTGCCAACGGGGAAGTAGAGACTAGGGAACGCCAGAGGCCTTTTTTTTAAAGTTACAAATTACAATTTACAGTTTACAAGTTTCCATTTGACACAACCTCGACCAATGAAGACCATTGGCCCGTTTCACGAAGCTGCAAGTTACAAATTACAAACGGAAGTCTCTTTCTAATTCCTTTTGCTAGAAAGAGAGTTCCGCTTGTAATTTGTAACTAGAAGCTTCGTGAAACGGGCCACAGCCACTTGAGCAGTGTTGCCAGTTTAGACCTGTAAAATTGTAACTTGTAGTTTTATAAAACGTGCCCCAGGTTCACCTGTCTAAACATACAACTTTCGCTTCCTCTACATTCAACAATATCTTCATGCACGTACGTCAGTTTCGGGTGGTGCTTGGTGTACAGGCGACTAAAGTGTTTATACCTAAGAACTAAAATCATCTAAGACAGCACCAAATAACTTTAAATAGAGAATTTGTTCATACTTGTTGTTTTTGAAATACGAGAAGTTTGGGAACCCTATACTGAGCATGGTCAGACATGCTCTTGCCCGGTTTTTTAATTAAGAAAATCCTAGTGACAAATAACCTGTGCAAATAACGCACTGTTCTTCGTGTAAGCAAAGCATAGATATACTACATGTTGCGTCATCTGTGTATTCCAAACACTTGATATTGCACATTGATCTACTGCACGAGTATAATCAATTAATCATAGTATGCGCATATGTCGTTATTGCTAATTTTACGATCCAAGCAATAAGTTTGATTCTGTTTTCTAAAGTATCTAGCTATTGCGCAATAGATACCAAGTATAAATGTAAGGTTTGGGTATTTTGATCAAATTATATGAGGAGCCTAGTTTTGTAGTCCAATAGACTTAGTAATCTGTATTACCCTAGCAACGAGCAAATTCGTTTTTTACCTGTAGGTGCACAGTTTTGAGAGATAGAACCTACCATTAATAGATATTTAGAGCGTACGAAACGATGCTTTATGCCCTTTTGTTAAATATAATAGAAATCATGTGGTCTGCAAGGCGTTAAGGTTTTCGTCAGACACAAGAGTCTCTATTGAAAATGCCATTGTTAAAATAATGACATTCCGAGTTCAATATACAAACAAATTTAATATGACAAACAGGCGTCCCCAAGGTACTGTACTGGGTCCAGTTCAGTTTATTAACGCTAACGACAACGATCTTCTCATAGTAGCCCTTGTATTCACTTATTGACGGCAAAAAGAAAAAGATTTATAAAAGCGCATAAAGAGATCTGCAAAGATTTATTATACTAACAGATTTCTTAAGTATTTTTATATGTAACTAACGAATTATGGATTGATTCAAATGAAATAAATAAATTATTTCTATTTTTAATCGACTTCCAAAAAAGGATATTCTTATTCGTCTGTATTTTTTTTTGTTTGATAGGGTAGGTATACTTTCGAGGTGGTCCTTTTGACACCAAGTCCTCAATCTGATGAGGAGATCCATAAGGAATTCAAGGAACTCCACAAATATTATGAGCATACAAATACTTAGCGATTTTAGTATTTTCAGTGAAAAGTATTATTTGCATTTACAAAGTATCATTTAGTGAAGTGGAACTGCGCCTCTATTCTAGGCTGTAAAATCCAAATCGTATTTGACCTGTTATCGTATTGTCAACGTTTTGATAGCTCTTATTTCGTTGACAATAATGGCGGCCGAATTAAAATTAATTCCATAACAGGTTAAATACGATATCGTTTTTACCGCCTAGAATACCGGACAATATGAAGAAAACAACAGATGGTTACCGGAACCTCTCATTTCAAAGGTGGTAATAAGATTTTTCAATTTAGATAATTACGTGACTATGATGAAGCTAATTGAAATGGTTTATGTAAATAATAGATAAATATAATAAATAGCCTAATAACTTTCCCGAAGCGTTGCATGCGGCGAGCTTGAAATATCCTAGGAGAATGGGTAACAGTGGATCACGGGGTACAGTGGATTATTTGCTATAACTTAGCATGTGTTGCGCTTTACGCACACAAACAAACGCGTTGTTACTGCGCGTCCGTACGCCTCTCCTCCGCACTACTCGCCGCTGCTGTATCAAAGCGGGTTGACGAGCTATCATACTCCGGCCACTTGGTAAGTACGAAAGTATATTTTTACGTGATTTAAAAATTTGTATTATTTCTAAGTCAATAAGAAATGTGAATACTAGGTTTTTGTTTTATCCTTGTTATTTCTTAAATCTTTTGTAAACTATGTTGATTTATCTTTGGGATACGTAGTTTATTTTTATTTTTATTTTTTGTTTCATAACGGTCTATGGGTCACAGTGAATAATTTTGTTTTGGGTCACAGTGGACTGATGATCCAGTGTGATCCGTGAAGCTAAAATTCATTCTTACTTTTTGCAGCTAAAAATGCCTCGCCATCGACTTAGGAAAACCAACATTGGACTTCACACTGGAGAATTGTTTGTTTATTTTCAAGTCTTTTTTTTTAACTTGCGTTAACAGTGATATTTAGTAAATATTGATGATACTGTTTCAATTATATAATAAAAGACTGTCTAATAGTACAAATAAATAAGTAATACTATGAAAATTGTGGTCTTTTACTGTATTTTTTCTATAGATTCAGTGTGCCCCAGTCTTGGGTCACAGTGGATAATTTCCCTTTTCATTTTAAAGTGGCTATAAAGTGAAAGTTTATGTAACACTCGCCAATAAATGCATTTTTCTTTGAAGATTAGATACCCATATTGTAATTGAATTTCAATGAATAATCATTTAGCCATAAATTTTGGAATTGCAGAACTTAGAAAAAAAAGTGATCCATTGTAACCCACTCTCCCCTACTTGAACTTTTAATTCACTGCAGTAGGATGACAGCTTTGGTGTTGTCAGTTTTTGGTGTATAAAAAATAGTGGTGTTCCTTACTGAATGAATGAAAAATGAAGTATGAAAATGTGGTTAATTTGAGTGATTCACTACTTTAATAATATTAATATTTAAGAGGGTTTCAAAATAACGTTAGTACCTAATTAAGAAAATAACATAACAAAATCACTTTTTTATATTAATGCGGTATTTGTCTGCGTAGTCTGTGGCTTATAACCAGAGGTCGGAATAGGTAGTGCTTATTAACCTAAACTTGACTCACGTTCATTCATGCGTGAGTGAGATGGGGATACGTTATTGAATGAAGATGCAACAAGTTTAGGTTAATAAGCACTACCTATTCCGACCTCTGCTTATAACCCGTGTCTCATTTTAATATTTTTAAACATTCTGTTGCAAACATAACGATCAGCTAAATATAATAATATACTTACCTAAGATAATATTCATAAAATATTTGGTTCGTCATTTGATCAATCATTCATTACGTGAACGTGTGAAGCACTATTAAATTAAATGTGGTATCATTATTTCACAGAATGACATTTGGCTTTGTCATTTTACTGCAGTGAATTAAATGGTCAAGTTTAGTTTCTTATTAATTGAGAAGTTTAACTACACAAGACAAAAAATATAAAATAAAAATTAAATGTTTAAAAAAACTAAGACCCTAATCCAAAAAAGTTAAATATAATTTATTTTCAAATAATAATCGGTCAGTGAACTGAAGTCAATACCTTGCTATATTTTAACCAAAAACCAATTTCAGTTGACTTTTTTGTAGGCCGTGCATTGTTTTTTTTTTTGGTTATTTACCTCATTTATTTATTGAGACTTGGGATTTCTGTATACACTAGGCTTAATTTCGACATACATATTTTAGCTTTAACTTAATGCGTCGAACTCCTGGTTTTTGAATTAAAACAGAGTGTTGCACGTAATAAGAATAAAGAAACCCCTTTTTAATTAAAGTGGTCTTTAACATTCATTTTCTTGTTGAAATGTCGCGAGGGTTGGTTTTCGATTATTAGGCCAATAAATTAAATGTTTCTTCTTAATTTTGAATTAAAATGCTTTTGTAATATAATAAGGAAAATTTTGTCATAGAACAATTAGCCTTGTTAATGTTAACGAGACTAATTTTACTAATCGTCCAACAGTTCTCGTAGGCAATGGAACTAATTTTAATGCCAATGAACCATATTCTGTTACAACACTTTGTTGCTACTGTTTTGTTATGCCACAAAGCCACAATATGAAGTTAACTGTTATTTCTACACAGAACAATGAATAGTTTTATTGACTTCCTGCCAAACAACCTGCAAAGGGATTTCAATTTATTGTTGATGGCAACATTTTGCTGTTTGATATTATGTTTATTTTCATGGCTCATCGAAGTAAAAAACGGCTTAAACTTATTAGATTTTATTTATAATTGTTTTTTTTCCGAGAAGTAACTTTGCATTTATTTCTATATAGCTCTGGGCTTATCGCAAAGTTTATTTCTTTAGTGATTCAAGTGACATCTTAATAATTTATTTATTTAATAAAAAAATATTTATTTACAGTAAAAATTACATCCACACGACAAGTTTCGTCAGATATATAAACGAAGACTCTTGCGACAAAACTACACCTATAGGTGGAAATCTGCAACAACTTTTGTCATATTACTCGTATACACGCAAACACACATACTAATTCCCCATTCGATTGAAATCACGAAAAGTGCCACATTGCTCACACTTGCAGCATTGCTCAACGAAACCTGATAGACAAGGTATGACAGTTTGTTATGTTATTTGTTTGACGGCTTGTCTTACATAAGATTGTGAAAAACATTCAATCGTTCAGATAGGAAATCTTTAGGTACTCAAAAGAACACGTGCCAGTCTGTAAGTTATTGAATGAAGCAATAAATTTGATTGATTATTCGTAGCCCCACGCCAGTAATAAATCTTTATAGTATAGATACGGTAAGTAAAGTGACTTTTTCTCCAGCGAAAATTCCATTTTCAATTCAAAATAAGACTAACCACCCTAAAGCGGGACTTTCACTAACAGGTTTTCACACGGATAGGTATCTCTAATTAGGCGTTTCATTTAATTCAGATAAAATCTGCTAGATCCTAGGTAGCATTACATTGCCTTCTCTCTCTCTTAATTTAAGAGCTTTGCTCTTGTCGGTGGAGTAATTTCCAATCTTCTCTCCTCTCTGCCGGCTCCTTGATCTCTTAATACGACACGACATGCACCTTCTTTATTTGGTCCGTGTAGCTTAATCTTGGTCTTCCTCTGCCTCTCCTGCTTTCAATCTTTCCCTCTATAATGTTTTAAATCAGCATTTCCTGCCTCAATAAATGGCCAATCATCCCTCCTCTTCTGTTCTCTATAATGTCCAATAGCTTTCTTTTCTCCTTTACCCTTGCCAATACTTCTTGATTTGATACCATTTCCCTCCAACTAATTCCTTTCATCCTTCTCCAGAACCACATCTCTAACGCTTTCAGCCTCTCTCTGTCCCTCTGTATTAGGGTCCCTGCATCACTTCTATATAGTGCTAGAGTATACTCCATATGTATGATTTTATCAAACGTTTTCATGTTCTTTGAGATATTTTAGACTTAAAAATGTATTTTTTTCTATTAAATGATTATTTGCTAATCATTTCGACTATGTCCTGACTACACGGAATTCACTATTTATAATACTTCCAAGATATTTATTTAATCCTTTTTCACTTCTTCCAATATTGTTCCATTTAATGTAATTGGGCCAGGACATCTTTTGTTTAGCCATTCTAAATTTTCGTTTTGTTTGTATTAATTCTCAGTCCTACTTCATTAAAATTAGTGTCCATAGAATAAGTAAGGTTTTGTAATTGATCACGAGTTTCTGCTATAGCAGCTATATCATCTGCAAATCTAATAAGTAATTAGGCTAAAATGTACTCCCCGTACGTTGTTATTTTTGACTTGCATTGTTACTACATAATTCTAATGTATTGCGAATTTTAGCCTAAGTATTACGACAGCGGAAGGCGATTTTAAATTGGTATTGTTTCGCAAGATTAGACCTACACAAACTGACAAAGTAACATGTGAAGTCACAAAAGGCCATGTAGCCATCGACGGTATTTCAACTAAGGTCTTAAATCAGCTATCAGCTACAAGGAATCGGAATGTAAGAGTAATATACACCACAGTGCCGTATTTTTCGTAGTCAATCAACCGATAAAATAAAAGTGTGTAATGGTATAGGCGGCAGAACAATAAAAATCAAAAAGCAATCCACGAAGACGAACGTTCTGGTTGGCATATTTCCTAGAAGATATAAATAGCTAGTAGGTTCATTAGACATTAAGGAAAAACGCTGCGTGAAAAAGTTATTTGAAACGCGGGGAGTGTTGTGCTGTTTTTTGTTGTTGAATGGCGACAGTGGCATGACGTGATCATGGCATATCTTTAATCCGCGATAAGAAATGTCTAATTATTAGAAAGCCGTGATATGCTAATGTATTTAATAATTTTACAAAACCCAACACACTTTAACAATTTCTAGAGACATTTCTGTCGTCCAACGGCAAAACGCAGCAAGTCAAATACCCTAGTTTCGAGAAAAACGCATTTAAAGATTTTTAAGTTTCACGCTAGAAATCACCTATTATTTTGCACTCAGTTGCCGCGTGTTGAATTGATGGTGATGCAGGGTAGACAAAACGCTGTAAGTGGTCCGTTCCTTGTTACGGGTTTGGTATAAAACATCACAATTGCAGTCATGATGTTTTGGCTTGTCTTATGCAGAGTTACCGCGTTTTGACAGTTTTCTACCGCCTAAACAAAACATATTTTTAAAAAGTCCTTTTGTAGATATGATTGAAGCACTCATGAGGTATCGTTTAATGCAAGTTAACACAAAACGCTGTAACTCGAGTTGCAGCGTTCTGCCGTTTGACGGCAGATTTTAAGGCCCATTTACATTATACAACTTTCTTGCACATTCCATACAATAAAATTGAGGAAATAAAAAATTGCTCAGTCTAAACCTTACGTTTGGTACAACTCTTAAACACTATTATTGCAACAAAATAATTGCAAACAATTATTGCCGATTCTTATACAAGAAACTTGCATAACCTAAATGGGCCTTTAGAGACAATTATCTTGTTCCTTTTTCAAACTTGCATATAAATTAAATTATTAAAAATAAACAAAAAACACGACTGCAATAAAAAAAACAACTGAAAAGCGAAAAACAAGCTATATAATCTATAGAAAATTGTAAGAGCATGTACTTATTGATATTTATAACAATTTAAATTTAACTTGAATATTGGTAAAGGTGTTCCAGGCGGGGACAAGCTAGTCCAAATGTTATTTTTTTTCAAGAAATAGGTTTTGAAATTCATTGCTTGTCCCCGCCTGCAATACCTTTACCAATATTCAAGTTAAATAACGACGCGATTTCGCGTCCTCGAGTTATTTGTTTTTTTTTTGCTAGAAAACAACTGTACTTAAATGCTGATACCAAAATGTTATGTTGCGTGGAAGACGGCGGCACTGCGTGATGAGTAAAAATATGAGGCGTCGGCAATGAATGGGTAAAATCCGTCAAGCCGTTTAGGCTGCAGAGCGTGCCCAGAAATAGACATACATACATACATACATACATACATACATACGCTCGAAAAACATAACCCTCCTTCTGACGCAGTCGGGTAAAAATGGTCACTAAGGAACGAATAGATCGTCACCAGCTGACTCAAGTGTGGCCAGTAGTGTCCTATCAGCTTTTTTATCAATCAGCTTGTCATATTTAAGTATCTTGTTTGGTAGCAGGATTATGTCAACGCTTACTGATTCTTGGAGTGAAACGTGATCGCTCTGCTGCTGTTGTGCTTTTTAGGTATTTAGTTATTGACAAGAGTGGGTGTTATGTTCAGTTTTTATCTGGTTGCGAGACCTTCAAATTATATAAGAGTATGACGCGGAATGTTTGAATTTGTTACACAATATTTCAGGTGCTACGTCACAGCCACGCCTCCGGTGCCAGCTTAGTAACGAGCGCGAGATTTTATCACATATCTTCACCTTCCAACGCGGATTTTGACACTGATTTTTTACATTGAGTTATAAATACTATACATCTATTCAAATTGGCTTCAACCATAACGTCCTTAAAGTATGAATTGAATGATGGTTTGTTAGAATGGATGGTGGTTTCGGTTATGTGTAATTATTTAAGAAATAATAACTACACTCCATATAACCAGACGAGACTGGTTTTGTTTGTAGCTATTTAACCAAATGGATTTATTCAAGGTCGTAATGCAACAAAAGTGTAGGTACCTAATCATAGAGAGACAAAAAAACATGATAATTGAATTCAAGTTGCACTCAAAAGGAGCAACAAAACCAAAACACACGGACCTAAAAAAAATACGGACGTAACGTTACACTCAAAAGGTGCGAAGCAAGCACGGCCTGTTATTTCGTTCCGTCATACACAATCTACCGTCTCACAAATGCACTAGGTCTGTTAACCCGCCGCCATTACGCATCCAGCCACAGCCCGAGTGACATATCACTTTACACCGAAGAAAATGCCGCATTGTGTAGTAAAAACGTGTAAAAAACTACATTAGTAAATATAAAAAGCCACACGGAATCACTTATCACCTGTAAGTTATGTTTATTCGTGTTATTTTTCATTTATTCATTATTTACTTTGACGTAAATTACAAACAATAAAATAAATGTTTTAAAAAACAAAAAACCGCCTTCAAAAACGCAAAAAATAACTTCTTTAAAATTGTAGGCACCTAATAGGTTAGTCCAACTGAAGTCGGCGACTACAACATTTTCAACAAAAAGCCGACAAAGTAAATAATGAATAAATGAAAAATAACACGAATAAACATAACTTACAGGTGATAAGTGATTCCGTGTGGCTTTTTATATTTACTAATGTAGTTTTTACACGTTTTTACTACACAATGCGGCATTTTCTTCGGTGTAAAGTGATATGTCACTCGGGCTGTGGCTGGTGCGGTTTTTTGTTTTTTAAAACATTTATTTTATTTTATACTTTTAGTGATCATAATACGCTGTTACGTAGTCCCACTTCTTAGTTGAAATGAAACTTTAACTTATATCAAGCGCGCCGCAAGCAACGCCGCGGGAAAGTCATAGTCATATTTGAACAAGTAAATATTATTCGTTGTAGGTAGTCGCTCAACTATCTTAATCGAGATATCTTATCGCCACCCTTGAAATGGGTACCATTGAGGAGTTCCGGTGGCCATCTGTGGTCTTCATCATCAGTTCCACTACACCAAATGATACTTTCTGAATGCAAATGCTAGACTTGTGACTAAAAATACTAAAATCGCTATATGTTTGCCTACAATATTTGAGGAGTTCCCTCAATTCCTCACTGATCCCCTCATCAGATACAGATTTGGTGACAATGCGACCACCTCGGAAGTATACTCTATCAAATTAAAAAAAAAAATTGAAATCGGTCGACAATTGACGGAGTAATCGGTGAACATACATAAAAAAAAAATACATACAGTGGAACGTATAACCTCCTCCTTTTTTGAAGTCGGTTAAAAATGACAATCAGTGTTGCCAGTTTTTTCACGGTTTTTTTTTCCTAAAAATTCAAGTTTTCAAGTTTAAATAAGAATTGCTTTATTCGTTAAAATTATTTTTGTCACTAACCTAACCTATGTTCATAAAAATGTGGTTTGATATATCAATATTATTAATATTATTGTCGTGCAAACGTTGAAATTTAAATTGTCATCGCGATTCAGTCTCAATGCAGTACCTATCGATACAGTCACAAATCGTCTAGGTTTAGTCGCGATACAGCGCTGCGGCTGTCGAATGCGCATTTGTATCGCTGCAAAAAGTTGCAGTTGGTAAAAGGCCTTAAAATAGGAAAATTGACGATTTATATGGCAACCCTCAAAGCACGCTCACTCGTAAACGGACGGCCATTTTGTGTGCTTCACTGATGATTAGACTAGGTTACGTCCGTATTTTTTTTAGGTCCGTGACCAAAACAACGCCAATTGATAGCTTGCAGTAAACTTTCATTTATACATTTGACTCTTCTGATCTGACCCACAAGTAGTGATCAGCCCATCTAAAAATTACACTGTAATGCTCCTAAACTGTTGCCTTGCAAGAACTACCACAGTTAAAGTACACTAATAAGTACTATTCTGATCTTGGGAAGTATGAGATCGCTGTTTCGCTCGTCAATAATGGTCGCAATTTTCTTATTGATTCCATCACCTAACAAGTCGCACTTGAATTGCGCAATGGCCCTTAAGAGGATTGTGTAGCTAAAAATTTTGGATTGCGATAACGTTTCTCTCCCCTTAAACCGGGTCCGATTTGTATGATTTTTGAATGTTGTAGATATCATGAAAAACTATGTCTGTACGTTTTCCTTTCCAAGAAAATATTTCTTAGAATAAAAAAATAAAAAAACAAAAAAAATAAAAGTACAGACATAGTTTTTATAATAACTACAAAATATTCAAAAATCGTGGAAATAGGACTTGATTTAGGGGGTGAGAAACGATAACGGAGCTAAATTTGTATGGATTTTTTTTGACAGCCAGGTACGCGATTTTAGCGGCGCTTTAAAATCCTCTTAATCCGGGTGATTATTACGAATCCATATTACTATCGCATCGACTAACTTTTCTTTGCAGTTTTACGTTCGCGTAGAATTTGTTTATCGTGGTTAACCCAGGATCTGTTGTTTAAAACACGAAGTTGGCATGCGCGGAGCAAAACATGCGTTAGGTAAGAATATTTTTAAATGGTGGATGCCTAATGCCTTGCAACTCTTGCAGATTCCATGCTTTACGGCATGCATACCGAATTACCGACTCATGAGAGCAGCCTTTGTTTTTAACCACTAAAAGGGTTTTGAGAATTTGAACCGGTGTCAGAGATTATCTCCTACAAGCAAACTAGTTTCTTGGTATTTCCCCATTTGTTCCCGGTACTTTTAAGGGAGTTTACATTTCCAATTAGGCACTTATTGGTTACTGTGGGTTGTCTGTCAGTTAGTAAGTAAAATTAATGGTTTTATTAGTATAGAGAATAAGATGTGTAGCGAGTTATCTGTGAAAGTTAGGTACAAGTATGTGTAGTTGGTTACCTACCTATACACTGAATCTTTTACCAACTGAATGCCACCCCTATACAACTACAGCTATTCCTGTACATACCTACTTCGTAGTTCGTCAACGTTTGAAATGCGAGAATCCGCGCCTAGGTTCAACATAATGTGCGTTTACATACCTATGATGGATTTAATTAATACAATATTACACCTCTGTAAGCATTATTACGGATAGTGGATGCCTACTAATAGGTAAGTAAGTGTAATGGTCCCATCTTAAAAATATATAAAACATCATAATTCTCCATATTTAGATAGGTACCTACACTACCTATAACCTACATACAAACAACTTATTTCATGAAGTCGGTTAAGCGCTAATAAGACAGCCAATAAAAAATCCGGAAGTTAAATTGCTGTTACTCTAACTTCAGTTCTAGAGCAAGAAGCACAGTTTTGGTATCTTTCTCCAACTTAGAAGTTAGAAAAAGTTAGAAGACAACAGTCAACTTCTGAAATTTTTATTACTAGTCTAATCTAAACCTCGCATTAGAATTTTGACAGCATCCTGCGTAATCGACTAAAGACAAAATAAACATGCGCTAGTAGGTTAGGTATAGAAGAACCATAATTTATTAAGGTTTTATTAACCGACTTCAGGTTCTCAGTTTGACCTGTATGTATGTATGTATGTTTGTTTGTTCGCGATTATCTCGCGTTTGGCTAAACCGATTTTGATGCGGTTTTCAGAAAAGTATTTTTATGATACAACTTAGGTACCTATTGTTACCTACTGTTCGTCGTCATGTCGTAATATTCGTAATGTTATTCATTTGTTTTTCTTCCTAGATATATATAATTATGTTTCAGTTTCACATTATTAAGTTCCTGTCTTCCTTATTTCCATTCAAATAAGATTCGTTATGAGTTCTTCGCACCAAATGTACAAGTCAGGATCACTATTACGACTTCCTTAATACAGAGTACCTAGCGATCTAGTTGTTTAGTCAAGATTATGACTTTCATTATTTTTTGCATTTTGCTTTAGTTAGTTTCTATACACATAACTACGGACGCTGTTTAGGTAATTACTTCCTTTTTAGCTACGCATAAATAACTAACTATACATATGTACATAACCTAACATTTGGCCCGTTACAAATGTAATCGTGAGAATTTCTTTGTTTTTTGACCTATAAACAAATCGAAAACCTATCAGGCAGATAACTTGAATATAAATATCGATTCACCAGCTGATATTGCAATTACCTATAGTTACAAGGAATTGACAAAAGTTTATAGGTACCTACTCGGTGTACCTACTTAGGTATTAAAACAATCTGCATATGCGTTTTATCCCTAGGACTTATAGGTAATGGAAATGTAAAAAATACCTGTCACCAATCATGACATAGGCATACCTAGGTACAGATATTTATATTGAGCATAAAGCAAAATTCTACTTCCACAGTTTAATTTTCGCAAAGAACTACGTAACATCGCGGTTGGCAAAATCACGTGTCTCTCGAGCTATAAATAAAATTTCCCTATAATCATATTTAACTAACTACGGTACATCGGAACTACGGGTGATGTAAGCAATTCGAAGCAAGAAATAAGTGAGAAATGTGGCACTCACCTCCTTTAGTGGGGGTTCTGTGTGAGGAATGCTGGGCTCGGAAGCCGTGAATCATTTCATATTCGCCAGAATCACGCCTCAATGGAAACTGGATCTCCAGAATATGATCGCATGGCTGCATGAGTTTTAGAATGCCGGCAACCTTCTTTTTCTTTTCTTCAACAGATTCTCTGGATTTCATATCATCTACTAATTGGTCTTCGACTACCTGGCAGGCCTTATGGAAAAAGTACTCCACCATGTCAAAGAACCTGGGGTTTGCACTGGTGGGAATATCCTTAAGCCTGTCAGGGATCTCATGGCTGGCGTAGGTACGGCAACATACGTTTACAGCGGCAGGCGCGATTCTGACCATATTGGCCGCTTCATTTTGTATAGAGTTTTTTAAAGGCGGAACTACAGATTTTGCGATATTCTTTAGATGCAGCATTGTGACTGTTTAATATTGTACTATGGTCGGGTAAGGTCGCCTTTATTATAATTAAATTACACGAAAAATAACTATGTGATGCACTGATTTTAGTGACGACCCGCCCCGACGGATTCGACTACTTAATGAAACGAATTTAGTTGCAGATGAGGAAAAAACTCAAGGGCCGTCGCCGGCTGCCGCAGGTAGCACGGATAGCACGATGCAGATCTTTTGTCTCACTTTAAATAACGATCGAAGAACGACAACGTTGCGTAAATACGGCGTTTTGATATCAAAGAATATCGTCTCTCATACGAATAAAAAAAAGGTAACGAAACGCATCTAAAGACCTACTATATTTTTTTATTCTTAGTAGGTACGTTTATTACCCAAATCATCAAATCCACTAGCACTTCGACAAACAAAAGTGTATTTTTCTACCTTTTGTGAATTTCAATAATACCAAATTATGAAACGAATATTTGTGTCCCTGTTTAACATAGAAATTTATGTGTATTCTATCCTGTTGTCATTTTTGACAACTAGTTATTTTGGCATTTTTGGCACAATCAAACTGTTTGGTTAGTGTTGTGTTGTGACGTATGGTATGGAGTGAATCGCATTTATTGAAGAATTTCTCAAAATAACTGAGATATGAAATAAAGTTCGTACATGTTTACTACGCATTAAGCTGTAATTAGAAGTATAATGATTTGCACTTATATAAAGACTTGACACGAAGAATGTACCAATTACATTGAACGAGAAAATTCAACGTGAGGTAAGGAACAAATAATTACTTATTTATCGTAATTCCGTTTGATTTAACATTATGTTATTTGATTTATTAATTATTTGACAGCTAAAATCTCCAAAAATGGTATCCGAAGACGAAGTAAGCCTCAACTTGTCCGAAATACTGCCTGATGAAATTATAGTGTTCATCTTTAAAAATCTTCCACTTGATTCAATATTATCATGTGAAAATGTCTGTAGACGGTGGCGAAAACTATCCCAAGATGCGACATTGTGGAGGCAAATTGTCATTGTGTACTCAGGAAAGCCTGGGCAGAGTGAAGTTAGTGAAAGAAATCTGGAAATAATATCAACCCATGGCAAGTACATATACTGCTTGAAGTTACAATATGTTTATAGCTACGCCTCTATCAAATCAATCACAGAGAACTGCTATAATCTTACCTCACTTGAACTAGTTATGTGCCGTGTTACAAAGGAATTCGAAGAGGATATTTTAAGATGGCCAAATCTCAAGAAACTTAATTTAAGAAATTCTTTACTTATGACAAGCAATGACGATCTGGAAGTCAAGTATGATTATTTTAAAGAGTTAAATTATTTAGCCTTGTCTGATTTTGGCTTAAGTTCTATGAATTGTGGTACATTACTTAACTGTAACCACTTAAGTCATATATTAATAGAAAAAATTAAAGATCTCAGTGTAGAATATGTAACAAAATTAATAAAAACGAAACAGGGTATTTTAGTTACCTTCCATGTGTATGGAGGAGATGCCGTTGATGACAAATGCCTCAAGCTGCTGTCTCAGTGTCCTATGTTGAGGGATTTAGCTATCATTAGGTGCGAGAACCTTACAGATAATGGCCTCTTAGCACTTTCTAACCTGAAAAATATCCAACACTTACAAGTATGGAATAACATCAATTTTACTGAAATGGGTTTATTAAAAACATTAGGCAGCAAAATATTAATAAAATTAGAAAGTCTTAGTCTTTCTAGGGTAAGAAATATCTCCCCTGTGATTGTGGATATAATTTCGGAATATTACAAAAACCTAAAGTTTTTGGCTTTGTATCAATGTCCACAAATTATAAATACAGATTATGAAAAGCAGCTTAAGTCAAAGTTTAGAAATATTGATGTGGTGTTGTATTGAGTAAATAAAAACCATTTTTTTTTTGTTTCTGTATGATTTTACTCAGAACCCAATAATGTTAGCCATTTATAAATATGAAATTTCATATCACCGCAAGATATTGCAGAATAATGACAACCACATTTCAAGTGCCCACAAAGACTGAGCTTCTTATAAGAAATTGTCGTTATTAAACCTATTTTAGTTATGAACTATTAACACGTTCGCCCCCGGCACTGTTTCACTGAGCACTTGCGCTATGCCGACTGAAATTGTTGAGAACACACACATGCGCGTCACCGGTATAGGATAAAGATAAAGATTATTTATTTGCATAACATACTCGCATCAAAAATGCCTAGGTATATTTTTTATCACTAGACAGTTTTGACAATCATAAAATTTGCTCGAAAATTATAAAATTTGTGTTTAAATTCTGATAAAGTGTCTATATTTATTATATCCTTTGGAACTTTATTATAGATTTTGGGAGCCATCCCAAGAATGCTTTTTTGAAATAAAGCGGTCTTCGCAGACGCTGCGCTGATTTTATTTCTAAGACGAGGACTGCTTAAATTTTAAAATAATTTCTTGTTAGATCTTGTAAAAATTACTATTTTGTATATACCACGTGTCCCAAAACTCAACGATAAGCCGGCACCAGAGGATGGAGCTGCTTATGATTAGTCGAGAAAAAATAAGGAAAAAAATATATCTTTTCCTTATTGGTATTGGTATTGGTAGTATCTTGACGTGTAAAAGTGCCCGAGCGGCCTACTTACTAAATAAATTTCTTTTATCTTTTTTATCTTTTTTATTTTTTCTCGACTAATCATAAGCAGCTCCATCCTCTGGTGCCGGCTTATCGTTGAGTTTTGGGACACGTTGTATACATATAAGCTTGGAAAAGTTAATATGAGTAATTTCTGGAAATGTGCCACACAATTATCTAATGCATCTCTTCTGTGCTCTAAATATAATTTCTCTATCAGCTGAATTTGCCTAGAAAATAATTCTGTATCATAGAGTCGATATTACATAATAAGCGTGGTATGCAGTTACCACCACGGACTCATTTATACCCTTTCTAAGGTTATACAAAGCAATTACTTGGCAAACAGAGAAAATATAAAAACATAAACTAAAACTAAATACTAAAATTAATTAACTTATTCTAAGTAACTAAAATATGTACAGATGTCCCCTAAGATGGCAGATGGCAGTGGCCACTGGGAATGGTGCCCATAAGGCAAAAAAAACAGCAATGTCACCAGCATAGGAGTAAGAATTTTTTGGACACAGGTTGTGTCAACAGGGCCGAACGTGTTAACTATATTTACCTTGTAATTTTTTATTTTCAAAGTGTGACTAATTAATGATTAGTGCTTTGTTTATTCAATTGTTTGTATTTGGGTCATACACACTCGCAAAAACCAAAGTTGTCTCTCCTGTGGTCAATAGTTACAGGGTTGTGTGCATATAAGTTATGTTTTTATTTGCTAGGACTAATGTAGACCTGATACCGTTTATGAGGATGTGGGTTATTGTATGCCCAAGAGCCCTGGCATGGCCTAAGACGGTCCTGCTTATTACATTTTCAATGAAAATGATTCTTACCGAACAGTTGTTGCTTGAGTAGATAAACTAGCAACCCATATAACCATTTTTGGTAGCCGTTACGAAAATTTGCGAAATTTATGTGTAGACACTGACTGATTCTAGTAACACGTTTGGTCGCTGCTTCGTAATTGTTACGTCGCCACGACTAAAATTGGGGAAGAGTCGACACAGTAACTTTTGGTTTCACTGTTCCGTCGCTGTGTGGTAAGAATGTTCCCAGTTTGAAACCAGTTCGTTAGAAATCATTCGTTCATTCACACTTTTAAATGAAATTCGTTGGAGTGTCTGATGTCGTTTTCATAGTGATTTAAAAAATATTTAAGAAGAGACGCCATCATAAAAAAGTTTGACAACGTAAATATTTCGTTTTAGTTAATAAAAATATTCCATTGAAATTTGAACACTGCCATGAATTAACATTATGATTGTGTTCAAATTTCAATGGGAAAATAATTTCAACGTGTCATTTGATCATATTGGTTGAAATTCATCAACGAGCAATCATAAAATCATAATTTAGCCAATTTAGCGAAACACATGACTGTACTGCGTATTATTGCATTATTGAATAAGTCTATAATTTAAAGATCCCTGAAGCTTTCATAGACAGAATTAGTACATTACTGCACAGACCGGGATATAGGCCGTTGCGGGACGAGTAGAGTTAGCGTGGCCGAGACGCAGTCGAGGCCGCGATATATACGAGTCCAGCAACCGCCCTTCCCGGTCGAGGCTTGTATAGTGCTTTTCTCCAAGATGTGAGGAAATTTAACACAATTGTGAATAATATTAAACACAGTCCCAACATTTCCTTGAAAAAAAGAACAGAAACGTACGATTTAGTATGACACTGAAATAAAGCATTAAATAAAATCATAAATTATTTCAACGTAATAAATTCAATTTGAATAAAATATAGTTTAAACTATAACATTTATTACGCGTTTATGTTATTTGCGTAATTTATTTTGTTTATGAACGCAATTTCTATTTAAAAAAAAGTCAAACTATTTGACACACTTTTAAATACGTTGTAAATGCTGTTTGAAAAGGCTTAACTTTTTAGTCTATGACATTTAAAAAGTAAAATATACAAGGAAGAATTTTGATTGCACGAGTGTTTGGCTGTTTGGAGATAGTTACCCTAGTCCAAACATGGTTTTAAAAAGTAAAACACCAGGTACGTAATGAAATTTCATACATTTTTCGCGGCCGCTGCCGTTGGTACATAATAACTTTGTTTTTTTTTTTTAATTTTGCCTTGGCCTGGAACTTAGAACTTCGCGGGCTGATTTGACAACAGTAAGGTTAACATTTCCGAGCATGTGGGAGAAAAATATATTGGAGCAATGACAATAAATATAAAAGTAAGAATAAACCATAAAACTTACTAATTATGATATAAATATGTTATTATGACGGACAAACATTGCATTCACAAGTGATCACATAGTTACTAGTTTGTGTCGACATGTGTCGACGTGAAACTTAAAGTAGTAACAAAGTTACTGAAATCACAAAATGGGTCCATGTATTTTTTATCTACAGAGACTCTCAAAGTTTCACGGACACCGTCATTTACCGTTACAAAGTTCCGAAACATTGACGTAACATTACTACACTTCGCGTTTATTGTTTATAACTTGGTTACAGAGTTACCACACGGTTACTACACATTATTTCCTAGTTTGTACACTAGTCACAAACTAAACGCAAAGTGTATAAAAATGTGTGACAAATGTTTCCGTTATTTGTGGACGCAGCGACTAAACATTGTTACTAGTTATTTAGTGGTAGCATTGTGTATCAACTGTTACTACACTAAGAAACCAAACCCTTACACAGTCGCAATGTGCCGAAACAGTTACCTACGAAACGATTGTGACTTGTTACTGCTTTGAAAAGTCTGCGACCAAAAATGGCTATATGGGAATATGACTGTTAATTATTAACTTTTTCCAACTCTTGGGGAGCTAAGTGTCTCTGAAAAAACAGTGTTTATTGAATTTGAATAACAATAAGATTCAAGTTATCCTAGAGTGGTTAAGTGAAACTTATTTTATTATTTACAATTTTTTATTGTTATGACATTATAATATTGGTCAGTTTTGTGCAGATTATTGAATCATCAAATATAATTGTGTTTTTAATTTATTAGCACTAAACCAATGGCAGATGATAAAATGTGTTTTACTCCATGTCATATATAATTCAATCAGCAAAAAAACCTATTATAACTCATGCCTGTTCTTGTAAGTAACAATGTACTTTTTATATATACCACATCAATGTCATCAATTTAAAAAAAAAAAGTGTGCGTCTCGGGACGCCCGACAGAAGTGATAACTTAAACTAATCTAAGTTGAACTATACCCTCCCATAAGAAGTTATCACTTCAAAAAGTTCAAAATGGCGACCATTTTTTTTAAATCTGATTGCGGGTTCGCATTTGAAGTCCCAAGGGGCCCTCAGATATCGATTTTCAAGAATATCGAACCAGTAACAAAAAAGTTCAAAAGGGCCGCCATTTTTTTAAATCTGATTACGGGTTCGCATTTATAGTCCCAAGGGATCCTCAGATATCAATTTTCAAGACAATCGAACCAGTAACAAAAATGTCCAAAATGACGGCCAGTTTTTTTAAATCTGAGTACGGGTTCGCATTTGTAGTCCCGGCGGATCCTCAGATATCGATTTTCAACAAAATCGAAGCAGTAACAAAAAAGTACAAAATGGCGGCCACTTTTTTAAAATCTGATTACGGGTTCGCATTTGTAGTCCCAAGGGGCCCTCAGATATAAATTTTCAAGACAATCGAACCAGCCAATAACTTACACTAATCACTTTCAAAAACGGTGATAGTTTTAGGTTATATGCTCACTGTCAACAATATTTATGGTTATTGGTCATTCCAATAGACTTGTCTTATTTAGTAAACACTTTTATTACCTCAAAATGCATATTTTTAGGACAAAATGCCCGTTTTGAGCGGAATAACTAGAGACCACATTTTGCACACCATTTTCCTGGTTTTACATCATGGATAGTTTTTATTACGACAAAATTGATATTTTAGGCGAAAAGGGAGCACTTTGAGGTTATAAAAGTGTTTACTAAATAAGACAAGTCTATTGGAACGGAACATAGAAACGCAATACGGGATGACGTCAGCAGGGAAGATCAAAAACCGTTTACCATTTTCGTCCATATCTGCAACTTACGATTGGCCTAGCGGCTGAGAGGTAGGTCTATGACGCCATGGTGCCGCGGTCCAAATCCCATCAGATTCCAGTATCTTTTTGTATTTTATAAATTGTTTAAAACTTATTTCTACCGCTGCCGTATGCGTGAGAGAGGGAAGCCAGACAGGCTGTCTAGTAACGCGCGTTACGTAACGAAATGGTTTACCCTTCGTTAAGAAGTTATCACTTCAAAAATTGAGTACGTACCTATCCCGAAATGAGACTTATTTTTTAAATATGGTAGATTAAAAACTGATTTATTGAGAGCCACTTGTCTTAAGGTGGAAGAGGCCAACGCCGCTAGCCACTGCTAACTACTCGCACAACATCCTTCCGTCTGTCTTTCAATTTGGTAAGGTTCTAAGCGGCGGCGGATTGTTGGAGTGATGGTGGAAAACGTCATCTCCGAGGATCGCCAAGTAGCAGTCGGAGTCTTCCAGGAACGCTGAAACTCTGGTCTATATCTTAGTCGTGGACGGTTCCCACCTGCCCCGTACGCTTACAACGCGGCATACGCGTCCCTTTTCAAGCCCGAGCATGTCATCGTTAAGCTGCCATGCGAACATGATGCCCTACCGGTTCCGAGAAAACCAGCTGTCTAAAACACCCATATCGATAAAGCTTTCGTGTTTTTCGAGTCATCCTGTTATACAGTGGCAATGTTTTTTCACCAGTAAATTTTAGAAACCCTAGTCTAACCACACACGATTCATAGGTCCCGCCTCTTCCCGTTTCGGGTCGTTTAGTGCGGTATCCATTAAAATAAAAGTTTCATCTTGTCATGTACACACACGAACACGTTTTTGTGAGGTGGAAAAAACACCAAAGAACTAAAATGCCCAGGACATTTTCCATGTTTGAATACGATTCGTTGACCTTCTCCTGCTAGCATTTCAGTCATTCATACAGCTAAAGAACTGAGCATTGTAAGTAAAAGCTTAAAGCTTCGGAGAAGCCAAAAGACCATGCATCAAAAGGGTCTAAAAACGAACAGTGCTGAGAGTTAGTTCCTTAAATCTACTTTATATTGTTTTAGAAGCACCAAGTCGAATTCCATTGCAGAACTGAGATATTCATATTTTAGTATTCATACTAAAACGCTATTCATACTAATAATATTATAAATTTGAAAGTAAGTTTGTCTGTTTGTTACGCTTTCACGACTGAACCGCTGAACTTTAGTATGGAGATTCACTGCCAGTACTGTTTTTTGAACTTTCGCCAGGTGCCACATCTTTTGGTTTATACGGAGCTTGCCTACTGTAAGAACGCACATATGCGTTGAGGGCACTGGGTGGAAGTCGCGGTGACGCATATATGCGTCGGTGGCAGTGAATGCGTTAAAACCCGGACAAGGACATGGCGTAGGGAAGAATGGGTAACACTGGATCACGGGGTAGAGGGGCACAGTGACTCAAAGGTTACTGTCCGCGTATTTACGCAAACAGACGCATGTCTATTTGTCAAACGGTCGCCTTGAACGTCCCCCACTCACCGCACTTGCTGCTGCTACACTCGAACGCCGCGAGGTCGCGCTGCCGCAGCGTTCCACAAAAGTAAGCAAATCTTTTTTTAAGTAACTTGTTTTAAAAAAGTGAATTACGTCAGATTCTTGCGAGTAACGTGTTGTTAAGAATATTTTTAAATAATTTATTTCGACAAGTTCTTTAGAACATGTAACACCACAGCATTGTTTTAAATATTTTTCTACATCAAATAAACCCAATTCTATAATTATCCGTCATAATTTTTTCTTAGACCAAAGCTTCTATGGAGACCTGGCATTGTTCTTTGCGAGCCCTATTTAACGCATTCACTGCCAGTACTGTTTTTTGAACTTTCGCCAGGTGCCACATCTTTTGTTTTATACGGAGGTTGCCTACTGTAAGAACGCACATATGCGTTGATGGCACTGGGTCGAAGTCACGGTGACGCATATATGCGTCGGTGGCAGTGAATGCGTTAACAGACTTTTATTTTATTAAGACTTATTTTAAAATTCTGTGTCACAGCACCTAAAGATCCGCGTGTCCACCGGTCAATCTTCGTGTCTCATTAAATCGATTTAACGATTTCAGATCGATTTGCAGCAACACGAAAATACCAAATCCCCTGCTTCATAAGCCGGAATCGAGTTCTCGAGATCTCGATCTCGTTATGAGAAACATAATAATGCTGGTCTCTAAACATACATAAAAGATGAGACTTCACAATTATGAAACAAAAAAGTTCGTTGATAAACAAAGACCAACTTTAAACGTTTTCAAAAAGAGAAATTTTCAGAAGTCGTACGCCCTAGTAGTAAGGCAGCTGGCGAGCATTTCGTTATATGATTTGCATGAGTTTCACATCGAGGTGGATTGCAGTTTAGATCAGGGGTGTGATTCTCTCAACAACGACGGACGGAAGGACGAACGAGTGATTGTCCAAGCGGTGACTTTAAGTAGTCCCGTAGAAGTGAACAAAACTCATTTTAGCGCGTGTATTCAATTCGGCAGCATGACTTCTCGAACGTATAAGGCTGCCTAATTGAGAATGCTCGCGCTAAAATGTGTTTTGTTCGCTCGGACGGGACTACTTAAACTCGCCGCTTCAGTTCGCTCGTCCGTCCGACCGACCGCCGTTTTTTGAGAGAATAACACCCCAGTACGAATTGATTTTGTCTAGTCAATTAAGGTCCTATGTCGCTTGTGATTCTGTATGGTTTTATTATTATTATTTTGTGTAATATTATTCGCTGAACTCACGGTAACGATTAAATTTCTAGAGCTGAAATCTAAGGTTTTTTTTTTTAAATGCCAAACAGAAACGAAATGCGCTTGGAACTTTAATGAGAGAGTGATTTTTTTTAATTATATGCTTGAAATTTAATCCGAATAGATTTTGCAGTCTTTAACTTATTTTAAATCGGGTTAAAAAAAAACAAACTGTCTGCCTTTGGAATATCAGACGTCTGCCTCATCGATTTTCTTGGTTTTCATAAGAAATCCAAACATCGGTCTAAGAGGCAGACATGTGCGCATAATATAGCACAACTTTTTTTTTACATTTTTGCTTCGCTGTCAATAGACAACGCAGAGGCATCATGCTGGCAGACTATTTTAAATCGAACAATTCAAGTCTGCCAAGTGTGCACTTCATATACAGTGTTTTAAATCATAAAAATAACTTGAAAAATTGAATACTAAGACACTCCAGAGCCCTGGATGTCTGTCTCTTCGATTTTTTGTGTTAACTGGATGACTGTGATCGTCAGCCCCTGAAGCAGACATGTGCGCATAATATAGCACATCTTTTTTTTACATTTTTGATCGACATGGTGGCGCTGCGTTGTCAATTGACATCAAAATGTGGCAGGTGGCAGACGAGGTCCTTGATGTTTCTTAGGGTATAATTGTCGTTATTAATAACGTCTGCCAGGTGTGCTGATTATACCGAAATTTTGCTCGCCAGCTCCCTGACTATAGGGAGCTATAAATATAGTTTAAAAAATAAACAGAAGTTAGTGGTATTTGACTCAATCTTTGTAACAGAACTTATTGACTCATTGATCATTCCTTATTATCATTAGTAAGATAAAAAAATGGACTTCCAGTTCGTAATAGAGTGAAAAACTAATGATTAAATACATATACTCTTTAAAATTTATTGTATTCAATTCAATCATCAGAATCATAACACACAAACAGATAAATTATAAATTAAATATAAGGATATTTACAGTAAGTACCAGCAGACAACTGTTTGCTTAGAAAGTGAGAATTATAAAATGCAATATTTACAATGTCTGACAGATCCCTTTAATCGATCAACAAAAATACACTTTAAACTCTTCATTTCGTATAAAGCAATGACTTTCTACATGTACTTAAACAAAACTTGACTTCTTTCACTGCTTCTTTAAATAGGTACAGTCCGCAGCAAAAGTAGGTGGACAGTCGAAGAGCTGAAAATTGTATATACACGATTCTATTGTTAAGAGAATAAGAGCGTGTGTAGATAAATTTAAACACTCTGCCTGTCCACCGTTCTTGCTGCTGTACAGTGCGATAGCTCTTAACGCATTCTCTGCCGGTATTGTTTACCGAACCTTAGCCATGTCCGAAATTCAAAAGGGCCGTTTTAAAAAAATCAGTTAAGAACAGTTAAAACCTCAATTAATATTCTTAATTTTTTTCCATTTCGTAACGGTAATTACCTACTACATTTAAATTATTCGATGTTAAAAATAGCAATTGTCGTATAGGACAATTTTACAGTACAATTTAGTTGTCCTTTACGCCAATTGTCCTTTTAGCTTCGATTATGGTTAATTTTCGTAACGAAATGGAAAAAATAAGGATTTTAATAGAAGCTTTAACTGTTCTTATCTATGTAAATTTGAATACGGCCCAAAAATGCGTTTAAGGCACTGGATCTTTTATGCGTTGCCGGAAGCCGAAGTCTTGCAGAGTTTGGGTAAAATTGGGAAGACTAGCATAATAGCATATGAGAGCGAGTGAAAGAGAAATACAAACTAACCCGTGTTTTAAGAGTTTTCGCACTGTAGTGCTTTATCCGTTAGGAAATTCCACACATTTAAAACTAGGGCTAGGACATTTGATTGGACACCGTGGTTCTAAAAACCATGGATTAGGCATTACGACTTACGACCACCCGTTTTCGACCAAACAATACATTAGGATCAACAACTCGATATAGACCCATATGTTTGTTACTAGTTACGCTTTCACAGCGCATCAATACCAACTAATATTTGTTTGTTTGTTATGTTTTCACAGCGGAAATATCATCCATACCAAAATTCACTCAAATGGGTTCAGTTTTCAATGAATGAGTGAATTACTGAAGTAAGACACGGTGACAATACTGAAGGTCAAAATCAAAGTGCTAAGCTACAAAATGTCCTAACCCTTGTTTATAAGCTTCTCTTTTTAAAGTGCCACTTTGAGTTGTGGGGTAACCAAAAGCTTTTTATATAGAAAAACTACACAAAAATGAATTAATAAGCAAAGTTGTGATGACACGTGTGGCCGGAAAGATGTTTATTTATTATTTTACTAGCTAAAGTACTTACCTAAACTTGAAGCTTTGTTAACAGCATTTTATACAATTCAAATATGTACCTAAATCACATAACATTTTATGTTTTATTTCAAACATATCACAGCAACCCTAATCATTTGGTACCTAAATTCCGGATATTCCTAAGATTAACGACAAGATGAAATGTTGTCTTACGAAAGTGTTTTAACACTGCACACCTAGAATACACTAAAAGAAGTTGTGTAAACAAAATGAACACACATTCCACCATGTTAAACGAAGTCTAGTTCTATGACAATCAAATTAAACAATTAACTTACATGATTAATTCAAAATAACTTATGGACTTATCCATAGGATCAGCCAACTCTTTCTAAAATATATTATATTTAGCTATATATTAAAAGTATATAGACAATGACTTACTTTAAAGTTACTTGATCAATTTAATAACCTTAGTTCACTGCCTATATTTGGCTTCGCACAGGAACGATATGTCGACCGGTAAAAGAAGAAAATAACAGTGTCAATAGTCGCGGGCGCGACTGTGTAAATAGAAAAAGCTATGGCTGATTTGAAACATTTCAAGGAAGGTAACGATATTTAAATTTCAGCTATCGACAAAAAATATTCCCAAGAGGGCGAAGGAGATAAGAGTATTGAGATATTTCTTCGAAATGCCAATAGTAATTATAATAAATTCAATGGGGACAAAGTGTAATAAAATTTAATCAAAATAAATCATTACGGAAAACGTATCATTCGTTCGTTCCGAGAGTTCAAATAAATAAGACAGCATCCATTCGATCCTGCTAAATACCTCCGCCGAAACCGGAGTCGGCGGCATCAGGACTTAAGACAGCATTCCAACGGGTATACTGCTTTTTGGCCGTAAATATGTGTAGCCCGATGTATCGTTTCCGAACTGTTTCATTTGCCAACTCGCTTTTTTGCTGTAACTGTAAATATTTCAAGAATTTATTTCGGTACCATCGTGTAGAACCCTAAAGGTTAGGTTAGGTTAGTTTTTATAAAAATCCTTAAATATTTACAGTTACAGAAATAAAAGCTGGTCGGCAGATGAAACGGTTAAAAAACGAGACATTCGGCCAAACATATTTCTGCCAAAAGGCCGAGAACCATTCCGACGACATCTAGCAGTAAATACGGACAAACAAAAAGTAAATTACAGCTCGACCGAAGAGAAAATAATGGAGCCGCTGTCTCTGTTAAAACCGAGGGCAAACTCTAGGAAAAACCAACCGTTGCCTGGACAAATAATTGGAGGTCCGATGTACCCTTTTCGGGGGCCCAGTCTGTTATCGTTTGCGGCCCCGCATGAACTGGAGCGCCTTGGCCATAAGGGGCGCCTTCTTGGGCTTCGCCGAGGAGCCGGCGCCGAGCACGGGCGCGGGCCGCGCCGCGCCGCCGCGCAGCACGTTGGGGCCCGCCGCCAGCGCCGCCACGCGCGCCGCCGGGCTGCCCGTCGACGCGAACGCCGTGCCGTGCTGCGCCTGCACACCCACACATTCAGATCGACACCCTTCCCACTATGTGCACTCTTCCCATAATACCTAGGTTACAGATGTAAACCTTTGGAACGCCTAAAGGTTTCTGCCCACTACACCGTATCATACCATGACCGTAATAGGAACGTGATAGACAAAAAAATATTCTTTGTATTGAAAAGTATGAGACTACGCCCACTAGACCGTTCCGTCACCGACCAACATTTTAATACTAATTACCTTCCGAACCTGATACGTTCATAGTACGGTCATGGTATGATACGGTGCAGTGGGCAGAAACCTTTACGTCAAATACAAAATGTGCCACTCACATCATACGCCAAGCATGTTTGCTATGCTATGCAAATGACAACTTAATTAATACGATACGAAGTCTCTTTTAATCTTTAACATGTGTCGGCTGTGGCCGACGGTAGTGTCAGTGGCACAACGTTCACTTGACGGCCAGATTCGTCTGTGACATTCAAAAGATTAATAATCATACGACATCGTATTTGATCCGAATATTTTGTTTCTCAGACCGCGGCGAGACTTGTACTAGAGTTATTTCCATAGTGTTAAGAGTTATGCAATTTTGCTGTGTGTAAAAGCGGCTGATATTCAGGTCACCGTCTTCGTAAGGTAAGCACTTCGTTTGCGGGGAACTGTACACGTTTTTACAACAAGATACAGCAGGGCACAACTAATATGGCGCGCGGATTAAGCAATAATAGACTCTTGGCCAACGGTGTAAGCGCTTCGACGCCCGCTTTATTAATTGTGTAGCACAGTACCATATGATAACGTCAGTATGCCCCGCCTCCGACTCCGATTCACTCCCACTTCGGTTCCGAATCCGACTCCCACTTCGGTTCCGAATCCGACTCCCACTTCGGTTCCGAATCCGACTCCCACTTCGGTTCCGAATCCGACTCCCACTACGGTTCTGAATCCGACTCCCACTTCGGTTCAGAATCGGATTTCGATTCCGAATCCAACTCCCATTTCGATTCCGAATCCGACTCCCACTTCGGTTCCGAATCCCACTTCGATTCCAAAACCCACTTCGGTTCCGAATCAGACTCCAATAAACCAAATTTTAAAACTCCCACTCCAACTTCGGTTCCGATAAAACCACCTTCGTAACATCTCTTCTACTACCTAGTCGGTTCATACCTACCTGGTCGGTGTGGTGTTCCTGGTACCTGGTCGGTGTCGTGTTCCGGCGGTTTCGGGGCAACCTACCGGCAGCGACCATCACGCCAATTTTGGCAAAACAGTAACACGCTGTTCTGTCACCTCGGTGTTAGGTTTAAGCATTATATTTTTATGTATGTTAGTCTATAAGGTATTTGTAACTATGGGCCATTTGTAATGATTTTATCGATTTTAATGCAGCGGGCCATGTTATATGGACTTTTAGCCAACATTGCCTTTGATGATTTTCGACGCAAATACGCAAATTAGGGAAATGATACCGTTTATTTTAATCGTTGAGTAGATATAATCTTAACTTTCGTCTAAAAATGAGTGGGCAATGTTATCTAGGCATTTCTGCTCATTTCCATACAAGTCACCAAAAGCGATTTCAAAATGTTAGGGTTGTCACATTAGGCTTGAATATTTACATGAATCTATTTTGATTAATTAAATTTATTTATTTTTCATTTTCGAGGACATACAAAACAATAATGAAAATTAAAAAAATAAAATACCGTATTTTTAAAGTTTAACTTTTATTGTAATAAAATAAAATGAAAAAGAAACAAACTAGTAAGAAATACTACTACCGTGTTTACTATATTAACAGCACGTGTCCCATTTTGGCATTAACTACTCACTAAAAGTGTTCTAAACATTTCACAACTTTTTTCGAACTGCAATCAAAGCTCTAGTGTTCCAAATAACAATTCAAACTTAATCAGTAATCAGTAACAAATACAAGAACTCAAAGACCCAGTATCAAATATAAAAATTACAACTAATCCAGAAAAAAAACAGGAACCGTAGGTAATCAGAACTACTAATAATACATTTAATAACAATTATTACAGATTCTGGACCCTAACTTACGTCGGGCCTTCCGTTTCCGTTTATTTTTTTGAGCTAACATGAAAAATAAAACTATTATAATCAGAAAATCGTACCTACTTATTCAACCAATAAAACTCAACAATTTATATTTTTTTATTATACAGCCCGATCTGATTTCGTAAGGGTGAATTATTAGGGCTCGGAACAGGTTTAAAGATAGCGGTTAATATCGATCTTAAAAAGAGTATAATTTCGTTCAGCCCTTAACCGGTTAATGAAAGAAACGATTTAAAAAAACCCGAAATTGTTTAAGTAACCGGTAAATAGAAAGAACAAAATTGAAGAACTGCGATAATCCTATATTAATCGGTTAAACTCAGACTCACGCCGTCACTCCTCGTTCCCAAGGCTCGGAACCGGTTTTAAAAATAACGGTTAATACCGGTTTATTTAGGTTTTGCTCCGAACTTTTCTAGGGAACGCTGTTTAGCTCGAAACCGGTTAATTCCAAAAGAACTTTATAATTATAAATGTTCCTCAAAAATCCGGTTTATGCGAACGGAACCGAAATGAAAAGGTTTTGTGTCAGGTATATGATAACAGTTTGAAAATTTAACTGGTTTCGGACCCCGGCTACGCGATCGAATACGAGTCACGTAGCGTAATATTGAAGCTTGTGTGTAAAAGAGATATAATACGTCGCTTTATATACTGCAGTGTCCAGTTTATTTCTCTCAAGAGAAAAAAGTTTATGAAAAACCGATTTTTGAATTAACCGGTTAATAAACCGGTAACCCCAAACCAAACCGTTATCGATTCAGGTTTGGGGTCAACGACCGAAACCGGTTTAAACTTTAACCGGTTTCCGAGCCCTAATCATTAATATGATCTAAATAATTGTAGTAACCGCATGTTCTTTTTTTTTAGGTTATCCCGAATATACTTAAAGGGAACCTACTTTAATTTACTATTTGATCATTATGAAATGTGACAACTCTCACGCTCTTTCGACATCGGGCAAAGTTATCGGTCACAAGTTCAAAAATTAACGGATAACATTACCCATGAATGTTAAATCCTAAGCTAAAATACTCTGCAAGGTGTTGTACAGCCTGTCGGTTAATTATAAGTAAAGTTGACGTTAAACCGCCCAGAGAAAGTCAGTTGCACTGTACTGGCAGACTGTACGTAAATCATGAAGTAGGGGAGTGAACTCCCTAAATCCCTACTTTCCCTAAGTCCCTACAGCCCTAACCTATCAGATAGACTACAATGTATACATAAATAAATAGAGACAGGAAGTCTGGGCCAGGAGACCTAAGGCAACAGACGGATGAGTGGTAGGAACAAATAACTGATCATAGATGGCTAAGGGTGTCTTGGCCACAGTGAGGGTTTGGTGAAGGGGAAAAGACAGCTCCCAGAGCCCTGGGCGAGCTAGGTAGTTGCGGAGTGAAACACCAACGGACAGTTGATATCTCAATTATTTATCTAATGACACGCTATTTAAACTAGTTACATCTATACACAAGCATACAATTAGCTTTGTGAACTATGCTTGTGAACAGCCACTGTAGCAGATCTGCATCTGGGTGGTGTGTCAGCGGCTTGGAAGTTATGTGTCAGCGCGGCTTGTAGGTAGTGTGGTCCAATGTTCAGTTGAGACTGAACAGTGTATTTTATTACATTATTACATAATATGTAATTGGATACACTCATCTGCGTCTTCGCAATGATGTCTCCGTCTGATAATGCCCGCAAAAACACACACCGCCTTTAACGAGTCTCAACAAGCTACAGAGACGAATGCCAACCGTAGTGTTGTCACAAATATAATTTATTTTCTACCATAGTAAATAAAGTTGCCATAAAGAAAAAGTTTTTTATCTACACTCATATCATAAGTCCTCTATTATGCGTTCAAAACCCGTAGGCAATGACCAGCATTACCTGTGGTAGTAGGTGACAGCGATGACAGCTGTTAATTTTGGAAGATGTTCCAATTTTGCATCTCGTTACCTTCCAATATTCGATAAAGTTAATTTACAAAATTACGGTACTGCTGTCATCGCTGTCACCTACTACCACAGTTAAGGTAATGCTGGTCATTTGCCTTTCGGCTTTTGAACCCATCTTAGAGTACTTATAGTATGTGTGTAGATAAAGTATTGTACGAGACTGCGTAATTAGCATTACAACACTCGTCTGATCTATTATGAAACTCGCCTTGCGGCTCGTTTCATAAACCACACTCATGTTGTAATGCCTGTCATTACGCAACCGTCACGTAAACTACTATTTCCACATTATACCTCGGACATTATCATCTGAGCTCTGGGGCCATAAAACCCTTTTTCGCACATCTCGCTCGCTCTTGGGAGGTTAGCAGATCTCTCGCTCGCACCGGCGAAGCATTGCTCATACTTGTTCACTAATTAGATTATTTTATGGCCCCAGAGCTCAGATGATAACGTCCGAGGTATAAGGAATTTGTTTGTAAATTACATTATAGGCAATGATACCCTAGGTGGCAATGTTGGTGTATTTCACGGTCATGAAAATGGTTTTTTTTTTCCCTAGCATATATGAGTGTCCCACTGCTGGGCAAAGGCCTCTCCCCTTGATGTCCATGAGACCCTACTATTAGGTGCCTCTTTCGGCCAGTTGGAGAGGAATGCGTCCAAGTCGTCGCGCCATCTCCGTTTAGGCCTACGTGGCCCATTTTGCGGCACCCACTTGGTGGTCACGCTCGCCCACCGGTCCGGGTGCACGCGGCAGACGTAACCGGCCCAATCCCATAAGCCTTGCGGTTTTTTGACCTACGTCAGCTCTGCGTGTTTTGGAGCGCAGTGTGGTGTATATAATATATAATAATAAGATTATTTTGGAAAATTCAAATTTGATAAAAGTTTGCCAAAAAAACGAATGAACAAAAATTTATCTTGAATCTAAATCATATTAAAGTTTCATAATAATTGTCTAGCAGCATTTTTTCATTCATACATTATGGGGTCTACTGTATACAATTGCATTAACATGGAAATTCATGCTTTATAACATCCCTTAAGGTTAGGTTATAGGCCTGTTTGTTTGATTGTGTGGTCCTGTGTGTCTACAGTTCGACAAACAACAAAGGTAGAGATATATACAACATAATTATATTTTAACCGGTAAACTTACACATTTTTTGAGGAAATTACGCGGACGGAGTTGCGGGTAAAATACAGTTTTGTTATAAAGTAGCCACGTAGCCAGTAGGTTACTAGAGCGGTAGCCAGACTAGCCAGTTATTGAGCATTTACTATACTCGCACTTTAAATCCAACAGTGACACTAAATTACGAAAATAACTATTTGAATAGTGACATTATTGCCTTTAAAAATAATTAACTTTTGTATGAATGCCGTGTGGTTGCCGCCTTAGAATAGTACCACTCCATGTCTTCCCGTGGAAGTCCTAAGAGGCGACTAAGGGAATAAAGGCATAAGAATAAACAATAACTACACGTAGAAGCGAATCTCCTTTACCAAGGCCCCTAATGCTGCGCTTTAAATACCTACTTCCCCCTTCACCCCGCTACGCCCCCCTGTCTTCCGCACCCAAAGTCAGGGCTGTCAGTTGTGAAATATTTTAATCGGTTTATGGGTGTGTTATTAAAATTTAGTCACGAAATGTTATTTATGTTTTTCTTCAACGTGGAAACATTGTTGCAAAATGAGTTTTTTACATTTACGTTAAACTAGGTACCTAATAATACTTTTTGATGATATTAAGATTATCTCCAGAAAATGAAATGGCTTATGTGGCTATTAATCATATATAAAACACAGAAACGATTCCATAAATAAACAGCCTTTTAAGCTCAATAAGTTTTATAGTTTGGGATCCGGAGTTATTTTTTACGTTCCTTTCCGGACCATTAATTTAAAAAAACATTAAGTTGAAAAAGCTTTATTACAAAATACTATTCCTATCTATAAATTAGTTTTTAAGGTTTCCGGTTTTTTTTCTTCAAAATCTACGGAAAGTACTAATTAACAAATAAAACTCGTTCATTCAATCAATTATTTTGCCGTAAATAGTCATTAACTTTTTAAAACACTATCTTAGTTCAACGATAAACACTAAAATCAACACAAATACGAAAACCAATTCAAGACACAATAACAATATATTGGTCAATATGTATTCCGTCTGTGACGCCCCTGACTGACTAGACACCTCAGGTGTCGCCAGGCGGTAGGTATTTTACGCGCCGAACGCGCGTCCGGAGCCGGGAGTTTCTCTTCTACGTGTAGTTATTGTTTATTCTTATGATAAAGGCTAAAAAGGCTTGTAGTATTATTAGGCGATGGGCATGCCACCTGTCACTAATATACAGTACACTGGTAAACATCTTAGGGCCGAGTTCACCAACAATTAAACGGACAATTAGCGTTTTAACGGGTGTCAAATGTATTGATTAACGGCTGATTAAGACATAATCGTCCGTTTAATTGTTGGTGAACTCGGCCCTTAGCGTGTTTGTGCAAAATGTGGTTACAGAATTAGCATTTTTTTTGAGTTGTTGGTAATCCTGTAGTTGCCTACCACACTCTGGGAATGAAGGCGTGAGTGTATGTTTTATGTTTATGTTATGTTTGTTACTTTTTAACATAGTGTCACTGTTGGATTTAACGTGCGAACGAAGAACTTACTTGTTTCCTAAGTATGTTCCGCGGCGGCTTTACCACAGAGTCGACGTAAGCCATTTTGGTTTGCTTGATGGGCGCCTTCTTCGCTTCCGTAGCAATCCTAATATTTGCCGTGAGGGACTTCAGCTTGTCTTCCCGCTCTTCTTGGCATCTCTGTAACACATTTCAAATCCAGAACTGTAAATAACGTCATCAATACTTATCATCTCATCAATCCTGTACTGTAAGATACGATATTGCGATGAATTCACGCCATACGTTACTCTAAACTCCAAAGGACATATTACGATAAAAGTTTTATACGCTTTTTTTTGTTATGCGAGTCGAGTTGAATTTTAAACGATGTCATTGTCATTTTCAATAGGTATATTAAAGTAATTATCAGCAACTTCTGTCGTTAATATAAGCAGACCAGGTAGTTGCTAGATTATATTTCATAACAAAACAGTTTATAATTTTAGCTGGAATAACATACGAAGATGACAAAGACGGCGGTTAAAACGCCAAGTAATCTCCCTCTAACATCCCACTTACTAAGTAGTACCTCGGAATCCCGAAAACAAGTTAGGATAGGGTTGTATTGTCACGCCTGAAGGTGAGCTCACAAGGCAACCGCACTATTTGGGGGCTACGTTTTGGCGCTATAGCAGTCCTGTAGCCTCCTCTTAAAGCGATTGGCGGAATGGGTATGCTAAGCCATTTCCCGCGGGTATAAAAGGGTTGTATTATAACAGCACTAAAGTTTAAAATTCAAGCGGAAATGGCTTTAGGATAAACGAAAATTCGAACAAACGATGCATTATGAGATGAGTACGAATATTAGTGTTTCCCACTTACTATATACATCTCCCTCCAGGCCTCCATCTCCTGGCGCTTCTTGTTGCGGAAGTTCTTCTCGCAGAAGGCCTTCCACAGATGGTCCGTGTCCTCCGTGAGGTACGGGTTGTGGTATTCTAGCACGAACAGCTGTTGCGGGGTCGCTCTGTCAACGATCGGCTTTAGGATTTCATATGGCACGCCTCCAGTGAATTCGAGCGCTGAAATAATTATTCATTCATCATCATCATTCATATCAACTCCAGACGCGTAAATAATTGGGATACACTTGAAATTTTTACTTTCATGTCACTAATATGTAATTTGATTGTTTACCAGTTTCACATAATACGTCGATTTGACGGGTTATACATTTTCCACATGTAACCCCGGGAAATGAATAACACGGCCAGTTTAAGTGTTACGTCAAACTGGTAAACAATCTATTTCCTTGACTATGCATCAGTTACCGCCAACAGCGACGGCGGCCGACTGACCTCTGTCAGACAGCCCCCGCCGCGCGCGCCTTCATACCGCCCCCGCTGTCGCATGTCCCCCGTCGCCCGCGGACCATGGGAGTGTCACGAACGAATTTGAAATGCCGAAGTAATTAAATTTTATGGGGGAATATCACTGTAGGTATATTAATTCTGGTTTTAGATTAATGTGTTAATTGAAGGCATATTTATAAAATTTTATGATTATTTCTTCTGGCCATCGAATTATAAGGTAAAAAAATACATGGTGTATCCCAATTCAAAACAAAGAAATGTATAAGGATCAAAAATATTCATACCATATTTTGATATTTTGCAAAGTACTATATTGCCATACATTGCAAAATATCAAAATAATGTAGAGATATTTTTGATCCTTGGACATTTTTGATTGTAGATAGTAACATGACCTCTTACCGTCTATGTGCTCTTGGAGTACTTGGACGCATAGCTCGTACAGTGATGGAATTTTTCCTATAACCTTATTACCGGAGTATACTTTAGTTCTGAAAATGAATAAAATCGGTTACAGTTTTTATTACTTAGCTATGACTTCGTATTAAGCTAAACGAATATCAGAGGAGACAATTTACTTTTGAATTTACTTTGACCCTAACTAAGGTTTAGGCTTGTGCTATGGGTAATAATAGACTAGAACGATAACATACTTTTATAGAGAAATACGTACTTAAATACAGAGAAGCAAATACTCTCGCTCATCACACATAATATTTGCCGGTAGCGGGAATCGAACCCAGGACTGCTATCTTCGTAGGCAGGATCACTACACTATCAACTAGGTAGTTTGCATGCACCTTTTGTGGTTTGGCCAAACAAAATAATGCGATTAAACTTAAACTTGAGGAATATTAAGTTCCAACTCATACATATCGAAATATCAGATACAGATTTTCCAAAGTAGTAACGAAATATCTTATTGATCCAACTATGCTATCTATACCAATATGCAAAATTCTCTATGCTATCTAAACGTGACTGACTGACTGACAGACAACGCTCAGCCTAAACAGCTGGATCTAGTGGCGTGGAATTTAGAGGAAATATTCCTTTTGTATCCTAGGGGCAGACTTTTAAAACATTATGAAAAATATCTTTATCATTACGCTATAAGTATTTAGTGTGTTAAATATATAAATATATTTAACACACTAAATATAAATTAATTAATCGGTCCGCTGGCGACTTTCATGATGCATATTAGACGAGTGGCAATGACGGCCACCGCGGTATGTATGAATCAGAGATGGGCATTATTCGAATAATTATATATTCGTAATATTTCGTAATATTTTTATTCGCGAATAATTTATTCGTCGAATGATTTATTTGCGAATGATTTATTCACGAATAAATTGTCCGCGAATGAATCATTCGACTACTTTTCGAATAACGAATAATTTATTCGCTATTTTATTCGGATAAATTCACGAATAATATTTGTCATTTTTTGGTTATTCCATTCAAATAACTAACACAAATTAGAAATAAAGTGACTGCACATTTCAACACCTTAAAGATTGACAATAAGGTTAAGGGATAAACCCAGGTAGTAAAATAAACAAAGGAGCAGCGTAGACATCGGATTAGTCACACGTAGTTAGTAACTTTCTAGCCTGGCCTAAAAATAGATTGATATATGAAAGAGTGAGATCTGATAACAACGTTTTCTTATCAGTTGTTCATTCCTGAGCGAATCTAATAGTTTATATATTTGCCAGTCATTATTTAGTTGCAGTCCATTGCACATCACACTTGTCAATACTTTTATCTAAACCGCATAAACTTTTTAATTTAACGTAAAATATTTGTAGACCAAACAAATAATAGAAGAATGTCTTATGTTAGGTTAAAATTAACCGTTCCGTAAATCCGTTCCGTTAGTGTGTACAAACAACACCTTTCAGTTATGTTTAGTTATTAATTTTCTAGAAAAATGGAGCAGGTATTCCAGTACATAATAATTATTCGTGGCAATTCATTCGACGAATAAATCATTCGCGAATAAATTATTAGCAAATAAATCATTCGAGAATTTCATTCGTTATTCGCGAATAATTTGGTTATTCTTATTCGTTATTCGTTATTCGAATAAATCTCTTTCTAGCAAAACACAATTTTACGTGAGTTTATATGGCCGAACTGCACAATGACGTCACCGGTGCACTTCGGATCTCTCTGTCTAATTAGCAGTTTAAAATGCTTGTATCATCCGTATTACTTGACCGATTTTAATTTTAATTTCACTTTTGGTGGTCTCTTTTACGGTATTTTCATATTTTGTTGAGAAATACGATTTAAAAAATCAATGCATATTCCCTATTATGAACCTTATATCGTTATGATGCATATCACTATAGGTTCGAGATTTATGTTATAGCCCGAGAATAACGATAGGTTATGATAAAATTGCGCTATTTGAAGAGAAAGGAAGGATTAAAAAAGATCAACCTTTATCGGGATGGAAAGGAAGATCAAAACGGATTCTACGCACAAGGTCACGGGCGCACTCTAAAAAAAGGGCTCACCTTTGGTTTTTAGAAGATATGGAGACGCTCAGGGCTTCCTCGTCGGTGAAGTGCGGCAGCGTGCGCGGCGGCGGGCGCGGCCGGTAGTGCGGCGAGATCTCGGGCAGCGCGGAGATCTCCAGCGCCGGCAGCGGCGCCAGCTTCGCGCACGGCGCAAGCATGGACGCCGGGCTAAGCTGTGGACCAATTCATTGGGTTTTAACCTTTTGAACTTGTGTCGAATTAGATAATTTACACCAAAAACATTACTCTTCTCCTTCAGCATTTGGGAAGATATAGTATTTAAATTCAGTTGAAGATTGTACTCAGCAAGCTAGAGGATTGTAATCTAGAACACTGGCAAGACTTAAGTATAAAAAAAACCTATATATATAACCTTATGTAAAAACCTATATTAATATGATACTAACCCTAGATATAAACATGTATGTTCCTAATAAGTTATGGACTTTGTCCGAAGTAAATGATTTTCAATTTGAATTTGAATCGTCCGTAGTAATTGGTCCAGCGCGTTCCCCTCCCGCGTCTCTCAGACAATGGGGTTACTTTTAGACTAACCGCCGTACTTGGAGACATTTTAGAGACAATTAAATCGTTCTTTTTCAAACTTGTGTAAGTAAAATCGTTACTGACTGATTCTTAGTACGGCCGTACGTTTGCTGGATCTTATGGCAGTCCTTATAGAAACATGCCCCTCTTATGAGGCAATGCAGGCAATGATTACATTGACAGCAAAAGAAAATAACAGAAGTTTTATCAGCTATCAAAATTCAGTTTTATTTCAGACAATTTAAAAAAGGCTTTATGTCTAAATGCATTAAGACAGTCTTTACTACATGTCGTGATTTATTAATTTACTGATTTGATCTTTCTAGCTCAAACCATTGAAAATAGCAGGTATAATACCTAATAAAATTATATTAATGATTTGAGAACCCCGTTCTTGTCCAAAATATTGGTATTACTATTTGAATTTTTTCGTAATGCTACAAACCATGACTGATGTACTGATAATAAAAATCACTAGACTAAAAACATTTATGGTTATACAGTGGTTTCCTCTTCCCTTGGACATAAAACCACAAAAGCAAGTAAGTATGCAGACTAACTAACAAATAATACAAATATACTCACATCATTATTGAATGAGGTTGGTGATGACATTTCTTTGAAGGACATTGCCTTCTTTTTGGGCTTGGCTGGGCTGACCATTCCCAGAGCTTCAGCGAAACTGGCACCTGAAAATTGACATTTAGCCTCCACTAGAAACAGGGTCAATTTTTTTTGGTCTTTCTTAGTACAATGCCATATTAATAGACCGATCTTGACTGAGATTTAGAATAATCATAAAACATCCTACTTTTAATATTCATCGATCAGCTAATTGAGAAATCCAGATGAACATAATCAACAAAACAAAAAAATACAATGTCGCATGATTATACTCTTATTATTCTAAGATGATGCCTGTGACAGTCTTTTTTCGTAATTTAAATCACTTACCTATACTCGCAAGCTATGTTTTTATAAATAGGCGATTAATTATTTAAATTCCTGGACAGCGTCCCTAGGTTTGTACTGATATAGTATTTATGTTAAGTGCAATAAGTGTTTATTTATATGAGTTGTTACAGGCATCATCTTAGAATAATCGGGATATAAGTCCTTCATTCATATCTGTTTCAACACTCATGAATGTAAACATCAAGTCATGGAAAACTTACATTTCTAAGGTGTATCTGAGTAAATATTAGTTTATTACATACTCATACTCTTATTTATGTTAAAAAAATTAATGGATCAAGCCTAGCCTGATTGTTTCTGCTACTCAGATGTCTAAAATTACCACAATCTACAATTTGTAAGAAATTTTGGCTCAGTACCGAATCGTCTATGTAGCAAAATGTACAGTGATGCAAATTGACCAAGAAGCGAAATGTCCATTAAGTAAATTGACCATTTTGTGAAGATGCTTAAATCGTAAAGTACACAATTAGCATATAGTCTATAGAGCGACATCATAAATAGATGATAGAGTGAAATTTCGCTTCTTAGTCAATTTGCATCACTGGACATTTTGCTACATAGACTATTCGGTACTGAGCCCAAATTTTCACAAATAAAACTTACCTGATCCACAATCAATTCCATCATCACTGTCTGCACTATGAGGAGCTTGTGGTTTCATCTTCAACACATCCTCCATGCTCTTACTGCTTGACTTGTCACTTTTGTGAGAAGACGAACTAGACTTATGTTTAGACCTTTTTTCACTACTCCTGTCCTCCTTCTTACTAGTTTTATCCTTACTCTCTTTGGACTTGCTTTCTTGGGATGATACTTTCTTATCACTCTTATGACTATCACTTGACTTTTCCTTAGAAGAACTTCCGCTTTCTTTTGACTTTTCCTTACTGGAGGAACTATGTTTTTCTTTAGAACTACTGCTATTTTCCCTAGACTTATGTTTTTGTGCTTCTTTCTCTGAAGAACTCTTATGCTTTTCTTTATCTGATTTATGAGACTGGTTAGAGTGCTTGTCCACCTTACTTTCATGCTTTTGACTCTTGTCAGATTTATCTTTATGTTTATCTGACATACTATCTTTTTGTGAACTAGACTTTTGTTTCTCAGAACTTCTGTACTTCTCTGAAGAACTATGATGCTTATCAGAAGAACTGTTATGCTTGTCAGAGGAACTTCTGTGCTTTTCAGAGGAACTTTTATGTTTGTCAGAGGAACTTCTATGCTTTTCAGACGAGTTACTATGCTTTTCCGAATGACTGTGTCTATCAGAAGAACTTTTAGATTTACTAGATGAATTTGAATCTTTCTTGCTGTCTTTGTCAACTACAATACTATCAGACTTGTGTTTGCTTTCTGAATGATGTTCCTTGTCACTAGAACTTTTATGTTTGTGCGAACTCTGTGACCTTTCTCGTGATGAAGACTTATTGTATGAATGCCTTAACCCAGAACTATGACTTTGAGAATGTTTATCCAGATTAGATGACTTAGAAACAGATGCTTCTTTTTTCTGGTCCACATGGTTGTGTGATGCATGCTTAGATGAAGATCTGTAGTTCTCCACCGGTTCTGCTTTAATTTTTCGTTTTGCTGTTCTATCATCTTCGGAGGATTCTGACATCTCACTCTCACTGTCTGAACTTTGTGAATGTCCGGAATCTTGACTATCATTGTCAGTTTCTGACGGTTCTTTCTTTATATTACCAGGCCTACCGTATTCCTCTTTTTCAGTAGACTTATATTGTTTTGACTTTTTATGGCTACCATGTTCTTCCTGTAATACATACAATTTAAGATTTTAGTACAAATTATTCCCATATAATTTATTAGGGATATTCAACATTTAAAAAAAATGCTTACCTCACTACTGTCATACTTTCTTTTTGACCCGCTTGTGTTTCCATTCACCTGCCCTCTAGACTGCTCATTGCTTGAAGATCTTTCATATGATGCATCACTAACTCTACTTTTATTCTGACTTGCATTGTCATCCAAATCCTTCCCATTTCCATGTCCATTGTAGTTTGTTGCTGATATAGGATAATTAAATTTGGCATTAACATACATGTAACACACAGACAAGTGGTTAACATTTACATGCATGTCACATTTACATTAAGTTTTTCTTATAAGTGTATGTATGATTACATCTACTGAGGTGAAAGACAAATGCATGCAGCTATTAGTCGAGCTCACTGTCATTGTTCTGATCGGCTTCGTGGTCGCTCTCCTCGGCCGCCACCATGACCTTCCACTTGTAGACGAGGGCGCGCGCGGCCTGGCCCACGTCGCCCGGCTCCTTGCGCAGCGCGTTCACGGTGCGCCCCACGCCCGTGCTCTGCAGGTGCTGCACCGTCACCTCCAGCCCGAACAGCTTGTCGATCGCTTTGAGCACCTGCGCAACCAATCCCACTCAGCGACGTGGACACAAATAAAAACGTAACGACTCACATCTCCCATTTTTACGCATATTATTGACAATTATTTTCCTGTTAACATTCCCACCGCATTAGACAGTGCGAAAACGAAATCAAACAAGCTACCGATAACATTGTATTGTACGTCGCAATTTAACGATTGGAATTTCCTAAAAATTTCAGAAAGTGGGAAAGGACCCGTCTGAACGTTTACTGAAATGGTACTCACTTTCGTCTCATCGTTGGGATATTTTTCTATCGATTGTTGATAATGTCTCACTAAATCGAGGACGGACGCCATAGCGAATTCGAAAGAATTAGTCAACAATGGTGTTGATTTTTTATCAATACAAAATGAATGCCAGCTGGTAAAAAGGCACCATTTTCGTCACTCACACATAAATGGATTGTCAAGCCTGTTGACGTAGAAATGGGTATAGACAAGACATTTCTTTTTTGCTAAGATTTTAAAAGCTATCTTCACAAGTAGTTACTCTCCTAACAGCATAATTTATTGTACTAATTATGTAGAAATCAGATAAAACTCTTTATTTAAACATATTTTACATAGCAAATATTACAACGTTAACGTTGTAATATTTGCTAAAAAAGGCAAAAATAAAATTACGGACTAAAGGCATCAGTATAATTTGCTTAGTTTGGGACTAGGACAATTTTTGTGAAATTGTCACCTGAGGCCCGTTCTGGTAGCTACAAGTTACAAATTACCAGAGGCCCTACTTTGAAAATCGAAGTTCGAAGTTACGTTAGCTCCATCCCTATTACTCGTCATTCGAGACTAAATCGAGAGAAAGGGATGAAGCTATCGTAACTTCGAACTTCGAATTTCAAAGTAGGGCCTCAGTTTTTAACTCCTTTTGCCAAAAAAAGAGTTCCGTCTGTAATTTGTAATTTGTAGCTTCGTGAAACGGGCCACTGATAATTATTTATTTATTTCATTTATAGGCTAAACAATCGCCCTAACGCAGGACGCAATTGTACGTTAGAGTGAGATAGAATTACATCGTGCACACTGTGAAATATAGAAGTTGCGTCATGCAGTGTTTGTGTCAAACACCAAGCATGTGAATGCGGCTTAAAACTCGCGTCGCTTCGCGTTCGCATGCGTTTCGTTTACGTAATGCACCGGGTAAATGTAATACGCGCTTTAATTCTGAACGTTGGCAAAAGAATAAACAATAGGGTGAATATTTCAGAGCGCCAAAATGTATGTCTCGCTATAATACTCTTAAATGCTAAGCGATTTCAAAGCCAAACATTTTTATTCCACTACCTAAATAAATAAGGAAGATGCTATCGGAGCCATTGTGAGCTTCAATCACGCATAATTAAGTTACAGCGGAATTACTGTGAAAATCGTCAATATTTAGCGTGTCGCCCGGCCATAGTTTCCAACATTTCGTGAAATTAAAAAATGACTGTAATGACTGTATTAAATCGTGTGGATAAATATTGATGTTAGGTAAATGGAGAACGTTTTTCATTATAATAATGTAATTTTTTTTTATTAGAAGTTACTCTTAAATCTAATCAAAAAATGTTCAAAAAATGGCCATTAGCGGCAACAGTGTTAAATGTATTTTTTTTCGTATAACGAAAATCGACAGAAGTTTCAAGTGAGGTTTAAACGATGCTTCACCCCGAGCCTCACGTTGGCCGGCACGTTTTGGAGGTAACGGGCGTAGGTAGCACGATTCGAGCAGTTAGGATTTGAAATTGATTCTCAAAAATGTGTCATACCAATTGTCATTGTTATTTTTAACTGTATCTCAATTATTTATTCTCAGTTAAGTGTTTTTACGTAACAACGTTGAAGAGTGCGTGAAACTAAATGCTACTAGTGCACTTTATCTCTCTTAATGTGCCTAATTCTTTTGTAAATGGCGATCTTTCTAGAATTTGTCATTTGCAGCAACGTCATTTGCAGCAACCTAGCAGGAGACGACAAAGACATGTGTTGCTGACAATGATAATGTGTTAATTATACAATGACGATTGTTACCAATAATGATGTTAGCATACGAATTATTACATAACGTCGCTTTACTTTCTCAAAGGTAAAAACTGTATGGAATATTATAAATAGAGAAACGGGAAAATCAAAAACTCGTGATAATCAAGTCACTCTGAACACAGGTGACCAACAAATCACGTCAAATAAAGACGTTGCCTTAGCATTCGAAGATTATTTTTCTAACATAGCCATTAATACTACGAAATGTCTTAAATCATCCGCGGTTGAAGCTCAATCATTACTTAGCACTAATGTCAGTAAATGTAATATAAACTTTGATTTCAGCCCTGTAAATTCAGATTCAATAGTCAAGATATTTAAATCACTTAGTTTAAAAAAGACTGAAGATTTGTGGGGCACATCAGTTAAGGTACTCTTTCATATCATAGATGTAATTGCACCCCATCTAGCATTAATCTACAATAATTGCATATCAGAGGGGGTCTTTCCAGATCTCATGAAATATAGTAAAGTAATACCTCTTTTTAAATCGGGCGAGATGAGTGATATAACGAACTTCCGTCCCATTTCCATACTACCAGTTTTAAGTAAAGTCTTTGAGAAAGTAATGCTAAAGGATATGTTAGGTCACTTTAACAGAAATAAACTACTTAACAATAACCAGTTTGGCTTTACCAGAGGTCGATCAACAATTGATGCGGCATCTGTACTCATTAAACATATATATAACAGTTGGGAGAAATCTTGCGATGCAGTAGGAATATTTTGTGATCTTTCTAAAGCTTTTGATTGCGTGGATCATACGACCCTTATTTTAAAATTAGAACATTATGGATTGTCCAACAAAGCTTTAAGCCTTATGTCTTCTTATCTAAGTGATAGAACTCAAACAGTTGTTGTAAACAAAACGCAATCTGTTGGAGCTACATTGAAAATAGGTGTGCCTCAAGGCTCTATTTTAGGTCCTTTTTTATTTTTGGTTTACATAAATGACTTGCCACCAACAGTAGATAAACTTTGTGATATTGTACTTTTTGCTGATGATACTTCACTAATTTTCAAGGTAGATAGAAAATCCATAGACTACAGTAGGATTAACACCACACTAGTTAAAGTACTTAATTGGTTTACTAGCAACAATTTGCTACTAAATGCTAAGAAAACGAAATGTGTTAGGTTCGCTTTGCCTAATGTTAAACCGGTACATTCTAGTATTTTTCTAAATGACGAGTGTTTGCAAATGGTAGATAAGGCAATTTTCTTAGGCATAACATTAGATAAATATTTGCAATGGAGTCCCCATATAGCTGTACTGGCAGGTAAACTAAGTTCGGCAGCTTACGCCGTTAGGAAAATTAGACAACTAACCAATGTTGAGACAGCTCGCTTAGTCTATTATAGTTATTTCCATAGTGTCATGTCGTACGGTATTCTGGTTTGGGGTAAGGCAGCTGACATACAAACTATATTTATGTTACAAAAAAGGGCCATTCGTTCTATTTACAACTTAAACTCCCGTGACTCTTTAAGAGAAATTTTTAAAGAAATTAATATTTTGACTGTAGCGTCTCAATTTATTTATGAGAATATTATTTACGTTATTAGAAATTTAGATTCTTTCACCAAAAATTCTGATATACATAATTTAAATACCAGAAATAAAAATAAATTCGGTATCCGAAAATTCCGCGTCCGTAAAGTATATAAATCATTTGTTGGTCAATGCATTCATTTCTATAATAAATTACCTGACGAAGTTTTAAAGTTACCCTTTCCAGCACTTAAAAGTTACTTGAAAAGGTCGTTAATGTCTAAAGCGTATTAAAGGATCGAGGACTATCTAACAGACAAAAATGCATGGCCTAAATCCGAAACTTAGTCAATAATAATTTATTCAAATGCAAAATCTTTATCTTGTCTAGGGGACACCGTTGATGTAGGAAAACATATCGAAACTTTTATGTGGTCGTCTCGCACCATCTTATATACACATAAGTATGTGTTTTTTTTTTTCTCTATCTCTCCCGTAAGATTCTTAATTGGCATGTTTTCCTGCTGAACTACGCATGTTATCTAATACTATATTTAATTTAATATTTATAGCTTTATATAATGCTAGACTAAGTAGTACCATTGTAATAAGAAATATGTTTAAAAAATGACTGACTGCTGAGTTTCTTGCGGCGTTTCTTCTCGGCAGTGGTCTTCTCTTGGGAAGCGCTGGTAGATTCTTGACGTGTAAAAGTGCCCGTGCGGCCTACTTACTGAATAAATTTCTTTTATCTTTTTTATCTTTATCAACCTCGTATTTGATCGAATAGTTAGATAGGAAAGTAGCCTTTATTCTTTGGGGAACATGAGTGCTTATCCTATCTAACCATTCGATCAGAAACGAGGTTGAGAAAGTAAAGCGACGAAAGTTATTCGTCTACACCTGACTTTACATAGGCATTTTCGAGGTCTTGAGTTATAAAGACACACGGCAGTGTGTTCGGCCAAGTTCGAAGAAAAAACCGAGCGATACCTGCAGTGTGTATAGTATTTACACGAACCCATTAAGCCCTTTTTCCAACTCTCGTAACTTTTTTCCTAGTACAGCCAGGAGCCTGATTTTTTTACAGATTATTAAAATCAATAATATCTCTGTCTAGTATAAAAATGAATATTCTATCATTACCCTTTAAAGAGTTATTAATTTCTAAAAACAGCTCATTTTGTTCTGACTGACTGACTTAAGGTTTAAAGAAAAATGGTCTTACAGCACAATTAAAGAAAAACTCCGAAAACTACAAATAATTTTATACTTGATCAGAAAATAGCAAGATGATTATCCCTTATTAAACTGTATGAAAAATGTATTAAGTAACTGCTAGTTAGTATTGTGACATGTCATGTTTAGAAGGTCCATATAAACATATATCGACTACCTACCAAAAAGTACTGATATCCCACCAAAAACATAAATGTAAAAAATAGGCCAAGTTCTCATGGGCCACCAAAAGAAGTGTAGCGAGCGATGTATAAAAAAGTGCCAAGTTTGGCACTAGATGTTTAACACCACACTAATAGCATTTTGAGCTGTGATTTGGCAGTTTTCTATACAGTATAGTATAGTAGTAGTGCCCGTCTCCTAGAGATCGGAGTGAAAGAATCGGGTTTGTGGCTACAGAAGCTTCCATCGCCGAACACAGGAACTTTATTAGATTCTTCAACATTTTGAATTGCAACTTCACTCCGCTTGGGTCCTCACCGCTACCTGTGTGGCGCTAGCGTCGATCGGCTTGGTCACCACGGTTTATGCTGTATACGAAGTGCTGGTTTATTTTCCCGTAGCTCCAGCCTTAATGATGTCGTCCGTCGGGCTTTTACTTGCGCCAATTGTGTGGCTATTTTGGAACCACATGGTCAAATGCCCGACGATGATAAAAGACCTGATGGGAGGACTCTTGTTCCGTGGAAGTTGGGCCGGCCGTTGGTTTGGGATGCCACTTGCGTGGACACCCTTGCGCCGACACACCTTACGGAATATGTACTAGGGCTGCTGGTTGCGTGATGGAATCAGCGGAGACCCTCAAATGGCGCAAATACAGTAAACTTGATAGAAGTTACATATTTGAGCTTTACGACCGTTGGGACCAGGAGCTCACCGTATTTTTAAAGGTGTACCTATCAAAGCGCCTGGTCGAAACAACTCGTGACACAAAATGCTGGCCTGTATTTGGCAAAAAGATGAAACATTGCCATTCAACGTGGCAATGCTGCCAGCATTTTGGGAACAATCCCCACTGCACAATAGCAGCGATTTGTTAGATTAATGTAGTTGTAAGTGTGTTTTTTAGTTCGTTCGTTTTTTTTATTGTTTCTTTAGACTGAAAATGTATTTAGTAACAATATTTGATCTTCCTGTTACCAATCTAGTCCCAAAAATGGCACCTTTTTACATATCGCTACTTTTGGTGGCACATGAGAACTTGACTTGGCTTTTTTAACATTAATGATAATGATTTCTCTTTAAAAAAATCAAGCAACTTCGATATGTAATCTTATTTAAAAATGAATGAATCTAGATAAAATTTAAACAACTTTAATATACTGATTTCTACATGAATGCGTTTTATTTTACTCGTTCCTATCATAAAATCATAACAAACAAATATTTAAAATAATATTATGTTTTATTACTTATTATATATTATTATATTATTATTATTATACTTATTATATATTACTCATTGTCGGCAACATTGTGTTATTATTTTCTGCAATAACGTCATTATTCTCACAAAACGACATTGTCAGCAACACCATTTTTTAATAATTTTTAAAAATATCCGAAATTAATGTACTGATTTTGGTGCCTTCATCACGACTTAACATATATTTGATATATAGGTACGTAAAACTGGCCTTAAATATAATCTCTGCTGCGAGGTTTACAAAATCTTGTATTTTTTGGTCAAGAATATTGTTTTGAGGAGATTCGCCCTTTCATGATATTTTTATGAGGATATTTTTTTTTATCTCGCACCTCCTCAGAATACAACATTGATTTAAGTTAAAATTGCATAATATTGTCGCTTAGCAAACAATACCGCGTATGTCAATGATTAAACGCGAATTAAGAGTTAATTTAATATAATACAAACTTCAATTTTGACCTGTGCGGTATTGTTAGCTAAGCGACGATACGTCATCGAATTTTTGAAGTAATTTGGAACTTAATCCTAACAAACATAAGTACACATTATTTGCACACGATTGTTTAAATTTAACCTACTTATTATTTATTAGGAAATATAAGTCCAAAGTTGATTTAGGCTGGGTTTTATAAAGATCCGTTAAATCTCGGTCAGGAATGTCAAAACTTGTATGAAGTTACTAAATTTTAATCTGAAAATTAAATTTTTTACTAACGGACCTTTATAAAACCGGGCCTTAAAGGGTTACGTAGGCAACTAATCGTTACCAATATTAGGGCGACAACTGGGGCCTGTTTTATAAAGCTACAAATTACAATGTACAGGTTACAAGTTTCCATTTGACACAACTTCGACCAATGATGACCAGGGGTCTGTTTTATAAAGCTACAAATTACAATTTACAGGTTACAAGTTTCCATTTGACACAACCTCGACCAATGACGACCGGCCATTTGAGCAGTATTGCCAGTTTACACCTGTAAAATTGTTACCTGTAGCTTTATAAAACGTGCCCCTGAGGTGTCTAATCAGTCAGGGGCGTCACAGACGGAATATATATTGTTATTGTGTCTTGAATTGGCTTTCGTATTTGTGTTGATTTTAGTGTTTATGGTTGAACTAAGATAGTGTTTAAAAAAATGAACGACTTTACGGCAAAATAATTAGAAATAATTGATTGAATGAAGGAGTTTTATTTGTTAATTAGTACATCCCCTAGATGTTGAAGAAAAAAAACCGGAAACCTTAAAAACGAATTTATAGATAAGAATAGTATTTTGTAATAAAGCTTTTTCAACTTAATAAAAATGTTAATCCGTTTTGCCTTCAGGTCAAACTGACCGAATGCAAAATAGCATCGTGTATGTGTAATTTGGCCTGAAGGCAAATCGCATCCGTCCGCCTGAACGGTTTTCTTGTATGGTGTCTTGTTAAGTCTTTACATTGTATGGGCACTCGATCCGGTCAGGCGGAACTGACGCAGTTCGGCCTGAACCGATCGGTCTTTACATGTATGGGGGCCTTAAAAAGTAACACGGGATCCCAAACTATAAAACTTATTGAGCTTAAAAGGTTGTTTATTTATAGACTCGTTTCTGTGTTTTATAGATGATTAATAGCCACATAAGCCATTTCATTGTCTGGAGATAATCTTAATATCATCAAAAAGTATTATTAGGTACCAAATTTAACGTAAATGTAAAAAAATCATTTTGCAACAATGTTTCCACGTTGAAGAAAAACATAAATTACATTTCGTGACTCAATTTTTATAACACACCCATAAACCGATTAAAATATTTTACAACTGACAGCCCTGACTTTGGGTGCGGAAGACAGAGGGGCGTAGCGGGATGAAGGGGAAAGTAGGTATTTAAAGCGCGGCATTAGGAGCCTCGGTAAAGGAGATTCGCTTCTACGTGTAGTTATTGTTTATTCTTATGACGTTGGATATGTAAAAAAAGTAATCGCAGGAAACCCGAGAAAATTTATGAACAGCTTCTTATAAAACCAATGTTACATAAGGTCTGTTCATTCTTACTTGTCTTATATAGTAAACAACTTTCTAACCTCAAAATGAACCTTTTTGGCTAAAACAGCTCTTTTATCGTAAATAAAGTAAACTGAATAAACATTTTGGACATCACTTGGCTCATGTATTGTCTGTGATTGCTTTATTTTGTTTAAAATAGCGGTTTTAGCCAAAAAGGTTCATTTTGAGGTTAGAAAGTTGTTTACTATTATAAGACAAGTAAGAATGAACAGACCTTAGGTACCCTTAACGTAGTGTTATATTCTCTTTGACTCTTACAATCTGTGTATCACTCTGTCACTGTAATGACTAAAGGCCCGGACAGACAGCACCGTCGCGGGCGCGCGGCCTAACGTTGACAATACGATAACCGCTAGCGTGTCAAACAGGCTGCGTAGCGGCACAGTATAGAGAATTCTATTTATACTATGGTAGCGGTTTGTATGGAAATATCGCGCTGCGCGCTTGCGACGGTCTGGCGTTCTTCTGGCGTCAGAAATTGAATGCTTTTGAGATACTAGCCATCCCGAGGGCCCTGCAAAGATGCACTACGCTAACTAACGTTTCTATTCGATTCGTTTTTAATCCAATCGCGTCACTGGTAGACCACGTGACTTTTCGTATCACGTCATCTACCAGTGACGCGATTGGTTTAAAAACGAATCGAATAGAAACGTTAGTTAGCGTAGTGCATCTTTGCAGGGCCCTCAGGTTGCATAAGATTCTTCCTACTTTATGTGCGCCATAAAAACTAAATATTACTTTAAAGTGATTTTTCTTCTGTATTGTAAGACGCGTTAGATAGAGATATTCAATAAATTATAATAAATTAAATTAATTTAAATTTAAATTTAAATAAAAAATATTCAATAAATTAAATTATAATAAATTTTGATGGTTTACGGCAAGTGGTAACTTGCTAATCTTTCTGTGAATACAAGCTGAGTCGTTCTTTAAAATTTTATACACACTTCAAGAATACACAGATGTATTTATATTTGTGCTATACACCTTTGGAATCGGATCACCAATAAAATTTATGGATTTTCCTTCCTTTTACAGCTAAACCAGGAAAACTACCTTTATGAATCTTTATTTATTTATTTAAACTTTATTGCGCAACACACCAAGTATGCCTATATGTATGTATATATATATTTAATGCCTTAAGGCATTCTCTACCATTCAACCAATGGGCTTAGCAGAAACCATTTAAGGTTGGTTTTGAAAAGGATATAATAATAAAAATAAACTTTTAGTCACAATGAAAATAATCCAAAAAAATACATTTTTACGCCACTGCTCGGAAATGTGGCGAAAGATGGTCTGCTGTTGGTCCCCAAAACAATCAATAGTTGTAAATTGAATGAGCAGGCCAACTATGAATTTAAACTGACCAAAAATCTTATCATTGTTGGTCTGTTCCATTGAGTAAGTCGACCAATCACATCGGTCCGCTGATCACTGATTCGGCCAATCAGAACACGACATGTGCGGCATATAAAATTAAATTGGCCAAGGAGAAGTCGTTTTATTTTTTAACCGACTTCAAAAAAGGAGGAGGTTATACGTTCCACTGTATGTATCTTTTTTTTTTCTATGTATGTTCACCGATTACTCCGTCAATTGTGGACCGATTTTGAAAATTCTTTTTTGGTTTGATAAAGTATACTTTCGAGGTGGTCCCATTGTCACCAAATCTGTATCTGATGAGGGGATCAGTGAGGAAATGAGGGAACTCCTCAAATATTGTAGGCAAACATATAGCGATTTTAGTATTTTTAGTAACAAGTCTAGCATTTGCATTCAGAAAGTATCATTTAGTGAAGTGGAACTGATGATGAAGAGCACAGATGGCCACCGGAACTCCTCAACGGTACCGATTTCAAGAGTGGCGATAAGATATCTCGATTAAGATAGTTGAGTGACTACAACGAAGAATATTTACTTGTTGAATTATGACTATGACTTTCCCGCGGCGTTGCTTGCGGCGCGCTTGAAATAACTTAAAGTTTCATATCAAATATCAACTAAGAAGTGGGACTACGTAACAGCGTATTATGATCACTAAATAGTATAAAATAAAATAAATGTTTTAAAAAACAAAAAACCGCCTTCAAAAACGCAAGAAAATAACTTCTTTAAAATTGTAGGCACCTAATAGGTTAGTCCAACTGAAGTCGGCGACCACAATATTTTCAAGAAAAAGCCGACTTCAGTCGGACTAACCTATTAGGTGCCTACAATTTTAAAGAAGTTATTTTCTTGCGTTTTTGAAGGCGGTTTTTTGTTTTTTAATTAATAATATTCACCCTTCACGGATAGGCAAAGGAATCAGATTCCATACAGCCATATGTGTCTGTTTTTAATTATCTGAAATATAGTTCTGGCACGGTCAGAGTCGTCAGTTTAAAAAACGCCTTTGAATGACTGGCCACTACGTAGAGGGAGAATAGAATGGAGTGGGCATTGGACTAGTACCAGGTGGGAAGTCTGAGATGCGTTTATACATAATTACGTATGTATAAACGAGATGCACTTACTTTTACTGTCCCTCTCGCGCGTATACCTTTTCGACGTGTTTGCCACAATGATTGTGGCAAACAAACCCTGACAGCTGATGCGAGTCGTATGAGTTTTTAGTGGTTTTTAGCTGTTTTCGGAGTTTTTTTTGCAAAATACAAGGGTGAAGTTTACGTGTAATGTGTTAAAGAACAATTTCGTGATGGTGAATTGCAGTATTTTAGGCTATAAAAGCCGGAGTGAGCGGAAATATGAGCACATAACCTTTCATACGTAAGTGGATACATTATACTATTATTGTGGTCTTATAAATCCTGATTGACTATGTAAACAACTAATTATTTGAAATAACGTCTCCTAATTACATTTTAACATAAAAAAGGATCGGTTTTGTGTTCAAATAAATCGTATTTTTCTTCCGCTAACCGTCCGATTTATGTTGATAACGATAATACATAGTAATCCGTGTGATTGCTGACATTTAAATTTAGTCGTATATAACCAATTTCGTGTTGTCATCCATCTAAAATGAATTTTACCCAACAAACGGGGTAATATATCATTATGATATTATTGGGTATTTTGCTATACTTATAAAACAAGTTTTGTTGATTTGAATAGTTTTTTTTTAAATTAACTCTTATAATCTCTGAAATTTATCTTTTTACGTTCGCAAAATTTTAGAACATTTTTTAATATTTTGCAGATACCCATCTGATACTGAAGCAAGGAAGTTTTGGATTATAGCTACATGTAGCATAAATTGGCAACCAACAAAGTTTTCTCGTATCTGCTCAGAACACTTCGAAGCACATTGTGAATATAATATGTATATGACTGTACCTTCTGTAACAAATATTTATATAAATAAACATTTGCAAAAACATGCGAGTAGCATTTTAATCGTAGGTATTTCAGACCTAAAAACATATATAGAATTCTATAATTACTGTAGATGTTTTGACCGTTCGATATTGTAACTTTCGATATCCAAATACGTAGGATACATTTGGAGGTTAGGTGGTTGCGAATGTGATTTAAAACAGTAAGCAACGCCGTATGAAAATTATAGTGTATTATGTTCTAGAACCAATGTCACAAGCACGAGGATTATATTTCCGACTCTAATTGACCGGTTGTAGTCAGGTAATAAGTAGCTAAGTATTGGGGAAATTTAGCAAATTGTTGGCAACTCAGAATTGATTGCATATATACAACACTTATATGTATAGATACTATCTCCATCTCAAAGGTATACGCGCGGGCCATGTCTATTCTATACTCTGTTTACGGGCCACTAAGAACGGTATCGTTAAAAAAAAAAGTAAAAATTAGCGGGAGAGCATTGAGGTATATTAACTAGAGAAGCAAATGTCAATCAAAAGCGACGTATAAAACATGCCAACTACTAATAATCGCGACGTAGCTTTGAAACCAATAATATTTGAACAAAAAAACTATAACTATCTCTTTTACAATAATACACTAGTAGAACGCAGTCATATTATTATGGGATGGACGAAGATGACGAGCTCACCTGATATAAAAAGTTCAGTGTTGACTGTAACATGAAATTTTCCCCCAAAAAATCGAGTAAATTCTTTGATAATATGAATCGTTACAATTAATATATTGTTTTAATATTTCATTTTGTTTCATTTCTCGCTTACAGGAATGGTGGTAATAAATTTACAATTATTTTATTTGTCGATGTCGTAGCCTATCGGTAGTCTATGAAGCTGGCGGTCCCGGGTTCTATCCTTGGTTTGCAGATGGTTTCCTTTGCATTTTATATACTTTCTTCTTTCTTTAGTTATTCGACTGATTGTTTCCAAAATCGATATCTGGGGATCTGTGTGGTCTCTGACAACGAATCCGTTGACAGATTGAGAAAAAGTAGCCGCCATCTAGAACTTTTTATTCGACTGATTGCTTCCAAAATCGATATCTGGGGATCTGTGTGGTCTCCGACAGAGAATCCGTTGACAGAATGGGAAAGTTAGACGCCATCTTGAACTTTTTAGTTATTCGACTGATTGCTTCCAAAATCGATATCTGGGGATCTGTGTAGTCTCCAACAACGAATCCGTTGACAGATTGTGAAAAGTAGCCGCCATCTTGAACTTTTTGGTTATTCGACTGATTACTTCCAAAATCGATATCTGGGGATCTGTGTAGTCTCCAACAAAGAATCCGTTGACAGAATGTGAAATAGAAGCCGCCATCTTGAACTTTCCAGTTTTTGGGCGGAATTCTTTCAAAGTCGATATTTCGGATCTGTGTGGTCTCCTATAACTCTCGAAATTGACACTTGAATGACAACTTAATAGCTTTAAGGGGGTGATAGACGAGGTATTTTTGAACATTTTTAGCTGTATACAGGGTGTTTACAGTTTAAAATGTTGTTGTACAAAACAGGAGAGATAGTTTAATTAATGCTGAATCCGAATATCACATTAAAAAATTAAAAAACCTTAGGGGGTCAGAGAAATAGCATTTTCTATTTTTCCCATTATTTCACTTAATTATGGTTACCATGCGCCGTGTTTACCGAAGACTTTAATTAAATTAATTAAATTAAAATCATTTATTATCAGATAATTAAAATTCATATTTTGTTAGTAACAAAAAAGCTTATGCCCTAAATTAGAATTTTTCAAACCACAATACGTAATTAAATAATATATAACACTGCTTAATTATTACAACAATTTTTATGTTTAATTTATAATAATTTATTTTACGGTCAAACAATTATAAGTGATTTTATTTTTATTGGACTCAATTTTGTTTTATTTTATTTTATTCAAAATTGGCCCAGTATAATTTAAAAATAATAATGCCTTTACCGGAAGTATCCATGTTGATGGGGGGTGAGAGAGTAACTACTTTGTCAGTCAGTTTCAATCTAATTTAATTACAATTACACATGCGTATGTATACAATGTTAACTAACTACAGTACTCACTAATGTGCACTAGATACACGTACAGATAATATCTAATCTAAATGCAATTCATCAATACGTGAATTGATAACATTTACGAAACGTGCCTACAGGCACAGTACTCCCCCCAAGAGAAAATAAATACAAATTAAAAGGATATTCTCCAGTACAATAAGTTCCTACTGAAATATTTTCGATGGTATGACTGTGTAAAGTGTGCCGTTATGGGCAATATGTTTCATTAAAATAATAATTTATACCAAAAATTCATCGACTCTTTGTCGGTAATTGGCGTGGGGTAGCAAGTGTTTCCTAAGTTAGCGGATTTAGTGGCTCATTGTCTGATAACCTAAGAAATCAATTCGCATTAGTTAGAGGTAAACATACTTCTTCATGACCGTTGCATGAAGGCACAATACTTCTTTTCAATTTCTACGAAATTCTTGGTTCCTTGTTGCCTGTGTGGTTGCCGGATTAGAATAGTGCCACTCCATGTCTTCCCGTGGATGTCGTAAGAGTCGACTAAGGGAATAAAGGCTTGTAGTACTGTTAGGCGATGGGCTTGCAACCTGTCACTAATACGCTGGTAAACATCTTAGCCTGATTGTGCAAAATGTGGTTACAGAATTATCAACAAGTTTTTAGAGTTGTTGGTAATTCTGTAGTTCTGCCTACCCCACTCTGGGAACGAAGGCGTGAGTTTATGTCTTGGTTCCTTGAACGATAACCTAAGAAATATTCGTATTGGAGATATTGAACATCTTCATGGCCCCTGCATGAAGGCACAAACTTTTCTCAGTTGGCGACATTCTTGGCTCATTGACCGATAGCCCAAGAATTAATTCGCATTTGAGATATTAAACATCTTCACGGCATTGCATGAAGGTAAAACAAATAACTTCTGATATCGAAACTATTACACAGTCAATCAAATAAATATTTACAAAAACAAAATAATAATTACCATACTATGTCCTAATTGCTAGTTTCCTCTCGAACTTGACCTTGATTTACGAAGAACGCCTACTAGTCACATTCTGCATACCGCGGCGCCGGCGCTCGTGCCGTAGCTCATTTATGTCAAATTGCATTCTTGCGAGTTGTGACGCGACGCTAGCTAAGCAGTTTGTAAAATCATCTGTTTTGTTTTGTTGACCGTTTACAGCTGATATCTCTGTTCTTTTAGTGTTCTCATAAATTTTATCAGTGACTTGACACATTTTGTCTATTGATAACGAATCCGTTACAGCCAACACTGCGCTAACAGATGACGGAAGGAGTCTCAACCACATAAACCGTACAGTTTCATCATTTACTGTTTTACCGGCCAAATTCCGCATCCTGTGCCATAATTGCAATGGCTTCTGATCGCCCAATTCCATAGTTGACAGCAGCTTCTCGAACCTGACCTGATCAGACTTCTCGTAGCATCCAATCAGCCGGTTTTTAACAGCATCGTATTTCCCTGTCTCGGGAGGCTTCGCAATAACATCACTAACTTGCTGAATTTCTTCCTTGGCCAACTTTGATATCACCAAATTAAACTTGTAGACCTGCTTCTGCGACGCGACTATTGCTTCGAACTGGGTGAACCATAAACCTGGAAGATCCCTCCAGAATTCAGGAATCCGGGATATCACAGTGGTTGGCGCAATCTCTAACGAACCTGTACTCGTACCTTCGACAGTCTTCGGGGGTGACATTGCAGTAAATTAACAATTTGCGCTCCTTGATGCCTTCTAACTTGCTGGCTTAATTTTCCTCCTGCTTCTTGCATTGATTTCTTCTTCTTGCGGCAGGACAACGGCGTTAATGTTACTTGTCGGGATGGTGTTCTTCTTCGGGGTCACCACTGTACCGGTGGTTACCCCATATTGGTGGGTCGTCAGGCAGGGTAGCGGCGATCATTGTTCAGACGGGATACTGTTCTTTGTCGGGGTCACCACTTTACCGGAAGTATCCATGTTGATGGGGGTGAGAGAGTAACCACTTTGTCAGTCAGTTTCAATCTAATTTAATTACAATTACACATGCGTATATATACAATGTTAACTTACTACAGTACTCACTAATGTGCACTAGATACACGTACAGATAATATCTAATCTAAATGCAATTCATCAATACGTGAATTGATAACAATTACGAAACGTGCCTACGGGCACAATGCCCATCCAAGCTTTTAGGAAGGAAGAATCCATCTTTCCAGCAATGACCTTCAGTATTCCATTGGTACTGCGCCTGACCCGGCCCATCAGTGATGCTATCCGTTTTCTTCTGATTGCGTAGAAGTCATCAATGCGTTCCTCGGCAAACATCCCTGACGCGCTACACAATCTGGGCAGCCCCAATAGAACCCTGAAGGCATTGTTGTATTGTATCCGGAGGGCATTGTAGGCTCTCTGAGTGTAGCTGACCCATAGACTGCTGGTGTAAAATACTGGACAGAAGGCTTTAAAAAGTGTGATTTTAACTTGCTTTGAGCAGCGAGCGAATCTACGAGCCAACATATTAGCCCGCACTTCCAATGCCCTCCGTTCCCTTTCCAGATCCAAGTCATCTTTCAGGTCTTCCGTTACAATGTGGCCAAGATATCTAAATTGCGTTACTCTGTTTAAGTGCTTACCATTAAGTGAAATAGGGGGAACACAACTCGGATTCATTCTGCGCGATTTAAACATCATATACTCGCTCTTCTTGGCATTATATATGAGGCCGTGAGCCTCTGCATATGCTTCACAGACTTCTATCATTTCCCTAAGGCCACAGACTGAAGGGCACAGCAGTACCATGTCGTCGGCGTAGCTAATGTTGTTAACACTCACGCCATCCACGTAACAACCGACATGCATACTACTGAGCCCCTCAATCAGGCTATTGACATATAGGTTGAACAGTTTTGGCGAGGTTAAGCCCCCCTGCCTCACCCCGCATTCCAACCTATATGCTTCAGAGTGTGTATCGCCCCCATCTTACACAGTTCGATTGGTTGCTGTACCAATACTTAAAAACATTTATTAGCTCACAGGGCACATTTCTACTTGCTAATTTATCCCACAGGATACCATAGGACACCAAGTCAAAGGCTTTCGAAAGGTCTAAGAAACACGCGTATACTGGTGTGGATCGGTCTGTATAGTATTTGACTGTATGTTTTAAACTCAAAATAGCCGTTTCAGTCGACTCCCCCTGCCTGAACCCAAACTGGGCATCATGCAAGTCTAGGTACTTACTGAGTCGGATATCGAGCAGCCCATCGAAAACTTTACCTACTATCGTAGCCAGTGAAATGGGCCTATAGTTTCCTTTATCTGAAACGTCCCCTGTTTTGTTTTTTAACTATTGGCACAACAATCGTTTTGATCATTTCGTTTGGCAAGTACGAGTGCCCAATGCAAAGCGAGTATAGCATGGCCAACACTCTAGGCAGTTGAACACCGGCCATCTGCAAGTGTTCGATGCTGAGGCTGTCGTGCCCGGGTGATTTACCCCTCTTCATATTATTAATAATATCAGAAACTTCTTTACCCGTAAACATTGTAACCCTGTGATCCTCATTAACCTCACCATCGTACACTGGCTGCTTACAACCCAATGGAGACTGGACTTTAAAGTGCTCCTCAAATAAGTTGGCTATATCCTCAGGCTTGCTGCAGCCGTTAACAGTTGCCGATCGGCCAGGCCGAACATTCAGGTTGTTGGTTGACTTCCAGAACTTCTTAAAGTCGTGATTCGAACGATGTAATGCTATAGTATCCATCTGATCTGATCATGATGGTTTTGACACCATCTTAACCTAGACTTAAACTTTCTCCTACTGTCACACATTTCTCTATATACGCTGCCTATTACTGGTTTTCCGTGAAGAACCCATTCCTGAAATTTCAGTCTGGCCTCACTATGCGACTGACTGACATGTTTGTTCCATCCTTTAATATATCCCCCATTTCTTTTTACAATCTGACTAGAGCCAATAGAGGATGCATCTGTCAGGCAACTTATTATTGTTTTCCAAATTCTAACGGTGTCCGCAATGTTATGACTCTACTACTCACAAAGTAAATGTTTACAACATCAAACATTTCCCGATTGTCCAGAAGTAAATTTTCTTGCCGAGCCATTTTTTTTATCAATTAAATGATTTCACTTAACAAGCACTCGCTTCGAAACAAACACGGAACTGACATCGCTTGCACATAGTTTTGTGAGGGTAGTATTAAAAAATGACATAGACGTGACTATAAGCGGCCTACCCCCTTCGTAGCTACAGAAACGAGAGACCATGATTTATAAAACAGCGAGGATATTCTTTCGACTTTTCATGAAAAAAAACATTTTTTAGTTATAATTTTTTTGAGCTCAGAATCACGAAGCTATGTTTAATTTTATCAACCACCAGGTCGGCAGTTTGTTCACAAGAAATAGCTCGATACATGGTGGGTCGTTAATCATATTAAACAATAAATTTAAATTTAAAGAACGTAAGGACATTGTGTCATTATCTGTTGAACGTACATTAGAACTCGCTGCAATAGAATTACAGCAATTCATAGTTGTATGTGTATATAGGCCACCCTTAGGCAATTTCGAAATTTTTGAAAAGAACATGGAAACTATCTTAATCAATTTATCTCATTTGAGTAAAAAAAATATTATATGTGGAGATTTTAATGTAAATATTTTAGAAAATAGTTCACTAACCAACATGTCAAAAATGATCTCGAGGGAAGAGGTAGCAAGCAATGAAAACACCGTGATTAATTATAATCTCAAAATGTATTTGCTATTGCTAATGAACTACGTACAAATCTTCCAAAACATCGATGATTAGAGCATGGAGGTCTATCTTCTAGGGGAGACAAACGCTAGCGCGATGTAGAAAATTCTCCCGACCTAATAGCGCCATCTATCGCGTACGATTGTACCTTAATATTACTTAACTATCTTTAACATGCCGCCCACCAAGGACAACATGTCCTTCATCATAGCCGCCCACCATGGAGTGGCTCAGATTTCAGCTAAAACTATAAAAGTAGGTGCTTTGCATGCATCAAGCCTACATACAAATTTACAAAATTCAATTTCCTTACTTAATCAGTCACTGGCAGGACACAGAGTTTGGAAGTTGGGCGCTTTATTAAAGCATTTTTACATTTTATAGCTACAACTCTTGTCAACAAGTCTAGGCCAGGGTGTTTCTGCGTAATTCTGCCAAAAAGCCACTTGGCTGGAGGCATGTCATCCTCCTTAATTAAAACAACGTCCCCAATTTCAGGTTCTGGAACCTTATTGGTCCACTTGTACCTGTGTAAAAAATGAGTTAAATACTCGCTAGACCATCTTCGCCAGAAGTTTTGGAGCATTCGCTGCGTTAACTGCCATCTCTTTAAGGTGCCTATATTTGACCGCTCGTAATTTGTTTCTGGTACTGTAACTAGAGGCTCACCTATTAAAAAATGCCCTGGTGTTAAAGGACTTGGCTCTCCTGGTTCGCTGTGCATTACCGATATAGGTCGTGAATTCAGGCAGGCTTCTATTTGGTTGAGTAATGTTGTCATTTCCTCATAGGTTAACGTTGAGTCGCCAATTACTCGCTTAATATGATGCTTAGTGGACTTTATACCCGCTTCCCACAAACCACCGAAGTTTGAACTTTTCGGGGGTATAAAATGCCACGAAGTTCCGTTAGAAGCTAAACTTTCAGCTACCTCCTGAATCATGCTTGATTTTTCTATGTTGAACAAATCTTTCAACTCTTTGGCAGCTCCTACAAAGTTCGTGCCATTGTCGCTATAGACTTCCAAGCAGCGTCCACGCCGGGCAACGAATCGCTTAAAAGCTTCAATAAATCCACGAGAAGACAGATCGCTGACAACTTCGATGTGTATGGCCCTAGTTACCATACAAATAAATAGACACACATATCCTTTATGTGAGTGATGTCCTCTACCCTTTGTTGTTCTCAGACTGATGGGTCCTGCATAGTCGACCCCACTGCGAATAAATGCCCTATCTGGCGTGACTCTAGTTGACGGTAAGGCTCCCATCAGTTGAGTTTGAATGTTGGCCTTATGCCTGATGCAGGGAATACACTTTTTAATATGCTGCTTTATTAGATCTTTGACCCTAACTATCCAGTAAGCTGATCTAAGATAGTTGCTCATGGATTGCAGCCCGCCATGCAATGTTCGGAGATGGGCGTCTGCTACAACTAACCTTGTAAAGCGCGAGTCATGTGGTAGGATGATCGGGTGCTTGGCGTTTTCTGATTCGGTTGAGTGTTCAAGTCTGCCTCCTACTCGAAGAACACCGTTTTTCAAAAAAGGGGTAAGAGATCGGATTTTTGACGTTTTAAATTTTACAGATCCGTCATTAGTGATCTCTGAAATTTCGGTTATGAATGCTGTGGCTTGACACATTTTGACACAACATGTCATGGACTCATCTAGTTCCCACTTTTGTAAATATTTACCATAATCCGTTCGACGCGGATCACGCTTCGTAATGAACCTTCTGCAGTAAGCGATCACTCGAACTACTCGGTTAAGTGACGAATATTTATTCCAAATGGGTTCTTCTATAACTCCCAAATGAACCCTTATCGATTTTTCCATTTCCGTTTCGTTGTTTTTTAGTTTCGAATAGGTAACTGTATCATGGTGCAAGAATTTTGGACCGAATTTCCATAGATCGTGACATTTGAGTTCTGCAGGCGTAATACCACGAGATGCGCAGTCTGCAGGATTTTCTTTGGTAGAGATATGCGACCATTGCGACGAATCCATTGTTGTTAGTATCTCTGATACTCTGTTGCCCACAAACGTCTTCCAATTACTTGGATGTTTGTTGAGCCAGGCAAGAACTACCGTGGAATCTGTCCATGCCCTAATGTTAAGCTTGGGTATGTGCATAATTTCAGCTATTTCTTTTAGCAATTTAGCCACAAGGACAGCACCGCAAAGCTCTAATCTTGGTATGGACACCTGTTTGACAGGTGCTACTCTTGTCTTTGCTCCGATTAGAGTTACATGCACTTCTCCGATTGCGCTAACTGCCCGAAGATAAACGACGGCGGCGTAAGCGACATTTGAAGCATCACAGAAACCGTGTAGCTCTACGAGTGTATCTTCAGTATAAGTGTGCAGCCATCTAGGAAGTCTGAAATCAATAAGGCTGACCAACCCTTGTCGGTAAGTTAACCAATCTTGCAATATATCAACTGGAGGCTCTTCATCCCATCCGATTCCTGCGATCCATAACCGCTGAATAAATATTTTCGCTTTTATGACACATGGTGCTAGCCAACCTAACGGGTCGAATAGACGTGATACGTCCGAAATAATTTTTCTTTTTGTTGCAGGTGGTGACAGCGGCGGCAGATTTACCGAGTACTGAAACTCGTCATGGTCTCTATTCCAGGTAAGTCCTAAAATTTTAACAATATTGTCCGTTTTCAGTTCCAGATTGTTCTTAACTTTTTCATTTCCTAGGTTCTCTTTTTCACTTTGATTTATGGCTTGTAACAATTCTTCTTTATTGCTAGCCCATTTCTGTAACACAAAACCTCCTTCATTCAATAAATCTTTCATTTCTTTATATAGTTGCACCCCTTCTTCAATCGTTTGGCAGCCGGTCATCAAGTCGTCCATGTAAAATTCCTTATCCACTCGGTTTGCGGCCAGTTGATATTTCTCCTTGTAATCACAAGCTACTTGGTTCAGTGCCTTCACTGCTAAGTATGGTGCCGAAGCGGTGCCGAAAGTCACTGTCAGCAACTTATAATCTTTTATTTCATTTTCAGGGTCTTCTCGCCATACTATGCGTTGGAAGTCTGTGTCTTCTTCAGTTACCTTTACCATGCGGTACATTTTGACTATATCTGCTACTAAGCAGACTGGATGTCGTCTCCAACACATTATCAGGTGACGCAGGTCTGGCTGCAAGGTAGGTCCGGTCATAAGTAAATCGTTCAGTGATACGCCTTTATCATTCTTACAGGAGGCGTCAAAGACGACTCGTACCTTGGTGGTGCTTTTGTCTTCCCGGATTACCGCGTGATGGGGTAAGTAGATTGCCTTCTCTCTCTTGCAATCAGGTTCTAAAACAGGTACCATATGGCCTAGTTGCTCATACTCGTTAATTACTTCCGTGTATCTTGCTTTAAGGGATTTATCTTTTCTAAATTTACGTTCTAAAGAATACAATCTTTTTATAGCAACCTCACGTGAGTTTCCTTCACAGGATGGATCGTCGTCGCGAAATGGCACGTACCTTTACTTTACCACGTACCGGCCACTGTCGTCTCTTCTAGTTGTAGATGCAAAAAGTTCTTCGCACCTTTGTTCTTCTATGGTTAATAATTTAGTGTGAAATAAAGGTTCAGCTTCTATCTCCCAGAAACGTTTTATCATTTCATCCTCATTAATTTGTGTGTGTAACACGGTTATGCTGTCGCTTGACGTTGCAGAAACCACCGGACCAGACAGAATCCACCCGAGAGTGGTGCACTGTGCTACTGGGGTTCCGTTCGGACCCCTCAGCACTCCCTCTTTTAAAATCCGGCTGTATGGCTCCGCTCCCAATAACACGTCAATCTGGTTGGGTGAACTATAGGTTGGATCGGCCAAAGTAAGCTGCTGTAACTTCATCCATTCAGGAACCACTATTTTCTTACTTGGAAGATGAGTCGTTATTTTGCCCAAAACATACGCCTTCAGTATCATGTTAAAGGTGGAATCAGTTAGCGATCGAACTTTTAATTGGACCGTATACTTCGACACCACAGATGTCTGATCGCCACCCAACCCTGAAATTATGCCCTTGATAGGGGTTTTCTTTAACCCTAAAGCTTGCACAACGGCTTCAGTAATAAATGAAGCTTGTGAGCCCTGATCTAGCAGCGCCCGAATCACCTGATAGTCCCCTGTTTTCGACTCAGCTTGTACAAGAGCTGTGGCTAACAATATTTCGTCCTTCACTATCCCTTTCGTAAAACAGCTGACTAATGGCGTGAGCTCTGTTTGTGTATTGTTGGTCGCAATATCCGTAGATTCCGTGGAGTCACCTTCAGCTGCCTGACCTACGTTCTTCTGATTGGTGGCTAAAGTTGAAACCTCCTTAGGATGAAGAAGGGAATGGTGCCTTCTCTTACAAATTCTACAACTAGTGTCTTTTTGGCAGAATTTTACAGAATGATTGCTACCTAAGCAATTGTAACACATTCGATGATTGGTAACAAACTCATGCCTTGTGGCATAATCTTTACTGGCAAATTGCTTACAGAAACATAACTTGTGACTCCCAGCACAAAATTCGCACGCTAAGGGCGAGGCGTCAGTTACATGGAGTACATTTGGTTTACTAAAACTACTGGTGGACGGTTTCCCGTAAGCACTCGGGGCCTTATAGGTGCTTTTCGGCTCAATAAACTCTAAAGCTCTGTATCGGCTTGTTAAAAATTCTTTAAATTGATCAAATGTAGGTAAAGCATCTGAAGCGGAATTAGCCGCCACATTAAGCTCCCATTGCTTACGCGATTCAGGATCTAATTTTAACGTCAACAAATGAATTACTATAATGTCCCATGTGGAAACATCAATGCCTAGATTAGACAATGCACTTAAACAGTCTGTTGAAGTGTCCATCAGATCCTTAAGAAACCCTGGCGATTCCACCGTAGCATTCTTTTGACTCAATAGTCTTTTTAATATGCAGTGCGACAAATACTTCTTATTGTTATACCGTTGTTCCAATTGACTCCAGCACCGAGTGTAGTTCGTATCGGACACAGGTATGTTACGTATCAATTGTTCCGCCTCGCCCGTTAAATAACCTTTTAGATATTGCATCTTTTGCACACTATCTAGCGAGTCATTGTTGTGGATCATTGACACAAATAAATCTCTAAATGTAGTCCACTCGGTGTATTTGCCAGAAAAAGTCGGTATACTAATTTTAGGTAATCTTATTATACTAGACTTAACATGCGTATTATCGTTACTAATATTGCACTGGCTATCATGAGACCCCTTAAAAGTTGCTAAACCACCTTTTAACTCTAATTTGTATTCAGTATATTCCTCTTCTGTTTGATCGTAAATGTCGTCAGTAAAGTATAATTGGATCTTTAAGACCTTAGGCTCAAACTTTTGCATTAATTCTTTGTGTCCCTGTCTGAAGTCAGCCCACAACTCTTCTAATGATTCTAATCTAGTTTCTATGTAATCCTTACTAATGCGTTCTTTAGGAGACTTTTTAAAATTCTTTCTTGATTTGAATATGCGTGTAGATACGTCATCCTGAAAGCTTAGTGCGGGTTCCATAATGAACTGTAAATTAACTCTTTGAGTTTAATTAAACTATCTCCTCAACACGTAGACAAAAGCCTGAGCAAAATGAATAAAAATTACAAGTGTCTAAATGAATAGACTTAGAAAAATCACGACCAATATGATAGAAAAAATTACAAGTGTTTGAACTATTAACACTTGGGGACAAAATCGGGCGTGGATTCCCCGTAAGACCAGCTTTTCGATAATTATTCTAAGTTAATATTAGAGCAAATTATTCTAAGTGTTAATACTGCAAATTTCTTCTTAGTTAATTTTAATAATCAATTTTCAATAAGTTAATGTCCTCTTGTAAACAAAGTTCAAAGTTTCATGACTATTTTAAAATTACTGATGTTGACCTCAGGGTTGATATTCCCGCACTTTATATAAAAATCTGAATGTACTCACAGTTGCACTCCACTCACACATACGAATGCTTCCACATTCACTGGGCCGCGTCTTCTCTCCGTTGAACTTTTCCTCCTTTCGGCTGCGACAAGCGCTCGCGCAGTCTGCTGCTTAGCCTACTCGCTACTAGATGGCGTACGTAAGCTGAATCCAGGAACACTTTTTCCTTTTGGCTGCAACACGCGCCGTCTGCAGCTTATTTTACTTGCAGCTAGATGGCGTCCGTAAGCTGAATCCAGGATCACTTCTTCCTTACGGCTGCGACATTCGCTGTCTGCAGCTTAGCCTACTCGCCGCTAGATGGCGTACGTAAGCTATATTTAGGAACACCGGCTTTCCCTATGGACAGCAATCCACTGCCACTATGGGAGCGACGGAGAGTAGAAATACTCAAAAACGCTACTAAATACACAACTGGTATTTACATCCGGCTCGAAGGACCATGTCAAAAATGATCTCGAGGGAAGAGGTAGCAAGCAATGAAAACACCGTGATTAATTATAATCTCAAAATGTATTTGCTATTGCTAATGAACTACGTACAAATCTTCCAAAACATCGATGATTAGAGCATGGAGGTCTATCTTCTAGGGGAGACAAACGCTAGCGCGATGTAGAAAATTCTCCCGACCTAATAGCGCCATCTATCGCGTACGATTGTACCTTAATATTACTTAACTATCTTTAACACAACAGATTAATAAATCTTTTCAGATCTTTCGGCTTGACCCACACTTTTATGGAGCCAACTAGAGTGACTGACACTAGCGCCACGTGTATTGATAACATTTTTACTGATATAATTTCTATCAGTAAAAGTGTGATCAGTAACCTGGAATCGGATCATCTGGGTCAATTAATTAAATTCGAGTCTGTATCGAATAATACTACTAAGAAGGAAATCACTTTCGTGCCGCTTACTGCGAGCCGTGTGGAAAGAATGCGACATAATCTAGTGCATAATCTGCCCTTTTTAACAACTGATAAGGGACCTAATGACATGTACAACTCATTCTTTCACACATTCATGAAACAATTTGACACGATATTTACATCCAAATCGGTCATGGTTGGTGGCGCAAAGGTTTTCAGTGACTGGGCTACTGCGGACTTACATAAACGAAGAACAAAACTGTATAAACTATATGAGGAACGGCGGTTTAACGCAAGTGAAGAGTTTAAGGAATATGTCAAACAATATTCTAAGAATTTCAAGACAGACTGTCGTATAGCTAAGCAAAACTTCTTAAGTCATAAAATCTTGAATAGCTCTGACGTCATTAAAACGACCTGGAAAATAATTAATGAAGAAACAGGTCGCCGGAAAAAGGAAATTAATGACTATCGTTTAAAAGTAGATGGTAGAATCATAGATTCTAATTTAGATGTCGCAATTCAATTTGAAAATTATTTTACCGATATACCAGTGTCCACGACTAAGTGTCTGAACTCTTCGCCTGCGTCTGCCATTTTATTACTAGAAGATAACGTGCCTGAATGCAGTATACACTTTGAATTCAAGCACGTTACTGCCTGGGATGTAATGAAGGCATTCAAGTCAATAAATATTAGGAAACCAATGATCTTTGGGGGGTTTCGGTTCACGTCCTTAAATCCTTAATGAAAGTCATAGCAGCTGACTTAATGGTCATATTTAATCACTGTGTTGACTGTGGCGAGTTTCCTGATCTTATGAAACATAGCAAGATAATTCCATTATTCAAAACGGGTAGTACTTCTGACCCCACTAACTTTAGACCGATATCCATACATAGGTATTTTCTGCGATCTGTCCAAGGCTTTCGATTGCGTTAACCATGACACTTTGGTCAGGAAACTACACCACTATGGAGTTAGAATTACTGCGTTAAACTTAATAAAAACGTACTTATACGGGAGAATCCAAAGGGTAGACGTGAATGGAAAACGATCACCTGGGTCAGTGGTCTCAATGGGCGTACCACAGGGCTCAATTTTGGGTCCATTTCTATTCCTCATCTACATAAATGATTTACCATACCTTATAAAGGACAACCATGATATAGTATTGTTTGCTGATGATACCTCACTCGTATTTAAAGTTAAAAGACAACAGGAGTTCAATGTTGATGTAAACAATGCTATATCAAAAGTAGTAGATTGGTTCAGTGTTAATAATTTATTACTGAATGAGAAAAAGACTAAATGTATTAAATTTATGACAACCAATGTGAAAAATAGACAAACTACTATAACTATTAAAAATGACAAACTAGACCTAGTTAATGATACAGTATTTCTTGGTTTAACGTTAGACTCCAAACTCCAATGGGGTCCTCATCTGGCTAAATTAGCAAATAGACTCAGTTCTGCAGCTTTTGCAGTTAATAAAATTCGACAACTAATAGACTTGAAAACCGCTCGATTAGTTTATTTTAGTTACTTCCATAGTATTATGTCATATGGTATTTTACTATGGGGTAGTGGTGCTGACGTAAACAGCATCTTTGTTCTGCAGAAGAGGGCTATTCGTGCTGTTTACAAGATGGGTCATAGAGACTCTCTTAGAGATAAGTTTAAAGAAACCAATATATTAACAGTATACAGTCAATATATTTATGAAAACCTTATGCATGTTCATAAAAACATCGTTAATTTTAAAAAGAACTGTGACATACATAATGTTAATACTAGAAATAAACATAAGCTCGCAGTGCCCTTTACACGGCTTCATAAAATAAAAAACTCTTTCACGGGTAATTGTATAAGGTTCTATAATAAGCTCCCAAGTAGTGTTACTCATCTATCAGTAAATAAATTTAAAAGTTACGTTAAACGTACACTAATTTCTAAAGCGTATTATAGTATCAAAGATTATATGAATGATAACAATGCTTGGGACTGAATTGTTTGTATTACAATTATTATTGACCGTGGAGACTATATACATCTCCTTTGTATGCTTATTATTTTAATTTGACATCTGGAGACTCTTTACATCTCCATAATTGACCGTGGAGACTTTCTACATCTCCTATGGATGTTTATTTCTTAAATTTAATTTTAATTTGACATTTGGAGACTCTTTACATCTCCATAATTGTATTATTGACCGTGGAGACTTTCTACATCTCCTTACCTATGTCTATTTTTAATTTTTATCTGAAATTTGGAGACTTTACATTTCCAATTTAAATTGAATATACTTTAAGTCTCATAATTGCTCCTGGGACCTGTACATCCCTGTGACATTTAAATTAGTTAGCTTAAGTTTATCATAGTAATAAGTTACTCATATAAAAAAAAAGACTTCCTGTTGAGTTTCTTGCGGCGTTTCTTCTCAACAGAGTCCCTTGGAAGCGCTGGTAGACTCAGACATGTAAAAGTGCCTACAGGGCCTACTTACAGAATAAATGAATTTGAATTTGAATTTGAATATAGTAACATTAGAAACCCCTATTGTGGAAGTTGCTGACCAAAAAAACACCCTGTATGTCGACGAAATTTGCCAGTTATTTTATTGAAAATTTAAGGGTTTTACAGAAAATATCCAGAATTTGATAGTTAAGTGTTAAGAATGCCCCAAAGAAGAAGCGTTACCTTGTAAACAAAATAATTCATTTTGGATAGTTTAATGTCTATTGGACCAAATTAAACAAGTTTTAAGCGTCTTTATTGTATTAAAAACAAAATGGAGGCATTCGAAATTAATAAAAATGTTTCAGATTTTGGATCAGTAATTTTTGAGCCTAAAAAATATTTAAATAAATCTTTGAAATGTTCAAACACTTTTAAAAATATGCCTACTTATTGTTCTTTCTTTTAATGTATCAGCCATTAACATCACATCGCTTGCCAAATCTGATTCTTTCCAGGCAAAATTTGCAAATGGAAGGAACGGGCCAGTAAAACCATAGTAGTTATCTATTTAGGCGCGAAACCGGAACACCCATAGCGCGAGCCCTTAAGGTGGAGTAATATTTTAACCACAGTTACGTGCTCTGTACTTGCTAAAACGTTGGCACCACACAAATACCGAGATATCGATTTTGAACGCAATCAGTCGAATAAGTAAAAAGTTCAAGATGGCGGCTATTTTTTCTCATTCTGTCCACGGATTTATTGTCGGAGACAACAAAGTTCCCCAGATATCAATTTTGGAAGCCATCAGTCCAATATCTAAATAGTTCAAGATGGCGGCTACTATTTCACATTCTGTCAGCGGATTCCTTGTTGGAGACTACACAGATCCCCAGATATCGATTTTGGAAGCAATCAGTCGAATAACCAAAAAGTTCAAGATGGTGGCTACTTTTTCACATTCTGTCAACGGATTCGTTGTCGCAGACCACACCAGTGGCCCTTTTCACGCAGCTACAACTTACAAATTACAAGCGGAAGTCTCTTTCTAGGTAAATGAGTTAGAAAGTGACTTCCGCTTGTAATTTTTGACTTGTAGCTTCATGAAACGAGCCTCAGATATCGATTTTGCTCTAACTAGCTGAGATACAACAAAGAACAACTTTTTTCAATATTACAAAAAATTTAAGGACATTCCTTACGCTCATTTGGAGAGTAGGTATTTATCTCGAAAAGCTTCTTTACTACTTTAGCTATACATATAAGGTGCTAACAAATTAGATACCGATATTTTTACAGCTGATAGTACTCGTCTCTAGGAGTAGAGTTAAGTATAAAACATTTAAGGGTTTATAATGGTTTTTGGAAAAAAATAGGGAAACAACTTTGTTACGTAAACACACCCTTTTAATTAGATAATTAATAGTCACTGATTAAAACCTCTTTGAATATCTTCTAGAATCTCTTAACAATCCCTTGACTGGCCACTTCATGTTGATAAATGAAATACTTAAATGTCAATGTCATGATATTTGTTGTGTCTGGTTGTGTCTGTTGCTAATAAAATTACTCAAAAATGCCTTACCGCTGCTTCACAAAAAAAGATTATTTAAACATGGTAACATGTTATCGCGAAGCAAACTACAGTGCGGCGAGAGGTGCAAGGCTTTACGCAGGAAGAGACGGTACCTACACATGTGAATTCTCGCACTATCCTCGGAGCACTTTCGTGTTTGTTCTTAATAAAAATAAATAATCAAAGTCTAGTAGTCAATAACCTCAGTTTTCCCGCGGATCTGAAGATAATCATAATGACATTAATGAAAACTGTTTACATGACAAAGTGCTAAAAATGCAACATCTTGTCAGTTTATTGCACAGGATGATTATGTTTAGACAGAATTTGTATTTATTTTTTTTGTTCGGTAAATGAAAACAAAACAAAACATATAATAAGTTGTCTTAATTTCTATTTAAAGTTAATTGTTTTGATGTAAGGAACCGTCTCTTAAAATATCGGTATCTAATTTTTTAGCACCTTATATATATGGTTTTGAGTTGTTGAGTTTCATGAGTTTGATTGTTTTCCGTTAAAGTTAAGAACTCCAATTATCTAGATATAAGACTACACCGCACCACTATTAAGCACCACTTTTAAGTACGTAACTTGTTAATGTTCAAACAGTAAAGTTAAGCGCCCACAAGTGTAAACGTTTAGAAACATTAATTATTTGAACTAATTTTATATATTTCACGGACGGCCTAAAAAAAATTGAATTCCCCCGAAAACTCGGGGATATGAAACAATGCTTAACTTGCAACACTGGGCCTATAATAATAATATCTGATATTTTATTAAAGTTTTATTGTTAATTACATTAATTTAGATACAGAAACAATATATTAACCCGTGAAAAGTAATTATTTGTGCCTTAGTGTGTCTTTCAGACTTTGATAAGCACTGTTGTTACATCGCGAATTTCCCCCTTTTTCGCAGCTTCTTTTACGGTCGGCGTCCGTTTGACAACTAACTTGACAAATGGCCGCTATGAGGCTGCAGGCCCATCTGAAGTGGCACGGGTTAAGCGTGGTTCCCCTCTAGTTAATATATCTCCATGCGGGAGAGCGTACAATTTTTAGTGTGTTGTAAATTTATTATAAAGAAAGAAGTAGAAGAAAGAAATAGTACATTGTTGCCTAGGCGCGGAAAGTAAGGGATTTCCTGACGAGGTGGTTAGCAGGCCGAGCAACAGCGAGGCCTGCTAAAATACGAGTCAGGAAATCCTCGTTTCCGCCGAGGCATACATAATGCTTTTCTTAAACAATGCGAGGAAATTATACAAATAACATGATTATAAGTATTATTAAAAACCTTTGACAAATTCGGAAAGAATGTTTGTTTGCGTCATACGAGTATTAGTTAAGATAGTTTGACGCACAACGAGCCGCCGCCCGCCGCCGCCGCTCCGCAGAGCCCCGCAGCGCCGCCGCCCCTCACTGCGCCCCCACAAGTTGGGTGTACGGGATTTTTTCCATGGTCCTTTCGATTTTATACGCAATAGAGAGCAATTTTGATAAAACAAAATGGACATGTACGGAAAGTGTTTTCAAATGGTTTTTTTACTCCTAGGAGTAAAAAGAGGCATTTTCCGTCCATGTGTTTCCATCGGAAAACCGTTATTTCCGAGCATGTTTGAGAAAAGTACATTTATTCAGTACACACATAAGACACACAGAAAAAAAAGTAAAAACAAAACGGCAATTAAAAGAGTAGTGAGTGTCTTCGCGGCAGTGAATCGGACACTGGCTCAGCATAATGCTCAGGTGTAGGTGTGTGCTGTGATTATAAGAATTAATTTTTATTTCGTCGCAGTAGTCGTTGAAAAGCACTGTTTTAAGCCTCGGCCGAAAGTGCAATAGATGGACTCGTTCTTTCGAGAGCCTCCGCTACGCGTCGGCCCTCGAACTAACTCGTCCATCTATTGCCTATTGCATACTTTGTAACCTCTGCAACAATGTACCTACTATTAATGACACAAACACATTTATAGAAAGTTTAAAAAAATACCATTTTATCATGAGTACCACGCACCACGCAAGCATGGAATACTTAGAAGGTATTTTAAAAATTAGAACCGACTTAATGCCTAACCACCACACAATGATTTTAGCTATTTCGTTTTCTGTTTTTAAGGAGCAATGTTTTTAAGGAAATAGGATAATTAACTATACATATTCTATGTTTTATTATTATAGATAACTAATTTTTACCCGCGACTCCTTCTCGCAGAAGTTGTTCTATGTAAGACATCTTCTCTTGTTTTTAAATATTTTAGTTTTGTTACGATCAGAAAAATGGAACCCTGACTCACCATAGAACTGTGTCACACTGACAAGACTTCAAGTCGGAAGATGTGTCAAACAAATTGTTTTTTAACGTCGCTGTGACACCGTTCTATGATGGGTTATTCATGGTTCCATTGGGTTGATAGTTTTCGCGCACCATTGTGAATCACTGTCGCAGTAAGGTGAGGTGAGGTGACTGGTGTTCATGGAAGTATATTATTATACATACGAGTTAGGACAAACAGAAGACACCTTGGCAAAATAAACGAAGACCATCTGTCCTCAGGCAACGCAATAGTCTTAAACTAGGGAGGGAGCCCCGAATAGTAGGCACTTACGACTGACGATACTATACAATTTTGTATGCCTGTAGCTTTGTTCGTATGTAGAGCAAAACAAGCACAGGGGACCTGGCTTCAGTTTCTGATCCCCCCACCTTGGGTCAAACTCCGTTGCGTGGTTTAGGAGCAGTTAGTGGATATACAGACAACCACATATTTCTCTTTCTCTTAAAAACGGGTATTTGTCTAAAGGCCTCCATACATGATCCGTTTTGCCTTCAGGTCTAACTGACCGGATGCAAAATAGCATCGTGTATGTGTAATTTGGCCTGAAGGCAAATCGCATCCGTCCGCCTGATCGGCTTTCTTGTATGGTGTCTTGTAAAGTCTTTACATGCATGGGCACTCGATCCGGTCAGGCGGAACTGACGCAGTTCGGCATGAACCGGTCGGCCTTTACATGTATGGGGGCCTTAACGGTCGATCCAGTGAGCAAAGCCATAGAGGTACATAAATTTGGACTCGCTCACTCGACGAGTAAGGGCGCGTACACATAGAACGTCCGTTTTTACAGGATCCGATTTAACGGATCTTTTCACCTTGTAATCTTCTTTTTTACTGGATCGAGAATACTGTTTTGGGTGTGAACTCGCTCATACAACTACACACGCCATCAAATAACCTCAAAAACGGATCGCTATGGTGTTCTCGCCCTAAAGCGGGTAAACTGAGAATGCACGCCCTTAATAGAGAATGTCAGCCAGTTTAAATTTTTGGCTTACCGTATTATTCATTTAAAAAAAAATAGCTGTAAAAAAATCATTTCGATACGTCAAATAGTTTTCGAGATATTAAATTTTGAACTTCGTATGCGGCCCTCGACGAAACCCGGCGGTTAGCGCTCACGGACGATGACGTCATCGTTTAACAGCGGTACGCGCCCTTATATGAAAAAGTAAGTTTACAGGGCTATAACTTTTTAACCGTTATAAGTAGCCAGTTGATTTTTTCACAGAATACGTGTTATTGTAAAATCTATCGTTCAAAATTGTACAATACGGCAATAGCATTAATAGCATTTTTATACGGATTGTATTTTTATAATGGCTTCCTATTTTGATGCTATTTTAAGCTTAAATTGTAGTCTAATTTTCATAGTTTCCGACTAAATAGCAATCTCAAGTAAAACTGCTACAAATATGTGACAAAACTGATTTTATCAACATGATGTTTTAGGCGGTCACCCACCCTGTTATAGACTACGATTGTACTTGCTTAACTTTGTAAGTCGTAATATTTTTACGAATTCGTTTTGGTGTTACTATGGCAGCTATGTTTATCTTTATCTATTATTTTGTATTACATAACTAACTGTCGGTCACTGACCGGCTTTTCTATTTGTAATGTTTGTCGAATAAGTTGGTTAAATAAAATTAGAATAATAATCAAGCACTTTAAATTTTGGGATAGTGGCAATAATGTCTAGACCTAGCAAAGCGAGAGTGTCGTAGGTATGTAGGTAGGTAGGTAGGTACGTCTATCGAAATTTGAAATCGATGAAATGAATACACGAAGTATCAGAACTACTGCTGAGTCAATAAAAACTTCACTCTTTTATATACCTAGTAGCGATATTAATTCTAAATTAACACGAAATTGGTAAAGAAAGGCCTACCACCAAAGTTAAGCAACCACCGCTTACCTAAACATCGATCGTGTTGATTTAAACTAGGCACTTTTTAACATATTATTTGTAAGAGTTTTACTACAGTTTACTCTTTGGTCGTAAACTATATATGTTTGTATGGAGTTTTGATTATTATCTAAACTTAATGTGACACCGAAATAAAAAGCTGTTATACAAATGCAACCCGTACTTCGCCTTCCAAAGTTAAGCAACTACACGCGTAGTCTAAAACAGGATGGGTGACCGCTTAAAATATCGTGTTGATAAAATCAGTTTTGTCACATATTTGTAGCAGTTTTACTTGACATTGCTTTTTAGTCGTAAACTACAAAAAATAGACTACAATTTAAGCTCAAAATAGCATCAAAATAAGAAGCCGTTATAAAAATACAATCCGTATAAAAATGCTAAAAATATTGATTTATTTTCAGGTTTCCTGTATGGGGACCCCTCTTGGGATTTGATTTATTGTTCATTGTACAATTTTAAACGATAGATTTTATAATAACACGTATTCTGTGAAAAATTCAACTGGCTACTTATAACGGTTAAAAAGTTATAGCCCTGTAAACTTACTTTTTCATATAAGGGCGCGTACCGCTGTTAAGCGATGACGTCACCCCAGCAAGATGGCCCCCGCGCGCTTTTATATTATTGACCCAAATTTTAAACGTTCATAGAATCAAAACTACTGAGTCTTTTTGAATAAATTAAAAAGTAGTATGTTTGTTTATTTATAAACTTTACTGCTACAAAGTTTCAAGCGATTTGGCGTACCTACTGACATTCTTCATTGTGATTAATACGCTCCGACGGGACAACTTTTAACTCGACGATTAATATTTAGTGCGTTCAAGAAGGAGTTGTTGGGTCATTCTCCGAGTTACGTAATTTGCTCTTTTTCGTTTCATAAAATAATACAGTATTAATAAATGCAGGGAAAATTATACTTAACATGTTTAATATGATCCATTCTTAATTGTGCAACAATTTATTTCACAATTGTATGTATATTTATGAAACCAAAAAATAAAAGTCTTCAATTAGTTCATTACCGGACTCTGTCCCACAGTACCGAATTTAATGCTATTTACAAAGTACAAAAAACGCATGCGAAGAACGCTAATTATAATACATTCCACAAGAGTTGCAATCTTTAGCGTTCCAAAAAGCATTAATATGAAATTTTAATACACCAATATTACGCACAATTATAAACCGAAAAGTTTGTCACAACGAAAACTTCATTTCCGTGCACGAAACAATATGCTTGCACAAGTCGCTACAAGTTCTTTTGATCTCGCCGCCAAACGGTGTCGGCGCCGCAGACGCCGGCTTAGTATTCAGTGGGATGTCGAACCGGACGGACGTGCGCTGCTCTTCCCAGCAAAAACCTAATTCAATTCGTTCTTTGGTGTTTTGTCCTGATTTGGTTTCATTGCCAGTCATCTTTTGTTTAGGTAAGTACTATTAATTCTATAAGTTCAGCATGATAAAGGGTTTAGTGAAGTGAATTACTATGTAGGTATAATCATCGGAAATCGTATTTCATAACGTACAAAGGGTAATTCTACAAAAAGTGTTAAATATTCATTACCGTGACCGTCATTACCGTGTTTCCCGTAGCTTTTTACACGTCACGGTAATGATGTAACCGTCCCGGAGATGAATTTTTTTTAAAGTATAAATTTTTATTTTATTTCAAAGGAACTTGGGAAATTAATAATGTTCGTCAAGTGAGGATTAATTAAAAAAAAATCAAATTATTGTTACAGTTATACATGGGGCGACCTAAAAAGTCTAAAGAGGCTATTTTAGCGCGACGACGGTTAGCAAAACGAAAGAAGTATGCTGCTTTGAAAGAAAATGAGGAATTATATGCAATTGAGAAGGAAAAGGAGCGTCAACGTTACTTACAAAGAAAAAAATTAAATAAAATTTTAGGAATCGATAAATTAACGCGAAGATTAAAGAAGAAGGGAATAAAGCAACTATGACCACAGGAAAAGGAAAAGGTACAGGAAAAGGGAAAAAATAAGTGAAAGTAAGTGCTGCTGACTAAACTAAACTAACGAATTTGTTGATTATAATAATTAAACGAAAGCTTGAAATTAATGTTACAAAAATATGTTCGTTACTAATTTTATATGTCATTTGTTTTGACAATACCTTTATTTTCATTATGTGATTACTAGTTATATATGAACAATTTTAGTAGACTGATCTCATTGTTACTAGTTATTTTTATATGGACAATTAGACTGATCTCATTGTAAGTACACCTCAAAATTTGGAAACCTAAGTCACTATCAAATCATGTCACAATGACAACATAAACGTAACGATGGTCAAAACAATGGTTTTATACTTAATTGTCTAATGTACATCCGTCGCATTGCAATTTCCATGGACATACGCATATAATCTGTTGTTTACATGGTGGCTTGGGATTCCACTTTGAAGAATGTACATTGTTTTGCTTTTAAATAAGTGTTATGTTTACTTAATTAGGTAATAATATTTTATGGTGAACCCCATAAAAGAACACCTCTGTTGATCTCAAATTATTGTGTTTTGATGTATCAAAGAATCATCGCTGTTGTTAGAATTATTAGAGGAATAGAAGTATTGTTTTGATTTCTATAGTTTTTTGTAAACAACTGTTTTTTTTAAATAATATGTTCATTAAAGAAAAAGTTAATTAAACAATCAATTTTTATTTATTTAAACATTTTTAAAAACTTTAGTCATTGCCGAGACCTTAAATATCATTACAGACTCCTCAAATGTCACTACCAGGATCTTTTATTTCATTACCGTACAGACCTCTCATTACCGTAACCTAATGTGGTTTTTGGAATTCAATAAACTCGAACTAAGAGATTGGCGAAGTGTGCCTTTACTTGATATTCAATTTAGCACTTGTTTCCTATCTCATTTCACTTCTAGTACTAAAAAAAAACAAGTTTGAAAAATAAATGAAAAATAAATGTGAGTATCGTGATTTCGGAGAATGACCCTGTTTATCCTCGTAAGGCCCAGGGTGTAATAGGATGTACATAATCAAGGCCATTTAATTTGAACTGTGTTGCAATAAGAATAAGGTTTATTTTCCTATCTTCATTAATTGAAAATGGCATATCGAACAAACGTAATTGAACTTTATTGCCTTTATGGTAGATTCAAAGTCTCACGAAAAACGAATTGGCATGCACCAAGTTGTGCCACCGTCTTCGTCAATCTTTGAATTTTAACTGCATTTTTAACTGACTTCAAAAAAAGGAGGGGTTCTCAATTCGTCTGTTTTTTTTTTTTTTTTTTTTTTTAATGTTTGTTACCTCAGAACTTTCGACTGGGTGAACCGATTTTGAAGATTCTTTTTTTATTTGAAAGCTGGTGCTTCCAGATTGGTCCCAAAATGAAGATCTGATGGTGGAATCCATGAGGAATCGACGGAACTCTTTAAAATTTACTGGCACACCTATAGCGATTTTGGTATTTTTCATTGTATCTCGTGTATTTGGTCTTGGAAAGCACTATTTGGTGAAGTGGAACTGATGATGAAGACCACAGATGGCCACCGGAACTCCTAAACGGTATATATTTCGAGGGTGGCGACAAGATATTTCGATTAAGATAGTTGAGCGACTATGACGAAGCATATTTAGGTTTAAATATATGACTATGACTTTCCCACGGCGTTGCTTGCGGCGAGATTGAAATGTTCTATTGTTTCTTGAGAAATGGGAGAATAACAGCATAATTATGATCACTAAAAAGTATAAAATAAAAAAAAAGTAAAAAATAACTTCTTTAAAATGGTAGGTAAATAGGTCAGTCCAACTGAAGTCGGCGTCCAACAATATTTTAACCAAAAGCAGACTTCAGTTGGACTGACCTATTTACCTACCATTTTAAAGAAGTTATTTTTTGCTTTTTGAAGGCGGGTTTTTGTTTCTTTTAACTTTTTTTTTATCTAATGCCGGCACCACACTTCGCTATTCGCTATTCGTTATGCGGCTGCGCCGTATTTGTTAATATTTGCTATCGCGCTTATGCGTTATGCGTGCGAATAAAGAAAACATAGACGAATAAACCCTCGGATAACGTTGTCACCCCAACTGTTACATGATTTGCCGCTTGCATTGGTTTAGAGACGCGTTTTTCAGTTTTGTGCCTAGTTTATAATTATATAATAAGCTTTTATACTACACTTATTTAGTAAAACTACCCTAATAAAACGCGTGAAAACCGTTCAAAAATCTAGGTAGTTATATCGAATTGAATTTCATAATTATTATCAGGGTAATAATATCGTATGAAAATCCATTATTACCCCGTTTTGTGTTTTTTAAAGTACTGATGACGTTATGTCAATTAACCCTTTAACGCACACGCAAATCGGACCCTGCGAATCGGGGCATCTTTAGGTATTTTCTGTAACTTCTTTTGGCGCGCAAACTAAAAGGCGCAGCGCGATAAAATTAACAAAAAAAAGCTTTTGTTGATTGTTCCTGGTTGATGAAGCGATGCGCTCGTTCTTCCTTGAAATAATTTCTTCGTTACTTTTGTATTTTATTTATTGAAGTAATAACTTCTTTACGGAGGGTAAACCATTTCGTTACGTAACGCGCGTTACTAGACAGCCTGTCCTTCCCTTTCTCTCACGCATACGGTTGCGGTAGTACTAATTTTTTGGGACGGGATTTGAACCGCGGCACCTTGGCGTCATAGAGCTAACTCTCAGCCGCTAGGCCAATCGTAAGTTATAGGTATGGACGAAAATGGTAAACGGTATTTGATCTTACCTGCTGACGTCACCGCGTATTGCGTTTCAAAGCATACTATTGACAGAACGTTGACAGTGAGCATATAACCTAAAACTATCACCGTTTTTTAAAGTGATTAGTTTAATATTTGTTACCTACTGCTTTGATTGTCTTGAAAATCGATATCTGAGGGCCCCTTGGGACTACAAAAGCGAACCCGTAATCAGATTTTAAAATAGTGGCCGCCATTTTGATCTTTATTGTTACTGGTTCGATTGTCTTGAAAATCGATATTTGAGGATCCGTGGGGACTAAAAATGCGAACCCGTACTCAGATTTAAAAAAAAGTGCCCGCCATTTTTAACTTTTTTGTTACTGCTTCGATTGTCTTGAAAATCGATATCTGAGGATCTGTCGGGACTACAAATGCGAACCCGTACTCAGATTTAAAAAAGTTGCCGTCATTTTGAACTTTTATGTTACTGGTTCGATTGTCTTGAAAATCGATATCTGAGGATCCGTCGGGACTACAAATGCGAACCCGTACTCAGATTTAAAAAAAGTAGCCGCCATTTTGAAGTTTTTTGTTACTGGTCTGATTGTCTTGAAAATCGATATCTGAGGATCCGTCGGGCCTACAAATGCGAACCCGTACTCAGATTTAAAAAATGGCCGCCTTTTTGTATGTAATTTTGAACTTTTGAAGTGATAACTTCTTATATGGGAGGGTATAGTTCAACTTAGATTTTAAGTTAACACTTCTGTCGGGTGTCCCAAGACGCACACGTTGTTTATTTATTTATTTATTGTTTCATTTAAGCTACTATCTTTACAGGTTCATCCTAATACAATAGTGCCTTAAATTAGCTTAATCAATCACATAGTTTTTACATATAAATAATACATTAGACATTAAACAGACAATACATATAAAATTACATTTAAAAATTCATTATGATGATAAAAAAATAAATCCGTTCTATCGGCAACCAGATTCAGCGTATGGATGATGTGGCTTGCAAATCAAGTTGGTTCTGCCGCTCGGCTCCGCTAGCAGCCGCGGCCGCCGCCGCCGCTACGCGTACTAAGGTCTGACTTTTAATTCACTGCAGTAATATGACAGAGCCAAATGTCATTCTTTGAAAAATGATACCACAATTATTATAATAGTGCTTTACACGTTCACCTAATGAATGATTTGATCAAAGAACGAACTAAATATTTTATGAATATTACGTACTTAACTAAGTATATTATTTCATTATATTTAGCTGATCATTTTCCTTGCAACAGAATGTTAAAGATATTAATATGAGACACGAGTAAGCCACAGACTCCTAAATATTAATATTATTAAAGTAGTGAATCACTGTTCATGTTTTCATTCATTCAATAAGGAACATCACTATTTTTTATACACCAAAAACTGACAACACTGAAACTGTCATCCTACTGCAGTGAATTAACGCGCTTTACACTCGGCGACTTTTAGTAGCGATGCAGTCGCGCGTTTCGTATCGCTGTCACTGTTACTCTCTAATGTGCGATACAAAACGCGCGACTGCATCGCTACAAAAAGTCGCAGTGTGTAAAGCGCCTAAAAGTCAGACCTTAGTCTGGAACGCTCAGGCTCAATTTATTGCTGGAATATACCCGGGTTGCAGATGTTACCACGGAGAATCCCATAGAGGTAGTAAAACATAGAGAGAGTGTAAAAACGGCTAATAGAATAGTACTCTTCGCACCTGTTACAAATGCCCTTCGTTAAAGAGAGTCGTCTATATATGACCGCTTTCGATTGGATTTCAAAAGCGTACCACTTTTTAGGTGTGTTCGTGTGTGTCACTCTGCATTAGTGTGCGTAAGTTTGCAGTCAGTGATGTGCGGTTTATCGATATATTAGGTTTAACCATAATTAAAAGGCAAAGGATAAGCATATTTTCAATAATAATTGTGATTGATTTCCAATTGAAAAGTGGCCTTATTTCGAAAAAGTAAACTGAGAAATTAACTTTTTTATCGTGTAATAAAACTAAAGACAGTTTTTACAGTTTTTATTTAAAAATAAACCGTTTATCTTTAGTAATGATGAATAAGCCTTGTAATTGTAAGACAGTAATTGGAAGACAGTTTGTGACCCTTTTTTGATGCCGGATTGCATTGCAACTTCTGAAACAACGACGAACCATTTCTGTCAGAGCATCTCCAACCATTCCTGTTTGAGCATCAAGGTTAATTGTTTTGGGTTGCGTATGAATGGATGTGATTACTGAATATATATATATGTTTCTTATTAAAATCCGAGCGATACTGCAAATCTGAAACAATACAATATATAATAAACAATTAATATCACATATAATAGGCTCTTTTACCGATCGATGGATATGTACGGTCAGCTGCAAAATTGCATGGACACCTTAACGTCTATAATGCTGTGAACACGTGATGCCACGTTCGTAAGAAACAACCTAGATGGCGTTGTTAATTGAACAAGTTATATTGTTGTTTGCTTCAACTATATGACGTTTTAGTATTAGAATCGATAATAGAAGGGCCGTTGGCTTAGTTAGTTGGCACTTCGATTTCGCGGAGTCAGTCCGTGGGTCGGGAGATCGATTCTGCTTACAATATCTTTTTTAATTTATCTTGTTTCACATAGTAATTAATAAACGAATGTATTATCTTTTGAAATAATAGTTTCAAGAAATGATACAACTTTTGTTATTTGAAATGAAAAATCTTTATTCCTTGTATAACATTTTAATTCAGTGAACTGTTTAGATAGTTTTTTTTTACAAATTACCTTTGTAACAATGAAACGACTACCTACTACTTAACTTTTATTACTGAGGTAATAGCTTAAGTTTCGTTTCCGAAATCAGAAAGAAGATTGAAGCTATTAAACCACAATAACATATAGTAATTATTAACATATTTAGAGACCGGGTTACCTTAACTGTCAAATGCATTATGTTTAACTATGTTATACAGTTAGGATCACTTATATAAGGATAATAACTGAAATTTCGTGTATAAATGGTGTGTGATTTGTTTGACTTTAAATATTTAAAATAAGATAATTATTAACTGCTATAAAATAGTATAGACACGTAAAAAAAGCGAAAATAATTGTCACTTTTGTATTAATTACTTACGTTAACCCGATCTCCACTTGACCACTGTATTACTATATACTAAACTTTAATACCTAGTATAACCCCCCCTCTGTTCGATTACCGCTTGCATTCGGGAACGCATTGAATCGATAAGATTCTGACACAGATTGGAACCTCGAATACTATCCCAAATTTTTGAACAATGTTCTTCCAAGGCGTTCGGAGTTCGCTCATTCTGATGATCCCAACGTTGGACAATAATACCCCATAAATTTTCGATAGGATTTAAATCCGGTGACCTGGAAGGCCAGGGAATAACCCTTATATTATTGTGCTGACTAAACCACTCCCACACACTACGTGAACGGTGTATTGGGCAGTTATCTTGCACAAACGTTATCACCGGCAACTCCTCCTCTGGATACACATTGCGAACGGTGGGCAACATGGTGTCCTCCAGCATTTCCACATAATGAACACTGTTCGCTCGACTGGGAAGTTTAACCAGTTCTCCTGGGTCAGCCGCACTCATCCATCCCCACATATTTACGGTTATTCGACCAGATTCCATGTTGGGCACTACATGGTTGTCATTATACCGGGTATTGTTTCGGCGCCACAAGCTTAATCGTCCGTGTTGGCTGGATTTAAAAGTCTTTTCATCCGTAAAGATGACATTGCTCCAGTCGAAATCTAGATACTCCAAAGCGAACTCTAACCTTGCTCTTTTATGGCTTTCTGTTAGCAAGGGTTTGACAGCGTGCCTACGATGATGCAGACCCTCACTATGTAAAACACGGCGAATAGTATCCGCACTTGTATTGAATAAACCAGCGTAGTGGGTTGTTGGTTTGAATCCGTCTTCCTCATAATCCCTCACCATGGCTTGACGCTGGGGTGTGCTTATGAGTAGTGGTCTTCCCGTTCTTTGCCGGGGTAGCAAAGATCCCTCCTCTTCGAACCGCCGTACCCATAAAACAACAGTTTTCCTCTGTAAAAAAAAACGGAAACTTATAATAACCATTAAAGATATAAAAAAGATGAAATAGAAAATATTTTTGTAAAAATCTGAGTACTTAAATAAATTACTACTTACGTTCACACCGGTTTCTCTTGCAATTTCTGACAAATTTCTGCCTTCACTGTGCAAGGCAATTATTTGCGATCTTTTGACCAGGTCAATATTGCAACGAGAAGTCACTTTTTAAGAAAAATTTAATGAAAGTAAAATCTACACAAAAAAGGCAATCGATTAAGCAGCTAACGAACGAACGAGCAAAGTCTTTGTAATAATCAGTGTGGTATTTATAAATCTTTAGTCTACCCTCCTTATAGTAATATTAACCGTGTTTCTATTTCATTGAATGCGAAAAAAACCAAATCATAATAAACTATTAATTTCAACTTCATATTCAAATGTGTGATGGTCCAATGGCGTATAACGCCGCTCTCACTCACGACTCCGAGTATCGCGGGTTCGATTCCACGCAATGGAAAAAGTGTTTTTGGTAATTTAACCTCTTAGTTTGGAATTGACTAACATTTCATACTTCTAAAATCTTCTCTATACTAAAATATAATAAACGATAAAATAAAGAAAAAGTGTTTGGCTCTGGTGTCAGTATGAGGAATAAAATATTTTTTAATTTTGTTTTTTTACAACAACGCCATCTAGTACGATCTTATTGAACCACTACGAGCGTGAGGCGTCAGTTTGCACCTCAAAGCATTATCTTTATGAACTGTCCATGCACTTTTGCAGCCCACTGTACGTACAGTCAAGGAAATTGATTCCTTGACCATTTTGGACTATGTCAAAGTGACACTGTGAATAAAATCATAAGAAGTCTCTTACGTTTTGATTGATTATGTCACTACGACATAGTCCAAAATGATCTAGGAATCAATTTCCTTTACTGTACGTAAAAAATACATATTAAATTAAAATACCGATGTTAAAATAACGAATGATCCAAATATCTACAGTAAGTATTTTATGCCTATGTCTATAAAAGGCACACGCCTGTGCCATTAAACGTTGTAAGTTTCGACATTTAAAACATAGGCCTTTTAACTGTTCGGCATCGCTATTTTAAGTTAAAATAGCGATGCCGAACAGTTAAAAGGCCGATGTTTTAAATGAGTAAATATGTTTAAATATCAAAGAGTGAATACATTTTGGGTTAAAAAAAAAATTAAATTTTTAACATATTTACTCATTTACTCGATGAAAATATCGAAAGTTTACTTATCGATATAAATTTTGGAAGCACTATTGTTTACTTCTGAAAGAAAAACTAAAAATGAGTTAAAATTGCACATTTACTGCACATAGTGCCTTTGTATTAATTACAAGACGTAATACCATGATAATGTTTCTAGTTATACTTGCAAAACGGCCGGATTATGGCCGAAAATCAACAGTTTTATTGTAAAACATCACTCACCTGTGAAAGCTTATATTTTGTGGATCATTTTCTTTATTTCCCATTCGGGATTTACACCCACGAAATACACACGCCATTCCACTGAACCTATACTTAAATACTTCACTGATAACTTGTCGAAGAAATATATTTTCGGAGAATTATTTTACAATTCCGACGGATGGTCGCACAGATCGCGAACAACAACAGTAATCCGACTAAATTAAGTGTCTCTTCTCATGTTTTCGCGGATAGCGAATTACAAAATGATGTCAGATTCGGAATGGCGGCCATGATGTTTACCGACAAAGCCGGCATGGGTATCGTGTTTCATGTTTTCGGGAATGGCAATTTCGAAAATGATGTCAGAATCGGAATTCAAGATGGTGGCCATGATGTTTTTAGAAAAAGCCGACATGTTTCATGCTTTCGGGGATGGCAATTTCGAAAATGATATCAAATTAGGAATTCAAGGTGGCGGCCATGATGGTTTTCGAAAAAGTCGTCATGGGTATTGTGTTTGCACAGACGAAAAAGAAAAGAAAATAGAAAAATAGGTTAGCACGTATAATCCTGGAATAGGACAGGGTAGTTTTTATTCCGAAAAAACATCTCATTCCTACGGGAAATCAAATTAATCGTTAAAAGCTGTGAATTTGCTCACAACGCGACGCCACTTAGTATGGGCGAGTAAAAAAATTAAAAATGTGAAATCTCATCTAGCCATGTGTGGTGTGTTTTTATTTTTGTTGACGTTTGTCATCTCGTAATCCTCTGTTTGTATTCATTGATGTGTACGTACACAAAAGTTACTAAAGAAAGACGCTTTTAGTACTCCATATATGAACTAGATGGTGCTAGCTCTGATTTAAATTTGTATCGAAGTGTTGCCTTGGTGTTGTCAAAATCACTGGGTGGTTAAGCGATTTTCTCTATACAGCGCTATATTTCGTTTGCGGTTCGGATAGGACAAACTCATATTATTTATCCTCGTAAGATCAAATTCTGAAGTCCACGCAGATGAAGTCGCGGGCAGAAGTTAGTGGAGTAAAAGCAGTATAAACTTATAATTAATTTTTATTATTAATTTCTCATTTTAAGTGAATATTGTAATATTCTTATGAGAATAAATGTCTTAAACCATATATCACTCGAGGGTAAGTACTGTAATTTGATAAGGTTCTATTGCTGAAAGTAGACCTTATCACATTAAACTATTTCTACAAAGTGTCCAATTTGATTTAAAATTTATAGATTTAAAATCAAATTGGTTCGATGGAACAGCGGTGCTTCGTTTTATTGAAAAGTGGGCAGACGCCGCTGTGGTAGCGCTTAAGGCACACCTATTGTATTCTTGAATCTGGTAAATAAAAAAGAATATTCGATTGAAAAGTGTTTATTTGCTACACCACAGCCACCCTTTATTATATGGTGACTCGCGGAGTTCCCGCAAAAGCGTACTTCTCGCACAAAAAAAAAAGCAATGCTCTACCTAAAAGAAGCGAGTGATCAAAGCACAAGGAGATGAGTTGACGTTGTGCGTCATCATTTTCAAGACCCACTCAGGAAACGAAAGACCCCTAGCACGGGTCAGTATTATTTCAGCCCCGCTACACGTCATAACAAGATGCAGTGCAGGCAGCAGAAGTTTCAAGCGCGGCAGCGTTCGTTGAAGGAGAATCCAGGATCAAGAAGTATTCCACGACTTAATCACGCCACGAGGGGAGTGATGATTACCAGGAGACGCCGCCACGAAGGATTCCCATTATAAAGTCAGCTACCTTATATTATTCATTCGTAGGCGTAGGTGGGCGTGTTATTGTTAGGAGCGATAGGTTTTACAATCCGGGATAAAAAAAAAATTGGGATAATTTTTTTTACTATGCATAATTTATTTTGTAGCAATTTCTATTTATGAATATGAATATTTTCTACTTACATATAAGTACGACGTATTTCGTAAAATGTCATAATTACGACGTGACGTCGAATATGACATTGACTATTTAATGGCTTTAATGGCATCTAGCGTTGCAATATCTAAGGTGTGAACGCAGTCAAATTAACTTTTTAATTTTCATTAGCTGTGAGCTGTCAGAAAATTTATGACTTTTGCGTGTCAGTCAAAGATGAAGGGAAACACTAGATCCGGGATTGCCTCTTTTGATTGATTGTTGACAGCACGTGTGCGAAGATTGCCAAACAAAATTTTGTGTTAATTTAGTGGTTTTATTGTGTTCCTGTGTCTTGTCTGCGGTAGCAGTAAGTGTAATAACTGTATTGTGTGCTGATAACCATAGCTTTAACTAACTATGGCCCAAATTCCCCCTAAACCTCCCGACATACAGAATAATTCCGATATGGCGGCTCCCGATTGCTCATCAATCGAAATGTCGCAAGATATTTTCTCTGGTGAGCAATCGGAGGCTGATAGACGCAATAATAAGAGACCTCACCCACGAGATGATGTCCAAGAGCCATCAAAACTACAAAATAGGGCTCCGTCATCTGCGGTGCAGCAAATATTTACTCACCCGAGTCTAACTGAGACTAAAAAATATAGTAACGTTGACGCAGGACCCTATTTAGTTCACGTTTCTCGATCGGACTCCCACCCAGCGGCTGGGACAACACTGAACCCTATCAAGTTTGGCCAAGTAATGGTTAATTGCAAGGTACAAAACATAGTACGAGAGGGAATTAAAAGTGTAGGCAGGAATAGGATATCGATTGAATTCAAATCTGGAGACTCTGCCAATTCTTTTCTCAGTGATCCTTTGCTGGTTGCAAAGCAATTTGTGGCAACCATTCCAACATTTAATGTTACCCGAATGGGTATTGTTCGAGGAATCCCAACAGAGTTTTCGATGGATGAGTTCGTACAAACAGTCGAATTGCCAACAGGTTGTGGTGAAATATTAAAAGCACGAAGGCTAAATAGGAAAATTCACAGAGAGGGGGTCATAGAATGGGTCCCCACAGGTACAGTTGTTCTGACATTTAGCGGACAGGTTCTGCCCGCTAGGATATTTAGCATGTATACTTCAATCACTGTTGAGACCTATCAGCTTCCCACCATACAGTGTCATAGTTGCTGCAGGTTCGGACATGTGGCAGACCAATGCAGATCAAAACCTCGCTGCTTTAAATGTACCAAGGAGCATATCGGAAGAAGTTGCCCTATTCAGGAAGAGTTAGCTTCATGCCTGTTCTGCTCAGGTAGACACTTCTCGACGAGTCAGACGTGCCCAGAGCAAGGTCGCCAAAAGGCTATTAAGGTTACCATGGCCCAAGAGAACATCCCATACTCAGAGGCTTCGGTAAGGTTTCCACCAGTTAAGCGTTCATATTCAGACGCTGCTAGGACTATGTTTGCTCCCGTTTACCCCCCAAATTCCCAACGCATCACAGCATCCCCTTCTCCCCCCTCCCCTGCTCATCCCTCCTCCACCCAAAGTTACAGGAAAACTGTTTATACCCCCAGATCTCCTCGTCAACCCCTTTCCCAGGGTTATGATCGTGCAGCCCATCAGGCTATTATTGGTCAATTTGACCCCCCACCACCTGCCAACGGGGTTGCTTTGCAGTCCCCTTCGTCAACCCAGGACCTGTCTCATTCTGCTCCTAATGATAATTTAATAGAGGTCATGCTCTCTTTGCTTATCAATATGTTCACAAAGATGAACGACTTCCCCATACCGTCCAACGTTGCCAACAAACTGAGACTTCTCTTGAATGTTGTTAACATTCAACATGATTCAATGGAATAGCCACAGCCTACGTCCTAAGGTACATGAAATTCATAACATGGTTAATTTATATGATCCCATCGCCTTTGCCATCTCGGAGACATGGTTGGTCCCGGGTTCCCGCTTCCGGGTTCCGGGGTATGTGTGTCTCCGGGATGACAGAGGGGATGGTTACGCTGGTACTGCTCTGCTAATCAAATCATCTGCTACTTTTAGTCGATTAGCTCTTCCACCGATTCCCTCAGGAATAAATGCAGTTGCAGCCAAAATTTTAGATATTTGTGTGCTTTCTATATATGTTTCCGATCCACGCTCAGTCGTAATCTCCGAACTTGAACCCTTCTTTTCTGCCCTTGCGGGGTCTTTCCTAATCTTGGGGGATTTTAATTGTCACCACTTTTTGTGGGGAAGCTCAGTCTGTGACACTCTGGCTTGTGATCTGGTGGACCTGATGGAGGAGAAAAATATCTGTCTCCTTAATGACGGCTCCCCTACACGCAGGACAGCTCCCGGTCTAAACACTAGTGCAGTCGACCTATCCCTATGTTCTCCCAACCTAGCTTCTTTACTGTCATGGTCTGTTCTGCTGGACTCCTGTGGTAGTGACCACCTTCCCATTCTTATCTCCGCCCCCTCTTCCTTTTCTCCACCCCCAACTACGTCTACTATTCTTCGTTTCCGCCTTACCAAAGCTGATTGGGACAAATTTGCCGACGATATAGATGCCGCTGTCCGTGTATTTCCCCCGGTATCCCCTAATAACGCTCTTGATTGTCACGATAGATTGGTTGAAACCCTGACAACAGTGGCAAAAAAAAATATCCCTGTTAAAAAACCAGGTAGAGCTTATCGACCCTCGCCACCTTGGTGGGACCTAGAATGTACAGATATGATCCGTCGTAGAGGGGAAGCTGAGGAAGCATACTGTGCGTGCATGTCCATCGACAACTATCTTATTTTTAAAAGATTTGCAGCTTTAGCTAAGCGGATTTTTAAAAGGAAAAAAAGACTAGGGTGGATCAGATTTTGTCAGAGCATATCCCCCCGTACGCCTGCAACATTGCTTTGGAAAGCAATCAAACGCTTCCGTGGAGCTTTTGTATCCTCAGATTTGAGCAGCAACGACCCCGCAGGTTGGCTCAAGGATTTTACTGACTCTCTGTCTCCTCCTTCTGTCCCTAACTTAAACTCTCTTCCAGCCTATTATAACGCTTCTTCACCATCTAGTAGATTTGACGAGCCCTTTTCCATTCTAGAACTTCAGGCATCCTTAGACCACTTACGTCAATCTGCGCCTGGCTTAGACAACATTCCTTATGCCTTTATTATTCATTCGGGTGAAATAACGAAAGCTCTGTTTCTCCAACTTATTAACACGTTTTTTGAAACAGGTTTCATACCTAACGCTTGGAAAAAACAGGTAATAATCCCGATCCTAAAACCTGGTAAAGACCCTTCATTCGCTTCTTCGTATCGCCCTATTGCCCTCTCATCTTGTTTACTCAAAATCGTAGAGCATATGATTAAGAAGCGTCTTGAGTGGTGTGTTGAGAATAAGAAAATCCTAGCCGGGAGCCAGTTCGGCTTCCGACGGGGAATGGGTACTATGGATAGCCTGTCTATTCTGACCACGGATATAAGGATTTCGCTGACTAAAAACGAATTTCTGGTTGGGGTTTTCTTAGATATCTCATCTGCATACGATAACGTGATGCTCTCCTGAGTAATCAGGGAAAAATTATTCCAGCTGAGTTTGCCTGAGAAGCTGATCAATTTCACATGCAATACTTTGATGGAAAGATCGGTAGAAACCAAACATCGCGACACGCTTTCTCCTCCTCGTCTTATCTGGAATGGCCTTCCTCAGGGGTCAGTGCTTAGTCCGCTGTTATATAGCCTCTATACCTACGACTTGAAAGAGGCTGTCAGCCCATTCTGCAATGTCTTACAATACGCCGATGACTTAGCTCTTTACACTCATGCAAGTAACCTCGACATGGCAGCTAACAGCCTCAATCAAGCCTTGTTCTATCTGGGCGAGTGGCTCTCTTCCCCCGGTTTGTCTTTGTCCGCACCTAAAAGTAAAGTTGTTATTTTCACCAGGAAGAGGGCTATTCCCCAGATAGAGATAGCATTTAACAACCAAGTGATCCCCATTTCTAACAATGTTAAATTTCTGGGTGTCACACTGGACTCGCGTCTGACTGCGGCTGCCCACCTAAATTCGGTGGTTCAAAAATGCCAATCAAACATCAATATCCTTCGATGTTTGTCGGGGGTGTGGTGGGGTGCCCACCCGTACTCCCAAAAACTTCTGTACAACGCCTTAATTCGTAGCATCCTGGATTACGGGTCTTTTATCCTAGAACCTTGCAATAAGGTTGCACTTAAGAAAATGGACCGCATTCAGTTTCAGTCATTGAGACTCATATTGGGAGCGATGAAATCTTCCCCTACGAACGCGTTGCAGGTGGAGGCTGTCGATCCCCCCTTATCGCTACGTCGTCAGTACCTCTCAGACAGATATTTCTATAGGATCGCCCAACGCTCAGATCACCCTCTTCTTTCTAAACTTCATGTTCTCTCTGACCTCATGTCCAATAGTAATTTCTGGGTTAATAAATCTACACCGTGTTTAATTAATAAATTATAACTCGTAAATTTAACATTCTTCCTCATCCAGTGTTTTCCTGCTCTCTGTTTCCTCTTTTTTCTACCCCCTATGACGCTCTATTATTCCAGCCTTACATTGATCTGAACTTCGGAATTTACAAGAACCAACCCGGTGCTGAGCACCTGTTCAACAATAAGATCGACAAAGATTGGCACGACTGGACGACTGTCTTTACGGACTCCTCTAAACTCTCAAACGACTGTATGGTAGGGTCAGCTGTCTGGATCCCCAAATTTTCCATTGTATTGAGCTTTAAATGTCCCCCTCAAGTTTCTGTTTTCACGGGTGAGTTGGTTGCTATTTTGGAAGCAGTCAATTTTATAAACGCGCACAAATTAAATAAATCCATCATTTTCTCGGATTCCCTGAGTAGTTTACAGGCCATCAAGGCCAACCAGTTTGCCACAAAAAATCTATACCCGTTAGTACTGCGCATCAGACAGTCTCTTTTTGAATGTCACCTTAGTAATATGGATATGGATTAGATGGTGGATTCATTCGCTAAAGGAGCAACACTGACCGGCATTCCTGAACATCCTCACTGTTTCCCTCATGATCTTTCTGCCGTGGCCAAGCTTGATATGGAATTAAACTGGCAGCGTACATACGACCTATCCAAACGTGTCAAGGGGCGCTACTATAGCGATATTCAGCCTAACATCCCAAGCAAACCTTGGTTCTACTTCTGCCGATTAGCTAGTAAACAAACTACCTCTGTTCTTTGCCGTTTACGGATCGGGCACACCTGCACTCCTCATCACCTGCACAGGCTGGGTATTATCCAATCCCCTACCTGTGCATGTGGGCAGGAGGATGGTACCACGGATCATATTTTCTTTAACTGTCGTAACCGAAATGTTGCTCTGTATGATATCCTTCCGACTACTATCCCAAAACCGATCAACTTCAAATCACTTCTTATCCTTGCATTTAATAATAAAAAATATCTGAAAAAGCTTTTACATTATATCCACTCCCAAAATATTAAACTTTAAGTGTCTCCTGCTGGCTTTTGTTATTTCAGTGTATATTTGTGGTGTCTATATGTTGTGTTCGTCGTTCACAGGTTCTACAAGGAACACCGTCAACTACCTGTTTCGGACCCTATTTTAAACTGGTCAATCAATATACACTGTGCTGTTGTCAAATTAAGTCATTGGCAGAAATGGTCGCACACCTACTGTGACCGATTGCCACCAAAACAAGATTGGATTGGATTGGAACACTAGATCCCGTGTAGCCAACTGTCAAGCGTACCACCTTTTTCTTCTGTGTACAACACAATTTTGTAGCCAATTTTTATTGGTCAATACCCGACATGTGAACCCTACTAAATTAAGACGAATGGGATAGAATAAGCGGCTAGTCGGATAAAGACCTAAGTAAAAGTGTCACTTAATTTAGTCGGATTACTGTTGTTGTTCGCGATCCTGTGCGCCCATCCGTCGGAATTGTAAAATAATTTTCCGAAAATATATTTTTTCGACCAGTTATCAGTGAAGTGAAGTATTTAAGTATAGGTTCAGTGGAATGGCGTGTGTATTTCGTGGGTGTAAATCCCGAATGGGAAATAAAGAAAATGATCCACAAAATATAAGCTTTCACAGGTGAGTGATGTTTTACAATAAAACTGTTGATTTTCGGCCATAATCCGGCCGTTTTGCAAGTATAACTAGAAACATTATCATGGTATTACGTCTTGTAATTAATACAAAGGCACTATGTGCAGTAAATGTGCAATTTTAACTCATTTTTAGATTTTCTTTCGTAAGTAAACAATAGTGCTTCCAAAATTAATATCGATAAGTAAACTTTCGATATTTTGATAGAGTAAATGAGTAAATATATCCATGAGTATGTGTTTAAATATCAAAAAGTGAATAATACATTTTGGGTTAAAATAGCGATGCCGAACAGTTAAAAGGCCGATGTTTTAAATGTCGAAACTTACAACGTTTAATGGCACAGGCGTGTGCCTTTTATAGACATAGGCATAAAATACTTATTGTTGATGTTTGGATCATTCGTTATTTTAACATCGGTATTTTAATTTAATATTTATTTTTTACGTACAGTAAAGGAAATTGATTCCTAGACCATTTTGGACTATGTCGTAGTGACATAATCAATCAAAACGTAAGAGACTTCTTATGATTTTATTTACAGTGTCACCTTGACATAGACCAAAATGGTCAAGGAATCAATTTCCTTGACTGTACGTACATATCTATCGATCGGTAAAAGAGCCTACTATATGTGATATTAATTAATTGTATTGTTTCAGATTTGCAGTATCGCTCGGATTTTAATAAGAAACATATATATATTCAGTAATCACATCCATTCATACGCAACCCAAACAAATTAACCTTGATGCTCAAACAGTAATGGTTGGAGATGCTCTGACAGAAATGGTTCGTCGTTGTTTGAGAAGTTGCAATGCTATCCGGCATCAAAAAAGGGTCACAAATTGTCTTCCAATTACTGTCTTACAATTACAAGGCTTATTCATCATTACTAAAAATAAACGTTTTATTTTTAAATAAAAACTGTAAAAACTGTCTTTAGTTTTATTACACGATAAAAAAGTTAATTTCTCAGTTTACTTTTTCGAAATAAGGCCACTTTTCAATTGGAAATCAATCACAATTATTATTGAAAATAGGCTTATCTTTTGCCTTTTAATTATGGTTAAACCTAATATATCGATAAACCGCACATCACTGATTGCAAACTTACGCACACTAATGCAGAGTGACACACACGAACACACCTAAAAAGTGGTACGCTTTTGAAATCCAATCGAAAGCGGACATATATTCTTTAACGAAGGGCATTTGTAACAGGTGCGAAGAGTACTATTCTATTAGCCGTTTTTACACTCTCTCTATGTTTTACTACCTCTATGGTGTCAGTCATTGCTCATAAATATAATGAAAGTAAATAACGATAAAATGCAAATTTTAATGATAATTTGATGTGTTATTCATCCAGGAAGTAGTCGAGGATAGTGAATTAGCAGGATTATGGGTAGGCGAAGAATTGTTTTATGGAATGTTAGTGTGAATGCGACCCTTAAAGTATCAAATGTCGTAAAAGCCATTTTGCCAAAATGGCTTTTACGACATTTGATACTTTAAGGGTCGTATGACTTGACCGGGATTGTTTTTTATAGTTATGTAAATCGCGTGCTAATTGAATAAAATCCCTAAATGATTTCATAGTAAATCAGGGGAAAGACGCATTGTCTTTCATTATTCACAACGCAAATTATTTACACGGGGGTTGAATAATGATTTCTTATAGTGTAGGTGGACCCATATGAGTTCATAGTGTTACGTACGTGGGGGTAGGTAACTGATAGAAATGCACGAATACACCGATAATCAAAAGTAGACTTTAATTACGCACTCACTTTAACCGTTACAAAACAATTATCGCAAATAAACTTCGAATACTCTGATGATCGCTCGGGTCGCTCTTATTCGCACTGATCGCTTTTCAAGTAAAGACTGACTCGTCGCAACCGGTGTCCGCCGTTTTATAGTTCCCTAGTCCGATTATTCTAGAACGCCTTCCGGAATGTTCGATGTACTTCGCCCCGCGAAGATCGATCGAGACTGAGGCCCTACTTTGAAAATCGAAGTTCGAAGTTACGTTAGCTCCATCCCTGTTACTCGTCATTCGAGACTAAATCGAGAGGAAGGGATGAAGCTATCGTAACTTCGAACTTCGAATTTCAAAGTAGGGCCTCTGTTCGTTGCTGGAATGTTCTACGTCTTGCTACCTTGTTGTTTTTACGATCGCAATGACCTTGACTCACGGGTCTGGATGAGTCTAGAATGTTCCGCGTGTTGCCGTGTCATTTCGTGTTATCTCTTTCACACGCTTCTGGAAGGTTCTCAGTATAGCTGTCTCTTTCTAATCATGCTATCTCTTTCACACGTATCTGTAAGGTTCTCAGTATAGCTGTCTCTTTCTAATCACGCTATCTCTTTCACACGTTTTTGGAAGGTTCTCAGTATAGCTGTCTCTTTCTAATCACGCTATCTCTTTCACACGTTTCTGGAAGGTTCTCAGTATAGCTGTCTCTTTCTTATCATGCTATCTCTTTCACACGTTTCTGGAAGGTTCTCAGTATAGCTGTCTCTTTCTTATCATGCTATCTCTTTCACACGTTTCTGGAAGGTTCTCAGTATAGCTGTCTCTTTCTAATCATTCTATCTCTGTCACTCTTAGTGGACGCCTTATCCCATTGGCGTAACAATAGTAAACTCGGGTTATAACAATGGTTCGATGCCTTGTTCACTTATAGCTGTACGAATTATTTGGGGTTATATTTTATATGTATAGGGTCGTTAGTCGTTAGGATAGAAGGCTTCAGGAGTGTAGAATGGTTAAGCAGACATGATGGAAAAATGGATGAATAATATAGTTAAATGTATTGTGAATAGAGTAAATAATTTATCATAAAACTCTATTGGAAAATGTATGAAAAGTTAAGCATGCGCCAGACGGCATTCTACCACAGTTTCTGCCAGGTGACCTTGGTAGAAAAACAGTGGTTTTAAACCATGTAGCCAGTGGTTTTAAACCAAATTTCGATTGACCTTTAAACGCCCTTGGTAGACGGGCGTGCGCTTCAAACCATTGGCAGAAACAGTGGTAGAATGCCGTCTGGCCGCTTGCTGTAAACCATTCGAAGGACAGTCTCGCAGCCGCACGCTCCGAGTGTAGACGCCATTGCCTTTATAGGAGTTTTGCGCACGACGTTAGCTCAACACAAGCGCTTCAAGCACACTGAAGTTTGGGGCTTGTTTTAAACCATGTAGACAGCAGCGCTTCTACCGCGCTTCTACCGAGGTCACCTGGCAGAAACTGTGGTAGAATGCCGTCTGGCGCATGCTTTATGAAGTTGTTATTTTGTATAGTCAGGTAAATGTCCCTGCTAGGTAATGTTAATGAATCATGATATAGATCGATCGGGGGACCGGATTTTTGCCCTAAAAGTTTTTACAATTGTAATGTTGGAAAAATGTTGCTTATATGGCATGGGACATATTTCTAAGCATATTTGTAAAATATAGCGAAAAGTTAGAACGAGCTTTAGGTATAAATTAGGTATTTATATTTTCTTATTGCTGATTAATGAATATTGAATTAGAGTGCAAAGTGTTTGCTTCATCGTTTATGATATATTTGTCGCTTTATGCTATTAAGTTGTTAGAATTTTTTTTAGCTTGGAACTTTGTCAAACGAGATTTAGTGTATAATTGTGCCAATATTGAATTAGAGTGTGAAAAATCCACAACAACATGTCTAAATTCTTAAGTTATAGACGAAGCCAAAAACTTAGAACAATAAGATATCTGCTTTAAAAGATATATGCGTTTGCCGTCATAAAACATCTAATATTGAATTAGAGTCGGTAAAGATAAGTCTACTACTGTAAAAGAAGGTATGCAGCCATTCTACAGAAATTTAGAAATTTCTGTGATTAGCTTGTAGCGTTGTAGCACAACAGTATAATGTATTTAAAAAGGCGCGAAATTCATAACCGCGCCGCGCCAGGCGCCCGGCGCGCGGGAGTCGGAGCTGACCGAGGGAGCGATATCTCGTCCCCCGCACTGCCGCGCACGCCCTGCGTTCGTCAAATATTTCGCAATAATTGTTTATTTACGTGCGCATATTATTAGATGCAGGTCCCTTCATAATGTGAATGTAAAAAGTTTTTAAGTGTATGTCGTACCTATTCCATCTTTACATGCCTACTGATACGTCAGAAAACATGCCTTTGTTCACGGAGTGTATGGGTGTATTATCCTCGACTATTTCTGACTTGAGTGATGTACAGGCGGTATATATGCTTGGAGACTATAATGCTCACATTGACGAGCCTTTTTATCGTGAGCTAACTGATTTTTGTTATGAACAGCAGTGGATATGTGCGGATATTGACAGACTTGGTTTAGGGTCGGAATCGTATACGTATATTAGTGATGTCTATGGATGTAGGAGATGGTTGGACCACTGCATTGTTACTGACTGCGCTCTAAATACAATACGCAATATTGCCGTTATGTATGATGTGTATTGGTCCGATCATTTTCCTATGATTATAGAGTGTGATATAACTAAATTAAGAAGTGTTGTTACTGTTTCGAATAGTTATTTAGCTCAAGGAGTTTTATGGGGAGAACGACAGCCTGAACAAATACTTGAATACCGTCGTTTATGTAATGATAGGCTAAGAGACATAGACTTCCCAGATCCTCTTAGAGACTGCTGTGATAAATAAAAAAAAATTATCACGGGACGATCTCACACAAATTGACCTAGTCCCAAACTAAGCTCTAGGCTTGTACTATGGGTACTAGACAACGATATAAATACTTTTATAGAGAAATATATACTTAAATACATAGAAAACATCCACGACTCGGGAACAAATACTCGTGCTCATCACACAAATATCTGCCCTTACCGGGATTTGAACCCAGGACCGCTAGCTTCGTAGGCAGGGTCACTACCAACTAGGCTAGCACGTCGTCAAAGGTGAGAATGCAATAACCATGATCATTTTAAAATTATTTATAACATGTACCGTGATATCATAGAAACCCTTTCAGAAGCGTCTGTCATGACTTTTAAATGCGACAAGCGTAGAAAGGGCGGTTATATATTGGGCTGGAACAAACATGTAGCTGAAGCTCACAGGGAGGCCAGGTTGCGCTTTCGGGTGTGGCAGTTCGCTGGTAAACCGAGGCATGGTAAAGTGTTTGATGCAATGAAGCATTCCAGGAAAATCTTTAAGTCTAAGTTGAAGTGGTGTACACAGGCAGGAACAGCTCAAAATGGATAAACTTGCCCTGGCTCACAACAACAAAAGATTTAAGGAATTTTGGAAAGGAACTAGACACATGAATGTGAGACCTGGCCTTCCAGCGAGTGTGGAGGAGAAGTCTGGGCATGGAGAGATTGCGGAGTTGTTCAAAGAACACTTTACGGTCAAGTCGTTGTTAGATGCGCAGTCCGCTCCTGACTCAGCGATCGATGTTGGGGCCGCTGGGGGCAGGTGTGACACCTCTTTTAGTGCCAAAGAAATTCAGATGGTCATCAATAAAATGCATAGAGGTAAGTCGCCTGGCCATGACGGTCTCAGCATCGAGCACCTTAGGTATGCGGGGGTGCACCTTCCTCGGGTACTGTCTCTGCTGTTCAATATCTGTCTGTGCCATTCTTACCTTCCCGATGCACTTATGAGGACGATTGTTGTGCCAGTGGTTAAGAATAAGACAGGTGACTTGTCCGACAAATCAAACTATCGGCCTATCTCACTTGCCACCACCACTGCAAAATTACTTGACAGTATGTTTGATACATTACTTGATAAATACCTAACGCTACACGACGCTCAATTTGGGTTTAGATCTGGGCTGTCTACTGAGAATGCGATACTTTGCCTCAAACATACTGTCAGGTATTACACAGACAGAAAAACCCCAGTTTATGCCTGTTTTCTCGATCTGTCAAAAGCTTTTGACCGAGTCGACTATAACTTGTTGTGGCATAAACTGGGGAAGATCGGTCTGCCGGCGGAGTGTATGGCTGTCCTTAAACACTGGTACAACAATCAGACAAACCAGGTTAGATGGGCTAACACTCTATCCGGCGAGTACAGGCTTGAATGCGGGGTTAGGCAGGGGGGTATAACGTCTCCAAAATTGTTCAATTTATAAGTCAACGAGTTGATAGATCGGCTTAGCAGCATGCATGCAGGTTGCTACGTGGGAAGCACGTGTATAAACAACGTGAGCTATGCCGATGATATGGTGCTGCTGGGCCCTTCTGTCGGCGCGATTGAGCAACTGTTGGCCACCTGCGAGGCGTATGCCGTGGCTCATGGTCTGGTTTACAACCCTAAGAAGAGCGAGGTCATGGTTTTTAAGGCGGGAAAAATTAAACCTTACTATGTGCCCCCAATTACGCTGAGCGGTACTCCACTGAATGTTGTGGACAAGGTCAAATACCTTGGCCATATTATTACGAGCGACTTGAAAGATGATCAAGATATAGAGAGGGAGCGTAGGGCGCTAGCGGTCCGAAGTAATATGCTTGCCCGCAGGTTTGCTCGTTGTTCACATGAGGTAAAAATTGCGCTCTTTAAAGCTTTTAGCCAATCTTTTTACACGAGCAACTTGTGGGTTAGGTATACAAAAAAGGCCTATAGAGCTCTGCGCGTACAATACAATAACGCGTTCAGAATGCTGATGGGACTGCCGAGGAGATGTAGGGCATCGGGAATCTCGCAGAAGCTCGCACGGACTGTTTTCAGGCGGTTATACGCAAAAAGATAGTGTCGCTGCTGGTTCGTGTGAGACAAAGCCCCAACAGCATTATGAACGCGATTGCGGGCAGATTTGAGTGTCCCATTTTAAAGTTTTGGGTGGGACAAATCAAGGGCGTAGCCCAAATTGTACTTTAATTATTTTTTTACAAACCCAATGTTTAAATAAGTTTTACTAAACTAGCATAACTCATTACTAACATCCTATGCCTTCTGGCGAGGTAGGTCACTTTCTTGGGATGTCAATTTAGAAGAACGACATGTTCGTTTTAAGTCCATTTCGATAGACGACATATTCTGACTTGGTCAACTTCTTAATAAGTCCAGTAAGAGGGTCGTCATTTTCTGACTTAGTCATCTTCTCAGTAGGTCTATTTCGAGGGACGTCGATTTCGGAGTTAGTCATCTTCTGAGCAGGTCTGTTACGAGGGACGTCAATTTCTGAGTTAGTCATCTTCTGAGTAGGTCTGTTACGAGGGACGTCGCTTTCGGAGTTAGTCATCTTCTCAGTAGGTCTATTTCGAGGGACGTCATATTCTGGGTTAGTCATCTTCTGAGTAGGTCTGTTTCGAGGGACGTCATTTTCTGACTTAGTCATCTTCTCAGTTGGTCTATTTCGAGGGACGTCATATTCTGGGTTAGTCATCTTCTGAGTTGGTCTGTGTCGAGGGACGTTATTTTCTGACTTAGTCAGCTTCTGAGCTGATGATACTCATTTTGTTATAAACAATTCTATGCAATAAGGTCCTAAATTTCAATACAGTTTTTCAATAAAAAAATTATGTTATTTCTCAAAAACTGGTACTTTTGAACACTCCATTTAATATTTCCAATAAAATATAAATGATTAGCTATACGTCAGGATTTTTTTAATTTTCATCTGTTACTCTGCAATCTTTTTTCTTAACGTATAATTCTCAGCTAGTAAGTTTTTTATCTCCGTTTCGTTTTGGCAATGATAGTCAAATTACCGATTTTTTCTTTCATTTCATCCAATACATGGCTATTATTTTTATTTAATTTAGAGTAGCTCCTATTTCAATCTACCTTAGGTGTTGAATTAAATGTCCAAATCGAAATGAGCGTTTTACCAAAAAAACGCCTTGGCTGTTTCAGAACAAGAATGTGTTCTGAAACTATAAGATATATTTGACAGAAAAACGTTAGCGGTGTTTGCATATTGTCTAGGCCACCTAGCCCCTATTTCACAATCCTGACAATGACAGGTGACAGGTGACATTTCACTGCGCATGGCGCAGCTTATATTAATCCCAGTGATGTAAAAACGTATTAACTCGGCCATGTATATCGAAGTATCACCTGTCACCTGTCATTGTCAGGATGGTGAAATAGGAGGCAGGTCATTCTGTGACTTTACATATTACGAGTAGGTACTACTCTCACATTCTATGATCTAGGAGCTTAACATTTCAAGACTTTGACTTTAAGAGCCGTTACGCACTGGCGACTGGTCGCCGGCGACTCAGCCGACGGCGACTGTGACGTTCTACAGTTTAAATAGTTGTTTACGCAATTAGTCGCCGGTCGCCAGAGCGGCCAGCCAGTCGCTGTGTAAGTGGCGACGCACAAACGAGTGACCAGACATCGCGACCAGTACGCAATATGAGCCTTTACGCACTGTCGACTGGTCGCCGGCGACTCGGTCGACGGCAACTGTGACTTTCTATACTTTAAATAGGTGTTTACGCAGTTAGTCGCCGGTCGCCAGAGCGACCAGCCTTTCGTTGTGTAAGTGGCGAAGCACAGGCGACTGTCCAGACGCCGCGACTATTGCGCACTATGTAGACTGAGTCGCCAGTCGACTAGTCGACAGTGCGTAACGGCTCTATGTCGACTGAGTCGCCGGCGACTAGTCGACCGTGCGTAACGGCTCTAAAAGATGATGGCGTTTTACTACCTGGTATTCTAAGACTTTGACATATTAGTACTCTGACTCAATGTTTTTTGCTCCAAATTAATTACGGCAACAGGTACGCTTGAAATAGTTACAGAATATTAAATTGTATAATCGCTTTAAAAATTAATATTTAAATTAAAATAAAATAAATATTTAAGGGAGCTTTATAGCTCTCATACAGCAAACGTGATTTTTTATAAATAATGGTACGGAACCCTTCATGCGCGCGTCCGACTATCACTTAAGCAAGCTGAAGCTGGGTCTACCGATATGACATATGACACATAAGAGGATGACTAAGTCAGAAAATGACGTCCCTCGAAATAGACCAACTGAGAAGATGACTAAGTCAGAAAATGACGTCCCTCGAAACAGACCAACTCAGAAGATGACTAACCCAGAATATGACGTCCCTCGAAATAGACCTACTGAGAAGATGACTAACTCCGAAAGCGACGTCCCTCGTAACAGACCTACTCAGAACATTACTAACTCAGAAATTGACGTCCCTCGTAACAGACCTGCTCAGAAGATGACTAACTCCGAAAGCGACGTCCCTCGAAATAGACCTACTGAGAAGATGACTAAGTCAGAAAATGACGACCCTCTTACTGGACCTATTAAGAAGTTGACTAAGTCAGAATATGTCGTCTATCGAAATGGACTTAAAACGAACATGTCGTTCTTCTAAATTGACATCCCAAGAAAGTGACCTACCTCGCCAGAAGGATCCTATGGATAACTTGTGGTCCGAAATAAAGATATTTTATTTATTTATTTATTTAAAATTAGTGATAAATGTTTGATACGTGGACTGGTTATTTGTAGTGATTTAGTAATTGTAAAAAAAACGAGGAATTGTGCGGTTAATAACTGCGAGCAAAGAAAGAAATCACGGAAAAGATAAAAAATATACGGGAAGGTGGAACCAGGGTCCCGACAACCTCTTCCCAGAAAACCCCTTGAAAGACTAATCAATTCATTTTGATAACCCAAATAACTTGCTTACCCCTTTCAATTGATAAACCATTCATTTGACTAACCTATACGAAAGGGTTACCCTTATGAGCTAACAGTGGCGTAGCGTGGGTTTTTCCCGCCCGGGGCCGAGCGGAAATTTGCCCGACGATTTTTAACCGACTTCAAAAAAAGGAAGAGGGTCTCAATTCGTAGGATATTTTTAATGTCTATTTCTCGATTATTCAAATACCGCTGGACCAATTTGAACAATTCTTTTTTGTTTGAAAGGCTCTGACGATGGGATCTTGTAGAAATCCAAGGAACTCCTCAAATATTATAGGCACACCTATTAGGTAGCGATTTCGGTATGTGTCATAGTAACTCGTACATTTTCTCTTGGAAAGCGCTATTTGGTGAAGTGGATCTAATGATGAAGATCAAAGATGGCTAACGGATCTCCTTAATGGTACCTATTTCAATGTTGGCGATATGATATCTCGATTAAGATAGCGACTATGACGAAACACATTTAGGTTGAAATATATGCCCATAACTTTCCCGCGGCGTTGCTTGCCGCGTACTTGAAATATTCTATAGTTTTTTATTAATTGAAAAGTGGTACTTCAAAATAACATCACGAAACAGTATATAAAAAACAGAAACCGTCTTTTAAACGCAAAACATAACTTCTTTTAAAATGGCAGGTAATTTAGGTAAATCCAACTGAAGTCTGCTTTTGTTTAAAAATCGCGTTTTAGAAGTCGGTTTTTTGTTTTTTAAAACATTAATTTTTGTTTTACTTATACTTTTTAGTAATCATAATAAGCTCTTATGTAATCCCACTTCTTAGTAGATATAAAACCTTACGACGCGATTATGTCCCGTTTTAGATTTATTACAGTATTTGTAATCTATCAAACCAAAAAAGGTTTTTTTTAATCTGTCCTTAATTGGGAATAATTGGGACTGTTCATATTTTTACAATTACTCTAATTCACAAACAAAAACAAAAACAAACAAAATATTTTAAGATGTTTAACATGTTTTCAAAAACATTTCGAGGGATAGGGTTTTAAAGCCGTTCTGCATTATTAAGTTTTTGAAATATTTATCTATTTTGGATATTTCGATTAAAGTATTTTTTAACCTTTGTTTGACTTTCGTTTTCGGCTTGAAGCCCTCCTAGGTGTATCTTACGGGCTAGGTAAAAACCGCTTGAATACACATTTACACATGTATTAATACACTATTACTATCACTTTTCATCATTAGATATCATTGTTTGTTGTATTTTCTTAGAAAATGCCAACACAAATTTAAAATAATCATGTCATCCATAAAATGTCTGCTAAATAAATTTAAAACAAAAGTATTGGGTCAAATACAAAATTAATAAAATACGTCTCTTTAAATTACCTACCTATTCTTTGTAAAAACCGTAAGTTATTTTTTTTAGTCTATCCCAATTGACAGAGAAATATTTAGACATGTTATGAATGGAATAACGTTTTAAATTAATTAATTAACCATTTGTAATGCGAATAAAAGGAAAATCTGTTTTTATTTGTAAGAACATTATCATCATCCTCTTCAAAAGCCAAGGGAATGAAAAAAGTATGTTTCCTGTCCATTATGTCGGAACTGATATTTTTGTAGGAATAACTATTAAAAATCAACACATGCAGTCAAAGCAGTCAGTGCAGTTCTTTTCAACAAAACACTGTATGCCAATCGCAGGAAATAAATTCAATATGAAAATACATAAACAAACTCACGCTTTCATTCCCAGACTGGGGTATGCAGAGCTAAAGAATTACCAAAAACTCTAAAAACTAGTTGATAATATGAAAATACAGAGCAATGATACTCGTAATCCCCACGGCGTTGAAAGCGTTACTGACAAGCGTTAGGAACGGTGGCGGGAGCATTGCTTCGATAGTCGTTTAAATGGTTTCGGACCGATCTGTCCGTTTCCCAAAATATCTATTCCCAAAACATCCGTCAAACAACGGTAGTGCCGTTTTGTTAACAATCCGTTTCCCAAAATATCCTTCTCCCATAAGATATACATATTTGGTTTAATATCCGTTTCCCAAAAGACGTATCCCAAAATGACGTTCCCGTCACTACCATTTCCTAAATAATCCGTTTTCTAAAATCGTTTCGCTCGAATGATACGTTTGTCTTGATATCCGTTTCCAAAAACACCCGTTCCCAAAATATGATTCTCCCAAAAGATAGTTTGTCTTGATATCCGTTTCATAAAACATCCGTTCCCATTTCTGTGACTCCGTAAATAAATGAATGCAATATAAACACTAGAAACTGCCAACAACTCCGCCGTACCCCTAGCGTGGTCCCTCTTGCTGTGAATGGTCATAATTTTCGTAGGTCTTTGAGCGGCAATAAAGATAAATGAGGATTTCCTTACGGATTACGTAAGAAACGGGTCTTTTGGGCATATGGGTAGGTATACGAGACGAATCTTTTGGCATAAGGATACTATGAGATCCGGGTATTTTGACATACTGATGCGATAAGAAATGGGTATTTTGGGTATACGGGTGTCATGACAGACAGATCTTTTCGCATACGGAGGCTATGGGGACCGGGTGTTTTTACATAATAATGTGATGAGAAACGGATCTTTTGACTTACGGTCATTTAAAGAAACTGTTATTTTGGAACGAACGGGTGTTTTGAGAAAGGATGTTTTGGGAAACGCATAGACCGGTCCGAAACCGTTCAATTAGGGGTGTAGATGTTGTTAATTGAGACACCAAGGGAATGACAACTTAGCTCCTAACACCTTTTATGTAGATTAAAAAAAAAACCTGCGATAAACACAGGAACCAATTATTTTTTCAAATCACTAACTTACATTCGATTCTAACGATTCAACTCAATACAATACACCATCAGGGTAATGATGCTTAAGGTATTTTTTTACGGCTATTTCTTAACAAAAAAGAAATCGTGCCCCATTTAGTTAAGTGGTAATGTAATGAAAAAAAAATATAAAAAATATTTTAGTAGAATAAAACGGGTAGCTTTTTCCTCTGGACGTTGTAAATTGGCTATGGCATAGTTGAAGAATATGATACCAATTGCAATAAAACACTAAAATCAAAGTCTAAAAATCCAGACCACTGATTAAATAAGATAAGTAATTACTTTCAATTAAGAAATGTTGACACTACGCTGATCGAAAACAAATAGTAAAGTCAAGGTAGCTTTAGCATTGCACATTGCACCGCTAGACGGCGAACATAAAGTAACACTCTGCAATATAGACTTTTACGTTTTGGGAAAGAGATGCAAAATTGCTCAAACATCGAAAGGATAACCCCTTCAAGAGGTTACCCGTTTGGAAGCGGTTTTATAAGCCCATGGAAAGGGTTTTTATACCAAAACGGGTTACCCCTAAAAATAACGCTTAAATATTTTGAAGGGGTTTTGACGTGGAACTTTTTTGGTAACCAAAGCCTTTCACAAAACCCTTTCAAAGCCCCTTGAAGGGGTTACCGGACCGCACCGGTCCCCCTAGTCTGGAGCATTGTTAAATTATTCATAGAAGTGGCTTTTAAAATTTTATTGATGGCTAGTAGTCCAACTACGAACCCTTAATAGTTTCCCCATCTCCGTTCGTCCGTCCGTCCGAAAGCTTTTATTTGGCACGAATCTATTATATAAAATGCTAAGCTGATTGTTGATATATCAACGCACAGCCCAGACCGCTGGACCTAGAGACTTGAAATTTTGCACATAGATACCTTGTATAGTGTAGAGATCCACTAAGGAAGGATTTTTGGAAATTCCACCCTTAAGGGGGTAAAATAGGGGAAAAACGTTTGTATGAAAGTCCGTCAGTTTTGAAGTTAGACGCTTCAAATTTTGCGTTTAGGTTGGCGATTGAATTTTAACATATACGTGTCTCAGCGTTTTTGATAATTTCAACCCCGAGGGGATGAAAAGGGGTAAAACGGATTGTTGATATATCAACGCACAGCCCGAACCTTATTACCTAGAGACTTGACATTTTGCACATAGATACCTTATATAGTGTAAAGATCCACTAAGGAAGGAATTTTGGAAATTCCAACCCTAAGGGGATGAAAATTTATATGAAAGTCCGTCAGTTTTAGTTTAAGTTAGACCATTCAAATTTTGTGTTTAGGTTGAAAATTGAAAATTAATTTATACGTGTTTCAGCGTTTTTGATAATTTCATCCCCGAGGGGATGGAAAGGGGTAAAACTGACTGACTGATCGATCAACGCACAGCCTAAACTGCTGGACCTAGGGACTTGAAATTTGAAGGGAATATTCCTTGGGTACCTTAAGGGTACACTAAGAAAGGATTTTTCGAAATTCATCCCCTAAAGGGTTGAAATAGGGGGTAGAAATTTGTATAGGAGATTAGTTATTTTTAAAATAAGCAATTTGGAAATTGGTATTTAGGCTGCTGTTTATAAATAAAAAATACTTCTTTCAGCGATTTAGAAAAAACTACCCCTAAGGGGGGTAAAAGGGAGTTTTAGTTTGTTCCTCCTTCACGCTGCAATGGCGGTGGATGGATTTGGATGAAATTTAGAATGGAGATAGCTTATACCCTCGATTAACACATAGGAAAATCCCATCCCGGAAAATTTTAAGGTTCCCGAGGGAATAACGACAATATCTTTGGTGTTTTTTGAAAAAGTCATTATGGGTGTCGTTTTCTTAGGTTGCGTTGACCCAGATTTCGAAAATGATATACAATTTGGGATTCAAAATGGCCGCCATGTTGTTTATTGAAAAAGTCGTCATTGGTATCGTTTTCTTACATTTTGGGGACGCAGATTATGAAAATGATGTCAAATTTAGAATTCAAGCTGGCGGCAATTATGTTTTTTGAAAAAGTTGTCACGGTTAACATTTTCTTAGTTTTTGGGGACGCAAATAAGTACTAATATAGAATAAGATTAGTAATTATTTGATAAAATTGCGCAATTGAATAATTTATTTCTCCTATGGCTTTTGCCATCCAGTGTGACAACATGAGACAGGCTTTGTACCTACATTCAGTTTTGTTAGTCTATATCAAAAGAAGCGGTGTCAGATTGAAGTTGTCAGCGTTGACATATCCAGATTTTAATTTTTTTTCCGCTATTTTCAATACTATTCACTATTCACGGCGTATTAATTCTACGGCTGTTATTTAATATTAGGACGGTTATTATGATCACTTGAAAATAATTACGGACAGGCATTTAATTTTTCGCCGAATTGGTCGGTTATTTAATTCTAAAATGTCATTTCAAACAATACTCAAGGGGTAAAAGAACTCTACATCGATAGTTATACATAATATTGCTATAGAAAGAAAATCCATACTAATATTATAAACGTGAAAGTAATTATGTCTGTCGTCTGTCTGTTTGTTATGCATTCAAGGATAAACCGCGGAACTGAATTAGATTAAATTTGTATCTCGAAAATCACCCCTAAGGGGGTGAGATTTGGGATGGCAGTTTGTATGACGATTTGGTCATTTATGTTATTATTTTTAGTTGGAAACGTGGTAATTGATGTTTAAGCTACTGTTTAATACTTTTTACATAAAAAAAAATCTTTCAGTGATTTCGGTAAAACTCCCCCTAAGGCGATAAATGGGGAGTAAAAATTTGAATGGGAGATATCGAAATGGCTACATTAGGGAATTGATATTTAAATGAAATATACTGCTTTCAGCGATTTAGAAAAAACTACCCCTAAGGGGGTAAAAGGGGGTTTTAGTTAGTTACTCCTTAACGCTGCAACGGCTAGATGGATTAGGATGAAATTTAAAATGAAGGTAGCACCCTGGATTAACACATAGAAAAATCCCATCCCGGAAAATTTAAAAGTTTCCGAGGGAATAACGACAATGTTTGGTGTTTTTTGAAAAAGTCATCATGGGTGTCATTTTCTTAGGTTGCGTTGACGCAGATTTCGAAAATGATATCAAATTTGGAATTCGAAATGGCCGTCATGATGTTTATTGAAAAAGTCGTCATTGGTTTTTTTTTCTTACATTTTGTGGACGCAGATTATGAAAATTATGTCAAATTTAGAAATCAAGATGAGATCTTTTTTAAAAAGTGGACATAATTGTCATTTTCTTAGGTTTTGAGGACGCAGATTTCGAAAATGATGTGAAAGTATAGGTAGAAATTAAAAATGGCAATTCAATTATGTCTGTCGTCTGTCTGTTTGTTCCGCTTTCATGGATTAACCGCGGAACCGAATTAGATTAATGGGCATTGGGTAAATTTGTTTGAGGAATATTGTCTTTTTTTTTCAGCGGCCACGGATGATGTTTGGGAGTTCCGCCATTTATAATGATAGATACCTACATTATAATTAGTATTAAGACTCATAATATAATATATGTAATATTGAACTATGATGGATATTTTAAGAGCAACCAAGCTATCATGGGAGGGATGGTGCTTTGAGACGGCGAATTTAGACAGATTCTCATCTACCGGTGATAACTAGGGGCACACCAGCGGATAAAATAAATGCATTCGGCATCTACGATATGGGTATCTATATAAAAAATATACCTCACTACAAATATGCCAGGAATTACGAGTACACCATGATTCACAGTCGGGGCAATATATACGGCAGCTCTATTAAAAATTGGCGAAGATCGTATGGCGAGAGATAGTAACGATTTGAATACATTAAACCGCGAATTCTGTAATATTGTACATCTCGATCGATCTAAAAAACAATATAAAGAATAGAGAATGTTTGTGCGAGAGGGCGATATTAGCACCGACAAACGAAATTGTCGGGCGGATAAATATAAAAATATGTCTCATGTAGAAGGCGATGTTGTGGAGTATCTCTTGGTAGACAATGTCATAGACACAGAGCAAGTCACGTCCTACCCTTAGAGTTCCTGAACTCTTTGGAGGTATCGGGAGTGCCCTCCCGTAAGAGTTAATGGTTAAAGTTGGTGTCCCGGTAAATTTCGAGCTCAATATTACATGTGTTTGAAAGATCATTCTTGCCAGGGAGGACGTCAAACTATAGAATTACTTAAAACTATTAATTTACTTAATTGCGATAAACGAGTTCTACGCGGACGAAGTCGCGGGCAAAAGCTAGTATACATATAAGTTATGCAGACAAAGTGCTAAAATAAAATCTTGAAAAAAGGTTAGGTGTATGGGAATACACGTAATTATTTATTTGTTGTTATTTGTGGTGTTGGTAAACTGACCGCGATGCTATTTCGATGTATGGGAATAACAGTTTTCCAACGGCAAAGTTAAGTTTGTCTTGAGGTTTATTTTGTTTGTAGATACGGCTTCGGAACCGAACTTGATTGGTTCTTAAGAACAGGCGATTAAAGAGTTAAATACCCACTAAAAATCTTTTAAGACAGCACCAAATAACTTTTTTAATAGAAAATTAGATCATACTTGTTATTTTTTGAGTTAGTTTTTTGTGTTTGTAGTACTTAACGGATTTGCAAATTTTTTCGAGTAACGTGATGGGATCATGGCCGCGCCGCAGTCAAGGGCACCGCGCAACCCCGCCACCGCTGACTGCTCCCACAGCGAGGCGCGCACACGCCGCGCGTTTGAATTATACGTATTTAACGCACGGAGTGCTTACGTATCATTATTTAGTATCGCCTTGATTTTATATTTCTAATCTTTTGTTTGGTAACTGAGATCATTGTCATGACTTCTTATGATTAACTCTACAAACTCTAATTCAATATTGGCTTTACTGCTTCACCAGAAATAAATACCTGGACACGCCGATGGTCTACATTTCTAACTTTTTTCCAGTATATTAAGTTGATCGATTATATCATAATTGTGCAATATCAGCTACTCTAATTCTTTATTAACAAGATAATCAGCATTTTTTTGTTTACCACAATGCAGGTGTTCCAGATTTCTAAAATCAGAATATTGTAAAGAAATGAAACTGTTATACGATATGCCACAGTTTTTTTAAACTCTAATTCTATATTTACAGAGCTGTTGGCAAAAATTAAAATATATCAATATGGCCGAAACCCCCAACTAAAATTGTCTAACATTTTAGATTATTGTTATTTAACATGCCTACAACGACATATCAAAAAAGAACAAACTCTAATTTTATCAAAACCTATTTTTGTTCAACCGCTGGAGAACAGCGGTGCTTTGTTTTATTGAATAATGGACAGACGCCGCTGTTATAGCGCTTAAGGCACACCTATTGTATTCTTGAATCCGGCACAGATTACTATACTCTACAGATACTCAGTCGCGAATCGAAAATGGTTGCCGTCCTAAAGTCGATAGCCGCCGCCACTATAAGTTTCTGTGGTTTCGCCAGCAGTGGCAGCACAATCGACATGTCTGCTACGCTATGAACGGCACGTAACCTCGCAATCAGTTCGACAGATGGCAGTTTTGTCAAAGCTTTATGAATTGCCGCCGCCGCAGCGCGCCGTCATATAAAACTAAACGTTGATTCTACATTCTTTAAGCATATCTTTGCAAAAATATTGGGTCCTTGTGATCAAGTTTTGGCGTGAACTACCTTTTGTTTGCCTATCTATTTATTCACTTTCTTAGTGATTTGCAAACGATGCGCATCGCCGTAGTTAGACTAGTAAGTGAAAGAACAGAATAATTATTTATTATACTTGTACTATATATATATATAGTACAAGTATATGTACATATATAATTTACGTAAGTACTTTAGCTCTAAACTGATGCGGTTTGAACCTCCGTTAAAAACGAACTGATCTATTTACTTATATAAAAATCTCGTGTCACGGTGTTTGTGGTTGAACTCCTCCGAAACGGCTCTACCGATTTTTATAATTTTTTATTTTTAGTTATATAGATAGATAGGTACTTATAGGAATTTGGTAGGTCGTAATAGTTATTTGTGTATCAAGGAAGCAAAATGACATATTTATGGCGAGGGCGTACATTGAATCCTGAACGAAGCGTGACGAAGCGAAGGATTCTATAAATGAATCGCGAGCGTAGCGAGGGATTCTAAAATAGAATCCTGAGCGTAGTGAGGGATTTAAGTGTTAACGCCCAAGGTGGAAATAATTTTGCTACTGTGTGACACATACTGCTTTTCACATCACCTATAAGGAAAATAAAAGATCATCATCATCATCATCATCATCATCATCATCATCGTCATCATAAACATCATCGATACCACCATCATCATCATCATCATCATCATCATCATCATCATCATCATCATCATCATCATCATCATCAATTCATCACCATCATCGGCATCATCATCATCAATTCATCACCATAACCATCATCACCATCACAATCACCATCGACATCATCATCATCATCATCATCATCATCATCATCATCATCGTCATCATCATCATCATCATCATCATCATCATCATCATCATCATCATCATCATCATCATCATCATCATCATCATCATCAATTCATCACCATCATCATCATCATCGGTATCACCATCATCATCATCAATTCATCACCATAACCATCAGCATCATCACCATCACAATCACCATCGTCATCATCATCATCATCATCTTGATCATCATCATCAACATCATCATCATCATCATCATCATCATCATCATCTTCATCATCAATTCATCACCATCATCATCATCATCGTCATCACCATCATCATCATCAATTCATCACCATAACCATCAGCATCATCACCATCACAATCACCATCGTCATCATCATCATCATCATGCTAATAAAATAGGATGCACATGTATAATCGATTGTGAAAAAATTGTAATCGATTAAGTATTGGCGGCCCGGGCGCGGACAGCTAGTAGGTTTATATTGGGATTTAAAAGCTAAAGAACCTAAGTGATGACGCGTCACGCGTCCATACAACATTGTACCGACAACTTTTATGAACACTATTAAAGTACGTACCTAAAAAATACGGACGTGTTTCCTCGTCTTATCATGAGTCAAGAATGCAAATTGGCATACAATACACGTAAACTGCGTGCGTTTTTAGTGTAGGTATCTGTGTGCATGCGGTAACTCGTGTACCTACCTATAACGAACGAAATTGCCGACCTTGCAAGCTTCATTCCTGTCTAAGGCAACGTTACGTCCTTTTTTTTAGGGCCGTGCAATAAATATATTTTATTTTTACTCATCTAAAATAGTCAATAAAATTGTCCTTAATTTATATCTTACTTTTAAGTAGGTAGGTAACAATAAATGTAGGTAACTAACAATAAAAATGTTTAAGGACTTTTGACTGTCTAAATCGAAGTCATAGGTAGGTATTTGTAGGCAAATGTGACCACCTATGTCACTATACAACGCAGTGTAAATCGCAAGCGCACGTCACGTCTACGCGCACGCATCCGGTGTGGCTGGACCTTTAATTAAACAAGCAACGCCTCGGGAAAGTCATAGTCATATTTAAACAATTAAACATTCACGTTACAATTGCTGAACCTGAACTATCTTAATCGAGGTATCTTATCGCCACCCTTGAAATAGGTACCTACTGTTGAGGAGTTCAGGAGGCCATTTGTGGTCTTCATCATCAGTTCCACTTCACCAAATGATACTTGCTGAATGCAAATGCTGGACTTGTTACTAAAAATACTAAAATCGCTGTAGCCGCCTATGATATTTGAGGAGTTCCCTCAATTCCTCACGGATCCCCTCATAAGATTCAGATTTAGACTCATGATTGGTGACAATGGGATTACCTAGGAAGTATACTCTATAAAACCAAAAAAAAATGTTACTGTAAAAAGTTCAAACTGAGAAACTTTTTTTTTAAAGTCGGATAAATAACTAAAACCTCCTTAGTGTAACAAATACTTTTATGAAAACCACATCAAAATCGGTTCAGCCAAACGCGAGATAATCGCGAACATACATACATACAGGACAAATTGAGATGAGAACCTCCTTTTTTTTTGAAGTTGGTTAAAAATAGTCGCAGTTGCATATAGATAGCTATACAAACTACAATTATGTTCACTTGTTTCACTAATGAATGATGGACAGATACGAAAAACACGAGAGTAAGAAAGATAACTTTTAGTTTTGTTTGTGTCAAACGCATAGTGAAAAATACTTGGTAAGTTATTTATTGTGGTGTTAAAATAAATAAACTTTCGTATTTTTGGAATAAGAAATAACAAACGCTTTAATTAAATGTTGTTCCATTGAATATCTATACCGGGAGTGACCGCGACGACACAAGTCGGCGCTAACGTCCTCGTATAAGCACCATCTAGCGGATCTAATGAATATCACGTAGCAAGTTCAATAGCTAATGATGGCCGTTCAGTGTACCGCAAAAAAATGCCATTCTTAGTTTCTAAAATAAAGCCTTAAATTTATGTAAAGAATGATGTTTGCATTTAAATTAAGGTATAACTGATTAATAAAAGCTTAACTTTTCCTTGATTAACGGAAATGAAGAAAATAATATTCCTGATGATACCGGTGGTGCCATCTAGTACAAATTATAAGCACGAATTATAATTTGTACGTGTTATGCCCCCATGAATCCGGTAAATAAAAAAGAATATTCGATCGAAAGTGTTTATTTGCTACACCCCAGCCACCCTTTATTATAGTACAGATCACTAAAGTCGTTGGGTTTACTCGCACACACGTTTAGTAATCCGTGCCTTACTCCCCTTGCGGCCTTGGTGTATAAACTACTTATTAAGTATTAAAAGAAAACGCACAAATACTAATGAAAGTTTATTATTTAAAACGACACTTGGTACAAAACACTTGTTAGAGGCGCGCGCGCGGATATAACAGAAAAGTGACGTAGTCATGCTTCGGAAAGCTATGGCTGACTTGTTCTTCGAGAAACGCCGACACGCGGCGCGCGGCCCGCCGAGCGCACGCGCGGCGGTGGGGGAAGACAATGACAGCAGATCGCTCGCTACCATTGCGTCTCACGCGGCGCCGCAGCGCTCGCCGGAGCTGCCACATGTTTGGTATGAGTTTCTCTTCAGTCTGCCGTCCTGATACCAATGTTCGCCCCGAACAGATCTTCAACACCAGGACAATGTTTGATGAAGCGTTGGGAACCAGCCTCTTAAAGCTGTACAATGGTCCGCCTCTTAAGGCCTGCATTGTTTAAAACACAAGTAATTATCTGTGAAAACTGTACAATGGTCCGCCTCTTAAGGCCTGCATTGTTTAAAATACAAGTAATTAGTCTGTCAAAACTGTACAATGGTCCGCCTCTAAAGGCCTGCATTGTTTAAAATACAAGTAATTAATCTGTCAAAACTGTACAATGGTCCGCCTCTTAAGGCCTGCATTGTTTAAAATACAAGTAATTAGTCTGTCAAAACTGTACAATGGTCCGCCTCTTAAGGCCTGCATTGTTTAAAACACAAGTAACCAGCCTCTCAAAGCTGTACAATAGTCCGCCTCTTAAGGCCTGCATTGTTTAAAATAATAGTCTGTCAAAACTGTACAATGGTCCACCTCTTAAGGCCTGCATTGTTTAAAACACAAGTAACCAGCCTCTCAAAGCTGTACAATGGTCCGCCTCTTAAGGCCTGCATTGTTTAAAATATTAGTCTGTCAAAACTGTACAATGGAACGCCTATTAAGGCCTGCATTGTTTAAAACACAAGTAACCAGCCTCTCAAAGCTGTACAATGGTCCGCCTCTAAGGCCTGCATTGTTTAAAATATTAGCCAGTTCGTCCTTCAGCTGATTAATGGTTGAACGCACTGAGTCGTCATCCTGCTGTAGGTTCTCAATTAAATTATTCTCCACGCAACGCATTACAGTACCAACAGGATTACGACTCAATGCGTCAACATGACACATTGATGTTCCAGCACGGTATTCGACATCAAAATTAAACTCTTGGACCTCTAACCACCACCGGGCGATCCGTGGATTCAAGTCGCGCTTTGCCCAAGTCCAGCGAACAGCGTTGCAGTCAGTGACTATAACGAATTTAATACCACTTACATACACTTTGAATTTTTGCAAGCTCATTACTACCGCCATAGTCTCAAGCTCAAAACTAGGGTTGTGTAGTACATGTACTAAGAGCCAAAAAGAATTAATTCCCGTCACTGTACTAGAACGAACTATTCCGTGAAGTTTCTGCTCTTAGTTCATTTAGTACACGCGGAGCAAGAACCGAACAGAGCAGTGAGTGACACTGACAGCTAAGCCGGCCATTCATTCGGTCAAAAGAGCATGAACAGACCAGTTTCTTTCAGTGTACTAGTGTACTAAAAGAACTAAAAGACCGAATTAGTACATTAGAGCGATTGTACTAGTTTGGAGCGATCCGTTCAGTGAACGAGCACGCACAACCCTACTCAAAACTATGGTATTTCTGTCCAGCGGGAGTAGTTTGCCTACTTACATACGCGACGGGCTTCCACGCATCGTCGGGTTGCTTTTGTAATAAAATTCCGGCTACACCAACCTTAGAAGCATCTGTGTGAATTTGAGTATCATATTCTGGGTTAAACTTTTAACGGCTTTTCCATCCCACAAGAGTAAATTAAATATGATGAGAGACTTAGTAAACGTGGTTAGACAACCTAATGCAGACTATTTACAATTTTACTATGACAAGTTAGCGTTGGGGAGTGCGTGTGGTATTCCCCCGTGTTTGGTGACAGAGGCCATACTTGGTACTATTGGTAGTCAACTCATTGAAGTCGGTGCTATATATCAGCGGGTTGTCGCGACCCAAGTACATTGCTAAATTATTTGTCATCGTTAAGAACATCTGTAGCTGCTAATCATAGCTTTCCGAAGCATGACTACGTCACTTTTCTGTTATATCCGCGCGCGCGCCTCTCACAAGTGTTTTGTACCAAGTGTCGTTTTAAATAATAAACTTTCATTTGTATTTGTGCGTTTTCTTTTAGTATATATAAAATAACACACCCATCCAAATTATCGTTATTTAATTCAACGCGGTTGAAATTGTAACACGTAACACATGTAGGGATACTTTTGATCATTACACATTTTTGACGTGTTGCTTCTTTTTTCTCTTTTTTAGCACAGGCAGGTAAGTGTAGTCCGAGACCAATAGACCTTAACTCTGAGGACTAAGATAGAATGGCTATAAGCACTTTTTTTTAACAAGATTAAGAAAAACTTCATACTTGTTAAGTTTTGCTGGATTCCCTAGTCTATCTCATTATTTTATGACCGTTAAGATGGGAACCTACAGGGATTCCCTTTTTTTACCAGAGCTTTCTCATAATTGCTTACACATACCTACACTTGGACTTAACACGTGTCTAAATTATAGAGAACGGGGATGCGCGCACGCGCTATGCTGCCAATCAGGATACGGTCCGGCGCAGGAAGTGAGGCTGCGCGACCGGACCGCATACTTCTTGCTACAGATACATACTAACTAAGTCTAATCAGCAATTAGCGGTTAAGCGAAGATGAAAAAAAATGTTCTGTGCAAAAACTTAACATTCGACCATTTGTATAAGTACGTTCTATTGCAAAGTTTTAAATAAGTACCTAATCTCATAAAAAACATCATATTTAAAGTACGGCCGACCAAATATTTAAAGTAAGACGAGATAAAGAATGTACACAAACTGACCGTTACTGAGTCATATTGCGATAGCGAGCGATTATTATATCTGTCCTTATTTCTCTAACACAATAATATCCTTCAGCCTCAGCTGGTCGATGACGGCTGTCGTTGCGTGATTCGTGGTATTGGAAAGCTGTCAGTACAGAAGTTGTCAACCTTAGGGCCGCCATTTTGTAAAGTTCATTCCTGAGGGCCTAGCCAAGATGCGTTACACTAACTAGCGTTACTATTCGTTTCATTTTTAAACCAATCGCGTCACGACATGATTTTTGAAAGCTTGTTTACATTCTTTATCTCGTCTCGTTAGCCTTACTTTAGTCATGTTTAATTCTATGTAATATTTAGTTATAATATGTCATATTTAGTGGTGGCGGACCTTGTGCAAGGTCCGTCCGGGTTGCTGCTACCATCTTATCCTTTAACCCAACGGCTAGCAGCAGCGTTCGCATTGTTGTGTTCCGGTGTGGGGATAAGACAACCGGTGTAATTACTAGCATAGAGGCATTCCCTCTTAGGCCTCAGGGCTGGCAACACATAAGGGGCTGTGTGATTGCAGTTGTGTTGTGTGTGTTTTGACAATGCAAATGTCTATGGGTCACAGAACCCACGGTACTTACCATGGTGGCATGTGTGCTCGATTGCCTTCTCCATGCGATAAAAAAAATATATACCAGCCTACATGAATTGACGGAATATTCGTGACTTCGTTTACATCTTCGTTACAAGCTAATAATTGATGTTACAAACAGTAGAGATCTCTGTCTAATCGCTGTTTAATTTCTCGGCCGATTTTAATTTGTTTTTAACTTTTGGTGATCTCTTTTACGGTATTTGTATATTTTGTTGAGAAACGCGATTAAAAAAAATCCTGCATACCTATTCCCTAACGGGCTAGTTTACGAAACTCGCCGCCGTCTTTAATAAAATTAATAATCATCGCAAGCTCGAAAGTATTTATTTAGCTACTGAAACCTATATGTTTACTATATGTTTCAGGATTTTTAAAATAAACCTAACCTAACCTAACCTAAAAGTTAAAAAAGCTTAGGTTTATTTAAAAAAAAAGTCTGTCACAAAAACGGTTCCAGTAAGAAATAACTGCCTGCGATGATTGTGAATTAAAATTGAGACTGCATTCATTCGGACTTCTAATAGGAAAGCTTAAAACTTGCTATGGCGCCCTCCAATGGGAGGCGTAATCGATTTTAAATCGGTACCTAAGCGGCCTACGGCCCGCCTTAAGATTATAAGCAGCCCAAGTGTTTTAATGCCTAATTATGTAGAGTTACATACACTACTTATCTATCCACATATCTTAAGCCTCCATGATGGCTTCAGGAGCTGCTTATTAACCGGTAATGGCGGTAATTTCTTCTTCTTCTTCTCTTTAAATGGCAGCCACACACCAATAGAGGTAGTAAAACATAGAGAGAGTGTAAAAACGGCTAATAGAATAGTACTCTTCGCACCTGTTACAAATGCCCTTCGTTAAAAAGAGTCGTCTAAATATGACCGCTTTCGATTGAATTTCAAAAGCGTACCACTTTTTAGGTGTGTTCGTGTGTGTCACTCTGCATTAGTGTGCGTAACTTTGCAGTCAGTGATGTGCGGTTTATCGATAAATTAGGTTTAACCATAATTAAAAGGCAAAGGATAAGCCTATTTTCAATAATAACTGTGATTGATTACCAATTGAAAAGTGGCCTTATTTCGAAAAAGTAAACTGAGAAATTAACTTTTTTGTCGTGTAATAAAAATAAAGACAGTTTTTACAGTTTTTATTTAAAAATAAAACTTTTATCTTTAATAATGATGAATAAGCCTTGTAATTGTAAGACAGTAATTGGAAGACAGTTTGTGACCCTTTTTTGATGCCGGATTGCATTGCAACTTCTGAATAGTGATGGGCGATTTCTGAAACATTGCAAAACTTTCCTTAACTGCGAATATTACAGCGTATGAAAGTTACATGGAATTAATTAGATGGAAATGATTCTGACACAGCAAAGTTTCATGTAAAGTTTCCGTTTCTTACGTTACATGTCGAAACTATAGTAATTTTCCGAAATATACCGATTTGACTTTGGTAACTTTCAGAATATTGCATGAAATTTTAGGTGAAAGTTTCAATTTTGCAACTTTCAGATTATTGCAGAACTTTAAGCAAAAGTTTCACTTTTGAAACTTACAAGCTGCCCATCACTACTTCTGAAACAACGACGAACCATTTCTGTTAGAGCATCTCCAACAATTCCTGAGGCCCTACTCTGAAAATCGAAGTTCGAAGTTACGTTAGCTCCATCCCTGTTACTCATCATTCGCGACTAAATCGAGAGAAAGGGATGAAGCTATCGTAACTTCGAACTTCGATTTTCAAAGTAGGGCTTCTGTTTGAGCATCAAGGTTAATTTGTTTGGGTTGCGTATGAATGGATGTGATTACTGAATATATATGTTTCTTATTAAAATCCGAGCGATACTGCAGTGTGTATATTCACACGGACCCATTCAGCCCTTTTTTACCCAACTGCGGAAGGAGGGTAATGTGTTTATCAGCCTATATATGTTTGTTCCTTTGTGGCGCTGTACAAACTAAACACTGTAACGGAACAAACGATGTCTGTCCAGTTAATTCCAACAAAATCTAATATTACATTTAAGAAATTTAAAAGTAATAGAAATAAATGGCTTTAGAACGAACAAAATTATCAATTAGAATATTTATAATTAAATTTATATTCATAGGAGACTAATAGTTTAACTAAAAAACAAAGGAAATAAGTAATGTTTTATAATAAATAAAATAATATCGTTTATATAGCTAAGAAGAAGTAAGATATTTAGATAAGAGCATAAAGAAATATTATTTCATTAATTTTAAATGGCTTAGTTAGTGTAGCTTAGTCCAGGGTTCGATTCCAGATGGACTTGTACAAAGAAATGAAAAGTTAGACATATATCAATTATTTATGTTAGCATTTTTCTTTGTTTGGTCAAGAATGAGTAAACATTAGTAGATTTGAGAATAAAGAGTCATTAATCTATTATCGATTTTGTTAAAAATGAATATGTAGTCGTTTAAAATAATCAAATAAAGCTAAAAATAAAATATAAGAATATTTGCATACAAAATTCAAATTTAAAGATGGCTGCCAAAAAGTGACACATGCCTGCTCTGTAGGACGGCAATGAAGCCAATGAGGCTAATGACGCCGAAGACGCCGAAGACGCCGATGACGCCAATGACTCCGAAGAGGATAGGTGGCTTTATATACGATGACGCGCGGAGGAAGGGGCTTTTTGACTTTTGTCGCTTGTCACGTACGGACGTGTGGCTCGCTGGGGTTGTTTTGAGAGTAATATTTGTTTGAATTCGCGCAATAATTCTAGTTTATTGTATTGAGTTTTAGATAATTAAATTACTAGTTGGAAAATTAAATTAATTTAATAATTTTAAATTCTAAATATTGCAAGGGGGTTTAAATAACAGTAATTCTTGCTTAGGAATCGGGAGCCTTTAGGTCTAGGTACCGAATACCTAGTGTTTAGGATGTATTAATTTTATTTCTGTTACAGATCAAATAGAAGGGAGAACGCAATAACAATCGTTGAGTGTATCAGATTATATCAATAACTTGGTGAGGTTTAAACTTTGTTGGATTTATTTTCTCTCGTTGTTGATAATTCTGGTTCATATAGCCAGAGTTGCAATAATGAGGTTTCATTTGCTTATTTGTGATATTAATTGTTTGTTTAACTAATCTTTATTTTCTGTGTACTTCCCTTTAGGAAATTTTGGGTTGGTTATCACTTGCGTCTGATACATTGCATTAATTATTTGGGGCTTAAGTGGTAATTAATACTATGGTGGGGAACTGTGTATTGAATTCAGCTAGATTAGCACTTGATTGTATCAGAGCGGGAGGTCAGGCTACCACTAGTAAGTGTCTGACAAGTCCGAGGAAGCCTAACGGAGCCTCTGATTTGGAACTATTAGAGTCAAAAAGAAGCCTTGGGCAAGCCTAAATATCTTTTAAATCGGCACAGATATTTACAACAAAGCCTACTTATCCTCAATGTCAGCCTTAGAGGAACAAGTGGGGTCCACATAGTTGGCAAGCCGGCGCGCACCCATGGAAGCCTCTTTGGAGTTGAGAATGGGTCCCGATAAATCTATTATTATTTATATATACTAAACCACACAATAGGGCGTCCTATTCATACTATTCCTGGGAGCCGCGGCTCATCAAAAGTATGGAGGGGGACAAGAACACGAGTGTTAGGTTGCTTTTATCAGCCGACTCAGCTGAACTTTACAGTTTACCTAGGGATTTAGCTAATTACTGGGAGAGGTAAGCCCATAGTTTAGATTTTTAGTTTAGGCCTTGAAAGTAGTGTTAGGTTATCTTCATTGGATAGGGAAAATAGGAAATAGGAATTAAATTAGAAAACTTATAAAATCACCTTAACTTCATAAATAAACTGAAGTATAAATTTAACTAATAGTTAACTCATAAAAGTAGAAGTAACTTTTAGAAATTAACTGATCTAAAGAAATAAAACTATAAATAAATACTTAAGTAATAAACTGATTTTGATATAGTAATTCATAAGGTAAATATATAAACTTGATATTTGTAAGAAAATATATAATGCCAAACTATAACATCAATAGTTAACTAATAGAAATAAGTCTTACTTTAGTATGAATATTATATAAAGTAAATGTAATTTTAAGAGAAATCTAACTATATAGTTATAAAACAAATCTAATATACCAATAGTTAGCTAACAGAAATAAGTCCTTAATTAGAATGAATATTTAATAACATCTAAGTTAACTATACCATAAAATACCAAGATACTATAGAGAGTATAATATGAATATAAAGCAAATCTAGAATATCAATAGATAGCTAAAAGAGATAAGTCCTTTTTTTAGAGTGAATATTTTATAAGATATAAAGCAAATATACCAGTAAATATATTGGAGTGACAATAGTGAGAATTGTCTGATCACTTTCTTTACTATCCTAGACTAACATGAGGATTCAATCTAGCTAGAAGACAAAATGACTTCTGTGTCCCGCTGTTTACTATATAAGATAAACATGGATACTTGGTGAAATTGAACATCTCATATAGTTACATAAAACTCAAGTCATATAAAGACTTATAAGTGAATTAAGCAATATCAATCTTGAGTCACTTTAATAAATATAATATAAATATATTATTTTGAGAAAATCACTCTAATGAAGGATAAAATAATCTACTGAATATTTGAGTAAAGAATGCTCATATCCCAAATCTTCCCTTACTATTCAACTGACTGACTAATAGGACTTATTTGGCAAGGAGACTGTCCTGTCTATGGTGGATGTCTATTGAGGAGGACTAAGGTCCTGGGATAGCAATCCTAAGGCGTATGGTGGAGCCTTCCTTCCCTACGGGGGCCACAAAACATAAATTCTTAGATCTGCTTTATTCTAGACTTAGGTTACATAAGTTATACTATAGGAACATAATAATTAAATCTTTAGGAATTATATTTTAGAAGAATGGGTTAGAACTGGATAGGAAACATTAACTGAGTTAGGATAACTAAACTATAAATAATAGGTTGTTGTAATTATTTAGGTATATTTTTAGGGTGTATTAGGTAGGTAAAGTTAGGAATTAAAACAAAGATTTAAAGAATTTTAGGGTTACTTATGGTTACAACTAATGGGTTCTTTTAAATTACTTGACGATCACGTGCCAAAACTAATTTACATTATAATGAATTGGTAGGGATAGTAAGAGAGTTAGGTAAATTATACTGAACTAATTAGGTTTAAAAATATAAGGCTAGTATAGGTAGGACATAGAAATTACATTTGGTTAGATGTAGGGAAGACAGATATTAAAAGTATTAAGAACTAAGAATGTTTAAGTATGAAATTTAAATTGTAGAGAAATATAGTTAGGTAGAGCAGAGTATTAGGGACTTTAGATACTATAAATATCATCATCATATAAATAAATATAAATCCAGCCAAAGGAAAGGTATTACTACTATTAGTGTCTCCGAGTCTAGGATTGTAAAGTAGGAGTATTGGCCCGGGCCTTTACAATTAGTTCTGCGTAGATCAGTTTAGGAGCTTTATTCGTGAAAACTTTAGGATAGGCAGGTAGGACGGTTACAATTGGTACACGTTGACCAGGATTTGGGAAGCGTTGGCCGAGTGTAGGTAGGATAGTTACAACACGTGAACCGATTTTAATGATTCTAATGGCAATCGATTTTTCTTTATCTTATGAGTGTCACTAAACATATGACAGAAATCAAAATTCAATATGGCGGGAACCAGACGCCATAGTGTAAAAAAAAAGAAAATTTACGAATTATGACAAGTTGGGTATACACACAACGATAAAATTAATTAATATCACATATAGTAGGCTCTTTTACCGATCGATAGATATTTACAGTCAAGGAAATTGATTCCTTGGCCATTTTGGACTATGTCAAAGTGACACTGTAAATAAAATCATAAGAAGTCTCTTACGTTTTGATTGATTATGTCACTACGACATAGTCCAAAATGGTCTAGGAATCAATTTCCTTTACTGTACGTAAAAAATACATATTAAATTAAAATACCGATGATAAAATAACGAATGATCCAAATATCTACAATAAGTATTTTATGCCTATGTCTATAAAAGGCACACGCCTGTGCCATTAAACGTTGTAAGTTTCGACATTTAAAACATCGGCCTTTTAACTGTTAGGCATCGCTATTTTAACCCAAAATGTATTCACTTTTTGATATTTAAACACATCATGGATATATTTACTTGTTTACTCTATGAAAATATCGAAAGTTTATTATCGATATTAATTTTGGAAGCACTATTGTTTACTTCCGAAAGAAAATCTAAAAACGAGTTAAAATTGCACATTTACTGCACATAGTGCCTTTGTATTAATTACAAGACGTAATACCATGATAATGTTTCTAGTTATACTTGCAAAACGGCCGGATTATGGCCGAAAATCAACAGTTTTATTGTAAATCATCACTCACCTGTGAAAGCTTATATTTTGTGGATCATTTTCTTTATTTCCCATTCGGGATTTAAACCCACGAAATACACACGCCATTCCACTGAACCTATACTTAAATACTTCACTGATAACTTGTCGAAGAAATATATTTTCGGGGAATTATTTTAAAATTCCGACGGATGGGAGCACAGATCGCAAACAACAACAGTAATCCGACTAAATTAAGTGACACTTTTTCTTAGGTCTTTATCCGACTAGCCGCTTATTCTATCGCATTCGTCTTAATTTAGTAGGGTTCACATGTCGGGTATTGTCCAATAAAAATTGGCTAATAAACTGTGTTGTACACAGAAGAAAAAGGTGGTACTCTTGACAGTTGTCTACACGGGATCTAGTGTTTTCCTTCATCTTTAATGCAAATTGACAGTTCATTTCGAACTAAACGTCATCTCGACTGATATTAGAATAGAGGTCAAATCAAATTTCTTTGTTTTTCAGAGATGTTCGAAATTTGAATGAAATAATATTATCGAAATCGATGTTTATTATGTAGCAATATTTAATAGCATTTTTACAGATAAGAAACTTGTTCTAACAAAACAGTCTATTATATGCCTACTGGAAGGCATGGCATAGCTATAGAAGATACTCACCCTAAGTTGTGGCGTTTCACTCTTGTATAAATACCTTTATCCTTGGCTGTATGCGGTCGAGTGTCACAGCTCTGTGGTTCTAGTCACCCTGCTAGGCGCGAAATGCCCTTCTGTCATTGCGTGTATTTTCATCCACCATTAAAGTTGTGATTTGTGATTAAACGTAAGAAAAAGTGTTGTATTACTGTAAAAGTAATTGAAATAAGTGTGTGGCTCCTCGGAGCACTAAGTAGTATTTCTAACAATGAGTGATAAAGAAGTGAACGAAAACCTGGTTATTACCGAGCCGGAAAATTCGTTACCATGTGCCGGCTCGAATTCATCATCGTCGTCTTCATCGTCTTCGGAGTGCGAAGACACGGATTCGCGCCCTCCTAACAAGAGAGGAAAGTGCAATTACGACGACGATCCCAGGTTAGAGGCGTAGATGAACCAGGTGGGTTATTTAACAAACTATATACATACATACAGCCAGACGCCTCCAGGTCGCTCGGAAACAGTAAATTGTGAGCCTGCGGGAGAACCACAGTTTTTAAAAAGGCCTTTAGTACCTGCGGTTGTAGATTTGGGTGATATAGCTACAGACTTCGATAAAAATATTTATATAAAACCTGCTCACCCAGATCACGTTATTAAGATAAAAGAATTGCAACAGTTTGGCTCTGCTACTTGGAAGACTATTCGTTATTCTAAAGCATTACAAAGATTTACTGCTACTCCAGCATTTACCGAACTAAAGATAAATGAAGAGTTATATAACTATAATGTTGATAAGGACTATTTGCTTAATACTGAGAAAATATTAGCAGCTTTGTCTTTGGGTGTCCTAGAGCAAAGAGAGCTGCTGCGAGCTGGCTTGCAGTCATTAGTAGATTGGGCCTTTAAGTCTCCGGAGGAATTAAATGCTAATAATTTGTTGGACAAAGCTACAACATTATTTGGCCCATCTTCTGATATGTCAACAAATTGGGAGTCAATCTCACAGATAATATGTGGGAAACGGGCTGAATGCATTGAGGTTCACCGGGAAAGGTTACTACATGACATCACCAATAAGGGCATACAGTCAGCAATTCGTGAAATCCCACCTAGTGTTGAGTACTTATTTGATAAAGAAAAGTTGATGAACTTAGTACAGTCACTTGGTGGCACTCACATGTGGCTACACCCTCCGGCTGCTAAGAATGTTTTTGATAACAGACAGAAGCGAAAGGAGCCCGAGGCCGGGCCTTCTGGCTATAGCCAAGCAAAAAAATTCAAGCCGGACCACAAGAAGGGCCCTTACAATCGGCAAGGCCCTAGATATTCCGGAAAAGGAAAGGGCAGAGGAAAAAGTTCCTTTCGTGGAAATTTCAAGTGACAAGATTTTCCATGGGGTATGTCTGGCACTGTTCAAGGAGCAGTGGGAAGCCCTAGGTGCCAACAAATTTATCTTGACAGCCATCACTGCGTCACGAATTCCGTTTACACAGAAACCCCCTCTACTTCATCCATCCAATGAAACCGTCAAGAAATTTTCCACAAAGATCTCAGCGTCAATGACGCAACAAATACAGGAATTAAAAAGGCTGGGGGTTTTGGAAAAGCCAGAAACTGTAACCCCCAATTATTTTTCAAAGATGTTCTTAGTCAGAAAAAAGGATGGGGGCACAAGACCAATTTTCGATTTAAGGGGCCTCAACAGGTACATCGGAACAAAACATTATCATCTAATTTCACATGCCACAGTGCCGGACTTCCTACAGAGACAGGATTGGCTAGTGAAGATCGATCTTTCCCAGGCCTATTTTCATGTACCTATAAGCCCAGCCCACAGGCCATTTCTCCGCCTCATTTATATGGGAGAAGTGCTCCAAATGACTTCACTGCCTTTCGGCCTTGCCTCAGCACCCCGCCTGTTTTCGGGCATAACTTGCTGGGTTGCGGAAACCCTTCGCAAGCGAGGAATGTGCGTGCTAGTGTACCTAGACGACTTTCTTCTGGTCCATCAAGACCCATCCGAGTTGACCCGTCACGTCTCGGAGGCTGTTGGGCTCTTGGAGTCACTGGGGTGGCAGGTGAACTATCAGAAGTCTATTCTAACTCCGGTGCAGGAGATCGAATTCCTGGGAATTATGTGGCAAACCAGCCTGAACAAAGTGTACCTTCCTGCCGATAAACAACTGGCCATATGTACTTCTCTGACCAACATGCTAAATCTAGGCTTTTGCAACCTCTATCAGTTATAAAGGCTTTTGGGTCAGCTAAACTTTGCTTGCTTTGTGATTCCCAGAGGACGTCTGCATTGTCGTCACATGCAGATTTTCATTCGCCAGTTCTCACAGACTCGGAGAAAGGAAGGACAAGCAATTCCCTTGAGAGTGCTCGAAGATGCAGATTGGTGGCTCGGAGCTACAGCATCAACTTCACCAATTCATCAGAAGACGGTCACGCACTACCTGACGACGGACGCTTCAGATGTTGGTTGGGGTGCTCACCTAGGCGGAGTAACTCTATCAGGAACTTGGAATCAAAAGCAGCAAAGGATTTGGCACAGCAACGAAAAAGAGATGTTTGCTGCTTATTCAGCAATAAAGAGCCAAGCAGAGCTACTCAAGCACTCCCATGTGATGCTTCAGACAGACAACCAGACCATAATAATTATCATATATTCGAAAAGAGGGGGGCACACAATCGATAGGTCTACTTGCTCTGACGTTCCAATTTCTGATTCTATTAGATCAGAACTCAATAGTGCTCTCAGCTCAGTATCTACCAGGGAGGTACAATGCCATCGCCGATCGGCTGTCGCGGAGACGGCCCCTTCCGGAATGGCACCTACTGCCCCAAGCCACCGCGGAGGTGTTCAAGCTTTGGGGAGAGCCAGACGTCGAACTGTTCGCGTCAAGTCGCTCCGCAGTAGAAGAACGGTATGTTTCAATAGACTCAAAAGATTACTGCGCAGAGTTCATAGATGCTTTCAGCCGAGACTGGAATTATCATCTAGCGTGGTTATTCCCTCCACCATGTCTAATACCGAGGGTTCTCGCACACCTAAACAGAGCACACGGCACATACCGTCTAGTAGCCCAGAGTGGAACCAGCCATACTGGAGACCGGATCTCCTTGCAAGAACAATGGAACCACCTTTGTCAGTGGAGAACCTACAGGAAGTCCTAGTCGACCTTTCGACGGGGCTAGCCCCTCCCGAAGTGGACCAATTATCATTGAAGATTTGGAAAGTTGGGGGTGGGGCGAACATTTAGCCTCATGGTCACAGGAACAGAAAGAATTATTTAAGAAAAGTTGGAGGCAGTCAACTCTTCGCACCTATACTGCGCCTTTGAAGAGATGGATTACGTGGTGCACTTCAAGATTTATGGATCCCAGGAAACCCAAGCCAGAAAATGTTGCACAATTTCTAGCAGAGACGCACCTAAAAGAAGACCTTTCTTATAGTACTATGTTAGTTCACAAATCTGCCATAGCGACTTTCTGCAATTTAAATGAAGAAATTTCATCAAATTCTCTTGTGAAACATGTGTTAAAGGCCATCTCCAGCGCTAAGCCTGTCTCTTTTAAGTCTATGATTTGGGATCCACATATTGTGTTTGAGTGGTTTAACAAATCTCCATCCAGTCTGTACCTGTATGACATATCACGGAGAGCAGCAACAATTTTGCTTTTGGCATCTGGACGTCGAATACATGATCTAACATTGCTTCAAACAACACAAGAAAATTTTAAAGACTTTGGAAATAATATAGTTATGTGGCCTGCCTTTGGATCTAAAACTGATTCTCTTTCACACCGCCAGTCTGGTTGGAAATTATATTTACACCCAAACCAGAATATATGTCCAGTAAGATGGACCAGGCTTCTTAGGGATTGTTTGGAAGACAGAAGACTATTAGATAAAGAGAAAAGCTTATTTTTGACTATTAAGGGTCCAGTGAGATCAGCTTCCAGAACCCTAATAGGAGGATGGGTAAGGTCCATACTCAAAGAGGCTGGCATAGATTCGCCTCCAGGCAGCTGTCGATCAGCGGTAGCATCATTAGCCTGGCTAGAAAACCGACCTGTTGAAGAGAGTTTAGCTAAAGGAAATTGGAGATATGAAAGTACTTTTAGAAAACACTATTGCCGGAAGATAACACGGGAAAGCGACGGAATGGATGATTTACTTAATAATTTTTCTGAGGTATGATGACATTGCTTTTGACTGATTAGTTATAATGCCAATAAGTATTATTACCTTTAATTGTTGAATAACAATATTTTTATTAGTTATTTTTATTTAAAAAGAATATAAATTTGAGAACAAGTATTATTATACTATAAAGGTAAATTTAACTGCTAAGCTTTACGAGTAGTACAAGCTGTTAGGTTTCGTTTCTGTTTTAATTGATGAATAGTTTTTGTTATAGATTGATGACTATTATTTTATTATCCTTGTGTTTTGGTTACTTTGATAACTATTATATTTTTGTATTTTCAACATTGCGTGTATTAATTTCTTACTAGTCACCAGCAGATAACAAACAAGTCTTCTATAGCTATGCCGTGCCTTCCAGTAGGCATATAATATAACCGTTTTACACAACAATAAAACGATTATTATGTGCCGGAAGAAGGCACGGCATAGCAGTAAGTTTCTTACTGGTGAAGACTTCAATGACAGAAGGGCATTTCGCGCCTAGCAGGGTGACTAGAACCACAGAGCTGTGACACTCGACCGCATACAGCCAAGGATAAAGGTATTTATACAAGAGTGAAACGCCACAACTTAGGGTGAGTATACATGATCTTCTATAGCTATGCCGTGCCTTCTTCCGGCACGTAATAATCGTTTTATTGTTATGTAAAACGGTTATATTTTTATGGTGGTCATAATGTGCGGTTCTTGAACGCGTCATGAAGGATTTATGATATTTGGATAGATAATAGTACATTATTGCCTAGGCATGGAAGTAGGCAATCGCGGTCCGAGTATTGGTTTAAACGGACGAGCTTGCGAGTCCGTTTAAAAATACGAAGCCCGAAATTGCTGTTCCTGCCGAGGCAAATATTGTGCTTTCTCAAAAATCGCCAGAAAAAAATTGTGTTGGAGTAAAATCATCATCGCTTGAACTCATTTTTTAAATTGCAGACAAACAGAAACTTCATGTGAAAAATCCATCACTCTTTACCGCCTTTTTGTTTATGACAAGGAGAAACGCAAGCTTTGTTTTTAAAAAAACTTACGCTATTCCAGACACAGATAAAAAAGTTATGTTTCGAATAAAATTTGGATGTATAAGACTTGTGCCATAATTTTATTATGGGCTTTTTCACTTTTTAAAAAGTTACAAGCTAGACAGTAATGGAATTTGTATGCAACATTGCGGGCTTGTGTAGCGAGCACGCAATGTTTTTTTTTTTTAATTTGAGAACTGTCAGTAAACTATGTACTTCGCTTCTCATTATGTAGATAGTAATGTCAACATTTCCGAACATTTTTGAGAAAAAGTGTTTTTAATCTGATCAGATTATCGCTCTGAGCATTTCGTTATCCTATGACATCAAAACTCGAGAAGTTCGAAAATCCTGACTTTTAAAGACTTTTTCTCAAAAATGTTCGGAAATGTTGACATTTCTATCTACATAATGAGACGCGAAGTACATAGTTTACTGACAGTTCTCAAATTAAAAAAAAAACATTGCGTGCTCGCTTCACAAGCCCGCAATGTTGCATACAAATTCCATTACTATCTAGCTTGTAACTTTTTAAAAAGTGAAAAAGCCCATAATAAAATTATGGCACAAGTCTTATACATCCAAATTTTATTCGAAACATAACTTTTTTATCTGTGTCTGGAATAGCTTAAGTTTTTTTAAAAACAAAGCTTGCGTTTCTCCTTGTCATAAACAAAAAGGCGGTAAAGAGTGATGGATTTTTCACATGAAGTTTCTGTTTGTATGCAATTTAAAAAATGAGTTCAAGCGATGAAGATTTTACTCCAACACAATTTTTTTCTGGCGATTTTTGAGAAAGCACAATATTTGCCTCGGCAGGAACAGCAATTTCGGGCTTCGTATTTTTAAACGGACTCGCAAGCTCGTCCGTTTAAACCAATACTCGGACCGCGATTGCCTACTTCCATGCCTAGGCAATAATGTACTATTTCTCAAAAATGTTCGGAAATGTTGACATTACTATCTACATAATGAGAAGCGAAGTACATAGTTTACTGACAGTTCTCAAATTAAAAAAAAAAACATTGCGTGCTCGCTACACAAGCCCGCAATGTTGCATACAAATTCCATTACTGTCTAGCTTGTAACTTTTTAAAAAGTGAAAAAGCCCATAATAAAATGATGGCACAAGTCTTATACATCCAAATTTTATTCGAAACATAACTTTTTTATCTGTGTCTGCAATAGCTTATGTTTTTTTAAAACAAAGCTTGCGTTTCTCCTTGTCATAAACAAAAAGGCGGTAAAGAGGGATGGTTTTTTCACATGAAGTTTCTGTATGTATGCAATTTAAAAAATGAGTTCAAGCGATGAAGATTTTACTCCAACACAAAAAAAATCTGGAGATTTTTGAGAAAAGCACTATATTTGCCTCGGCAGGAACAGCAATTACGGGCTTCGTATTTTTAATACCAATACTCGGCCCGCAATTGCCTACTTCCATGCCTAGGCAATAATGTACTAAATATTATTCGTTGGCCGGCACTTTTGATTTTGGGCCCAAAATGAATGCTCTTCTTTGCCTTTGTTTATTGTTATCACTTATTTTTTGCGTAAATAAACTAATAAACATCGGGGTCAATCTTACCCAAATTGACTTAGTCCCACCTAAATCCTCTAAGAGTCCCACACTAAGCTTTAACTAAGTACTAAAGACAATGATAAACATACTTATATTGAAACATACATACTTAAATAAATCTACATATACATAAACCTCCAAGACTCTCAGCAAATACTCGCGCTGCACAAACAAACATTTGCCAATACTGAAAATCGAACCCGGGACCGCTAGCTTCATAGGCAGGGTCACTACCTACCAACTAGGCTAACGTTTCGTCAAATGACATACCACAATTACACAAACTTAAGTACCGTGTCGTTTAATACGTCACCTCATTGCGACAGAGTACTATGCACATGCGTTTTATTGATTGTAGATATTTGTAATTCTATTTGTGTGCAATAAAGTGTTTTAAACATACAGACTTCGCCTACTACAGCGCAAAAACGTGAAGCGATAATGCATAATCACGGGCGGTATGATCCGCCACTACCGTTGCGGGTTGCGCCTGTCCCTTTGTCTCTATTACAGCCCGACAATCGCCCTTATCTACACGTGTATCGCGTGTTGGTATCACTCTATATGGACTACACGGGGTATTATCACATCAGGCTGTTCGCTGGTCGCACGGTGCGCCATTAGCATACAAGCAAATCTCGGACTGGCGCGGAGCCGGCAGATTACGCAGCGTCGCTGCTTTGCTTCCGCACTGTATTGAATTCGGTGCACCGCACGGTCCCACTCCCATTGCCAGCGTTTACTTGTTAGTGTGATTCCCGGTTGATAATAATCTAGCGAACACATTGTGCAAGGAATAGGGCGTGTTATGTACCCATTGTATCCCATTCAGTTATATTATGAATCGTACAATGTTAGGTGGTCAAGTTATCTTTGCACATTTGGTTTGAGTTTAGAACTTCAGAGAGTTGCCTATTTCTATCCAAATTTTTGTTATACACCGTTTCATTTGCCAAATTTGTATAACTTAGAAATACTTAAGTAGATTTTTCTAAACCGTTAAATTTTTTGGGTTGCTATAAAACATATCTAACCTTAACTATAAGTTCTATAGGTAATCTCTATAAAACCCTGAAGGTGTTAGCGGCTAACGAAAAAATTCAATTTCTTACGATTTGGTAAATAAACCAGCCAGGAAACGAAACTTCGGAATTGCGATTGGACACCCTCTTAAGACACACTCATCTGTTAGAATGTGAAGGTTCACGACGTTTACTCCCGCGTAAAGGGAACATGGTGATGTACTGATGTACTAGGTTAAGTAACTTAAGTTAGAAAAACTTCTTGGTTCAGTCGAGTACAAAGATATGTAAACACTTTTGCATCGTATTTCATTGGATTAAGGTGTAAAAGTGTATATACATATCTTTGTTCTCGGACTCGACCGTAAATGGCAACCCTAACGGCTTGAACTCTGTACCTTCGGAAAAGAGTACCGTGTACACCCTAAAGCACAAAGCCACCGACTTTCTATGACAAAGCGTTATAGATTCAAGTACAAGCAAAAATTCCTCAGTTTCTTTTATTATTTTCAGATTTTTGATTTTTGTTTATTTGCCTTAGCTTTTCTGCAGGCGCTCAAATAACAGCGCTTAAGAATTTGTATTATAATGAATTATTTAGACCAAAATGTTACTTCATTTTGATCTAAATAATTCAGTATAATACAAATTCTTAAGCGCTGTTATTTGAGCGCCTGCAGAAAAGCTAAGGCAAATAAACTCAAGATAGTAAATTTAGTAGAGGTGTAAAAGTTGCTTCGCCACGAATTGTGTGTAAAATAACAGATAAAATTATGGAATGTAATATTTTGTTTGCAATTACGAAACACTTAAAAATGTACTTACCATTTCATTTATTTTGCATTTCTATTTTTAAACCCCCGGAGCAAAAAGAGGTGTGTTATAAGTTTGACTGCTATCATGTGTGTTTTGTATCTGTCTGTGGCACCGTAAATCTTAAACGGGTTTGCCGATTTGAATGCGTTTTTTTTTTACTTGAAAGAAGGTTTTCTTGCGGTGGTTCTTAGCGAGGTTTCATGAAAATCGGATGAGCCGTTTAAGAGATATCAGCTCTGAAACACGGGGGTCACCATAATATCTGGGTTTTTATTTTACCTACTTCTAAATATTTCGCTCAGTTCTAACGCGTTGACGCGTAGGTAGGTAAGTATAAAAAGTTAAATAAATGACGAAATCGAACTTGTGTTTTTTTATAATTTTCTACAATAAGCATATACCTAAGAATAAGCTCTTTTATCAAGTTTTCCAAGATCCTACCTACCTTTTTACAATTTATACGTAATACTTTTAACAGTAAACGACAAAAGCAACGTTTACATCTTAACACTTCAACAATACAATTTATTTTCTTTACAGATACATGAAAATGAAAATGAAAATGAAAATGTTTATTTTTGTTAAAAATTCAGGTTACAAAAATTGTAAAGGTTGAGACCTCCTAGTAAGTAAACCAACCTGTGACAGGAGGCCTCGCTCTTCTATAACAAGTGATTGGTTATTTAACAAAAACAATCATATTAAGGGCCGAGTTCACCAACAATTAAACGGACGATTAGCGGTTTAACGGGTGTCAAATGTATGTAGCTGATTAAGAATTAACCGCCCGTTTAATTGTTGGTGAACTCTGCCCTAAAAGTTCTACTAACCAAAGCTTACACGTGAAATGACAGGTTGTACATTAAACCTTATTAATTTTGACTGTAATCTTGAATGGATATGGTCGCCAGCGTAATGAAATGACTCGTCGTTAAACGGCACATCTTCATGTGCGGTTTATAGCGGCAGCATTGACATTTTCTAAGCATTTTACGGACTATTTTATATCGACGATTTTTATGTTCTTGTTTTATTTTGTACTGGGTTATTCTCTAACCCAAATCGAATCTTAATTTGCCAGCCAATTTTTAACCGGATAATCTATGTTGTAGTTGCAGGTTTTTTCGTTAGGTACTAGGAAAGTCCGAACCAAGATAATAGTTATATTATTGCCTAGGCATGGAAGTAGGCAATTGCGGGCCGAGTATTGGTTTAAATTGCATACAAACAGAAACTTCATGAGAAAAAACCATCACTCAATACCGCCTTTTTGCTTATGACAAGGAGAAACGCAAGCTTTGTTTTAAAAAAAAATACCTAAGCTAAAGACACAGATAAAAAAGTTATGTTTCGAATAAAATTTGGATGTATAAGGCTTGTGCCATCATTTTATTATGGGCTTTTTCACTTTTTAAAAAGTTACAAGCTATATAGTAATGGAATTTGTATGCAACATTGCGGGCTTGTGTAGCGAGCAAGCAATGTTTTTTTTTCATTTGAGAACTGTCAGTAAACTATGTACTTCGCGTCTCATTATGTAGATAGTAATGTCAACATTTCCGATCATTTTTGAGAAAAGTTATTTAAACTAAATTGCATATAAAAAGAACTACGAGCGTAGGTAGGTACTATGAGCACCTATCCGCAAAACTTTTTGCCATTCGGCGAAGCATTTTATATTGTTACATTACATTACATTACATTACAATCATGAATAAGTAAACTAGACTAACACTAACCCCCTTAACTAATAAACGTTGAGTAACGGTGGTATAGCTATACAATGTTTTTTCCTTATCTGTCATTGTGACATTTGAATTTGACAGATAAGGACAAAACATTGTATAGCTATACCACCGTTTTACTCAACGTTTATTAACTGAGCCGTACCCGAAGGGCGTCTAATGGAACCCTATTACTAAGCATACGCAGTCCTTCCGTCCGTCCGTCTGTCTGTAAAGAAATAGAAAAACAGAACAAGAAAAGTTTTTTTTCAACGTATTTTTATTTTTGTTGATATCGGTATTAAAACGGTAAAACATGCAAGCGTCAAATTTGGTATGATTATAGTAGAAACCGTGAAGAAAAACTACAAATAGGTTCTAAAAAATAATCAAGTGTGACTTGGGCTCGCGCTGATTCGATTTAAAATCGAATTCAAATCTATTACCTATATAAAACTAGCGACCCGCCCTCGCTTCACTTCGGTAAATATAAGTAGAAATAACCAAGTTCATCTCGAATAATATACTTTTCAAATGGTGAAATATTTTTTAGACAGGTGCATTTGCATAGAGGTTTGAAGAGGAATGCCGAATTCACTTTATTTGGCCATAAATTAGAAGTACTTGTGGACCCACGTTCATGTTCAGTAGCAGATTCTCTGGCTCTCTGAGATCTATATCCAGCCCTGTCGCCTATAAGCCGAACGTCACGTTCAGTAGAAGATTCCCAGGCTCGCTAAGATCTATATCTATCCCAAAGATTAAGGAAAACACTAGATCCCGTGTAACCAACAGTCAAGCGTACCACCTTTTTCTTCTGTGTACAACACAGTTTTGTAGCCAATTTTTATTGGTCAATACCCGACATGTGAACCCTACTAAATTAAGACGAATGGGATAGAATAAGCGGCTAGTCGGATAAAGACCTAAAAAAAAGTGTCACTTAATTTAGTCGGATTACTGTTGTTGTTCGCGATCTGTGCGCCCATCCGTCGGAATTTTAAAATAATTCTCCTAAAATATATTTCTTCGACAAGTTATCAGTGAAGTATTTAAGTATAGGTTCAGTGGAATGGCGTGTGTATTTCGTGGGTTTAAATCCCGAATGGGAAATAAAGAAAATGATCCACAAAATATAAGCTTTCACAGGTGAGTGACGTTTTACAATAAAACTGTTGATTTTCGGCCATAATCCGGCCGTTTTGCAAGTATAACTAGAAACATTATCATGGTATTACGTCTTGTAATTAATACAAAGGCACTATGTGCAGTAAATGTGCAATTTTAACTCATTTTTAGATTTTCTTTCGGAAGTAAACAATAGTGCTTCCAAAATTAATATCGATAAGTAAACTTTCGATATTTTCATAGAGTAAACGAGTAAATATATCCATGATGTGTTTAAATATCAAAAAGTGAATACATTTTGGGTTAAAATAGCGATGCCTAACAGTTAAAAGGCCGATGTTTTAAATGTCGAAACTTACAACGTTTAATGGCACAGGCGTGTGCCTTTTATAGACATAGGCATAAAATACTTATTGTAGATATTTGGATCATTCGTTATTTTAACATCGGTATTTTAATTTAATATGTATTTTTTACGTACAGTAAAGGAAATTGATTCCTAGACCTATGTCGTAGTGACATAATCAATCAAAACGTAAGAGACTTCGTATGATTTTATTTACAGTGTCACTTTGACATAGTCCAAAATGGTCAAGGAATCAATTTGCTTGACTGTACGTACATATCTATCGATCGGTAAAAGAGCCTTCTATAATTATGTGATATTAATTAATTGTATTGTTTCAGATTTGCAGTATCGCTCAGATTTGCAGTATCGCTCAGATTTTAATAAGAAACATAAATATATATTCAGTAATCACATCCATTCATACGCAACCCAAACAAATTAACCTTGATGCTCAAACAGGAATGGTTGGAGATGCTCTGACAGAAATGGTTCGTCGTTGTTTCAGAAGTTGCAATGCAATCCGGCATCAAAAAAGGGTCACTAACTGTCTTCCAATTACAAGGCTTATTCATCATTATTAAAGATAAACGTTTTATTTTTAAATAAAAACTGTAAAAACTGTCTTTAGTTTTATTACACGACAAAAAAGTTAATTTCTCAGTTTACTTTTTCGAAATAAGGCCACTTTTCAATTGGTAATCAATCACAATTATTATTGAAAATAGGCTTATCCTTTGCCTTTTAATTATGGTTAAACCTAATATATCGATAAACGCCACATCACTGACTGAAAACTTACGCACACTAATGCAGAGTGACACACACGAATACACCTAAAAAGTGGTACGCTTTTGAAATCCAATCGAAAGCGGTCATATATAGACGACTCCTTTTAACGAAGGGCATTTGTAACAGGTGCGAACACGTACTTTATTAATTAGTAACTCCTTTTGCTAGAAAGAGAGGTCCGTTTGTAATTTGTAACTTGTCGGTTCGTGAAACGGGCCACAGATATGGATTTTGCTATAACTAGCTGAGATACAAGAAAGAACAACTTTTTTAAATTTTACAAAAATTTAAAGGACATTCCTTACGCTCATTTGGAGAGTAGGTATTTATCTCAAAAAGTAGGCCTAGCTTCTTTACTGCTTTAGCTAAACATGTGGTTTTGAGTTGTTGAGTTTGATTGTTTTCCGTTAAAGTTAGGAACTCCAAATATCTAGATATAAGACTACACCGCACAACTATTAAGTACGTAATTTGTTGATGTTCAAGCATTCAAGTTAAGCGCCCACAAGTGTAAACGTTTAGAAACATTAATTATTAGAACTAATTTTATTTATTTCACGGATGAACGAAAATATTGAATTCCCCCGAAAACTCGGGGATATGAAACAATGCTTTACTTGCAACACTGGGCCTATAATAATAAGACTGTTTTGAACTCCAACAAAACAGTTATTATGTGTGTGAAAAAACACACAGCATTTATTGAAGATGCGTCTATAATTTCACCATCAAGCCATGCTAAAATGTAGTTAAAAACGTCTTTACCTTCATTTGACGTTACCTGTTCTTCAACTCATCATACTTGAGCGCAGCAGAGCGCGCCGAAAAACGCCCCGCAAATAGGCGCGCACCTGTCATCTGTCACTCATAGTCTTCATGAATCACCAGCAAGCACCTTGCTGCAATGCTGTGTGTTTTTTCACACACATAATAACTGTTTTGTTGGAGTTCAAAACAGTCTTATTATATGTGTTTCCAAAACACACAGCATTTATTGAAGACATGTTTGATATCTGCTGGTGAAAGAGTATTACGCTATGTGATATCTAAATAAATGAAAATCTATTAATGAGCATAATCATTTATAGAACTAAATATCCAATAAAATGTGTGATAACTCTTACAAGATATAATTTTTTATCATAAAGAAATAAAAAACAATTAAGGCCCTGGCCTTTAAACAACATAAAAAACCCCAATACTTAATAATTAGAGTATTAGGAACTCATCTTATGAGATCAACAATCATGGTTAATATCAAGTTTAACTATAATCAAATTTTATCTCTCCATTAATAACACTTACTATATGTCTAAGATATTGTCTCTTAGCTGGTCATTGCTACAGTTTTTCTCATTTTTTCTCTCTATTGAACGACAATAGTGATTTCTAAAGGTTTGAGCACTCTTCCAATTTGCTCGCTTTAAAATATCCTCTAATGGTCTGTTTTCTATAAAGCTTCTAGATGCTACCGCAGAACGTACACTTCCAGGAGGCGCATCTATTCCTATCTCCTTAAATATAGTTTTTATCCATCCTCCAATTATAGTTCTGGTAGCAGCTTTAACCTCACCTGTGATAGATATAAATAGATTGGTTAAATCTTTTCTTTGTATTTATTAACTTTGTATCCCAAATCTGGCATTTTTTGTCTGGAGGCTTCGCTACAGAGATAGCTTTGATGATCTGCTGCACAAAAAAGTTCTTGCTAATTTCTTCTGGACCTGTGGCAGAATAAGTAGCTACTGCAGATTTGTGTACCAGTATTGTCCGGTATGCAAGTTTCTTCTCAAGATATAAATTAGCAAGATACCTTGCCACATCATTTCCTTGTGGGGTTCTAGGATTAATACCATTTAACTCGCACCATGAGATCCACCGTCTAATAGGAACCTTATAAGTTGATAATGTGGAATCTCTCCAGCTTTTCTTAAGTAGGTCTTTTTCTCCAAGGGACCAGTGAGCTACCTGATTAGCCCACCCCCAACCTTCCATGCCTGAAGTGTTATTTTCTCTACTTGGGAAGGGGCTCTGCCTGTTGTCAGATCTATCAGATTGTAATTCAGATTATGTATTGGGTATGGTTCTGCTAGTGCCCGTGCACGCAGGTCCGCCAGCCAAAAGCACTGCGTCCACTGTGGTGCTATTACTATATATGTTCCCACAGCCATGTTGAGGTGCCTGAGTACCCGTGGGATCAGATTGGGTGGCGGAAACACCCAAGCCAATCTGAAGTTCCATGGCCGACTGAATGCGTCGCAAAAAATTGCCGACCCATCTCTGGAGTCCCATGTTACATATCGGTCTACGACCGCGGACTCTCTGGAAGCGAATAAGTCGACTTCGGGAACGCCCCAATTTCTGAACACGGCTTCCGAGGCCGGGGGCAACAAGTGCCATTCCGGCACTGGTCGATTCCTTGATAGGCGGTCGGCTATGCCGTTGTATCTCCCCGGGAGATATGCAGCCGAGAGTGTGACATTCAACTGTGACGTTAGCTCCAGAAGCTTCGTCGTCAGCTCGAGTAAGGCTAGGGATCGCGTGCCTCCCTCGTTTCGAATGTAAGCTATGAGGGTTCTGTTGTCTGACTGAACTAAAATGTGTGCATGTCGTAATCCCTGTTGGTATCGCCTTATTGCCCCGTAGACAGCAAATAACTCTTTGAGATTTGAGTGCCATGCTCTCTGATTTCTTGTACATCTCCCTGTTAGGTACTTCTCGTTGAGGTGAGCACCCCAACCTGTATCTGCTGCATCCGTTGTTAGAAAGTGTGTTACCTGTGTCTGGTGCATTGCCACCGAGCTCTTGTCTATGGCTCTCTGCCACCAGCGTAGCTCCACTTGAACACTGCAGGGAAGGGGTTTCCTCTCTCTTGGTCTGCATAGTGATAGTTTTTTTTAAAAATCTTTGGGTCTGGCGGCAGTGCAGCCGTCCTTTTGGTGTTGTCAAGTTTGCAAAGTTTAACAGACCTAGAATGCTTTGTGTCTCTCTGAGGGAAGATCGATTTCTTAGCAATATTTTGTTGATGGTTTCCTTTACTTTTTGTACCTTTGATGTGGGCAAGGACCTGGTTACTTGCTGTGTGTTCCACATCAGGCCCAAATATTCTAGATGTTGTGTGGGTACAAGCACTGACTTTTGATAATTGACCCTCCAACCTAAGCTTTCTAGGGTTCTCAGGGTCTCCGAGACTTGGTCTGATAACTTGTTCTTGTCCTGATTCACAAGGATATAGTCGTCTAGGTATACCAGGAGTCTTACACCCCTTCCTCGTAGGAGCTCTGCAATCCAATTTGATACTGCTGCAAAAGTCCGGGGGGCTGAAGACAGGCCAAATGGTAGCGCTGTCAGTTGAAGTACCTCTTGATTGTAATAGACCCTCAAGAAACGACGATGAGACCTTGCAATTGGTAAGTGAAAATATGCCTGCTGCAAATCTATTTTTGTCATCCAGTCGTTCTTCTGTAGGAACTCTGCTACATCCAACTGGGAAACTAGCTGGAAATGCTTGGTAGCTACATACTGGTTGAGGCCCCTTAGATCGAAAATAGGCCGCATGCTTCCATCTGATTTCTTTATCAAAAACATCTTTGACAGGAAGCTGGAGTTTAGATCTTGTGGCACCTCTAACACTGCCTTCTCTTTCAAGTCCTTGATAACTGCAGACATCTCTGGGGTGGTTCGTGTTGCAAATTTTTTCAGTATATTTTGAGTTAAGTGTTGGTGGGGTGGCTTTTTCTTGAAGGGTATGCGACCCTTTGTTACAATGTTTATAATAAATTGATTCGCCCCCAGATCCTTCCATGCTTGTGCACTTTGCTTTAAACAACCCCCCTGGAAATTCTCCTTCTGTATATAGTCATTTTTGTCTATTATCTTGGTTGGTAAAGTTCTTCTTGCCTGGAAAGCTCCCTCTGTTATTGCGAAAATTATTCCGTTGCTTGGCTCTATTGTCCTGTCCAGGATTTCTATTCTCTTGTCCGTGATTTCTAGTCTCTTGTCCATGACTTCTATTCTTAAATGTCTGGGATCTTCTGTCATGTCTGAAGTTTGATGAGCGATCGCGACTCAGTCCTTTCTCTTTGATATAGGACGGCTTGTTAAGCCATGTCTGGGGGCCTCCAAGAGATTTTATGAGAGGCTGTAACGCATCCTTGCTAAACAAATAATCTGCACTTGGAGGAATTTCTCTCAATGAAGTTTTAATATTGATATTACTAATTTCCTTTAAAAGTCTCTCTCTTCTTATCTCAATACATTCTCCCCGTCTGCCACAAATTATTTTCATCTTCTTCTCTGAGCACTTATGGATAGGGGAGCCTGGGCCTAGGAGGGACGTTGCTTTATCAAATAAAGAAGTTGGGTTTAATTCTGTAGGGTTCCCTGCTGCCCAATTGATAAGCTCCTGAAGGCCCTCCCTCAATAGTTCCTGATGTTCAATCTCAGCATTTGTTAGCCCGGCTAACATGTTTTCAGCTGAAGCTAAAAAATCCTTGTTGGCTTTTAAATGTGTAAATTCTTCATTAACCTTCAGTGCTACAAAACCGGGAGAAGCTGAAAACCCCTGTAAAATAGATTTATATCTTAAGCCCTTCCAGGTTGGCAAGTTAAAGTGCTGGAGCCTGTTAACCTCTTCGAGGCGCTCCTTCTTAGCCGGTGGAATCACCCTTTTATCATCACAGTCCGTCTGTAACTCACCTAATTCAAAGGTACCTGTACCTGCACTGCAGGGGTTAACTAGGTACTGACTAGCCGCCGATGTACTAGGCCTGTCTACTCTAACGTTAGAATTGGGTAATTTGGACTGGCTGTTTTGAGAAAAGGCCGTAAAATACTGCGGCAACTGTGTCAAATACCCGGATATAAAGTTTACTTGATGGACTAAAGAGTCAACTCGCGGGTCCGTACGTATAAGGTTTTTATCGCACCTACGGCGCTTATTCGGGGGAAGCGATGAGGAGCCTTCGTCATCTTCCGAAGATGCTGACGACTCACTCTGACGATTAGAGCCACTCAATCGTCGTCGTGGTCGGCATTCTTCGTCCGAAGCAATGCCAACCTCCGACCGGTCACTAATAACAGTAATAACACTATTACCTTCATCATCCTCGTCCCGCGTGCTCATCCTCCTGATAAATAATCACTCACTTACCAAGACACAGCACTTTAATAACTCTAAAAACACTTAAAACCCACAAAAAACGCTTTATTTCAACTTAATTTCACGGATTAAAAAGTTTTTGCACATGGCCTGTGAAAAAATTATTACGCTATGAGTGACAGATGACAGGTGCGCGCCTATTTGCGGGGCGTTTTTCGGCGCGCTCTGCTGCACTCAAGTATGATGAGTTGAAGAACAGGTAACGTCAAATGAAGGTAAAGACGTTTTTAACTACATTTTAGCATGGCTTGATGGTGAAATTATAGACGCATCTTCAATAAATGCTGTGTGTTTTGGAAACACATATAATATCTGATATTTTATTAAAGTTGTATTGTTAATTACATTAATTTAGATACAGAAACAATATATTAACCTGTGAAAAGTAATTATTTGTGCCATAGTGTGTCTTTCAGACTTTGATAAGCACTGTTTCACCGCGAATTTCCCCATTTTCGCAGCTTCTTTTACGGTCGGCGTCCGTTTGACAACTAACTTGACAAATGGCCGCTATGAGCCTGCAGGCCCATCTGAAGTGGCACGGGTTATGCGTGGTTACTGCCCCTCTAGTTAATATACCTCGATGTGCGAAAGTAATTCTGTCTGTCGTCTGTCTGTTTTGTTACTCTTTTACGGATTAACCGCGGAACCGAATTAGATTAAACTTATACTTATTATCTCGAAAATCACCCCTAAGGGTAATGGTAGTTTGTATGAGAATTCGGTCATTCATGTTTGGGAGTTCGACCATTTATAATGATAGATAGGTACATTAAAATATTACATATGTGTTTGAAAGAGCATTCTGGCCAGGGAGGACGTCAAACTATAGAATTACTGAAAACTTTTAATTTAGGTACTTAACTGCGATAAACGAGTTCTACGCGGACGAAGTCGCGGGCAAGGCTAGTCGGAATATAATACTTAATACCTACTGTGCAGCGGAACGGAACACTCGGTGCTCAAGTCCGACTGGCACTTGACCGGTTTTTAATAACACATTGACTCTTACAGCACTAAATACGAATCCAACGACACGAAGTGCGTTAAAACCATACAAACATACAGCTATTTACATTTTAGGTCAAAAACATGACTATGATTCAGGAATGTTTACCGCCCTACAGTGAACATTACTTGTGTGTATCAACCTACGTTAAATGTGAGCGAACAAAGCTTATTCGATTAGATACGATATTAAGTGCCACAACTACTCGGTAATTTAATAAACTAAGTAATAACTCTAAGTTAATCTGGATAATAGCACTGCGTTTGTATACCTAAGACTCCAATATAGATAGTTAACAGGACCTAGCCTATTTCCTAGCTTCTAAGCACATTCAGTCGATATATAAGGTAGGCTTAGCAGGTTAGTGGAACCGAAGGCATTGTGGTGTTGGACCATGGAAATTATCGCATACAACTTGATAATCCGAGAAACTGATTTTTAAAGGAGTTTTACTTATGGTTGCAGTCAATTTTAATCAGAGTATTATTAAGTTTATTATTATTGACTAGCGACTTGCCCTCGCTCCGCTTCGGTTTATGTGAGTTTTCTGTAACACCCATACATAATCCAGAATTTACATAATACATTCTATTTATTGATGTCTAGCTTCTGCCAGCGACTTTGTTCGCGTAGAATTCGTAAGTATTTTTGTCACCCCACGTCAACCGTACATTTTTCCGGGATAAAAAGTATATAGCCTATTGTTGAGCAGGGATAATGATGATGAGCATAGGATTCTATGGTGTTTTTTTTTCAAATCTGTCCTTTATTTTCGGAGCCTATTCATTGAAACAAACAAACAAGCAATCAAATCTTTTCTCTTTATAATATTAGTGTACTTTTTTTAATACGGCTAATATTAAACCGCTATTAATTTATTCGTAGACGTGTGGGTGAATAATTGAGCATTTATTATTTTGTTAGAAACGGTTGTCTTTGTAAAAAATGTCGTGCTATTGCAACTCAATTGGTCTTATTCTCTAGTTTAGACGGTACTAAAACTCGTCCTATATGAGGCACGGCTCACAGAAGCATAGTTTCGGAGAAATCATTTTTTTTTGTATTTGTGTGTCGACCATAATGACGCCAATAGACGGTTAATGACGTTTATTTGAGATTATAATGATGCTTTGATTCGGATAATTACTTTGATATGGAAATTGATGAGAAAATCTAAAAAAATGTTATATAAATGTTTTTATTTGCACTTTCAGTATTTTTTCATGATATCCACCTCTATTATCCTTTGCCTGTGCCTTTTTTATTTATTTCGTTTATTTTGTTTTAAAGCAATATAAGGAAATGAAAAGGTCACATTAAAACACATATATTCAAGTTCTTCGTTTAACCATTGACATTAGGTTCTCAGAAAAGTTGTGTAATGAAACAAAATAAATACTAATTAAGTATATTTATATATGAGATCGAAATATAATACCAACATTTTTAAGTATGAAACACCGTAAAAGGTAATAATATTATAAATTGAAAATAATTGTTGCACATTATATATATAGGTACATATATATATATAATATACATCTCAAACGCAGGTTGATCTCATAATATAGGCTTAGGTTATCTAGTAACTCTCCTGTGTTACTAAACTAACTCAAAAGAAAAAAAAGTTAATACCTATATATACATATAACATATAATATTATATATATATATACATATATTATATTATATGTTATATGTATATGTATATATTTCCTTTTTTTTTCTTCTTTTATTAATGTATAACTATACATATATATATATATATATATATATATATATATGTGTGTGTGTGTGTGTGTGTGTGTGTGGGATGGAAATAATGGGCCAAAATAACGTTTAAATTATTTAATTAAACTATGTGACAAATAAATTACAAAAAACGCAGTCGTCCGCCATTATGCGATAGACCAGAGAGAGGGAGAAAATCAGTGTTGCCAACGTATACCCTTTTTTGTTAAATCCTATTTGTATATATATATATATATATATATGTCTTTTTTTTTCTTTTGAGTTAGTTTAATATCAAATTAAAAAAGTAATTTTAATCAAAGACAGTCAAATATATACACCTCTGCCGAGCTTATTTTTACATTTTTCCTTTTTTTGTTTACAGTAGCATAAATAAATAAAAAAGATCATATATTCTCCTGTGTTACTAAACTAACTCAAAAGAAAAAAAAAGAAATATGTAGATATAGATATATATAGTATAGTATCATAAATTGTACATAATTGTTGCACATTTTTTTTTATTTTTCGCTTTGTTTTATTCAAAATAAATTGCAATATTCGTAAGTAAAAAAGAGCGCCCTCATGACAAATTTCACAAAGTAGTGGTTACAATCTCAATAGAGTACCCTTCTTTTGATTCTTGGGTGTTAAAAAATCATTATTGTCTTTAAAAATCATTATTGAACACGAAAAAGTCATTATTGTCGAAGAGCGTCATTATGAAAACCATAGTTGATTACAACAATGATGTCAACACCAATGACTATTAGTAAAAATCTTGTCGAAACTCGCTCAAATTCTTGCTAACTGACACTAACCTAAAACTTAAGCAAATAGTACCAAATTTGTCTGCAAAATGAAATACATTTATAATAATTTTAATACGTACTTACGAAGTTATTTCGCAAAACACAAATGACGCTATTCGTGACACGATGGAGAGGCTGGGCACAATTACTTTTTTAACTATGCGGCGCGATGCTGTATCTTCTCGATAGTTCACAGACGAATGAAGAGAGGTGTGCGGGTGGTATGCAAGGCATCCTTCTCACTCTTACACACAGTCCTTAGCCAGGGCACTCGAAGTAAGCAACGTGGCGTCATTATTGTAGAGTCGTACCATTTTTTTAACTCATGGTTTTGAGTTATTTTGTAATTTTAATATTTGCATTTTCACTACCCCTTTAAAGCTTACTTAATTATGTATAATCTGGAAAATATCTTGATTTTTTTATGTCATTGTTTTATATAATAATTTCTAAAATCTAAACGTAAGTCGTGTTGGGACACAAAGAATGATAGCGTACAGCTCAATATAAGGCGTTAATTTTTTTTATAGTAATAGTAAGAAAATTTTAAGTGACTGCGCCACTTGCAACAGTTAACAAGAAATCTAAAGGCATCAAATACTCAAGTGATTTCATCTTTACATAAACATACATGACGCGGACACCTTTTTTCATACTGTTGATTATTCACCCGTGTGTCAATATGTGAAAAGTAATATGGCCATGCCATGCACGAAGGACGTAAAAATAAAGACGCCAGTATCGCTACCTAGTTACAAAACGGGAATGTAAAGTAGATAGTTTGATTATATCAGTGGTGGTAGGGCCTTGAGCGAGGTCCGTCCGGATCGCTACCACCATCTTGTTCTTTAACTTACCGTCAAGCAACGGTGTTCCCATGGTTGTGTCCCGGCGTGGAGATAAGACAATCGTTGAAATTACTAACATAATCTTTTTGACAATGCATTTGCGGTCTTACGATTGCAGTCTTTAGATTGTAATCTTAAGAGAGCCAATGTCTATGGGTCATAGATCCCACTTACTACCAGGGGCCTGTTCTATAAAGCTCCAAATTACATTTTACAGGTCACAAGTTTCCATTTCGGATAAATACTGGAAAAGGGCCGGATCTTAAGCACCCGAAACCGACGCGCATGCATGACTCGATGTATGAATGTGGAAAAAGCGAAAGAGATTTGTCAGGATCGTAGCAGGTGGAAAGAAGTGGTCTCTGCCTACCCCTATGGGAAACAGGCGTGATTTAATGTATGTATGTATGTAAGTTTCCATTTAAGAACACCACGACCAATAACGACCAGCCATTTGAGCAGTCTTGCCAGTTTAGACCTGTCAAATTGTTACTTGTAGCTTTCTAAAACGTGCCCCAGTGGCCCGTTTCACGAAGCTACAAGTTACAAATTACAAGCGGAACTCTTTTTCTAGAAAAAGGAGTTAGAAACAGACTTCCGCTTGTAATTTGTAATTTGTAGCTTCGTGAAACGGGCCTCAGGTGGCTTGTGGGCTCATTTGCTTTCTCCATGGCATACAAAATAAACCTTAACAGTTTTACCTATGCCTCGTTTTTGAAAAGTTTCAAACCACCAACCATCCAGGGAAAGGATCTAACAGAACTACTGTTGCTTCTTGTATAATGATCACTTTTATTAATTTTTAATGCGCATTATGACTAAAGGGTTCGCCACCCTTACCATTTTGTCTTATAAGACTCAATTACCTACTAAATCTACCACTTAAAAAAAGTTTAATCGTTTAATGAACAAATCCTGAAGATTTACTGCTATTATTTATTTATTTATTTAATGTCCTAAAATATAATAATCTAAAAAATAATAACAAAATCCTCCGCTTTTGAAAACTTACTACAAAGCTTTTAAAAATGACCGTTCCCCTCCGAATAGCGTATTTGGTAGCTGCACCTATTTCGTGAACTGAATGACGACATTGAGTCTTTTTGAGTGCTTTTTCCCTATTGGCAGACCCGGCCCTGTAGGGTGTGCGTTAGCGGGAGATAACAGGGACATTACGAGTAGCTGGGGGGTTACCATGACATCCTAGAGCAGTTCAGTTTAAGTTGAGAGAAAGGGCATAGAGCTAAAGTAGTTATATCGCTCTGTCCCTTTCTCTCAAACTAAACTGAACTGCTTTAGTATGTCACGGTAACCCCCTGGTCGTGTTGAGGGCGCAGGCGCGGGTCAAACGGGCGGCGTGGGAGTGGGAGACGGCGCCGGCGCGGCGACTGGTGTTCAGTTTACAGCCACCATCAGGTATATCGGAACATAAAGTGGTCATAAACATATTTGACTCTATTGCTAAAGGCGTTGTTAGAGCTTTGTTGGATGGCGACTATCGTAGTAATTTTGACCTAGTTGGAATTCAATGGTGTACAAGTTTGAATTCAACTAAGTTCAGATCCTCAGTAGATAATAATAGTTTTGGTTTTAGTTCGTTCTCGTTAGCTTTACCCGCTTAGTTATAACAATGCCGAACACCTTGACAGTGTTGGTATTTGCGAAAAGCGTTAGCTGAACTGAAGTTCAGAGAGCGAGGTTAGGTTAGGTTAGTTTAGCGAAATTATAGAGGGTAGGTGCGGCGGCTGTGCGCAAACAAAGTGAGGAGGGAAGCTAGGTAGTCGTTTGTGAGGGTCAAAGGCGCGGCCTCCGGCAACCGGTGCCTTACTACGAATTTTCCTTACACACTAACCGCGTGCAGGTGCGATCGAAGTGACTAAAGTCACTTGTATTGTAAGTATATCCGCCTCACATAGGCCAGCATTGGATTGCTCAATGATTATGGTCAACATGTAGAGGTATTTTAGAGCTTGGCAAGAAAAACTTAAGGGACAGGAACAGCAGTTCTGAGTGAAATTGACAAAATCATCCAATTTTATATCTAAAAGCAAAACTTTGCTAAACATGGTACACGTTACGTCAAACTCTCCTTTATTTGAGCATAGTTACTCGAGTAGTACCTAGCCAATACGTTGGTGCCCGATCGGTTTGTCGCGACGGTCAGTTTGTCCACAGAGATACAAGGGCGGTGTGAGTAATGGCATCATTTCAATTTGGTCGCGTGTTGGCACATATATTGGCTTACGTATTCTAGACTGTAATTCTAGTAAATAAAAAAAAACCAGTTGCTTCATTATGCGCCCTGAATGGACCGTTTGAATGAGGAAGTGAGAGTAAACGCAATACGATGAATTTCAAATAGTCTAGTAATGAAGCGAGCCCCTAGGCCAGCCCAGCATCCATATCGTGACGACACTGTTACTTTTAACGTTTTAACAATCCGCTCCATGTAAGGAGTCTTTATGTTTCTATTGAGTCTCATACTTTTTTGAAGCAAACGATTCAAACTGAGCAAGAATTTGTAGTCTTTTAATATTTGAAGTATACATAGATAAGATTGGTATACACTTTCTTTATATTAGAAGAGCAAATGAGCAAGCGGATTATATTATAGGTGTGTACACTTCACAAGTATTAGAAACGACCTTCGGATTTGTACTGCTCTCTTTTAACTAGTACGAGTACGAGGTAGGCGGACTTTACACAAAAGTTACAGTTTCTGATTCATCATCATCATCATCACCGGCCAAAAGAAATCTGTTGGAAGATTGGACGCTTTAACGCCATCTGACGACAATTCATTGTAACTAACAGCTGCCATCCAACAGTACACGTGACTACTCAAGTGGCGCCCTCTACATCATCGACCTACAACGTGCGCTAACATTCTTTTTTTTAACTAAATTGTATTCTTATAATAAAATCCTTAAAAGTTAATAGTTTGCCTTAATTATCATTTCATCAGGTTATGGGCCCTAACAGCTAACTAACTAACAGTAACAAACAGCTGCACAGACCTTAATCTTAGATTAAGGTCTGTGAACAGCTGCCATCCAAACTGTACACGTGACTACTCAAGTGGCGCCCTCTGCATCATCGACATACAACGTGCGCTAGCATTCTTTCTTGTAACTAATTTGTATTCTTATAATAAAATCCTTAAAAGTTAATAGTTTGCCTTAATTATCATTTCATCAACATCCACTGCTGGAATTCTAAAAAGTGACAGTTTCATCAAAAATTACGGCACAATGTAGACTCTCCAAATTCCAGAATTTTCCAGAAGGTTCCATGGTACGGCCGGTCTCGCCCCACGCCCTGCTGACCCACAGCGCAGCTCCAACTCCATAAATCTGCGCAGGCGCGGATGACAACGCGCGCTGAGAATAGGACCCCTATCAACATTTACACTGTGCAAAGTGCATGAAAGCTTGCTAAAGAGGAACAATGGAATGTTATTTAGTGAATTAACGGTTTGCTACAATTTAAAGCAATTGCAGATTTTGCCCTCATGACTTCAATAAATACATGAGTGTACGACATGATGAGCATACGACTCGGTTAGCTAATGAAGCTAGCGGTCCCGGGTTCCACTTGCAGTAAGGGCAAATATTTGTTTGATGAGCGCAAGTATTTTCTCTGAGTTTTCTCTACATAGGTATGTGTATGGTTGTCTGGTACCCACGGTACAAAGCTTTGAGCCTAGCTAGGACTTTGTTCCGGACTGAGTCAATGTTTAATATTTATTTGATTATACATCTCAAGCATTTTCCGAACTCCATATTTTTTAACAAATTTATTTCATCATCGAATAAGATTTTATATTCTCGCATCATTGTAGTTCACAAGCACAAGTTCGTTCTTAACTAGCTATAAAGAATTCGAGAAATCTCAACGTAAACGATAATCGTACATTTCCTTGTTAATTATACTTCACAATCTTCACATAAGTTACAAACGTATGTAAAGTTCCCGACACATCCTCTCCGGTAGGACGCCGCACGCGCGACGTGCATACCGCATTACTGCGCAAGCACAGGTGAACCGATTTAAACCGAGTTCCTCGGACAGCGCGACTTCAACCAGCGAGCACTGCAACAACATAATTCGCCGCCGCCGACAGTTTTATTGAATAATAAGTATCGTAAACAGCTCCCCTGGCGAACTAATATAGCGAGCGATCTTTCTGACCTTCTGTGATTTAGCAATATTGTCTCTATATGAAAGTAATTATAGCGCGTACTGCGCGTACTATAAATTGTAGCGTTGCTCTTCGTTCTCTGCGCCAGGAAGTTATGGCATCCGATGGATACTTACTACAACTACCTACTACAACTCCGTCGATTTAATCGATGTCCCGACCGCAATTGACTCGTCTACTTGTTCCAAGCGAGTCGAGGGAAAGAAATAAGTCGTTGTATCAATCGGTGAGGCCGACGTCGCTCGTTAGTTATGAACTCGAATAACTTAAAGGCTGCGAGCTGGGAGAGCAGCGAGGACAGCCAGTAGAAAGGCTGATAATGCCGAGGAATTCTGTGCCAAGTGCAATTTTCCTCGCAACTAGGTTCAGTTGTGATTTTCATTACCGGTCCCAGGGGTTCGCGACCTAGGTACTCTAATTAGCGTCGATGCTTATGATTAAACGGCGCGGTCACGACTCGACGATTTACTTCAAATCCGTCGCGCTTTTGTCTAGAGTTAGCATTCGTCAAGTCTGAGCAGCTCGCGAAAAATGATTCCGTTTACTTTCCTCATGGGATGAATATATCTTTTGCCAGGGTAATAGCTCCAGCGCGCGAGATGCCAGCTTAGGAAGGTTATTTAATTTCACTGTTTAACGTTCTTACGTAACTATCGAGATAGTAACTATTAGTTGAGGGTTTAATATTTCGATAAGAATGTGATAAATATAAACATCTCACATTGACACGTAGCTCAGCGTCGTTAGATTAGCAATGAGGGCGTCGGACACATTTGACTACGTGGATTATAGTTACGCACAATGATATAATATAGTAAAAAGAGGTAGATATTATGTTATACGCACTTCAATAGTGGCACCCTAAAACCAAGCCAATTGGTACACCTTTACTTAGTCCTGCGCCGTCAACGGAACCGTGAACTAGTCTGCAGAGCAACATATACTTGTCTCTGTTTCATTCCCGGAAATTAGCATGCCATCCTGCTTTCACTTGTCATTTATGAATTAGTGTGTAATTGCAATACTTACTGATTATGTGTGCGTTATTTTGAGTGATAGAGTGATAGATAAGAAAAACGTAAGTAGCGTCCAGTTCGCATTAGGTACCTACTATTAATATTACTATAAAAAATACTTTCTTTCGAATACTAATGTTTTTTGTGCATTTCTATGTTTTTGACATAAGTAGGTACGTATGTTGTTAGGCTACCACAAGGCGGATAGGAAACTAGCGCTAACGACTTTTCGGAGCAACCCCCACGGCGCAAGTCGTCATTTAATCGGCAAGACGATTCTAACGAAGGGTTTATCATATGTTATTTAGGAGTTCCTATATGGCCATCCTACGTCACCATCATCAGACCAGCTAGATGGTGCTATATTATAGTATTTTCATCAGAACTAAAGGTTTATGCAAATTTTCAGCTTCATCGGAAACCGGGAAATGGGTCAAATTTAACTTGCAAAATTTGACCCGTACATACACACATACATACGTAGGTACACATATAATTTGCAAGTTAAATAAAAGATTGTGGGTAAAAAATGTCGACCGTAGGTACAGTCAACAGCATATATAAGTGATCATTTATGTACCTTGTCGCTTTCAATCGTTTCACAATTTTGTATGACATTTCAAACACGATGTTAAAGTGACAAGGTACATAAATGATCACTTATTTATGATGTTGACTGTACCTATGTCTATCTAATACTGATATTAAACTTACCTAATATTAAAAGACGAGTCAAATGAGTCCAAACGCGACGAATCTATTTTACATGATCCATTGAGGAGCCCCTATGACCACCTTCCGTCTCCATCAGCATGCTAGCTCAATGGTACCATATTATTGTATTATCGTCGGAATTGCATAATTATACCAGAGGGCTGTGGGGTATGTATGAACTTTTTTTTTCAGAGGACACTTATGATTTTCTTATAATGGTTTAGAGGACCTCTATATACACATGTTTTTATAAATAAACTAGCGACCCGCCCTCGCTTCGCTTCGGTAAATATAAGTAGAAATAACCCAAGTTCATCTGGAATAATATGCTTTTCAAATGGTGATATATTTTTTAGATAGTTGCATTTGCATAGAGCCATAGAGGTTTGCAGAGGAATGCAGAATTCAATTTATTTGGCCATAAATTAGAAGTACCTGTGGACCCACGTTCATGTTCAGTAGCAGATTCTCTGGCTCGCTAAGATCTATGTCTATCCCTAACAACTATAAGACGAACGTCACGTTCAATAGACGATTCCCTATTTCTTTGCAAATAATTACTTTCTCTTCTATTACACAGCCTGATTTCCCTTTCTTCTTTGATTTCATCTTTAAGACGTAAATTGTTTCTATTATTATCCCTAATTCTACGATTTATATTAAAACGACTTCTTCGCGTCATAGGCAGTCATAGGTAATTCATTTTGTTTTTCCGTACAAAAAAACAATACCTATTAACCCCGATCCACAAAATTAACTACCTGCTTCATAGGCGGGACAAATACTAAACTAACACCAGCCAGGCTAAGTTGTAATCTAATGTGCTAAAAGCATAAAAGTAACATTTATTTTTTTATTTACAACAGGAAATACGCAAGTACCTATATTCGAAATATTTACAACACAAACAACCTTAAAATAAGAAAAAATTAACATTAACAAATCAACACACTTTCTCATTGATAACCAAATAGGAAGGAAATGTGTAGGTACTTAAATATTCTGAATATTTACAACACAATCTTAAAATAAGAAAAATGGAGTTTTAGCCCTTAACCTTTAGCGCAATTCACACATTGTGCGGGAGCGGGTCGGGCGCCGACATTCACACAGAGTGCCGAACCGCGGTGGACCCGCGCGGGTGTGCGCGGGTGATCGCAGGCGGGCATTCGGGATCGGATGTTAATAGAATTTACAACGTGCTCTGTGAGAATGCCTATCGGAGAATGCGTGTCATTACGACCAAGGGCGCCCGCGACGGACCCGCCGCACCCGCGCGCTGATAGTGGCGGGTGCGGCGGTCCCGGCCCGCGCCCGACCCGTCCCGACGCGTGTGTGAATGATTCCATATAACTCCATGTTAAAGCACCCGCCGAACTCCCGACCCGCTCCCGCCCGCTGTGTGAATTGCGCTTTAAGTCCACAAAATTTAATAATAAGCACTACCTCTCGTTGATAAAAACACTTAGGGAAAAAACTTATTTTATTTACCAATATTAATTTATTTACCTATTACCTTTATGAATTTACTTTGTATCCAAAAATATGAAAAACATCATAAAAATAACTTTTAATCAAAACCTAAACTCAATCTAACTACCTACCCATTTCCGTAATTTAAAAATTTGAAAAGCTTGTATTTCTTTATAAGCTTGTATTTACATATAAGTAAGTAACAGGATAGCTCCGGAGCACGTCTGATAATTCCAAAAATATTGTTCTATGGCTGCTGTGCTGTAGGCTGTAAGTACTAAAGGGCGATAATACAGATTTAGGTAGCGCGTAATTTTGAATCTGCCATATCTTCTAAAGTATTTATTTAAATAATATAGTGTAAAGGACAATTTTAATCTGCATTAAATGCCCAAGGTGACTAAGGTATTTAACTGGATAAGAATAAATACTGAATTGGAGAAAATAGCTTCGCAAATAACCTAATATTTTTTAATAAAATTTTAAAGATAAAAATGGTTACTGTGAGTCCACCTTAGGAGATAAACATATGCCATCGCGGACTTTTCTTTAGGTTTTTTGAAGAACTACAATTCTTCAGTACATTATTTTGATATATCTCTTAAGATTTAGCCAGCGTTTTCAAGGTAAGCGCAAAAAAAAATGTTTATTTACGACATCACATTAGAAACCTCTAAAATTATCAGTGTTTCTCTACTATAGTATGCTTGGATTATACATATAAACCTTCCTCTTGAATCACTCTATCTATTAAAAAACCCGCATAAAAATCCGTTGCGTACTTTTTTAGATCTAAACATACATAAGTACAGACAGACAGCGGCAAGCGACTTTGTTTTATAATATGTAGTGATAGTGAAGTGATATATAAAAAATAATGTGTTAAATAATATCGGAGCGGAGTTAAGTTTAAGTATTACATTTGGTACTATTTAACCGATTTAGTGCGGATGACACGGCAGGCGTGTCATCAAATGTTTTTAACTTGTAGCGGATGACACGCTAGGCGTGTCAACATATTCTATGGCATCGTCCTAATAGAACGCGATTGCGCGATCATCGCAAGTTCGCGCGACTGTTTATATGACTGTTTACATACAAACAGTCGCGCGAACTTGCGATGATCGCGCAATCGCGTTCTATTAGGAGGATGCCTATGGCGTATGGCACGCCTGGCGTGGCGTGCGTGGCGTGGTATGGCGTGTCATGAAATAAATGTACGCCGCCACAGCCAAAAGTTTTCAAAAATGAAGACGCAACGAATCGGTTAAAGTACGCCCAGGGGCCTGTTTTATAAAGCTACAAATTACAATTTACAGGTTACAAGTCGACCAATGACGACCAACCAATTGAGCCGTCTTTGCCAGTTTTGACCTGTAAATTTGTTACTTGTAGCTTTATAAAACGTGCCCCAGGTATAAATATTTAAATATCTCGGCTCCGATGCAATTAAGAGTATTACATTAGGTAGGTATTTAGGTAAAATATGTTATACTTTGAATTGATCTATCATAATTTACCACTTTTACGAATGGTCGCTCACCATAAAAATGTATGACTTTTACAAATGACAACACTTTTACCCAAACAAACTCCTTTCAAGTTATTCTGATAATTAGACGTAGGTTAAAGTCAATCTCTAAGATTTGATTGCATTGTTTGTCACCTACAATTGAAGTTAAGTGTTGTGTGTTAAAAAATAAATAAATGTATGTTGTATAGACGAATTACCGAGAGCGTGGAATTGCATATGTAGTGGTTGTACCGTTCACATGAAAATGAAAACCATTTAGGTTTTTTTCTTAATTTAATGAGATTATCCTAAACGAGTGGAATAAGTATGTCCTATGTATGTATGTATTTTAGTCGCTATCATATATTTAAATTTTCATCTTTAAGGTTGGATATTGATATGATATTACATAATTATAGTTCTCCTGATGACTTCTTGATCAAAATCATCTACTGCCGACGGACAAGTAGGTCGTAACTTTTTCTTACTCGGAGAGAGGAATTTTTTCGTTGCTTTGGATTTGTCACTCTTACTCTCAGTTATAATTTTATAAATAGTCGAGTGAGAAACACCTGTAGCTTTTTCAAGTAATTGGGCAGCGGTGTAAGGTAAATTTAAATTTTTCATTATTTCTAGTTCAAAATATTTATGACAGTTAAGATAAGGCTACCTACGCTTAAGTCTGGAGTTTTCCGCGATCTGGATCTCAATAACCATAACGCCTTTGTATCGGTTTTTTGCATATATTAAACTCGATCACATTTGCTTGAGACTGGCAAACGTGAAAACACGATTAGAAATAAAATCCTCGATAGTTTTATTTTTCAAACATGACACCTTTTTTGCATGTTTTTTGGTGTATCTTCGAAACCCTAAAATCTAACGATGATTTTGGAGTCGATAGTTGAGTATACGTAACTTCTTAATCATATCAAACCATTTTTTCAATAAATGTTATGGTTTTAAAGTAAACAGCAATTAATTGAAATTGACGCTGCCATCAAGGCGCGCGCGAACTATCTCTATCTCTCATTCTTCGCACGGAAGCACATAAAGCCGTTAAAAATAAACATGTTTATTTTGACTTTCAATCGGATCAACTACCAGACTGCCACTTACTGCTACTTACTGCCATAATTTCTGCAAACTGTGTAACTTACAGTTGTACAGTACATACCCAGTCAAAATAATTCTGTAAATTTCGAGAATACAATAAAATAAGACGTATAAAAAAGCGTAAAGTATTTAGAATTTGACACTGACATTATTTTTGTACTTATTTTTTAACATATAACAAAACTCTTTTTATGCTGATGGTATGAGAAGTAGAGGAAATTTAAATATAGAATGCTTGTAAACATATATTACCACTACATATGCAATTCCACGCTCTCGGTAATTCATTCATACCTATTGTCATGTTTTGCGATAGTAGCAGTTTAAAAGAAAAATAAAGTTAGAACACTTTCTATTGCTTCAGTCCGCTAGTCAAACTAAGTATGACAAGATTCATTCAAAAAAACATCGTTCTGCTGACGAATTTGCCTGCGGATATTTATCTGTACCTACCTAATAAATCGGTCGTTCGATTGGACCAAGTGTAGCTAATAAGGAGACCGTTAGTGACCCACGCGGACGCAAACATTCTAATTAGAGCCACGAAATATTAAACCAGAAAATACGCATACATCTTTCAGCTATTAAAAAAAATACGTAATTATATGCTCCGAATAACTAACGGGCTCCATTGATGCTGCGGAAGGCTTGAGAGGCTGCATCCGGGTCCACCAGAATGCAGGCCAGTCGAAGCTGTCACTGGAAATGTAAGTAGGTACCTAGCTACTTTTATTTTTGTTTAATGCGGTTTCACAAACTTATCTAGGTCCACCATTATTAAAGAACAGCAAAACGCTAGACAAGTAGTCAATATTTTGATTGATTCCTTTTTCGTCGTATTCCCGATTGGACATATTCTTGTTTCGGCACATTCCTGTTTGGACGTGTTCCGTTTCATTTATTTCCCTAGGCACTACTGCATGGCACTACCGTACCAATTTTATCGAACCAAAAGCGATTTAACAGTGTCGACGGAGCTCCGCTACCGCGGAGCTCCTTCTTCTGGATTATTTTGGCCCTTCGGGCCCTCTGAAGAACTAACATAACCTAAACCTACCCCCTATTGATGATACTAATATTGACCAGTAGTGCCAAATAGTTGTGCCACGGGGAATACACTTTCCGTTTTCGGCATATTCTTGTTTCGACACATTCCGTTTTCGGCATAAATCATTATATACAACAAATGGTTATTATCGATATTTTTTATTTTCTAGACATACATATAAATTACTAGTTATACAATAAATAGCATGCAAGAAAGAAACACAAAATAATATTGTCCATGGTAAATATCACAAATACCTCATCGAATAGATATATTCCTTGAAGTAAAATTTTACAGATAATAAATAATGTTTTGACATCGTATTTTGATGTAAAAGTTTATTTTAAGTAATCAGTGTAGGTACTGTTTGAGTTTTGTCTTTTGTTTTAATTGATTAAATAAAATATTTTAATCCAACATTATTATTTTATTTTATTACGCAAGCAAAGTCACAAGTATTTCATAGTATACCTAATTTATTTACTAAAGTGTGTGGAAACAACAATATGCCGAAAACGGAATAAGTCCAAAAAGGAATGATTTAGATTTAGATTTAGATTATTTATTGGTAAAATAAATGTTACACGTCATATACGTAGGTATTTGTGTCGAAACAAGAATATGTCCAATCAGGAATACGACGAAAAAAGAATCAATAAATATTTTAAGGAAGTTGCTACTGTATTTCCTTCTTATATAGTGTATATCTGTAACAACACAAAGGTACGATGTTTGGATAAAACAAGTAGGATATAAAGTCGAACTTGGTACATTAACCTACCACCACCAACATAAACATCATAGGTACAGAGATATAATAACCGTGAATTCCATTAAAATATCTGGTGCGCTGTTTTCTATCCGCCAGTAAGTAACGGATTTACATTCTCGATCGATTTCGCGCGTCCATTGTTTCCGGGCCATTCTGAGGTGTTGAGCACTCGGCTACTGATTGGTGTCTGTAGGTTGTGGTCTAAGGGTACCGAGTAGGTAGTAGTAGGTAGTAGGTAACATCTACGTTCAATAGCGCCGCTGCCGCAGTGGGTCACGTCTCCCAGCACTATACACCTGTCAATTACATACCCGCTCCTCGACCCCCAAAATTACTACCTAAATATTGCACGCCGTAATTACGATGCCGTGTCCAATTTGCTCACCATAATAGGTTCACACCGTACACGCTTTTTGCTCCGCCAAAAAACTAATACAAACGATGTG